>OX451738.1:1084417782-1085650923 GCA_948472305.1 Vicia faba | reverse complement strand
CTTAAGTGAAAGCGATATTTCCTTTTGATTACAAATGAGTTCTTATCGGTGACCTTCTCTAGGTAATCATAGATTTATTACTTTATTCGAGGGTGATGTATGGATGTGGCGTCATGCCAAGGATGAATCATATTCTGTTGCTTCGAATTTTTCTTGTCTTTTGGATCGTGAGGTCCGTCCTGATTGTATGATCATTTCTGTTGAGTTAGATCTTCTTAGTATCTAGAGTAACTAGGATCCTTCTAAAGTTATTGTCTTATCATGACAACTCCTTCAGGATCAGATCTCCACTAGATATAACCTTCTTAAAAGGGTATCCCCCCTTGGCTCGGGGTCCTTCTCATGTTCCTTTTGTTTAGCTTCTCTTGAGTCGTCCTCTCACCTTTTTGTGACTTGTGAGTTAGTTGCTTCTGTTTGGTATTGGATCTTTAGTTGGTTGAGGTGGGTAAGCAGATTTACTGAGAAATCTTCTGACCTTTTTCTATATGTTTTTTACTTAGTAGAGTGTCTAGGATTATGGGGGATTTTTTTTATGTTTTAGCATGCTATGTTTTAGTTTATTTGGAAGTCTAGGAATGATAAGGTTTTTTTTCAAGTCTCAGCAATGACAATGAAACACGTGGAAGACCATGGGTATTCTCCTGGCTTGGAAATGATATCTTGGTAGGTTTGTGGACAACTCTTGTACTTTCTCGGTCTAACTTGAGAACCCTATTATATACCTAAGTCAGTAGCGGCTTCAGAGTCTTTTGGCCCTCATTTGAATGTGTTTTGAGGTTTTTTTTTAGTTTGGTGGTTTCTTTTGTTGGTCCTGACTTGGAGAGCTCTAGTTGTTGCCCTATTCTGACGAACTTTAGTGTGCTCTTATTTAGGGATTGTTTCCCTCCTGTTGTTGTTATGTGTTTGGAGTTTTTCAATAGTTTTTTCATTTTCCATTTTACTATGCACATGCTATTTACGCCTTGTGTCATTGTTCAGTCTATTTGTATGTACATTAACCTTTACTACTATTTTTTTATTATATATATATATATATATATATATATATATATATATATATATATATATATATATATATATATATATATATATATATATATATATATATATATATCATATATTGATAAATGGACTGGTTGACCCTCTCAAAACTTTCTTGTGAATCAAGTCCTTCTTTAAAGATCCATTTCAATAGGTTTTAAATTTTGAGCCATTAGAGGAAAGTAATAGCAGACCGCGAGGTAGCGGTCAGCGAGACTAGGTATGATCACGGATATTGTCGGGTTAAGCACACTAATTAGAAGGCAAAAGGTTGTTGGTATGTTATTTTTATAGTTTTAATCCAGAACTGGTCAATTCCCCCTTCCCCTTTTAAGAACTACCTTCTCTAGGGATTCCTATTCTATTTCTATTGACTCTTCGCCGTCTACAAAAATATTTTTGTAAAAACTCTCTCTCCTTCACCAGAAAAGGGAGAACAGACAAATTACCAGACCTTAGTACAAGCATTAAGTAAGCCCGTTAAGGAAAGGCCTCCACATTAGTAGGCTAGCTTTGTAAGGTAAGCTAAGCAAGTCTGGTTCTCCAAGCGCTACAGTAGGACGTGGATCAAGCTAGAAAGATCATATTTGTTGTTATTCCATCTATTTGTGCATTAAGTTTGAATAAGATATTAATCTATATGAAGAAATGATAGTAGCTCACCTCAAAAATGGAGATGAAAAATATTAGTCGACCTTATGTCAGGAGTTAACCTGGTGAATGCTTACTCTACTCGTTACCACTAATGATGAAGCCAAGAGTGAAAGAAGGGGGCCATCTCTCTAGTTTGTACACCCCTTTAGATTAGATCATTTTATTTGTGCTTGAAAAATGGATGATTTACTAATTTTTTGCTCAGGTGCTAAAGATTCCATTGTTGTGGTCAATCAATGATTGCTCGAGTGACTACGTATATCCCCCTTCGACATAGATGTTTGGATTGTCTTTCTTTAGACTAGAAGAATGGAACTTTCCTTTTCTTAGTCCATTCGAATCCGACCCAGTCCTATGTATGCACGTAACATATGTTCTCCATCTAGATCTTACTTGATTCACTATTACCATTTTTCTTGGTTCTGGTTGATTTCCCTAGATTGAATACTGACTCGAAGGACAATGAAAGTCAAATCAAAGTTGATGCGACTAAAAGATAGAGCAATGGTCTAAAGAAATCACGAGAGCTACGTTTTTCTAGCTTAAATTTTCTTATAGCCAATGCTTCCTATGCTCCATCCTTAGCCCTAAACTTTCGGGAAAGGTTTTCCTATAATCAATAGTTAAACAATTAACTCCTCCCTTTTTATCCTGACGCACTGCTTCAATGACTCGATATGAAAGACGTTCAGTGCCATAAATTTGATTGCCATATCTTTCATTGGCGAACCGAAGTCACTTTCGAAACCATACTTCCTTCAACTAAGACGTGTCCAACGGGCTCCAGACTAGCATAGCTGACAAGATTGATTAGTTCTTCACTTTGACATGTTAACTGTTGGCCACTTAGTGACACTATTGATGTGAGTTGCAAGGAAGGAGTCCCGGTCTCGAGTCGCAATAAGTAGGCTCGCTATTGTAAGCTATATGTGATGTTTTCCTTTATACAGCTTCGCTAGTGCTCCTATCAAGTGGTGGGCCTTCTAGTGAACAAATAAATTTCTAACAAAAGGATTGGAACTCGTTGATAGGAAAGGAGCGAAAAATAAAGCAATGCCAAAATAACCTCGTCAATCCAACTTGTTTTCCTATGGTTTCACTTTAATAATTATATTTTATATTCCTTTCTTGAAAAAAATATGTTACCGCTAAGAATAGCTACCAATGCAACCATGTTTGTATTTTATTATAATAATCTAGTAGCAAGCAAGTAGAAAGGGAGAAGCATAATCTCCAACTCTTAATCAGTGTCATCTTTTCTTGTTCCTGATGTTTCAATTTATGAAGTCTAACCAAAGCCCAAAGGAAGACCCACTTGAGTATAGTGTTAATGAAAAAAGTGATCAAGCGGCATAATTTGTAGCTTCACCTTTTTATACTAGTAGAAGAAGCAGATATTTTTTAATTCGCTAAGAAAGTGTATAAACTAAATTTCTCTTTTATCTCTACTCCCCCTTCTAATATGAAGGGTGCAATGAAGTATGTGAGGTGGTTAGATTTTGCGAGATGTTCCAACCACTGCTGGATGTGATTCCAAGAGCCTAAAAAAGGTATTGCTTTGGCATATCATGATATAATGAGTTTATGCACATGGTAGACCGGACAATATTATGCCCTGGTAATCAAAGAAATGATTAAAATGACCCAAATAGACAAATAGGTGCTTGTCTAACTCAAGCTAGAAAGCAGCAACATCATTCGAAATAGTCATATGCAGAACACATGCAAGTCCAATGACCTTCCAAAGCCAGGAGTGAGGTGGAAGAAGACTTAGGAATAAGGTTTAGCTTCTCTACCTCTCCTTATGGTCGAGTATTTATCTAAACCTCTCTCTTACTTGTACTACCTCTCTTTGGTTTCTCCTATCTTGACTGGATGCTTCGTCGCTAGCAGACTTGTCATAGTACATCAAGCCTGAAAGATCTTATACTTATACAGGGCTAGAGACTAGACGTTCCCCAGGAAATCAATCTATGTTAAACCTCTGGAGAAGAACTAAGACTGGAATTGGCTAAAATGGAGCTTACCCCAGGTACAAAATTTTGTTCGTGAGTAGGAGAAAATCTGCACCTGAAAGCAGGAAAGATCCAACTCCATGTGTTACAAAACAATAAAGAACAGAAAATGCCTCATTGTTCACTCACCGAAGATTATTCTCTTCCCATAGATCTCGGGATACGAGACCTTCCTCCAACTACGAACTAAGCAGCCTTGAAAGTTGAAAGAAATAAGTAGCAAAGTGAAAAAAGAAGGGAATTTGTTATTGGATAGTCTTATCCCAATCCAATATGGCTAATATCGACCGAAACTTGAACCTTTGTATAAGTATGCAATTTAAGAAAACACAAAAATTGAAATAGGTAGTCTGCTTTGGTACCACATTTATTCCCATATTTCGGATCTGCACTAGGGCGCCCCTCCCCGGTCTCAAGGGTGGGGAATATCACTTCCCGAGAAGATAATCTGCAATGACATTTTAATAATCCAAGGAAACTACTTGCTCTAAGCCTACTCTTCCATACCAGTGAAAGAAGTTATTCTTTCAAATAGGCTTAACCTTTGGGGAGAGGGTTATGTTGTGTATGTCGAACTTTGATGGATTGTTGTGTTAAGTCTCTTTTGTTTATATTTCATTTTAGTGAAAGTATATTACTTAAACTATTGAGATAGTTTTTTTTTAATATGCTTGATACGCATATTATTAGTAGCCGTCATTCTAAATAAATGGTAAATAGTTCTCAAATTAGTGATTTTTTACATAAATATTAAACAATGACTAAGTTACAAGTTGCCCACTTATTAAATTGACAGTTATATTAACAAAGAAGCATGTGAAGAAATGGTAAAATTCCAAAACCCAAACCTAGATTTGCTCAAAATTGTCTAAAGTGATTGCTTATATATATTTTCCCATCAATTTGGCCTTTATTCTCTTTGTGTCAGGTTGTCTTGCTCTTTCTTTTCCTTTTCTTTAACAGTTTTTTCAGCACTATCCGTTGAGATGCCGTTAAATAAACTATACTACACATGTTATCACCATGATATATTTATGGTCTATAAGAACAAATATACATATGCTACATCACATGTCTGCCAAGATATGGTCAAAAGAAATTTAATTAAGAAAGCTTTTTGCTATGCCAAATATTAGATAGCCTTGCTAGGCAAGATTTATAAACGTACCACCAGAGCTCGTGATCAGCTGAGAGAATAAGAGCTGGTAGATTTAAGATTCCCATAAAAATGTACTCGTAATATTGGGATCACCGATCACATTGAGGAATGGTTGTCCCTCAAAATATCTACTATATAAAAAAAAAAATTAAATTTTAGATTTAACTCTAATATCCCTCTTTCATGCTGGTCCACGTCGCCTAATTAATATAAAATATGGTTTTTTTATACCCTCATCCTAATAAGATTTTAAATGTAGTTTACTTCTCAGTTCAGCGAAACCGTGCTTTTTTGTAGAAGAGACTTTTGTAATGTTTGTAACAGCTCATGTTCAATGAATTCAAGAAAAAACAATAAATTTGAACAAACTCTCATGTTATCATTATGACCTTTGAATGCAGATGGTGCACTACAATTCTGGCGGACTCCGCTTAAATCCTAATTTGTACGAGTCAGGGAAATCTGCCTGAGTCTCCTAAATACTTGTACAGTCGCATGTAGTGAAGTATCAACACAACATACCATGTGCATGTGTTAAGTATGCGTATCATATCAAAGCTTGTCCAATGTAACATATGAAATAAGAGATGCATTGATTGGAATAATTTACTTGATATGTTTCTCCATATGTTTGATAATGTTGTATTTGTTTTATGTCATATTAATGTAGTGTTCAAGAGCTTAGTGAAGCATCATTGAGTAACTATTATCCTGCTTTTATGTATGTGTACGCATATAAAATAAATCCCAGCATGAGTCTTTTCAATTTCACTTTCTTTTGTTATTTGTCATTGGTTTGGATAATACAGAATTAGCTTTTGTTATTTCACTTTCAATTTTAGACTATATTTCCTCTTATCTGTATGATTTTTGTTTATGAAAATACAGAATTAGCTTTTTGAACATTGGTTAGGATAATGACTTTGAAGGGAGTTGTTGAGGGATAATAAAATTTTAGTCTAAAAGATGTATAACATAAATTAAAACCGTAACAGGTGGTTGGCACGGGAAAGCACGGGAAAACAAAGCAGCAACAAAAGAAGTTTAAGATTGAAAGTACTTACAAAGTTTCTGTTGTCGCTGTTGTCGCTGGTCCATGAACTAAAAGGTTAGCCATATTTCCAATCAAGTATGATGTTAAACCCAAGTTGAACAACATATAAGTTGAACAACATATTGAGATTATCGTTCGAATCCACCAAGGGAGAGAATCACAGTTGTGTAAAAAAAAGTGATACATTATTTGGCTCTTAATCGTTGCAATGACAGTTTATAATAAGCTTTTGATTAAGTTTTTCGCATATAATATGTGCTCAAGTTGTTATATTTAGATATGGAAAGTATATAACGCTTAAGAGGTGTTCGAGAGAGACGATGAATGCCTTAGACCGTCAAGGGTGAGATATTTCACATGAATAAAATGATTAAGTAGAAAATGATGTGGTTTTGAGTTTTGATTACCATATCCACTTGGTGACACCATAACACATAATTTAATATATCAAACTTTTTAGAGATTGCAGACAACTTTTGTTACTCATCGAAGATGATGAATCAATCTGCAAGATTGGTGATGGACGATCCAACTGTTGCTTAGAGAGGCACCTGTGACCAAACCAGGTATAATAAAGTTCAGTTCTTAAATATTTTTAAAATGATTATACGTTGTGTTGTACCGTTCTCAAATATTCTCAAGAGATGATCAGACAAGCTCACCTCCTAAGCACTGGGTCCATAACTAGGGTTTTGATTTTCTCAAGGAAAATTGAACTTATAATGCCTCAAGTGACTTTCATGGTTCACTACAGGTCTCCAATAATTCTCATACCAAGTTTCAAGCCTTGCATCACAAATTTGCTCAGTCAATTGCTCAGATGACTGAAAATCAGCTGTATTGAGTAAAAAGTCAATTGTGGTCAACATACAGTCAAACTTCAAGATTTTTGGTCAACATCAACATTTTGAAGTCATATTCATCATTTGGATCAAGGAAGACCCTCATATCACCAAAGGGACAAAATTGTCAAAATTAGGGTTTTGACTGAGAATGACTGATCATTGACTTTTGACCTAGTACATGACCTAATGACTTGAAGAATGATCTCAAGGACTCAAATATAATGTCTTGAACTAATTACATGGTTCAAAACATTTCTAAAGATCAAGTGATTGATAGTTGAGATTTGGATCAACTGATGAAAAGTAAACTGTCACACAAAAGTCAAACCTTAACTTTTTGGTCAACTTTGAACTTCAAAGATAAAGAATCATAAATACATTCAAAATTATAAAGCTTGATCAACAAGAATCAACAAAGTCAAGAAAAGTTAACAAAAAGTCAAAATTTCCAATACTTAGAAATTTTTTAAATGATTTGTCCTTAATAAATTCATTACTTCATGACCATTTTTCACTAAGATACATGATGATTCAAGGAACACTTTCAACATGAAAGTTGTAGAGCATGATGAATTATACAACTTTGTCCTTGAGGGTTGATGTCCAAAAAATGCTTGGATTAGGAGATATAGGTCCATGAAGTCGTGACATTTTTATCTAACACTTAGAAAAAATTTCAACAAGCATTTTTATCTAACACTTAGAAAAAATTTCAACAAGTTTGGTCAAATTTTTATCCCAACTTCTTGGAATATTTTCACCAAACTCCAATTTGATTTAGCTAAAGTGGTCAACATGAAAGTTATAGACAATGTTTCAAGCTTTCGAAAATGTCCAAGAACACATTTTTATCATGTTTGAGCTGGGAGATTCGAAGAGATGAAGTTGAGCATCTATTCTTGAATTATAGGTCATATTTGTGAAGAGCTCAAGAACAAATCTTCATGCCATGCTACATAATATTGCTTTTCAGACCTCTTAACTTGAAAATCTAACCATAATTAAATGTTTACACAACTGATTGAACCATTATCCATTTGATTCAAGCTTTGTCCAAAACAATTTTCTATTTTTGGCACAAAGTTACCATTTCCATTCTTGTAAAGCATGCTTTATCACAAAGTCCACTCTCCTTGAGCCTCTAACATGTTCCATCTGCACACACTCCACACAAAATCCAGAAGCAACATGTTTAAAGCCTCTAACCACTCTAGATTACCTTGTACTTCACATTGGAACCATGTTCTTCAAGTTTGCTTCATGAACAATCCAACCTAGCCAAAACATGTGATTTTTAAAACCAAGCCCTCTCAGCCTCTAAAACATTTTCTCTATAAATAGAGGAAGTATTTGCAAGCTAAGACACGATTCTAATAGCCCTTAAACCCCCTCAATCACTCCCAAAGTCATAATTGACTTAAAACTCCATTTTGTTGCAAGTTTCTGACCTTGAACATCAAACACCTAATCCACTTGTGCGTTTTCATTTTAAATCATTCAAAAAGCTTCTATAACTCATATAGAACTTATCCAAGGCTCTGTTTCATCACTGTAACATCATCTTCATCACCCTCCATTTTCAAAAACAGAGCCTTGCAACTTGACTTGTCCAGAAGAGTTGAGGAATTCTCAATCCAAAGTAAGCATTGCAATAGCTTCCTGGGAGTTCAGTGAAGCTATCCAGATCATCACAACATCTCCAGGAGTGCTCCAAGTCCCTATTCGATTCTCACTTCAGAGGTAAGTTTTTCTAACTTTGAAATACTTATTTAAGCATCATTTGCAACTGCTTTTAAAATATAAAATGTAGATATCATGCCTATGAAGTTAACCATGTCCTTAGTTTTCATTTTTATTGACTGAATGATGTGACTTTTGGATTTGAAGTTTCTGAGAAATTAGGGTTCAGTTTGGTACCAACAGAAATTCATGTTAACTTTTTAGTGTTAACTTAAGTTATTTACATGGCTAAATTCGTGTTGAGATTTAGAACGAGTTTGGTGTTTACAATTTTTAAAATGATTGAGAGATGAATGAGTTAGCATTTTCAAAATTTTTATTGTTGTTGGCCGCGCGAAGAAGATGAAGTTGCATAATCAAATATTTAGGAAGGAGTTTGTAATATATTTAATAGCTTATGTATAAACCAACAGATGTATCACCACCCCAGTGGTTAAAGTGCATGCCTGCGACTATAGAGACCTGGGTTCGAGCCCCAGTGATACCATTTTATTTGTTTCACATTTATTTCTTGCAGATTCACTATAAACAAGCCCAGCGCGCATGCTATACACCTTCACTCCCTCACCACATGATCATCACAAGGCCAGATCACCCGCCCGAGAAGGCAAACACATGATACACCTTCAAGAGCTCAACCTCACTGAACCATCCAACGCTTAGGCTTAGTTGTCCTGGGCCTTTTTGCTTTTGCTTGATAAGACCCCCAATTTACTTTAACAATGCAGGCCCATTTTTCTTTTTTATTTTCTGCTTCAAACAAAAACTGCTTTTTGGGCTTAACATTTTCTTTTTACCCCACCCCACCCCCCCACCCCCCCCCCCCCCCCCCCCCCCCCCCCCCCAATTTTTTTTTTCTTTTACTAACGCCAGGCCCAATCTTTTTTTATATTTTCTTTTCTTTACTTTTATTTGTTTATTTCATTTAATTAAAATACAAAAATATAATTTTTATTTATAAAATTTAGATTTAGGTTTTTTTAATTAATTAGTTAATTTAATTTTTGACAAATTTGATTTATTTTAATCACCCTAAGAATTAGGTTATACTTCAAATATCTTTTCAAAATAAAGCATCAAAAATATTTTTTCTAAACAACTAGTTTCTTTTTAAGTTAACTTAGACCTAGTTTTTTTCCTTCAATTAAATTAATTTTCCTTTTAATTAAATTAATCATCAAACCTCTTTCTAAACAAAAACAACAAAAACAATACTTATCTTCTTAACGCTTATAAATATTTTTAGGTTATCTAAAAACATTCTCCTTTTCTTATCATCTTCACACATTTTATCTTTCGTCTTTATTTCCCAATTATTGTAATTGCTCAAATACTTGTAATAGATAAATTAGGGTTTATTGCTTTCCTCTCCATTCATAAATTTGTATCCCCCATTCCCAAAGCATTGTAATAGCGTAGGACATTTAATTTCCGCAATTTATTGCTTTTCTTATTACTGTTAGTAATTAGGATTTGTATGACAAGATTAAAATCAATCATAGCAAAACCCTAATTCAAGATAAAAATATTGAATCAAACACACTTTGCACACATACACCTCTAGGGTTAACCTCACTTGTTGCCTCGGATATAAACAGTCATGTCCCTCGAACGTAAGATGCTTTAGCAAAGACCCTCGATTAAAGATCGTAGTCCCTCAATGACCATTTGATGTTGCCTTCGATAAACGATCTTAGTCCATTACGACAATTGCTAAGGCATCCTACAAATTTCCTTCTATGACTGTACGATGACCCACGCCTGTCCCTCACATTCAATTATAGGGCTTCCTACTAACTAATGGAAGGATAACACTATCTAAAGGAGGAAGAAAAGAACAAAGACTTTTTGACTAGGTAGATCGCTTGTAATCGCTTGCTCACAAAAATAAAACAATCCTCACACCTCACACTTTCAAAACAACTATTTTCAAAACAAACATTTTGTATACATTCTCAATGATACGAGAATCATTACAAAATTTCCTTACATTGGCATTTTCAAAACATCTTTCCAAAAACTTCCTTTCAACAAATATTTTCAAAACAAACATTTTATATACATTCTCCACTATACGAGAATCATTACAAAATTTCCGCACTTAGGCGTTTTCAAAATATTTGCAACATACACAAACACAAAGCATTTTGAAAGTGAGCTAGCAATTAAGAGCCCGTAGATAACTACGGATGAAAAGGGTGTTAACACCTTCCCTTTTCATAACCTACCCCCCGAACTCAAGAAAAAATCTCAAAAGGTCTTTCATGTTCTTTTCACCTTTTCCTTTATTGGATAAAAGAATAATCGGTGGCGACTCTTGATATCCGTAACATTTGCAATAAAATGCAAAACTCAAAGTCAGTTCTCCCACCATATTACAGAACTAGCGACTCTGCTGGGGAGGAACTTAAAGTGAGATTACCTTAAGAGCTACATCACCTTTATTGCTTCACTTGTTTTCCTTGTTTGCTTTATATTTCGAGATATGCTTGGGTTTATTTCTTGTATAGATCCTATACTCGGATCTGGGGCATTTTAGGTAAGTAGTAATAGATCATGAAGATTGTATGGTGTAGAACGATATGGTTGAAGTGATGGCTACGTTAGTGTGACACATTTGTTGGTACCAGTGTCCCATGAGTTAAATCAAGGAGAATACGAGGCCGTTGTATGGTGTCATAAAGCACTAACTGATCGTAGAACCTTAGTTGAACAACTTAGCCATTAGAAAGTAGTGAGATAGTCGACTTTGGTGCAGACTGAAGTTGGTTAATACTCGATACTACACTCATTGTGATTGGACTATCGGGATATTTCGGTTGCAGTTCTGATGCTTATGCTGAAACATTGCCCGAGAAGAAAGATCAGTAATATTGAGTCTCCTAGAACCCAGTTACTTATTTTAGGAAAGGTTGAGCTAACTAAAACTTCAAGAGGGTACTTACCTATAAACACCATGCAAGCTTAAACCTAAGGCCTTGTGTGCTTTGTTTGTGTATGATTAATTGTTCGAACATGACATCATGACATCATGTCATATCATTTTCACTAATCATTTCGAGGACCTGTGGATTTATCTTTGTTCTGTTTTATAGGTTATGGCTTCCGCTCGCAAAAACACTATCTGGATCAGTTTTGTGAGGATACCTTCTCAACTCAAAGAGTTAGTCTCATGGGTTCCTGAGAGTTCTCCATTCATCAAAAGGCATGGTCGACTACTCAGTTTGGTTACCTTGGGTTTTGAAGAAGATATGATGAGTGTTTTATTCTAGTTATTTGATCCCGCTCATCATTGTTTCATCTTTCCATATTATCAACTGGTACCCACAATGGAAGAACTCTTTGAGCTGTTGGGAATACCTATTCTTGACCGGACACCCTTCACCGGTTTAGAGAAAGATCCACAACCTGAAGAAATTGCAACAGTATTGCATCTAAAGTGGTCCGACATTGTAGCTAATTGGGAAACAAGGAGTGGAGTCAAGGGTTTTCTTGCTAAATTTCTGTTATAGAAGGTTCGACTGTTTTGGATGCTATGAATTTTCAAGCTTTCAAAGAAGTTTTAGCTCTTCTAATATATGGTTTAGTACTATTCCCTAATCCGTACCAACTCATAGATGTGAACGCCATTAAAATCTTCCTTTCTCGTAACCTTGTGCCTACTTTGCTCGAAGACATTCTGCATTCTCTTCATACTCGTACTAGGAGAAGGAGAGGGGATCTTATGTGTTGCATACAATTGACACCTAGGTTATTTATTTTACACCTTCCCCAATCAGTATTGAAGAATGGACAAGGTTTGAGGTGGTCTCAAAGGATGATGTCGCTCTCTCATTTGAATATCTATTGGTGTTCCCGATCTCATGAAGATATTACTATTATCGACCATTATGGGGAATTCCCTAATGTTCCACTCCTTGGCATTAATGGAGGTATTACTTACAACCCTTCTTTGGCTCTACGACAATTTGTTTATGCTCGAAGAGATGGCCCTCATGACGCGCTTATCCAGGGTATCGTGTTCGACTACGAGAACGATTTTCAAGGTTATCGTCAAAGGTTTGTACGAGCTTGGGGCATGGTAAACAAAATTTATAGCAAGACTTTAGGACATAAGAATTATATCCATTTGGAGCCATATCTCAAGTGGGTACGAGCTCGTTCTCAAAACCTTATGATGCCATATCTCGTTGTCTTACCGGTAATTGTGGAGCCTATTACCGAGGGGGATATTCCTTATGCCATTCTCCATCCTGACATGCCTACTGGCCTTGAAGAATTACAGGAGTCCTGGATTCAACTCAAGGGAGAATGAGACACCTTTGAAGCTCAATTCTATGCAAGCGAGAAGAAAGTGATGGAGCTCACAAAGTGACTTCACGAGGAGTAAAGCCTTAATGCATACATCGACACAAAGAGGAATCGTCCAGGGGAGACTTGAGTCTTAGGTTTTAGGAGTTCATTTTGTTGTCTCTTTAAGACCTTTTTTCTTTTTCATTGTAAGCCCAAGAGGCAATTGTAATTTTTTTTTAACTTATTAATGCAATCTTTGTTTTTGTTCCCTTTTTGGCTAGCAAATTTAAAATCTCTTAAAGGTCCTTAAAAACATTGCATCCACATTGTTGGCTCCTAAATTCGACACCCTTGTTTTATTAATGTCAGCCATTAAAGCTGAAGGATGTTTTCGACTGGCTAAGTCTGTCGAAATGCCCGTCGAAAGATGGAAAAGTACTTAGAAGATTTCTTCCCAGGGAGAAGTTGGTTGCCTTCGACGTCGAAGATGTCTCTCGACGAAAGTGTTCGATGGTTCAGAGTGGAGCAGTTTGAAATTCAAGCGTTTGGAGGGAAAACGGTTTCCAGCAGTTACCACGCGCAGCGTGCAAAGATCTGGAGCGTCGAACGTTGAGAACGTGCCAAGTGGAATCATCTCGAAGCAGTGTAACTGCCCGACGGTTACTTGGGATGTTTTAGTATAAATAGTAGTAGACATGTAGTTTCTCGCGTGTGTTCACAATTCTATACAAAGTCACTCATATAGATTCGAGTACCCAGCGTGTGAGAAAGAATTGTTGAGAAATGTATGTGTGAAACACCAACTTTATTAATCAAAGTCATTTACTTTTTCCAGAAATTTACTCGCTTTCCTCTTTACATTCCTGTCGAAGCCTTTTACTTTAAGCCTTGTTTATTTTACCAAGTCCTTTCTTCATGCAATTTACTTGAAACCTCTTTATTTTATTTAAAGCCTCTTTATTTAAAGCCTTATCCAATTTAATCAAAACTTCAAAATCAACCTATGTCCTAGGATCAATCTGATCGATCCTGCGAGTAACCAAATAAGTAACCATTTGGAGGATCAGCGGTTGTTTACCAAATCCCAAGGTAAACAAATTGGCACGCCCAGTGGGACTGTGTGTTGATTGTTGAAAATAATCTCATCTTTTCGTGTTGTATGTTATTGAGAAGTGGTAGAATATACACAAACGATAACAATACTGCCAGAAGAAGGGAAGAGATGGCGAATCCGCCAAACAATAACAAAATCCCACAAACGAATGTGGGAGCAACGGTTAGAACGACCGTAAGTGAAGCGACAAATGTTGGTTCGACACCAGCAGTATCGGTCACAACCACGGGGCCAATACCTTCGTTAACAGGCCCCAGGATGCCTTTGGGAACTCCCCCACCAAGGGGAAATTTAGGCACAAGGCCTTTGGTTCCCCCAGGATTTATTCCATTCTATGGTATGCCAACTTCTGAAGTGGCAAGCCTGACGAATGCTGCGTCCACTTTTTCAGACCCTTTAGTGAGTGCCTCTTCGCCACTCCAAGGCTCTGGAGTAGGCATGGCGAATAGAAATAGGACCCAACTCTTAGGAGGAACGTCCCAAGTAGCCTATGGCCTTACAAATGCCTCGACATCAGTCTTGAGGCAACAAATGGACGAAAGCAACCATGATATGGTGCAAATGTTGGCACAGACTTTGAGTACTGTACTAAACCCTCTAATACAAAACACTACTCAATCGAATCAGCAAGTGACAGCGCAAATGGCGCGTTTGGCTGATTTCTTTGGAGTACCCCAACCTATTTGACAGCCCCAAAGGGCGCAAATAAGGGGAAACCAGGGGATATTTTTAGAGGAAGAAACCACCATTAACCAGGCTCAACAGCCTGTCGAAGAAAACCTTAGGGCACGATTGGAACAACCTGTCGAGGAACCTAGGGTAATAACCCCAGAGGTAAGGTTAGTTAACAGAAACCAAAATGCTGACGAAGTGGTTCAGCATATCCAATACCAAAACATGGGTTTGGAAAACAATCTGGCAACCATGATTGAAAGGATCATGACTCAGAATGGGATGAACATGGGCTTTCGAAGGCCCAACTTTACATCTCCATTGTCAGAATACGTGTTACAAACGGACTTACCTCCTAGATGCAAAGTCCCCAAATTTACTAAGTTCTCTGGGGACACGACAGAATCTACTGTCGAGCATGTGGCGAGATATTTGATCGAAGCGGGTGACATTTCGAATAACGAAAACCTAAGGATCAAATACTTCCCAAGTTCTTTAACAAAGAACGCTTTTACTTGGTTTACAACTCTCCCCCCCAATTCGATCCATCATTGGACCCAGTTGGAAAGATTGTTCCATGAGCAATTCTACATGGGGCAAACCAAGATAAGCCTGAAAGAATTGGCCAGTGTGAAGAGACGTTTCACTGAACCTATAGACGAATATCTAAATAGGTTTAGGTTGCTCAAGGCGAGATGTTTTACACAAGTGCCAGAACATGAGTTGGTCGAAATAGCCGCAGGCGGTTTAGATTATTCCATTAGGAAGAAGCTAGACACCCAATACCTAAGAGACATGGCCCAACTGGCCGATAGAGTTCGACAGGTAGAACGCCTCAAAGCTGAAAAAGCCAAGGCAACGAAAACTCACAAGAGAGAGAGGATAGCGTACGTTGAGATGGACGACGAAGATCCGGAATCCTTCGACGATACTTTAACTGTCGAAGAAGGAGAAGTCGATTTAGCAGAACTGAAACAAGGGCCACCATACTCTTGTAAACTGTTAGTCCCCTCAAGTGGGAAAAATCCCATTGGTCCAGAAAGGACCAACGATAGGTTCCCAAAAAAGACTTATAGTTTCGACATCACAAAATGTGATGAAATATTCGACTTGCTGGTTAAAGATGGCCAAATGATAGTACCCCCAGGGGTAAAAGTGCCTCCTCTTGATCAAAGAAAGAAGAGAGGTTTTTGCAAATATCATAATTTTTTGGGCCATAAAACTTCTCAATGTTTTCTTTTCAGGAATCTTGTGCAAGACGCTATCGAAGAAGGGAGATTGAAGTTTGCTGACAAATCCCCCATGGCTGTCGACTCAAATCCATTGCAGGCTGAAGCCCACTATGCTGAGCCCTCTGAGGTGAACGTGATAGAGGCAACCAGGATCCAGTCGAAGAAGCCAGGAATTACCATGGTCGAAGTCTCAAAGGACCACATCAACATGCCAATCTTTGGCAGTTTTTCTGGAAATTTATCCAGGAAGACAATTGAAGCTGTTCAGAAAGCGGTCGAAAGCCCGAAGTCGGAGACCGCTGAAGCACAAAAAACTGGACCAAAACCCAGTTCCCACTTGGCCGTAGTTCAAGGCCAGACGGAGAATCTGGAGATACAAATGAAGCAGTTAACTCTTGCTAACAAAGATACAATGAATATCAACATGGTCGAACTTTCTGACCCAAAAGCATCAGAAGAGGCCATGAGGCAAGAACAAGCTAATAAGACTGCTTTCCCTCGGGAAAATGAAAACTTGGCAGATTTTCTACAAAGATGCCAGAAAAAGAAATCAGAGGTGATGCTGTGTCCAAGATGCAGTTCGATCTTTGATAAAAAAGCTGCTGAGCACATTCAAGGCGTAAGAGCAGCGAATAAGAGAAGGGAGAATGTTGACCTTCGACATGATCCCAGAAGAGCCTCCCAAAGAGGTTCTAACCAAGAAAAGAGGCCATTGACTTTTAGGCCTCCAGCAAATGTGCCAGTAGATACTTGGTACAAAACCTCTGGTCGGAAAAGGCCAAGTGATGAGAAATGGTATTCTTTTGATGTGCCAAGAGGTTCCTCTTTGACTCAAAAGAAAGAGCCTCAAGTTGCTGCACCTAAGGTTGCACAAGTGTCCAGCAACTACAAAGGTAAAAATCCCATGTCTCGATCTCAATGGAGGAGATATCAAAGGAGACGAAAAGCTGAAAGGGAGGCTGCCAACGAACCAAAGGCAGAAACCAGTTCGAACGTTCCTCAAAGGAAGCAAAGGAAACCTCTAGAAAGAGAGCCAGTAACCAACAGGCTAGTTTGGCCTAACCAAAGTGAAGTCGAAGACGAAGACGATGCTGAGTATGATGATACTTTGGACATAATGGTGAATATAGTTTCAGTGCTGCCCAGAGAATTCAATCGACAGGTAGAAGTCGAAGCAAGTGACTGAGAAGTGGAGCAAGAAATGGCCAAACATAGGCCAGTGTGCTATTTTGTCATGGACAATGGCACTACTGAGGAACAAAATGGCTTCTTCGAGCCACCTACAGAGGCGATGAAAAATCACCTCAAGCCTTTATTCATAAGGGCTAAACTCGAAGAAACTACTGTGAATAAAATATTGGTGGATTGTGGGGCAACCATCAACATTATTCCTCACTCTATGCTAAGGAAAATTGGCAAAAGGGATGAGGACATTAAGCCTCACAACATGGTCCTGTCGAACTATGAGGGCGGCATAGGGACCACTATGGGAGTGATCCAGCTAGATATCAAAGTAGGGTCGATTCTTCGACCAACGATGTTTATGGTCATATCGGCCAAACCTAACTACAATCTTTTGTTGGGCCGTGAATGGATTCATGGTGTTGGCGCTGTGCCTTCATCAATGCACCAAAGGCTGCTGCTATGGCGTCCAGATGGGATGGTCGAAAACATAGAGGCAGATCAAAGCTATTACCTTGGCGAAGTGAATCACCTGGGTTTGGCAGATTTCGACAAGAACTTGGCTCACATAGGGCCTTGTCCAACACCTGACTTCGACATGGCGCCAGCGCCAAACACTTTTTGTTCCCTATACCTGCATCCTGAGCATGGTTTCAAATGGGACAGAGAAGACTTGTCCCACATAGACTTCAGTGGGTTAACTGATATCCAACCAACTGGTTGGGGAAGTGAATTCAGTGATAATGACTGAGTCACAATCTTTGAAGCGAATTTCGGCTTATGTAGCCGAAACCAAGATGATAACGGCTCTCGAAGCCGAAGTAAAGTACATGGCCACACAGGCCAATGATCAACAATTATCTGCTGTAGGCCCAGGAAAGGATTTCGATCCAAAACCTCCTGATATCATGCCAGAAGAAATGCAGGAACAGAGGCTCGACGCCATCTATGACGATGAGCCTTTGGGCTTCGAAAAGGACCCCTTGGCGAATAACATTAAAATGTTAGCACAAGACCCTTTAGAAGAAATCAACTTAGGCGAAGGATCAGAGAAAAGGCCAACTTATATCAGCGCCAAAATCGATCCAGAACTTAGGTTGGAAGTAATCCAATTGCTGAAAGAGTTTAAAGACTGTTTTGCATGGGATTATGACGAAATGCCTGGTCTCGACAGAGGATTGGTAGAACTTCAGTTGCCAATCAAACCTGGGAAGAAGCCAATCAAGAAAAATCCAAGGCGCTTCGCTCCAGAAATACTGTCGAAGATCAAAACGGAGGTCGAAAGACTTCTGAAATGCAAATTCATCCGTGTTACAAGGTATGTCGAATGGATTGCAAACATTGTGCCAGTAATTAAGAAAAATGGTACGTTAAGGGTGTGCATAGATTTCAGAGATTTGAATGCTGCTACACCCAAAGATGAGTATCCTATGCCTGTGGCGGAAATGCTAGTCGATTCTGCCGCTGGCTATGAATACCTGAGTATGCTCGATGGTTATTCAGGATATAATCAAATATTCATTGCTGAAGAGGATGTGTCGAAAACAACTTTTCGATGCCCTGGGGCCTTAGGCACTTACGAATGGGTAGTGATGCCTTTTGGCCTAAAAAACGCTGGGGCAACGTACCAGCGAGCAATGAATACTATCTTCCATGATTTTATTAACACTTTTATGCAAGTATATATTGATGACATTGTTATAAAATCTGTTTCCAGGAAGAATCATATTGACCACCTTCGACAATCATTCGAAAGAATGAGAGAACATGGTCTGAAGATGAACCCTTTGAAGTGTGCGTTCTGTGTGAAAGTTGGAGATTTCTTGGGCTTCGTTGTCCACAAGAAAGGAATCGAAATCAACCAGAACAAGACGAAGGCAATTTTGGAAGCGAAAGCGCCGTCGAATAAGAAGGAACTGCAATCTCTCTTAGGCAAGATAAATTTTTTAAGGAGGTTTATATCTAATCTAAGTGGGAAAGCTCAGGCCTTTTCACCCTTACTTCGACTGAATAAAGAGGGGTTCGAATGGGGGCAAGAGCAACAAGAAGCCTTCGACAAAATCAAAGGGTACCTCACTAAGCCACCTATTTTGGTGCCTCCTTGTAGCAATAGGAGTATGAGATTGTACATAGCTGCATCCGACAAAACTCTGGGAAGCATGTTAGCCCAAGAGGATGAGAATGGAGTTGAAAGACCCATTTATTATCTCAGTAGAGTTTTGAACGATGCATAAACTAGATATAGTGAAGTTGAAAAATTGTGTCTATGTCTGTATTTCTCTTGTACAAAACTCAAGCAGTATATAAAACCAGTTGATGTGTATGTTTCGTCTCATTTTGATGTTTTCAAGTATATGTTGTCGAAACCTATCTTGCACAGTCGAATTGGCAAGTGGGCATTAGCATTAACTGAATACTCCTTGACCTTTATGCCTCTTAAGGCAGTAAAAGGGCAAGTGGTTGCAGACTTCATAGTCGACCACTCAATTCAAGTCGAGGATATTAATTATGTGGAGATAGAGCCTTGGAAATTCTACTTCGATGGTTCCAGCCATAAAGATGGAACAGGGGTAGGCGTCTTGATTATTTCTCCAGATAAAATTCCAACAACATTCAAGTACAAAATATCAGGTTCTTGTTCGAACAATGAGGCTGAGTATGAAGCTTTAATTACTGGCCTTGAAATATTGTTGGAATTGGGGGCAACTCGAGTCGAAATAATGGGAGACTCAGAGTTAGTCATTAAGCAAGTCACAAAGGAATATAAATGCATAAGAGAGAATCTCATTATGTACTTTGTGATAGCAAATCGTTTATTGAAAAAATTTGAAACGGTTAATATTCGACACATACCCAGAGTCGAAAATCAAATAGCCAACGACTTGGCACAGATTGCATCTGGGTATAAGATTTCAAAAACGAGACTGCAAAGAGCAATCGAAGTTCGAGAAAAGATAAAAGCAACTTGTCTATCACCAACAGACTTGGAATCGACGAGACTAGGATATGCTGATCAAAGTAACTTCGAAATTTCGTTCATAGATAATTTGTCAGAGCAAGATTGGAGGAAACCCATTGTGGACTATCTTCAAAATCCAGGAGCTTCGACAGAACAAAAAACAAAGTACAGGGCGTTGAGTTATGTACTCATGGGTAATGAGTTATTCAAGAAAACGCCTGAAGGGGTATTGCTAAAGTGCTTAAGTGAAACTGAGGCATACATAGCCCTTTCGACTACGCATGATGGAGCATGTGGGGCTCACCAAGCGGGCCATAAAATGAAATGGTTGTTGTTTCGACAAGGACTATACTGGCCCACTATGCTAAAAGATTGTGTTGAGTTCGCCAAGGGTTGTCAAGAGTGTCAAGTCCATACAGGCATCCAACATGTACCAGCTAGCGAACTTCACTCGATAGTGAAACCTTGGCCCTTTAGAGGATGGGCGTTGGACCTCATTGGAGAGATTCGACCAGCATCATCAAAGAGCCAGAAATACATACTGGTAGGCATTGATTACTTTACTAAGTGGATCGAAGCTATCCCTTTAGTCAATGTAGACCAAGAAAATGTCATTGAATTTATTCAAAAGAACATTATCTTTAGGTATGGAATCCCTGAGACGATAACAACTGATCAAGGATCAGTTTTCACTGGTCAAAAGATGCAGGAATTTGCTCAGGAAACAGGTTTCAAACTCCTAACATCAACGCCTTATTATGCACAGGCGAATGGTCAAGTCGAAGCAGCAAACAAGGTGGTGATTGGCTTGATAAAAAAGCATGTTGAGAAGAAACCAAAGAATTGGCATAAGACGTTAGACCAGATTCTGTGGGCTTGTCGAACGTCCCCAAAAGAAGCCACTGGTACAACACCATATAGGCTAACTTTTGGCCATGATGCAGTGTTGCCAGCAGAAATTTGTCTTCAATCTGCAAGGGTTCAGAAGCATTATGATATTCCCTCTGAAGTTTATTGGAACATGATGCTAGACGAACTGGTGGATTTAGACGAAGAGAGATTGCGCGCTCTCGACCTACTCAGGCTTCAGAAGAAAAGAGTAGAAGACTCTTATAATAAAAAGGTAAAACCTAAGGTATTTTTGCCTGAAGAGCTAGTTTGGAAGGTAATTCTTCCCATGGATCGAAGGGATCGAAGCATGGGGAAATGGTCACCCAAATGGGAAGGACCCTTCAGAGTTATCCAAACTTTTTCTGGTGGAGCCTATGAAGTCGAAGAGTTAGGTGAAGATAAAAGGCTCTTGAGAGTAAATGGTAAATATTTGAAAAAATACAAACCTACACTTCAAGAGATAAAAATAAAATAATAAAAGAACAAGACTAAATTAACCATAAAAATGCCAAAATGGAAATTTTATAAATTTCAGCCAAGATGGCAATGTTGTCGAATATAGATTACAAAATATGGTTACAAAAGAGAATCAATCAAAAGGGAATAGAGTCCTTGAGTCGAAGGTACTTGGCTTGCTGCAGCTCCAACCTTTTCTTGCACCAGGCGTTCTCCTGCACTAGTTTGGCAATCTGAGCGTCGAAGCCTTGGGCCTTCTCAGCGAATTCCAGGCCTTGTTTGATTTCAGTTTGGCTCTCGGTGTCTGAGATGGTCGAAAGAAGTTCCTCCTTGCGTATAGTGTTGGCATTTATCTTCGCCTCTATTTCTTCGATTTGTGCCCGGAAGGAAGCATTCTCTCGATCGATGGCATCGACTTCTTCCTGCGTAGATGCTTTTTGCTTCGACAACTCCGCAATTCGAGAAGTCGTATCCGAGACAGCAGTCCACGCAGAGGAGCTTTTGCCATACAACACCTCAAGCTGACTGTTAAACCCCCTTTGGCGCCTGTAATCTGCTGAGACTTGATCAATCATAGAGTGTAACTCCATGATCAAGCCTGAAACTTCTGGGGCTACAGCTAACAAGTCGACAGCATTCAAGACATCCTTCAAGTATGATGGAGCAGTGGGGTCCCCCTCTAAAGCCTTCATCAAGTCCTTCTTGAAGAACTGGGCCTTAACCTTCGCCAAAGCTTCATCGAGAGGAGAGGTTTCAGTAGACTTCCCCGACAGGGTAGGAATCTCCTGACTAGCATCAGACGAACTCTTGCTCTCGATGATTGCGTTGAGATAGCTAACAGGGTCAGTTTGTTTTAAGAGTTCTAAGTCCTCTTTCGACCTGTGCTTCGTTGAGATAACCCTTGCAACAGCATTGTCTTGGGTTTGAGGCTGTTGAGTGTTAGGTGTATCGACTTGTTCCCCTTCGAATCGGACTGGGGCAGTACCAGCGTCTTCTTGGTGCTCTTCGCTAGCGTCACCTTGGTGCCCTTCGCCAGTGTCACCTTGGTTCTCTTCGTCAGCAGCACCTTGATTTTCTTCGCCAGCATTGCCTTGATCCCCTTCTTCATGATTCTCTTCCGACAGGTCCACCACCTGAACCTCTGTTGGCTGTTGTTCTTCCGTTTGAGGATCTTCTGCTGGTTTTTCTACCGTCTCAGCATTGGCATCATTTATTTCGGTATGGGCTTCGTCAGTTTCCAAACCTTTTTCTTGTGGCCTGCTGAGTTCAGCAGATTCCAGCGTTTCAGAGGTCCTTGGCGGAGAACTTTCAGTGGTGTCCTAAAAAAGGAAAGAAGAAGAATCTTCAGAGATCGAAAGAGACATAGTCGAATATGGGTATCTATACCTAAGTTATAAAAGGGTCTAAGAGATTACCTGTAAATTAGCTTCAGCCCCAGGGCTGGAATTGTCGCTTTCGACAGGCTTGTTGAGAAGAACGTTTAGTTCCTCCTCCGTTGGCTCCTCAATGATCACTGGAGGTGGCCTAGGCTTTCTCCCAGCAACCTTTATTCTGATGGTTCGACCTTCAGGAGCAGGAGCAGGAACAAGAGCGTCCTTCGTCAGCTTTCGCCTTTTTAGAGGGGCAGGAGGAGAATCACTTTCTTCATCGCTCCCAGATTCGACCACCAGTGCTGGCCGTTTCTTGGGCGAAGGTGCCTAGAAAACCAATGGGAATTCGATTTAGCAATTACATCGAATGTCAAAAATCGAAAGCCAGAAGAAAATAATGAAAGTCTGGTTACCGATACAGAAGGTTTCTTCGAGGAACCTTCCCCCTGTTGGTTGGTTATAGTCTTCGCCGGCGCTGTAGTCTTCGCCGGCGGTGGAGGTTTTGTTGAAGGGCCTCCTCCTTGTTGGCCTTCTGTAGCCTTCTTGGCTACAGGCTTTCGAACAACTGAAAGCAAATAAAAGGTTAATAGGCCAGCAGTCGAAAGAGAAAGACAAAGTAATGTGAGAGGATGAACTTACATTTCTTTATTTTGTCCAACACAAGGACAAAAGACTTCTGAAGCTCATCCATGAAGTCCTTCTCATCGAAGAACTCCTCATCATAATAGCTTTTCCACCACTCCTCGAAGGATGGTGAGCAAAGAAAATTGAGCTGGTAATCAAACAACGAGAGAACTGTTCGACCAGCATATCTTCCGATATGCTTGATGGCAGCCTCTTCGGTGTAATCATTGCAGAAGTACAACATTGACTTCTCTCTTGGAAAAATAGGAGAAGGTAGGGTTTGGATAATACCAAACTGGCGAGATACCAGGTTTGGTTGGTATGCAATCAGACTCAAGTGAGTCTTAGAGCTCCTGAATCGAAGAGGCATGATCCTTGGTGTGAGGAATTCCTCCCACAGTATTGTGTGTTCGTCAACATTAGGACCACTCGACGTCCTTGGGTGTGGCCTTGTGAACCATGCTGGGCCTACCTGCCGTCGAGCAAATGGAGCCATAGTTGAAACAAACTCTTTCCTTCGAGCAAACATCAGAACAAAGTTGGTGAAGGTTTGCTGAAACTCCAATCCATCTTCCATAGGCGTCAACAGAGCCAGTCTGGTTCCTTCGACGCGTCTGTTCACTATCTCTGGAGCCTGCTCATTTATTTGAACCTTCTTAGGCAAGAAAGATTCGAATGTGGCATTGAGCCACAGTTGGAGCAGCCAAAAAGGCCCAGCAAGTAGCAAACTGGCCCTGTTCTCGATAATCTTTAGAAGAGTTGCCCCATTGCTGATCGAATCATAGAGGCTAGCCAGAATCAGTTCTGCCAAACAGATGTTTTGGCGATGATGCAGTTGAGTAGCGAGAGTGACCATCTTTTTGGTCACCTGTAAAGACTTCGAGCAAAATACAAAGCGAGTCAGCCATAAGGCTAGAAACTCTATGTGTTCGACATCCGACACAGCATCTGTCGACCTGTCGTGATAGTGGTTGATGAAAGTGGTGTATGTTGGTTTGGTGTCAGAGAATCCAATTTGGTCCTCCGACATCTCCTCCGGATCGAAGTAGTCCCCGGTGGGTCGAAGGCCGGTGATAGCGGCCACATCGAAGAGTGTAGGAGTCAACATCCCACAGGGAAGGTGGAAAGTAAAGTGGGAGTAGTCCCAAAACAGCAGAGAAGCTATCAACATCTCCGGAGAATAGTTCAAACCTGTCTTCGACAGCATCACCAGGTCGAAAATCCCCATATCCTTCCAGATCGAAGCTTGGTGCTTTTCCATCTTTTCCAACCAAGCAACGTAATCAGGAGTAAGGCTAGGGCCAGATCTGAAGGCCCTAACACCTCTGTTGAAGAAGCGGAGGTCGATTTTTTCATGCGCAGGGTCTTCATTGTCTTCTGCGTCTTTCTTGGCGCATGCAACCGGTTTGAGTTTCTCAACTACCGGAAAATAACTCTTGATCTTCATAGCCTCAGAAATACTTGGATACATGGGGCCAGACATAGCAAAGATCTGGTTGGAGTATCCAACCGGGATCATAAGGTGGCGTGAGTAGGCATCGCGAACGGCGATGTCCAAGGGTTCAGGGACCCTTCGTTTGCCTGCAGAAGTTACTACTGGAGCAGTGACGAAAACCTTAGGTTTGGCGTTTTCAGATGGTACAGTAGCGCTAGGAGCATTGGAAGCAGATGCCATTGTTAGTGTTGAGGTTGAAGTGAGGTTGAAGACGAAGTGAAGGAGGAAATGTTTTTGCAAAGATGACAAGTTGTATGAAAACAGAGAAGTTTGAAAGCTAGATGGCGTAAAAAGTCCCATAATGGGGTACTTACTGCTATTTATAGTAGTGGGGGAAAATCCCCAAAACCGAGGACATTAAATGCCATTTAATTATTGCAGGAGCTAGTGGGACGCGTGGCAGCCCCCTGTTGTTTTAGCCGTTCTGCAGAAATAGAGGGGCGCAGCGTGCGTCCTCGTTTTTGGGAATTGTCATAATGACAAATTCTGAAATGACGTTTGGTACTGCAAGCCGTACTGAAAGTGACGTCCTAGGTACGGATAAATGATGGTTTTCTTGGGATTGCCAATGGTTGGTAGAAAACAACAAAAAGTGCACAAGTCAATTTGTGACTAAGCGTGAAAAGACAGGTGTCGAATGGCGTTTCAAAGAATGCCTTTTTCTTTCAGAGTCAAAATAAGGCATTCTTGGGGGGCAATTTGTTGGCTCCTAAATTCGACACCCTTGTTTTATTAATGTCAGCCATTAAAGCTGAAGGATGTTTTCGACTGGCTAAGTCTGTCGAAATGCCCGTCGAAAGATGGCAAAGTACTTAGAAGATTTCTTCCCAGGGAGAAGTTGGTTGCCTTCGACGTCGAAGGAGTTTCTCGTCGAAGATGTCTCTCGACGAAAGTGTTCGATGGTTCAGAGTGGAGCAGTTTGAAATTCAAGCGTTTGGAGGGAAAACGGTTTCCAGCAGTTACCACGCGCAGCGTGCAAAGATCTGGAGCGTCGAACGTTGAGAACGTGCCAAGTGGAATCATCTCGAAGCAGTGTAACTGCCCGACGGTTACTTGGGATGTTTTAGTATAAATAGTAGTAGACATGTAGTTTCTCGCGTGTGTTCACAATTCTATACAAAGTCACTCATATAGATTCGAGTACCCAGCGTGTGAGAAAGAATTGTTGAGAAATGTATGTGTGAAACACCAACTTTATTAATCAAAGTCATTTACTTTTTCCAGAAATTTACTCGCTTTCCTCTTTACATTCCTGTCGAAGCCTTTTACTTTAAGCCTTGTTTATTTTACCAAGTCCTTTCTTCATGCAATTTACTTGAAACCTCTTTATTTTATTTAAAGCCTCTTTATTTAAAGCCTTATCCAATTTAATCAAAACTTCAAAATCAACCTATGTCCTAGGATCAATCTGATCGATCCTGCGAGTAACCAAATAAGTAACCATTTGGAGGATCAGCGGTTGTTTACCAAATCCCAAGGTAAACACACATATCATGCATCATTTCATAAGAAGGTTTTATGATACAGGTTTCCTCAACTATTTAATGTTTATTTTAGTATAAGATGGCTCTCGAGCAAACCTTCAAAGATCTGCAAACTCAACACGTATAGTTTCAAGAGACTCTCCTAAACCTAGCCAAAGGGCAACAAGAGATTATGGCACTCCTCGTCACGAAAAAGAAAACTAAGAAGCGGGTTGTTATCCTCAACATGGGGGGGAAGGTTCAAAGGCCCCGCCCGACTGGCTCAAGTAGATGATGTCTCCTCCGAGGAAGACAACAATCAAGAAGAGGATTTTAGAAGCACCAGGGCTAGAGGTGGAAACACTATGCTAAAGAAGGGGTTAGACAACGTTTTTTTTAGGCTTAGACAGCGCTTAAAAGCGCTGCCTATTCCAACGCTGCTATAAGTAAAGCCAGCACTTTGGTTAAATGGGAAAGCGTTGTCTAAAGCACCCCTTTAGGCAGCGATTTTACTTTAGACAGCGCTTTTTGTTATCTTTTAGGCATCACTTTAGACAGCGCTTTGTTTGTAAAAGCGTTGTCTAAAGCCCCCCAAAGCGCTGTCTAAAGCCCCCCTTTAGGCAGCGCTTTCACTTTAGACAGCACTTTTGGTTATCTTTTAGGCAACACTTTAGACAGCGTTTTTCCTTCAAAGCGCTGTTTATTCCCTACTTTAAGCAGCGCTTTTTATTTGAAGGGTTGTCTAATGTCCACGAAATTTTTTATATATAAAACTTAAAAAAAGTGCTGCCTGATATATACAATAAATATGCACCAGATTTTCACCATATTTTGCACCAGGTTTTCACCACATTTTGCACCAGAATATGCATTTAGAATTTGCACCAATTTTCCATAAATTAGAGCTTCAATCCAATAAATATGCACCAAATTTTCCTATTTATATATACATCTTTAATCCAATAATTTATATATACAAAAAATTGATGATACAACTGGAAAATTCATATATCGTGTTAGCTATAAAAAATCTGATATTCAAGCTAAAAAACAACAATAATGAAATTGTTAGCTCTACCTTCTACATCTGCACATATAACCTGAAACAAACCAACAACAACATTATATAAGATATAGAAGAAAACAAAGAAGGCATTATTATTATCTGATATTCAAGCTGCAAGCATTGCCAAATCTGCTATTCAAGCTGCAAGCATTTCCCAAAATGTCAACAAATGAACATGAGTTATTGAATATTGCCAAGTGCCTATGAAAATCAATGTATGATTCCAACCTTCTATGGCCAAGATATTAATCAATATTTGGCAACACCAACACAATTTATGATTCCAACCTTCTATAACAAACAAAAATAACATTGCAACACAATTTACTATACTAATGATGATATATTATCTCATAAAAACTCAAAATCATATATACTCGAAATTCTCATCAATGTAAGAATGACAATATACCTTATTAAACTCTCAGCTCAATAATGAATTGACACCAATCCTCCTTAAGTTCATCCAATTGATCTTTTGAGTAATGAGCATACTTGAATTCATCAAAGTACTACATAATAATATAACATAGTATAATTTAGTTAAAACTATTTAATTATATGAGAAATATGTGTTAAATATTCAAATAATTCCTAAGTTAGAAATCCATACCTTGGATGGAATCTCTATTCGATCCAAAAGAAGAATTTATTTCATAAACTTCAACATGAAATATTTGCAATATATCCCATTACGCTGACGAGGACACTACACACGGATATATATATCAGGATATACCCGTTAACTAGTTTTATCAATTATCATCACTAATATAATAAAAAATTTGAAAATATACCTTCACTCTAATCCATGTAATGTTGTTGGCTTTGCTCTTTGGAACTTGAATATCTCGTTGCGATTGAAAAAGTTGTATAACGCTAATAAATATAAATGAATATGTAGAACATGTCACATAAATAAATAAATATACACACGAATATTTAGAACAATCTCACTTACGTATCAACCAACTTCTTCATATCTGGATATGTTGTTTGATCATTGTGTAAACAATCCATATAATATACAATTTCTCTTATCGGATTAATCGCGACCAACAACCAATATCCACTGTAATATTAAACAAAGGTTAGATGAAAACTTTCTACACAATGTCAAAAAACGAAAAATTATAATAGATGAAGTTAGAATGAAAATCTAACCCGTTGCCAGTATTATATGGTAAAAAGTACAACTTTTCTGTATCTTTGTTGGCCATAAATAAACGGAGTACATATGCCATGACATCATCTGCTTTTTGTACGATTAACCATGCATTGATATTCATGGGAGATAAGAAAGTGAATCTTTGTTCCAATCCATGCGGGCGCATCAATTTGTCATAGAATCATCATGTAGGTGATCATCGTTACTAGTCATATAACCTATAATAAGGAAAAACATAAACCCAATATAAAATTCCATAATCAATTGAATATATATAAAATGACAAATATTTAATTTTATTGAATGAAAGAACATAAAAATTTATTGAAAATGACAGAATATATAACATTTTACTATATTACCTATTTCACTAACATCTCTTTCTTTTCTTGGTTGAAACATAATTTACTTGTTTCTTAACAATGCAGACAGATGGATTGATCCAAATTCCCTTGTTATGATCATTTCTGATATATGATTCATCCGCTATAATATTCTCATCTTGATCATTTCTAATATACGACTCATTTCGTCTAATACATGACTCATTATCAAGATCAATATCACCTTGGTGTTATGTATGGGAAATTCAACCAACTGAACTACACTTTTTATATGTATCTTATTGGTTTTTTATTTACATGAAATCATCTTACAACTATATTTAATCTAAAAAATCACAGCTTGAAACACCATTAACAACTTCAGTGGCAGTACCAACTTTTCTACCTTGTTCGTGTTTTCTTCTCTGATGCATATTTTGGTTTTTTTTATCCTACTTGTGCAAAGGAAAGTAGCATATGCATAATTTTTATTTCATCACTCACAAAACTACATAAACTCCCGGTGCAAACATAATTTCAACGAACCATAAACACCAAAAAAACAAAATAAAACAAAGGGGCATTTCAACAAACACTTAGACTTCATCTCAATTAAAAAACGCTTGAAAATCTAAAAGAAGTGGCACATGGGTTTCTTCCATTTTAGCAGCAGGAGACAAACAAGCAACATCATTAAGTTCCTTTTGAATATAACAAAGTAGTTGAAAACAAGAACAGTGGTCAAATGGTTTATCTCTTCTAAAGATCCATCAACAATGAGATTAACAGAACACAAATGGGTCCCACCCTCTTTGGAAATCAACAAAACACGCTAATCATTTTCCCAAAACATGTCATTATGGTAAAGATTGCAACTTTATGGTTCATCAATCACGGTTTCAGAAAAGTGACAATTACACCATGAACTGGTTTATTAACACATGAGAAAAGTGAGAGTTGAGCATTAACATAAGAGTAATATTATTTTTCATTAATTAATCAAACTCCTCATGAGATACATGAAATATAAATAACCAAAATACAGAGATAACATGTTGAATCAACTATTTCTCCATATCTATTCCATAAAATTTAAGAAGGTATTTGCATAAAAATTCATAGATAGCAAATCGAATTAAATTTATCACTGAATCAAATCATGTATGAACGAAGAATCAAAAATCAAAAGGAAATAACCATCTAGTTGGTTATATGATGAATTGAATTGAAACCTAAGTTCTATGTCAAAAGAAAAACAAGAGTTGGAACAAATCATTGGCAAAGGAAAACCAGTAGATGAATCAGATATTGCTAACCTGTTATGCGAATAACAACGGTAGTAACGTCTAAACGGCGAAATCAATGGCAAAGGAATGGACGGAGAAATCAACGGCAATAACAAGGACGGAGGACGGAGGACAGAGGTGTGTGAGGACGGATGACGGAGGACAGAGGACGGAGGTGCTTCTAGTTTTAGGGTTTTTTGTGAGAGGAACGGAGCTTATGTGAATAGAATAGAAGAGAAATAGTGAAATTTGTTTTTTAATTTTAATTATAAATGACTTTAGTCAGCACTTCTGTGAAGCGCTGTTTAATGTGGGCCTTTAGCAGCGTTTTCTCTTTCTTTAGCAGCGCTTTGGTAAAGCGATTTCTAATATGGGCCTTTATCAGTGCTTCATACGTAGCCCTTTAGCAGTGCTTTTAAGAAACACTGTCTAATATGGGCCTATTAGCAGCGCTTTGGAGAAGCGCTTTCTAAAGTGGGCCTTTTAGCAGCGCTTTGGAGAAGAATTGTCTAAAGTGGGTTGTTGTACCCAAAAATTTTCCCTCTCATATTTTCCCAAGATTTTTCTCTTACATAGGTGATTACAAACACTTGATTAAAGAAAAATAAATTTTTTGAAGATAAACAAGGTATTTCGATTGGCATGAACAAGGTGTCTTTCAATTGGCATTTTGACAGGCTTCGATTGAACGCCTAACCTCCTCCAAGCTTGCCTCAAATTTCCAAGCTTCGATTGAAGCCTTGGTCTTTTGCTTGTTTGATGTATACCAGCTTCGAATGGGCATGTGTTTCCTTTGAAACAGCTTCCTTCGATCCAAAGGGGAAAGGGCCTCTTGTTAGTGCTCCTTCGATTGCACCATTGTCTTTGCATGCTGGATTGATTCATAAATGCAATGGCTACCTGCATGCAAGCTGGATTCCTGCTTCATTTGGGCATTTGGTCTCTTTGGAGCAAGCTTAATTCTCGCTTCGATTGGGTATTTGATGTCTTTGGAGCAAGCTTGATTCCTGCTTCGACTAGGCAAATTATCCGACTGTGCATGCCTTCAGCGTACAAAGCAAGAACTTCTTCAAACTGGCCTTCGATTCACAAAGCTCCCACTGGGCAAAAGGCCCCTCTCACTAGTCTTTAATTCACTAGGCCAAAAGTCTCTCCATGCTTGTGTTGGAAGCATAAGGCAAGGACTTCTTCTGTGCTTGCTCTCAAGGCCAAGACCCTTCAGCGCACAAAGTTTCTGCACTATGACGTACCACACAATTGGCGCATTCGAAGGACAGGCACATGGTCCATTCGAAGGACATATATTTTCCCCATTCGAAAGACATGTATTGATAGATTTAAAGGGGCATATGTGGGTGTTCCATTCGAAGGACTTACCTTGTTGGCCCATTCAAAGGAATGGCAAGTGATGTATACAAATGATGCATGGGTTCCCTTCAAGAGAGCACACACGTTGGTTTAAAACGAAGGATATTTCTAGCTAAAACGAAAGAAAATATTCAAAGAGGCCTGCTACCCCAAAAGCTAACATACTGCAAGTTTCAAGCTAATGTGCACAAGCACATTCATGCAAAAAGAAGCTTCGGTTGGCTAGGAAGAGTTTTTGTTTGGGCTAGCTGAATAGGGGTTCAAACAAAGAAGCCCCAGTGATGAGAACATGAGCCAGTCAAAAGGTATACAAATGGTCCATTCGAGGAGGCAACCAAAGGCCCATTCGAAGGGTACACAAATGGTCCATGCAAAGGACCCATTCGAAGTCTATACAAGAAGTCCAATCGAAGGGCAGGAATTGGAGGTGTTCGAAGGAGCCAAAATATCCACATACATTCAAATTTCAAAAAAGGGACAAGATTCCATGTTTTTGGCCACAGTTACAAATTTTCATTCATGGCTTTAAAACGCATAATCAAGGTTGTTTAAACCATTGATATCTTGTCTCCTCCCTTCTACTCTATATAATCAACGTGCTTGCAAGCCAAAGACACTTACACGCCTACATAGCCTAGGGAGAACACTACCAAATTGCAAAAATTTCTTAAAGTTTTCCAAATCGAAAACACTAATCCAGCCTCCCTCAGTCTAAACGAAAGACTCCATCATGTTCCTGAAGGTGCCAGCAGTCACTCCCAGTCATTTTCAAAGTCCATAGCACTTTCAAATTGCAAGATCGTATGTCACCGGTCGAACAAGGTTTGTCATAATTGAAATTTTAGATTCATGTGTTGTTGATGTTTTTGATGGTGTGATTTGTGATCAGGAGGTCCATTAGAACATGTGGGACGTGTAGCATGAAAACTTTAAGGCCTGAATGGTGTGATGCCATTGTTAAGGCATCACAAACTGAAAAGTTTTGAATCTCATAATCCATGAGCTTTCAGACTAAATAAACATCACCATTGAATTTGTAGACCCCAAATTAGGGGGTAGGGTAATTTTTGTTCTTGTTATGTTTGGACTTCGTAGGTTGGAAATTTGGAGTAGCCGGAAGAGATGATCGGAGCAACCACCACCGGTGGCTTGACCGGCGCTGACTAAGGCGTGGCAGAAAGGAAAATTTTGATTAGCTTATTTAAATAGTTAGACCCTACTGGACTTGCACGCATGTGACAGCTCAGCGCTATGACTCATTTTATAATATATCACAATCGTTTGATGTATACTAATGGAAGTATCACCATCCCAACTGTAGAGGCAACGCGTTTAAAGCTTTGTTATGTGTAAGGGAAGAGGTTCGAACCCTGCCTCTTACATATTATTTTTCCATTCTTCCTTTGCAGATTTAGTACAGCCAGGCTATGCACACGCACCATATAGTATCAGATCTACACCTTTCAATGTCAATACAGTCAGATCCAAGAGCTTCAACGTGAGGTTCACCATGCACCCTCAAGGCTTCTCTTCACTGGATCCCAATACATCCTCTAGGTTCCCTCACCCTTGGGCCTAGCGTTTTTTCAAATCAGCACCCACATTTAATTTTGCTATCCTGGCTCATTTAATTTTCTTTATTTTTGTTTTATTATTTATTTCTTTTACTTTGTTTATCATTAATCAAATACTAAAAAATCAAAAAAAAACATCAGACTAATTTTTCCTTAATTAAACAATTAATTTATTTAATTGATTAATTAATTAAACTTTAACCTTTTCTTAATCTAAAATAAAATAGAATTAGGTTTAATTTATATGTTTAATTATTTTATTTTTATAACAAAAACAATAAAAAACTTAGACTATTTTTCTTAAAATTAACTTTATTTTCTAAATAAATTTTAGGGCACTTTTCATTGTTTTCTTAAATCAAAAATCAAAACCAACAAAATTTGTCTTATTTACTTAGAATCACTTTAGGTTTAGACGTGTTTTTTAACTTTCGCGCGTTATTATTTTCTCGCATTTTTATATTATTGTACATGTATAGTAGATGTAATAGTTAATAGGCTCTTATCCGCTTTCTTTTAATTTCTGCACTCCCCAAATTTTGTACATTGTAAATCCCTTCCCCGAAACCATGTAATAGTATAGGTTTATACTCCCGCACTTTATATTACTGTATATATTTACTTCTAGTAACTAGGCATGTATGGTAAGACTGAAATTAAAACGTTAGCAAACCTAATAACAGGAGATAAATAACTGAATTGAACACAATTGCACATATGCACCTCTAGGGTACCCCACTTTGGTTGCCTTTGGAAATAAAGCAGTCATGTCCCTCGAAACGGGGACGCTTTAGCAAAGACCCGTAAATCAAAAAGATCATAGTCCCTCGATGACCCTATAGTTACCTTTCGGTAACTGATCTAGTCCCTAAACAGAAATTTCTAAAGCGTCTCTACATTGTTGCCTTCATGACTGTAACGTCCCTTCGATGTCCCGCATACATCCAACGATAGGGCTACCTACTCACTAACAGTAGGATAGTACTTTCTAAAGGATAAGAGGAAAAGAACTACCTTTTGAGTACAAAGTAGATAGCTGTTAGAAGTTTGCTCAAAACATTTTTCACTTACACAAATACTACTTTTCAAAAAAACAATTTTCGAAAACATTTACTTTGTTAACACTCTTGAGGACTGATACAAGAGTTAAACGCAAAGTAAATCGCCACACTAAGGCATTTCAAAACATTTTTCAAACACACAAAGCACAAAGTACTTTCAAAGTGGGAAAACCTCTAAGAGCCCGTAGATAACTACGGATGGAAAGGGTGCTAACATCTTCCCTTTCCATAACCTACCCCCCTTACTCAGAATAATCTCGAAAAGGTCTTTTTCTGTTCTTTTCACCCTTTCCTTAATTTGGATAAAAGAAACGTCGGTGGCGACTCTTACTTACCGTAACATTTCCGAACATAAACGCAAAACCAGTATGAAACAGTCAGTTCTGCCATCGTATCACATGGGCCTTTTAGTAGCGCTTTTACATAATTTCGTTTATAATTTTTGTGTTTTATTTTTTATTTAACTTATAACAGCGCTTTTGGAAAAAATTGTTGTCTAAGATGCACTGCCTAAAACCCTTTTTGGCGTAGTAAAATAACCAGATTTTTGAGGATGAAGACTACTCTGACGAGCAGTAGCCACCGGCGGATGACAAATACAAACAGCTGGAAGACCGACTCAAGGCTGTGGAAATCCAAAAAGTGTTGGGATTGGACTTTAGAGATTTAGTTTTGGTCCTAGGGGTAGTCATCCCTCATAAATTCATGGTCCCTGTCTTCGCCAAATATGATGGGATCTCTTGTCTCAAACTCCATTTAAGGTCATATGTCCGAAAGATTCAACCACACAATGCCGGAAGAAAGTTATGGGTTTATTTCTTTTAAGAGATCCTATCTGGAACATAATTGGAATGGTTCTATCAACTTGAAGGAACCAATATTCATACATGGGAGGACTTGGCTACTGCCTTTCTACAAACAATACCAATACAATGCTGACCTTGCACCAACTCACGTGCAATTACAGATTATGATTATGGGCTCGAACGAAGGTGTGATACGGTGGAAGAACCGGCTGTTTTTGAAAAATGATGGTTTGCATTTTGCGTTTTGTATTCGCAAAATGTTGCGGTAAGCAAGAGTCGCCACCGACTTTTATTTCATCCAACCGGAAAGGAAAAAAGCACAGAAAAAATCCTTTTTCGAGATATTCTAAGTACGGGGGGTAGATTATAGAAAGGGAAGATGTTAGCATCCTTTCTATCCATAGTTTTCCATGGGCTCTTAGGTACTTGTTCATCTTTAAAAATTGCTTGTGTGTGTTTGTTTTGAAAAGTTTTGTTTTACTTCGTTTTAACCCTTGTTTCTGTCCTCAAGAGTGTTACGAAGTTGTTTTGAAAACTTTGTTTGAAAAGTGTTTGGTGTGAAAAAGTTTGTTTTGAGCAAGTACCTACTAGCATCTACCTACTCGAAAAAAGATCATTTCTATTCTCGTTTCCTTTAGACAGCGTTATCCCATTATTGAGAAATAGGTAGCACCGTCGTTGGAGTTGTGAGGGTCAATTCGTAAGGGACGTACGATCACTAAAGCAATGTTAGGACGTCTTAGTAATAACCCTAGAGTCTTAAGATCATATTCGAGGCAACATATCTGAGGCAACATTTCCGAACGAGACATTTGATCTTTGTTTAGACAGGAGGGCAACCACTAAGACACCCTATGCTTAATGATTGTTTACCGAAGGCAACCGAAGTGAGAGTATACCCTAAGAGTACGCATGTGCGAGTGATTTGATTTCAGTTATTATCTTTGCACATTAGGGTTTTCTAGCCATTTTAAAATTATCATGCAATCTTGTCATACAATCCTATTAACATACATCTAAACATTTAATATTTGCGAGAATTAAAATGCGAGAACTAAAACCTACGCTATTACAAGGCTTCGGGGTAGTGATTAATTACATAGCCAAAAAATCCGTAAAAACGATAAATAAAAGAAAATCCTAGATTAAACTATTACACACCATGGGCAGTTACATTAATACTGCAAAAATTAATAAACGCACGCGATGAATCGAATGAAAAAATAATTAGGGTTTTGACCCCAACTAAGCCTAATTGCAATTTAAAAGAAAAATCATTTTTTGTGGTTTTTGCTATTTTGAGAAAATAAAGTTTAATTGAATAAATAAATAAAAAACCTAATTTACTAATTAATTTAAATTTAAGAAAAATAATTAAATTAACCTATTTTTTATTTTTTGTTTTGAGAAAAGAAATAAAAATTAAATCACAAGTTAACCCTAATTTTCCTAATTGATTTTAGTTAAATAAAAAAAAGTTAGAATTATCCTAAATCAAATTAAACTAATATTAAATTAAATTTGATAAAATAAAAAACCTAATTCTAAATTTGAATTTTTTTTTTGAATAACCATGTATTAAAAAAAATTCGCAAATATCCACGTTTCGGAAAAAATTACGCAAATAACCATGTTTCAGATGAGTCCCCAAAGGAGGAGCCATCTCACTTGGCGCCTACACCCATTATTTAAGGGGAGGCGCCGTCTCACTTGGCGCCTAGGTGCTTAGGGCATGCCCTAAGCCAAGTGAGATGGCGCCTTAGTGCAAATCTAGGGCAAATTTCACGTTTTTTTTTCAATCCGGTGCGTTGCGTATTCGATACAGGATCAAAAAAATTGACTTTTTATTATAAAAAAAATGATGACACCCATATGTATTACATTAAAAAAACAGATAAAAAAACAAATAAATCAGTGGTCCCCTGGAACTCGGTAAGGACCCCCGGTTCCGCATCCCCGTCCTCGCCTTTCCCGTGCTGGGTGTAGTCGCGTTTCCTGTTGTGGCAAGGCCGATGGCCCAGCGAAGTCAATGTGTTCCGGATCCATGAAATCAGTCAGATCTCCATATCTAGAAGATCCGCTTTGGTACAGTCGGTTACCCATACCCTCAAAGTTCGGTCGTGTTGGTGGTGGGTGGGGTTCCATAGTGGGTTTGTAGCATTGATCGTCTGGGTACGAGGGGTAGAAAGGAAATGGATCTTGGGGTGTTTGGTATTGAGGATGTTGGGTGGTTTGGTGATACTGTGGTTGATGGTAAGTTGGATCGGTTGGTTCGTAATCTTCCGACATTCCCAGATCAGGGCTAAGGCTGGATGTTGAGGGGCCCATATTGGGATATACAGAAGACTGAAATTGTGTGTGGGGTATGCGGGTGTGTTGGTATTGTGATTGGTATTGCGGTTGGGTGTGAGGCATATGGGGGTATTGGTACTGAGGTGGTGATTGTGGTTGGTTGTGGGGCATTTGGGTGTAATTGTGTTGTGGTGGGGACTGTGGTTGGGTGTTTGTGGTTCTGTTTCGTCTGGGGGGTTGGTGGGAGGTTGATGTGTGTTGGGTTTGTTGTTGGGGAAACGAGGGTTGTGTCCATTGTGTTCGTGGGTCAACCAAATACCTTGGATGAGACACGTGCATTTCAGGGTTACTAACCGACCTGTACCAAGATAAATACTGATTCATGTGTCGTGTATTACCATGATTGAGGAAAACCGGGAATTGCAAGACATGTCGGTGACGCCTCTGCCACATCTTACACCATTCTGGATCAAAGTCTTTCCAGTTGGTAAGACCCCACTGGGCGTCGACCCTTTTGAGATGCCACAGGGACAAACAAGTCGGATCACTTGGTATCTCTTGATGCATTCCGAACTGCATCTTCACACGGTCGTTGTGGTGCATCTCCACAACATTGAATTGTATGATTGCAGCCTTGGCGCTCCAAATTGCTGCATCCTCAGGGTTTGGTTCATGGCCCAAACCCAAATATGGTCTCCAGACAAACTGCGAAAAAAATTAAATCAGGTTAATGAAAACGTAATATATAAATAATTTAAATGAAGAAAAGTTGAAAGGTACGGCGTACATCATCCGGGCCTAGGTGATCCAACAGATTACGGTATAGTGCGACATTGAATCTTGGATTCTTGCCATAATCCATACCCCTCACGCAATACTTAAAGGAAATGAAAAACATTTTATTTTTAGCATATATTTGGTGAAGAGATGAATAGTAATAAATGATATAACTTGATGACTTACTTTGTTGCGTACGAGAAAACGAATGTGTTGTTATTGATGGGGTTTAAGGACTCCATCCTCCACCAACCCCAGGCTTGAAGTAAAAAAGTGCAGCCATAAAATGTACATTTTTCCTTGACTGCATTTTTGCACAAGGAACTGTATAGGTGGGCTAAAACTGCAGAACCCCAACTATACTTTCTTGTTTTTTCAAAATCTCTAAGTAAATGTAAATACATAAAATTTACACTATTTCCCGTACTTTCGGGAAATAAAAAGGTTCCAAATAGTATCATTAGATAAGTTCTAGCTTTTATTACCCTGTCTTGCTCGGAGAAATTTTAGTTTAATTCCAAACTTGCATAATGATTTTTAAGCTCAGTGAGTAGTATACCCTGACCTCTCGCACCACCACCTTTAACCATATCCCTGCCCAACAATTCTTCACACTGAGAATTGGGTTGTTGAACCAACCCGTTAACGGCCTTACCGTCAACAGGGAGACCCAATAACATGTACACATCCTCTAGCGTGACGGTACATTCACCTATTGGTAGGTGAAATGTATGGGTCTCTGGTCTCCACCTTTCCAACATTGCAAGAATGAACTTTGAATCAATTGTGCAGTTGGAGATCTTTATAACATGTCCGAAACCTGCGTATTCTAGATATGGTACGATAAATGGGTCGGGAGCCAGGTAGTTGTGAGACCGGATTCTGAATCTTTTGGTATCCTGAGTTAATAATGTAAAAGGTGTAAGATTAAGTAAGATGAACAAAGTATTACCTGAAATATAAAAAATGTATAACCAAAATAGAAACTTACAAATGCGGCAATGTTGTCCCTTGTGCCTCTGTAAGAATCGCCCATTGTGAGAAGAGCCATTGTTGAAAATGCCTGAGATTATGAAAGACTTTGTAGCAGAGAGTGAGACGATTGTGGGTGTGAGAGAAGTATGTTATGCTCTGTATTTATAAGGAAAAAAATTTCATAGAGTAAGTGAGGTGGTAGCTGGTGCATGCATGCATCATAAGTGTCACTCTTGCAGAGTAGGCGCAGCTAGGTGGCAGCCTTGGAGAAGGCATCTCTGCATGCATGTAACACGATTGGACATTAAGGGAGGCGTCATTGGACTTGGCGAAAGAGTTCAAAAATTAAAGGTGTCGTCATCCCCATTGGCGAATAATAGGTGTCATGGGTTGCAGAGTAGGCGCAGGCTAGGTGACAACCTTGGGGATGCCATGCCTGAATGCATGTAACACTATTGGAGGTGATGGGAGGAGACTTACAAGTAACATTGTAGGTGCAGAGTAGGCGCATCTAGGTGGCATCCTTGGAGAAGGCATCTCTGCATGCATGTAACACAATTGGAAATTAAGGGAGGCGCCATTGGACTTGGCGAAAGAGTTCAAAAATTAAAGGTGTCACCATCCCCATTGGCGAATAAGAGGTGTCATGGGTTGCAGAGTAGGCACAGGCTAGGTGACAGCCTTGGGGATGCCATGCCTGAATGCATGTAACACTATTGGAGGTGATGGGAGGAGACTTACAAGTAACATTGTAGGTGCAGAGTAGGCGCATGCTAGGTGGCAGCCTTGGAGAAGGCATCTCTGCATGCATGCAACATGATTAGACATTAAGGGAGGCTCCATTGGACTTGGCGAAAGAGTTCAAAAATTAAAGGTGTCGCCATCCCCATTGGCGAATAAGAGGTGTCATGGGTTGCAGAGTAGGCGCAAGCTAGGTGACAGCCTTGGGGATGCCATTCCTGAATGCATGTAACACTATTGGAGGTGATGGGAGGAGACTTACAAGTTACAGTGTAGGTGCAGAGTAGGCGCAGGCTAGGTGGCAGCCTTGGAGGTTGCATCCTTACTTAATTCAAATTCAGTATGACCTATTTAGTCTTACGTTTATCAAAACACTGATTCACTTAATCTGTCAAACCTTTCAACCTTCAAACCTTCAAACAATCAAACGTTCAAACCTTCAAACAATCAAACATACAAACCTTCGAATAACTATAAACTTCAAACATTCCAACCTTCAAACCTTCAAACCTTCACACAACCATACGCAATGGCCTCTGCACCCCAATATATCATCAATGCACATTTCAACGGTGAGACATACATTTGTTCCACCTCTGGGTTTTTGTTTAGAGACACAGACAACATCCAATTTCTTTTAAACGGGAAAGCCAATTTCTCCTACTTCAAAAAACGATTGGAGGCCAAACTTGGACGAGGCCCAGTGACACAAATATTTTATCAGAATCAAGTTTTTTTTGGAAACAACCAAATAATATTTTATAAGGTTGAGGTTCAAGATGACGAGGATCTTCAGAATATGTTTTCCAGACATGTGTATTCTGGGTACGACTCTATTGAGTTGTACATTATGCTGCGAGAGCCTCAGGTGACACAAGTGGTTGATCCTTTGGAGAACGAACAAGCAGAGGTAGATGCAGTTGATGAATAAGAAGAAGATGACGAGTTAGAGTTTGATGAAATGGTGAATGATGATTCCGACGATGATGGCATACCTAGTATTCCTGCAAACGAGATCTACACACCACCTCCGCACATGACAAACTTCAACATGGGCGGAGATGAACCGTCTTCTAATTAATTTTTCAATACGTATATGCAGTCGGATGAAAACTTAAAAGAGAAGGACGAGTTTCGTAACAGAGAGGAATGCATCAGAGCCATAAAAAAATTCAACATGCTCAACTCGGTAGATTTTAAGGTGGACCGTGTCAACCCAGAAAGGTACAAGATCAAGTGTGTCCACCCTGACTGTATGTTCAAGCTCACTGCATCATACAGATTAAGAGGTGATTGCTGGGTCATAGGTTCCATGACTACCCACACTTGAGTCAGTTCTACCCAATCACAGGACCATCGCAAACTTAATCACGATCTCATTTGTCAAGAAATCCTACCACTGGTCAGCAACGACCCATCTTTGAAGGTGAAAATAATCATCTCCCACATCACTACGATTTTTAACTATACTCTGTCTTACAGTAAGGCGTGGTTAGCAAAGACCAAGGCGATTGAAAAGGTGTACGGAAACTGGGAGGAGTCATACCAAGAAATTCCTCGCTACCTGAATGCACTCAAGAATTATTCTCCGGGTACTGTTTAGATTCTGGAAACAGTGCCAGCATACGCCCAAGATGGTAGTCAACTAAACGGAAACAGAATATTCAATCGAGTGTTTTGGGCATTTCAACCCTGCATCACAGGGTTTGCATCATGCAAACCAATTATACAAATTGATGGGACTTGGTTGTATGGGAAATACAAAGGCACGCTACTGATGGTTGTTGCACAAGATGGCAACAACAACATTTTCCCAATTGCCTTTGCCCTGGTCGAGGGGGAGACCGGTGGTGCTTGGAGCTTTTTTCTGAAAAACCTGCAAACACACATGGCTCCTCAACCAGATCTCTGTTTGATCTCGGACAGACATGCCTCCATTGAAAGTTCCTATAATAATCCTACAAACGGTTGGCATGACCCTCCTTCTACGCATGTCTATTGCGTTAGGCATACCGTCCAAAATTTCACGAGGGAGATCAAGGACAAAACACTAAGGAAAGCGGTTATGAATGCGGGATATGCATTGACACAACCCACGTTCAAATATTATCGCAACGAGATCCGTTTGTCAAATCCGGAAGCCGGTAGGTGGATCGACAATATTCCAGTGGAAAAATGGACTAGGTCATACGATAATGGCCAAAGATGGGGGCACATGACAACGAATCTTATTGAATCGATGAATGGGGCATTCAAAGGCATACAAAACCTCCTGATCACTGCTTTGGTAAAATCTACGTATTTTAGGATGGCTTCGTTGTTTGCCAAAAGAGGTGAAATATGGAATGCGGTGTTGCAATCTGGACAACTATGGAGTGAAAGCTACATGAAGTACATTAAGGCAGAAAGTGCCAAAGCCAACACTCATATGGTTATACGGTTTGACTGACACAGCCATAACTTCATTGTGAAAGAGACAATCGACCACAACGAAGGCATGCCAAGACAAGAATATAGGGTCATACTACCTTCTCGTTGGTGCGATTGTGGAAAGTTTCAAGCCTTTCGTATGCTTTGCTCTCATGTCATTTCCACTTGTGCTTATACCCATCTAGACGCGCTACAACTTCTGTCACACATTTACAAATCTGAAATGTTGCTCAATGTTTACAACAAAAGCTTTCCTTTGGTAGCAAAACCAGATTATTGGCCTGTATACGACGGCGAAATAGTGTGGCATAATGACCAAATGAGAAGGAACAAGAAGGGTCATCCCAAAAGTAAGCGCATCACAACCTAAATGGATGACCTTGACAAGCTGGAAAGAAAGTGTGGTTTATGCCGTCAGGTCGGACACAATCGTAAAAATTGTCTGAATCGGGCGTCTGCCTCGACCACATAAAAATTGTAATACATAAAATCTTTCCTTAATTATGTTGTAAACATTAGGGTTTTTTGTTAACAGTATTTGCTACAATAAATATTGCGCGTACAAGAAAAAAAACATGATATTTCGTCTACGAAATTACAACTGTTAAAACAATTTCATCTGACCCATGCATCATCAACATTACGTCGCTGTCTATTTTGACTTCCTCCAACCATACATTAGGTCTTCCAGTCGCATGTGAGGTTGTTGTTCATCTTCACTGGATCCTTCGAATTTTCCCCTCTCCACAATGTCTCCATCTAGCCATCGCATCAACTCCCGCTTCAGACGCTCCATGGAGTGAATGTGCCAGAATTTCATTTTCATCGCAGGTTTCTGGCGAAGAAGATAATGTAACCATCTCTGGTAAAAATCATGGGCGATGTCATGACGCAAATAACAGAGTAAAAAATAAGAAAACAGTGCGAGAAAGTGTGAGAAATGACGGAGAAACAGATGAATTATTTATAAAAACAACATTTTGCCCTAGGAGCCAAGTGAGATGGCGCCTCCTCTCACTTTTAAAGTGCATGCGCCATCTCACTTGGCTAAAAGAGAGAGGAGGCGCCAAGTGAGATGGCGCCTAGGGAAAAACCCTAGGTGGAGGCGCCAAGTGAGATGGCTCCTCCTTTGGGGAGTCATCTGAAACATGGTTATTTGCGTAATTTTTTCCGAAACATGGTTATTTGCGAAAAAAATTTTAATACCTGGTTATTCAAAAAAAAATCTCTAAATTTTGTGAAACTTGATTTTATGATTTTTTTGTGAAAAAAGAAATTGATTTTGGTTAACAAAAAAAATTAAAAAAAAATAAATAAATAAGAGAATATTAAAGAAAAGAAAGAATGGGTCTGGTGTTATTCTAGCAAAGAGGGGGGTGCCATTTGTAAATTTGAGCCCAATAAACTCCTGGCCTGTTTGACTTTTTCAAATCCTATATGCTTGCGGGTGCATGGTGGACCCTCATAGGAGAAGCCTTGGATCTGGCAGCCTTGATGATCTAGTGGTTGGATGCTGATGATGCATGGTAGACTCGTGGGACACTGGTACACCTGATTATGCAAAGAAAAACAATATAAAGCAAATGTTGGGACCTGGGGATCGAACCCAGGTCCTTGAGCATTATTCCCTTGCCACGCTGTTGTACCCCAAAATTTTCCCTCCCATTTCTCATTGATTTCTCATCACTAAGCCCTTGGAGCTCAAGATCCAGTTAGGGTTTCATCTGCTCAAGACTTCTCCTTGCACTGCTGACCCAAATTAGGGTTTGTGTTTGCACAAAGATGTTTTGACCAAAATTGCCTAAGATGACTTTCATGCTTCATATTGGACTCCCAAGTTTATCCACACCAAGTTTCAAGTCTTGATTCCAAATTTTGCCCAGTCAATTGGACAGTTGACCTAGAAATCAGCTGTATTGGGGAAAAAGTCAACTGTGGCCAATTGACAGTCAAATATCATGAAAATTGTCCCATATCAACATTATGAACTCATATGAACCATTTGGTCATGTTTGGATCACAATTCCACAAGAAATTTGATCAGATCACCAAAAGGGCAAAATGGTCATTTTTAGGGTTTTGACTGCACAAAGGCAATTTTTGACTGTTTGACCTAGCCAATGGCCAACCAAGCTCACATATGGACTCAAGGACCCCATGGAATTGTCTTGACATGTTCAACAAATTCAAAAGATCCCAAATGCACAAGATTGACAGTTGAATTTCCCAGTCAATTGATCAATTTTGACTGTATACTGAAAAGTCAAACTTTGACTTTTTGGTCAAAATCAAGTGTCAAGATTCATTTTTCATCAAAACATGCCAAATCATGAAACTTGTTCATCAAGAAATCAAGAATTGCAAATTAGGGTTTGAAATGAAGATTTTTCATAACTTAGCCCCACTTTTTCACCAAGATTCATTTGGATTCAAGCAAAAGTCAAAACATGAAAGTTGTAATCCATTGCAAAATCTACAACTTTGATTCACAAAGTTTTCCCAAAAGAAGCTTGTATCTCAAGTTACAATTTTTGGAACAAGGGTACCAAACCATTCTTAACTTAGAGAAAATTTGACCTATTTTAGGCAGGATTTTTGCCTAACTTCAAGACCATTTTTCACATACTTCCACTTGGAATTTCAATTTGCATTTCAAAGATGGATTGTAGTACACATTCCAAGCTTTCCAAAATGTCCAAGAACTCATCAAACAACCTCATGGTTAGAGAGAATCGAATTTGGCAATATGGGAAAAACTCACTTTTGTTATGGCCAATTTCCATGTTCTTACACTTAGGCAATTTTCAAATCAGCATGCATTTCTTGATTACAGGCCCTAAATCCTTTTTACACTCATAAATTTAATGCAAACTCTTTGTGCCAAGACCATATTCTATGTGTTCAAGCATTGCATAAGGGTTTAATCCCAAAGTAGAAAAAGCATAATGGCCATTTTTACAAAAGTGGAACTTTATGTCAATTGGTAATCCAAGCAAGTACAGTGCATATCTTCTTGGCAAAAGTTATTAGACTAATTACACTGATCAAGACTAAGTGTGCAGCACATTAGGAGGGACCTACCTTAGCCTAAGAACCAACTTGACAACTTTTGCTTAAGTAAGAAGAAAGCTTGCATTTTGTACAAGAACTCTCATCTCAGAAAAGAACAGCCTAAGCAAACTTTGTCCTCACATTTCACACTCCGTAACTGACCTAAAGCACGACCAAACAACCCTTCATCCATCCATACACAGAAAATCACAGTTTTGTGGCAAAACAGGGCATATTCTGCAACTTGAATCCCACAACTCATTTCCATCGAGCATCTTGGCCAAAACCAGTTCAAACACTTTCCTTACCATCAATCCAAACTATCCAAAGCATTAGAAGTGGACTGTAGCTCCTCTAATCAGTTTTGCCATTTTCATTTCTTCCTCTTGCAGGTTGACTTCTGCAGCTTGATACAGAAGGTTTCAAAGCATACCAAGTATTGGAATAGCATCCTCACACTTCAAGCAAGCTGTACAGATCATCATCTTGCCCTGAAAACTCCTCCATTTCTAGACACGATTCCAACTGAGCAGGTATATTCATGAACTTCTAACTCTCAATGTAGGCATTGTTAGCTCTAGGTTTGTGAATAAAAAGTGTTCTACTCATGCCTCTGAAACTGTACATACCTTTACTTTTCATTTATTTTGCATATGCGGTGAGAATTTAAGGTCTGAATATTGATAAAAAGTTAGGTTAAGATTTGGGAATGGAGAAATTCTCTCTCATTTCTGAGAGTTAGGATGAGTTCTTTACATGTCCAGAATCGTGGCTTGATGCTTAACATTTCTTATGTTGTAAGTTTGTGCTAAAGGTCCAAGAATCCAGGTGTTTGAATCAGTGTACAAGCGCGCGTTTTTTTTCAAAGTTCTGGCCAGAGGTTGAAGAAGGTCCTATTGGGCTGGGCTTGTTCTGTATTTCTTATTTGCACCTTGCTTTTGCTCTTGAACCTCCCTGGCCCATTTTGAGTTTTGTTTGCCATTTTCATTTTTTTCTTTTTTATTCTGGTTTGTCATTTTTCATTAAAACATAAAAAATACTAAAAACATTTTTTCACATTTTTTTGCATTTTTATTTGATATTTATTAGCTTTAGTTAGTTAGTTATATATATATATACTTTTTTAGAATATTAGAAATAAAACAAAATACATTCATTTTCTAATTTTATTTTATTTTTATCTTCTGAAAACATTTTATGTAAAATATACTTTTTTTATAAATATTAAATATTATTATTTTGTATATATAATACATATTTAGTAAATAATACAATTATTTATATATATTAGTATATTTAGGTTAAAAATACAAAATATATACATTTTTATTTTTATTAATATTTAATATTAAAAATACCTTTTTACAAATATACTTCATTTTTATTTTATTCTTATACATAATTATTAAATATTTGTATATATTAAATAATTAATACTTTTACTTAATAAAATTAGGGTTTTGCCCTAAACATAAAAGCTCCAAAAAATAATACTTTTTATTTTTGTTTATTTGACATAAAAAATACTTTTTTTTCATACATATAAAAAGCCTTTTTGCATCTTGCATATTCATTTTATTTCTATTTAATTTGTGCAATTAATTACCTTGTATAATTCAAAATTGATGTAATAGTTAGATTTAAACTTCTTGCTAAAATATCCCCGTTTGAACATTTGTACCCCCCTTCCCATATATTGTGCTGTAATAACTTAGGAACTTTATTTTTTCGCACTTTAATGCTTTCTAAATATACCATGTTAGAATTAGGGTTTGTATGCAAATAAAAACAACAAAATAGTTTGACCTAATTTCAAGATAATCAAGCATGAAAATGGACAACACTAATCACACTTGCACCCCTAGGGTATTCCACTTGTTGCCTTCAATAATGGGCCATATTGCATGTTAGGTCTCTTTGGGCAAAACAAATACAATTCAAATGATCATAGTCCCTCGATGACGCTTTCGAAAGTTGCCTAAAAATGATCAAGTCCCTCAAAGGAAAGATTGCCCAAAGATACTTGGCACCATTGCAATTATGGTCTAAACGATGACCCGCGCCCGTCCCTTTCACATCCTAACACAAGATTGTCCACCAAATGCAATGGTGGAACAAAATTGTTAAAAGGGTTAAAACATAGCAAAAATCTTTGAGAACTTTAGGGTAGATAGCTCTTAAGTACTTGTCAACTTGCAAAACAAAAACACTTGCCTATTTTTCAAACCACACTTCACAAACACTTTCAAAACAACTTTCAAAAAAACCTTGAAACATCTTTTCAAAAAGACAAACACCTTTTGTAAAACATTCGAGTAAAGAATTGTTACAAGGGTAGCCTAGACAAGGCATCTTTTTCAAAACATTTTCAAAACCACACACAAAGCACCATTTCAAACAATTGAAAACCAAGGCAAGTTGATCTAAGCAAGTACCTAAGAGCCCATGGATAACCATGGATAGAAAGGGTGCTAATACCTTCCCTTTCTATAATCTACTCCCCGAACCCAAGAAAATATCTCAAAGGTTTTTGCTGTGCTTTTTAAACCTTTCCTTAGGATAAAATAAAAAGTCGGTGGCGACTCTTGCTCAACCGAAACATTTGCGAAAACAAACGCAAAACCATAGTCAGTTCTTCCACCGTATCACAGAACTGGCGACTCTGCTGGGGAGTACTACTCAAAGTGGGGTTACCTTAGGGTTTAGATCACCTTTGTTTTCAATTGATTGCTTTGTTTGCTTTTACATTTGTGGGCTTTGCATCGGAGTTTTATAGATCCTAACCTGGATCTGGGGGAAACCTTTTTAGGTAACATAATATGCGAGGGACCTGTCTGGGGTATACCGACATGGGTGAAGCAGTGGCTACGTTGGTGTGGCACCTTGGTCTGTACCGATATCCCTTGTGTTGAAACGGGGAGAATATGGGTCTTCCAAGGAGTCATTAAGCACCAACCGACCTTAGAACCCTAAATTGACCCAACTTGGCCATTAGAACTGTAGCAGTATGCTACACTCATTGAGGCTAAACTCTCGCGATGGTTCTGGCCGCAAGAAAAGATAGCGATGCTGGAGTTATGACTGATCGAGGGTAGTCAATGATTTGAGATCCTCTAGAAACCGGTTACTTTTGATAGGACAGGTTTTAACCAACGAAACTGAAAGAGGGTAGTACCTGAACCCCATGCAAGCCTAAACCTAAGGACTTGTTTGCTTTGTGTGAATATGTTTGCCTGTATATACACTCACTTGCTTTTTTGCATACATGTACATAACATCATGACATCATACCATAGCATTTTCAATGACCATTTCAAGGATCTCGAAGGTTCTTTTGATGCAGGGTTACGTTGAACCAGACGTCTACTAAGGGGCAAGGGGTTTCTCCTCTAACCAATGCAATCAAAGATCAAGTGCAACAACTTGAATCAGTGGCTATGACCCACTCGATATGGTGAGCTTGATTCTCGTGGAAAGACATCCACCGATACACAGTTCTCCAAATAAAGATCAAGTACAACAACTTGAATCAGTGGCTATGACCCACTCGACATGGTGATCTTGATTCTCGTGGAAAAACATCCACCGCCGCAAAGCTCTCCAGTCAAAGATCAAAGTTCAACCTCTAACATTTTCTTGTGTTTACCCCAAGAGATCCTTGAAAGCATGCATCCACATATCATGCATTTCATTTTGACAGTCTTTCCCTTTTTCAGGTTTCCTTACTCTCCTGCTGTTTATTTCAGTAAGAGATGGCTCTAGAAAGGTCTGTCAAAGACATCCAAGACCAGACTGCTCAGCTGCAGGAGATGTTCCTGAACTTGTCTCTGGGGCAAGAAGAAATGAAGGCTCTCCTCACAAAGGGCTTGGAGAATTCAAACAATTCCAGGAGTGATCAGCTTGCAGAGCTGCAGTTTGATTTGACAACCTTGAGGACCCAAGTGATGGGACAGTTGGTGGGCCAGATGGCTCTCATCCAAGACCTATCTCAAAGACAAGAGGAACTCAGAGTTCTTGTCCGCCAACTGCTTCCAAACAACAAATTGGGGCAAACATCTGAGGTTGAAGAGCAAGTCACCGCTCAGCCTCCATCCACTTAAGAAGACAAGGGGAAAGCTCCTTTGCTTGCTTCAGGGTCACAAGCCCATCAACAACCTCGCCAGCGTCAACGGGTTAATTAGCGTAAGCAAGAAACGTCGGGAAGACAGTTCACGGAGACTGAGATACCATCATTCTTCATACTGAAGCGCCTGTTGGAGGTCAACCTGCTTACCCTAAGGGATCCTCCTCAGAAGCTCAATACCTCCTCTCCTAACTATCGTCCCGACGCATTTTGTGTTTATCACTCCTACAGCCTGGGACACGACACCAACGACTGTTGGGCCTTGAAGAATAAGATTCAAGATCTGATCGACATTGGAGTGTTGGAATTCATGCCAGACAGCGAGATGAAAATCTTCCGTTAAAGGGTTCTCCACCTGAAGTGACGAAGCTCAAGCTGAAATACTTTTGCTTCTTTTTGAATTTTCAAAGTTGTAATTTCTTTTGTTGTCAAACAATTATCTGTTAATGTTAAACTCTGTTTTCATTAATGCATTGCATATGTTTGTCTTGAATTCATCCATTCGTTTCACTACTCTTATGCTTTTCTTTATAACATTTGACTCTTGATAAAAAGCTGCAAGCCTTTAGAGGGAGGATGACGAAACAATACCATAATCTCATACAATATGCTTTTGAACAGACCTTGCTGATGATGTACAAGCATTTCTTTCAGTTCCCAAACACTGGAGTTATAAGGAAGACAATCCCTAGTCAACCCCTTCGAGCCAAAGAAGTAGGAGTTTTCTGTTCTAAACAATCAAAACCTTTGATATAAACCCGGGGCAGGGTAGTATCTCAGTTAATTCAAAAGAAAACGCGCATTGAAGTTGCAAACTCTCAGTTCGTAACACAACGGACGACGTCAAAAAAAAAAAGAAGAAGAAGGCATTCCTTTTGAATCAAAAGATAAGGGTGGTTCCCTATCACATAGACAGTCAATCTCTCAAAAAGAGAAAAGCCCACTGAGCCAAAACCTGTAAAGGAAGCTCAAGAAAGCTGGGGCATCCCGCTGACTGTAATCTCGAAAAACGGGAACAGTCAGGCAAAAGTTAGGGATAACAAATCAAAATCAAAATAGTGAGGTCATTACAAAATCCTCAACAACATGAAAAATGTTGAAAAAGAAAAAAAGGAGATGATGGATGTCCCCCCAAATTCAACTGGTGAACCATCGCCCAAAAAGTCGTTCCAAACTCAAAACAGAGTATGACGCACAATTAACTGAGCTTAGGTATGAAGAACATCACGAAGAGCGGGTGGGTACAAATATACTTTGAGCCTTTATCCTTTGTTTCTTAAACCGTGAACCAAGCCACATTACAACCCTTCAAAAGTCCTAATTGAAGCATGGGTTAGTTCGAAAGCATAATGTTACAAAAGGTATCCTGACTCCTGTAAGGCTTTGCTCTAAATCTTGTGTTGATCTGTCTTATAAAAAGTTTTCTGCTAAAAAAGCATTTTTCAAAACTTCGAGACAAACATAAACTTTGCATTACTTGAATATCACTGTCTGCATTTGGCTTTTTGTTTGACAGCGAAGAATTTCATGCAGCGAATGTTCGGAGGAACGAAAACTCTCTCAGTGAGCAAAATCACTTCAAAAGGACGACACTTCCATTACAAAAATCTCCTATCAGCAAGGGGCATGACATGTCACCATCCAATTAACCTGGGGCAGTCCAGTCAAGGTCCAACAGATCTTTCAAAATCCAGTTAACCTGGGGCAGTCCAGTCAAGGTCCAACAGATCTTTCAAAATCCAGTTGACCTGGGGCAGTCCAGTCAAGATTTCAAGAAATCTCTCAATATGCAGAGTAATCTGATTCAAGACTCCTTCATCACCACTTGGGGCATTCGAATGCCAAAAGTGTTCAACAAATCAACTATCACATTTCCAGACTCGATTCCTGTATCTAGCCAGGGCACGTCTGAAGAGTTTGAAGATTCGATTCCTGTATCCAGCCAGGGCATATCTGTTGACGACTATTTCCAGACTCGATTTCTGTATCTAGCCAGGGCACGTCTGAAGAGTTTGAAGATTCGATTCCTATATCCAGCCAGGGCATATCTGTTGACGACTATTTCCAGACTCGATTCCTGTATCTAGCCAGGGCACGTCTGAAGAGTTTGAAGATTCGATTCCTGTATCCAGCCAGGGCATATCTGTTGACGACTATTTCCAGACTCGATTCCTGTAACTAGCCAGGGCACGTCTGAATAGTTTGAAGATTCGATTCCTGTATCCAGCCAGGGCATATCTATTGACGACTAATTCCAGATTAACACCTGTAACAAGCCAGGAAAATATCTGTGAACGACCGATTGTGGATTAACACCTGTAACAAGCCAGGAAATTATCTACATCACCACTTGGGGAATTCGAATGTCAAAAGTGTTCAAAAACCCGATGCAGTTTTACACGGACTCGTCATCAGGAAACCCTACACAGATCTCCTCAAGACAGAAAGACCCCAGTAGTTTGGCATACAACCCAAGATTCTGATTTCCCCAAGAGTGGTCCCAAGACTTCTCATTTTTTCAACAATCAAGAGATTCTTGCCCTCCACAGCAGCAACCAAAGAATTATTTTCCCCGGCAGCAGTCAAGATTCTTTTATCTTCGGCCATCCATGATTCATTTATCCTCAGCAAGATAGCTTATCATCTTACATGCGCATTCATCACATTCATGTCATGAACATTGATGTCACATACATTGCATCATGCATCATAACATTGCATACAAATAACCCTTTACCTTTTCAGGAAAGATCAGTCGACAGACGCAGATCATCTTCCGAGAATCATCCAGAAATAGTTCAGAGGTGACCCGGACACGGCGACATTCTGATACTTATTCCAGATTCACTCAGATGCAGTTTTACACGGACACATCATCAGGAAACCCTACACCGGTTCCTCCTTCAACTCAAGACTTCTGAAAACAGTTCACGGGTTCTCCAGTAACGGATGTTAACCTATCACTTATTCAGATTCTTCTCAAGACTTCTGAAAACAGTTTACGGATTCTTCCCAACAACGGATGTTAATCTACCAACTTGTTCAGATGCAACTCCTAAAAACAGTTTATGGATTCTTCCCAACAACGGATGTTAATCTATCACTTGTTCAGATGCAATTTTTGAAAACAGTTTACGGACGCTTCCCAACAACGGATGCTGCTCTATTGCTTATTCAACTTCAAGACTTCTGAAAACAGTTTATGGATTCTTCCCAACAACGGATGTTAACCTATCGCTTGTTCAGATTCTTCTCAAGACTTCTGAAAACAGTTTATGGATTCTTCCCAACAACGGATGTTAATCTATCGCTTGTTCAGATGCAACTTTTGAAAACAGTTTACGGACGCTTCCCAATAACGGATGCTGCTCTATTGCTTATTCAACTTCAAGATTTCTGAAAACAGTTCACGGGTTCTCCAAGTAACGGATGTTAACCTATCGCTTGTTCAGATTCTTCAAGACTTCTGAAAACAGTTTATGGATTCTTCCCAACAACAGATGTTAATCTATCGCTTGTTCAGATGCAACTTTCGAAAACAGTTTACGGACGCTTCCCAACAAAGGATGCTGCTCTATTGCTTATTCAACTTCAAGATTTCTGAAAACAGTTCACAGGTTCTCCAAGTAACGGATGTTAACCTATCGCTTGTTCAGATTCTTCTCAAGACTTCTGAAAACAGTTTATGGATTCTTCCCAACAACGGATGTTAATCTATCGCTTGTTCAGATGCAACTTTTAAAAACAGTTTACGGACGCTTCCCAACAACGGATGTTGCTCTATTGCTTATTCAACTTCAAGATTTCTGAAAACAGTTCACGGGTTCTCCAGTAACGGATGTTAACCTATCGCTTGTTCAGATTCTTCTCAAGACTTCTGAAAACAGTTTATGGATTCTTCCCCACAACGAATGTTAATCTATCACTTGTTCAGACTCTTCTCAACTTTTGAAAACAGTTTACGGATGCCTCCTGATACGGATGTCAATCTATTGCTTATTCAGACCCCCAATTCAGATGTGGTCCAAAGCATGGACACCTTCCTGATACTCATTCCAGATGGCATCTTTAAGCCCATCTCCGACAAGATTCCGCCACCCTTCCAGATGGCATCTTTAAGCCCATCACCAAATGGCATCTTTAAGCCCATTCCCCCATCCATTGCTTTGACGAGTGCAAATTTAAGGGCACTCTAGTGTCCAATCTCCTTTTACCCTCGAGTCACGAAAGGCAAACTTGCCTATCTAACTCTTCGGATTCAAGAAGATTGAACAGGGGCAACTGTTGTACCCCAAAATTTGCCCTCCCATTTCTCATTGATTTCTCATCACTAAGCCCTTGGAGCTCAAGATCCAGTTAGGGTTTCATCTGCTCAAGACTTCTCCTTGCACTGCTGACCCAAATTAGGGTTTGTGTTTGCACAAAGATGTTTTGACCAAAATTGCCTAAGATGACTTTCATGCTTCATATTGTACTCCCAAGTTTATCCACACCAAGTTTCAAGTCTTGATTCCAAATTTTGCCCAGTCAATTGGACAGTTGACCTAAAAATCAGCTGTATTAGGGAAAAAGTCAACTGTGGCCAATTGACAGTCAAATCTCATGAAAATTGACCCATATCAACATTATGAACTCATATGAACCATTTGGTCAAGTTTGGATCACAATTCCACAAGAAATTTGATCAGATCACCAAAAGGGCAAAATGGTCATTTTTAGGGTTTTGACTGCACAAAGGCAATTTTTGACTGTTTGACCTAGCCAATGGCCAACCAAGCTCACATATGGACTCAAGGACCCCATGTAATTGTCTTGACATGTTCAACAAATTCAAAAGATCCCAAATGCACAAGATTGACAGTTGAATTTCCTAGTCAATTGATCAATTTTGACTGTATACTGAAAAGTCAAACTTTGACTTTTTGGTCAAAATCAAGTGTCAAGATTCATTTTTCATCAAAACATGCCAAATCATGAAACTTGTTCATCAAGAAATCAAGAATTGCAAATTAGGGTTTGAAATGAAGATTTTTCATAACTTAGAATTTTTCTAAGTTATGAAAAACCCTAATTTTTTCCTAACTTTGCCCCACTTTTTCACCAAGATTCATTTGGATTCAAGCAAAAGTCAAAATATGAAAGTTGTAGTCCATTGCAAAATCTACAACTTTTATTCACAAAGTTTTCCCAAAAGAAGCTTGTATCTCAAGTTACAATTTTTGGAACAAGGGTACCAAACCATTCTTAACTTAGAGAAAATTTGACCTATTTTAGGCAGGATTTTTGCCTAACTTCAAGACCATTTTTCACATACTTCCACTTGGAATTTCAATTTGCATTTCAAAGATGGATTGTATTACACATTCCAAGCTTTCCAAAATTTCAAAGAAATCATCAAACAACCTCATGGTTAGAGAGAATCGAATTTGGCAATATGGGAAAAACTCACTTTTGTTATGGCCAATTTCCATGTTCTTACACTTAGGCAATTTTCAAATCAGCATGCATTTCTTGATTACAGGCCCTAAATCCTTTTTACACTCATAAATTTAATGCAAACTCTTTGTGCCAAGACCATATTCTATGTGTTCAAGCATTGCATAAGGGTTTAATCCCAAAGTAGAAAAAGCATAATGGCCATTTTTGCAAAAGTGGAACTTTATGTCAATTGGTAATCCAAGCAAGTACAGTGCATATCTTCTTGGCACAAGTTATTAGACTAATTACACTGATCAAGACTAAGTGTGCAGCACATTAGGAGGGACATGCCTTGGCCTAAGAACCAACTTGACAACTTTTGCTTAAGTAAGAAGAAAGCTTACATTTTGTACAAGAACTCTCATCTCAGAAAAGAACAGCCTAAGCAAACTTTGTCCTCACATTTCACACTCCCTAACTGACCTAAAGCACGACCAAACAACCCTTCATCCATCCATACACAGAAAATCACAGTTTTGTGGCAAAACATGGCATATTCTGCAACTTGAATCCCACAACTCATTTCCATCGAGCATCTTGGCCAAAACCAGTTCAAACACTTTCCTTACCATCAATCCAAACTATCCAAAGCATTAGAAGTGGACTGTAACTCCTCTAATCAGTTTGGCCATTTTCATTTCTTCCTCTTGCAGGTTGACTTCTGCAGCTTGATACAAAAGGTTTCAAAGCATACCAAGTATTGGAATAGCATCCTCACACTTCAAGCAAGCTGTACAGATCATCATCTTGCCCTGAAAACTCCTCCATTACCAGACACGATTCCAACTGAGCAGGTATATTCATGAACTTCTAACTCTCAATGTAGGCATTGTTAGCTCTAGGTTTGTGAATAAAAAGTGTTCTACTCATGCCCCTGAAACTGTACATACCTTTACTTTTCATTTATTTTGCATATGCGGTGAGAATTTAAGGTCTGAATATTGATAAAAAGTTAGGTTAAGATTTGGGAATGGAGAAATTCTCTCTCACTTCTGAGAGTTAGGATGAGTTCTTTACATGTCCAGAATCATGGCTTGATGCTTAACATTTCTTATGTTGTAAGTTTGTGCTAAAGGTCCAAGAATCCAGGTGTTTGAATCAGTGTACAAGCGCGCGTTTTTTGTCAAAGTTTTGGCCAGAGGTTGAAGAAGGTCCTATTGGGCTGGGCTTGTTCTGTTTTTCTTATTTGCACCTTGCTTTTGCTCTTGAACCTCCCTGGCCCATTTTGAGTTTTGTTTGCCATTTTCATTTTTTTCTTTTTTATTCTGGTTTGTCATTTTTCATTAAAACATAAAAAATACTAAAAACATTTTTTCACATTTTTTTGCATTTTTATTTGATATTTATTAGCTTTAGTTATATATATATATATATATATATATATATATATATATATATATATATATATATATATATATATACTTATTACTTTTGTTTAGAATATTAGAAATAAAACAAAATACATTCATTTTCTAATTTTATTTTATTTTTATCTTCTGAAAACATTTTATGTAAAATATACTTTTTTTATAAATATTAAATATTATTATTTTGTATATATAATACATATTTAGTAAATAATACAATTATTTATATATATATATATTAGTATATTTAGGTTAAAAATACAAAATATATACATTTTTATTTTTATTAATATTTAATATTAAAAATACCTTTTTACAAATATACTTCATTTTTATTTTATTCTTATACATAATTATTAAATATTTGTATATATTAAATAATTAATACTTTTACTTAATAAAATTAGGGTTTTTCCCTAAACATAAAAGCTCCAAAAAATAATACTTTTTATTTTTGTTTATTTGACATAAAAAATACTTTTTTTTCATACATATAAAAAGCCTTTTTGCATCTTGCATATTCATTTTATTTCTATTTAATTTGTGCAATTAATTACCTTGTATAATTCCAAATTGATGTAATAGTTAGATTTAAACTTCTTGCTAAAATATCCCCATTTGAACATTTGTACCCCTCTTCCCATATATTGTGCTGTAATAACTTAGGAACTTTATTTTTTCGCACTTTAATGCTTTCTAAATATACCATGTTAGAATTAGGGTTTGTATGCAAATAAAAACAACAAAATAGTTTGACCTAATTTCAAGATAATCAAGCATGAAAATGGACAACACTAATCACACTTGCACCCCTAGGGTATTCCACTTGTTGCCTTCAATAGTGGGCCATATTGCATGTTAGGTCTCTTTGGGCAAAACAAATACAATTCAAATGATCATAGTCCCTCGATGACGCTTTCGAAAGTTGCCTAAAAATGATCAAGTCCATCAAAGGAAAGATTGCCCAAAGATACTTGGCACCATTGCAATTATGGTCTAAACGATGACCCGCGCCCGTCCCTTTCACATCCTAACACAAGATTGTCCACCAAATGCAATGGTGGAACAAAATTATTAAAAGGGTTAAAACATAGCAAAAATCTTTGAGAACTTTAGGGTAGATAGCTCTTAAGTACTTGTCAACTTGCAAAACAAAAACACTTGTCTATTTTTCAAACCACACTTCACAAACACTTTCAAAACAACTTTCAAAAAAACCTTGAAACATCTTTTCAAAAAGACAAACACCTTTTGTAAAACATTCGAGTAAAGAATTGTTACAAGGGTAGCCTAGACAAGGCATCTTTTTCAAAACATTTTCAAAACCACACACAAAGCACCATTTCAAACAATTGAAAACCAAGGCAAGTTGATCTAAGCAAGTACCTAAGAGCCCATGGATAACCATGGATAGAAAGGGTGCTAATACCTTCCCTTTCTATAATCTACTCCCCGAACCCAAGAAAATATCTCAAAGGTTTTTGCTGTGCTTTTTAAACCTTTCTTTAGGATAAAATAAAAAGTCGGTGGCGACTCTTGCTCAACCGAAACATTTGCGAAAACAAACGCAAAACCATAGTCAGTTCTCCCACCGTATCACACACGCTACCAGCTGACCCAGAATGTTTAGTTGTACAAATAATAACAAACAATTATTATATAATATAAACAAAAAGCTAATCTCAAAACACGCGAAATTCAAAACTGGCCATTCACCACCTACCGCGCCATTGTCTTCTTTGCTGCCTCCGTCGTTTTAGATCAAATACTTTTACCTATGGACACTGAGTGTAGGTATAACCCTGTGTATTTCCAAAATCTCATACAAGCATGATAAATAAAAACCAATGGTACCAATCAACTCGTTGCAACCTCACGAGCATCATGGTACCATTATTAATGGCCAATTGTTCCTGTATGAAAAATCCCTAAAAACGAACCACGAACCCTAGCCATGGCATCTTGGTGTACAGTCAATAAAAATGCAATTAAATACAACCATTAGCTTGAAAACATCTCAAGGATTATGAATATATCAATTAATCATGCTAAATATGCCAGAATTATTGTATTTGATTTCAAGAAAATATGCAAACCGTGTGACTCTTACAAGGTGTTTCAAGGTGTGGGGAAGCTTGCTAGTGATTGAAACACGATCCTTGGATGTCCAGCAAACGATTGGTGTGGTTAGAATGGCTTGAGAGGGCCTGGAACTTGGAAATCAGTTTGCAACTTTTCTTGAATTTTTTGAAACTCGTTCTCTTCTTTGCACGCCTCCAACCTCTCTGTTCTTGATCTGCCCTAGTTCCTTATGTATCCAAGAATGTATTAGGGTTACAATTTGTTTCAAATCTTCTCCAATTATGATTATTGATTCATGATTTGATCCTTGTGCAAAACCTTTCCAAATCAAGCAAAATGCAATCTTTTTGTATCCATATGATCCTTGCACGATTTGATCTTGTTTCTAGCTGTGTATTGGACCTAATCATGCACAAAATCTCAAGATTTAATTAGTTTTTCATATTTTCATTATTTTATTTTGATTTTATTTGATTTAAATTAAATTAAATCAAAATAAATGACAAAAATAAAATAATGACAAGTGGAAGGGCTCATGGGTCGTGGGTCACATTACAAACTTAGTGCAAGAATAAAAAGTTGGGCCCCTTTAGCAAAAAATGCAATTTTGGACACATTTGACTTTTGGCAATTTTGCAAAAAGGGTCAACTTGGCCAATGCACAACTCTCTCAATTTTGACCCTTGAGAGGTGTTCTTGGACTTTTTATAAAGCTTAAGATTTCCTCTAAGCAACCCTTTTGATATCATCTCAATTGAGTCTTCCATGTTCATGTATGAAGCTTTGACCCAAAAGGTGTTTTTGTTGACTTTTCAAAATGACCTATAATGTCCAAATTAATATCTTCTTGTGAGTGCATATTTTGAACTTGGGATATGAATATGGATTGTAGGGAATTACATCCTCTTAAAAATGAGATTTGGATGGGTCATTTTTGATAAAGTATGAGAAAGTTATGCTTGGTCAAAGTTGAGTTGACTTTTCCTACAAAACCCTAATTTAGCAACTTTTGGGTTTTGATGAATTATGAGCAATCCTTGAGGAATCATGATCAACCCTTGATCAAATTATGAATAATACTTCAAAATAAGAATTTTGACCAAAAATCTTGAAGTTTGACTGTATGTGGGCCACAGTTGACTTTTACCCTAGTACAGTCGATTTTCAGGCCTTTGAGCAATTGACTGAGCAAATTTCCTCTGAAAGGCTTGAAACTTGGCATGGATGATCTTGAGAACATATTAGGACAATGGTGAGCATTTGGTATCCTTTGGACTCAAGCATCTTGATGCAAACTGAAACCATATTTGGGGTAGACTACCTTAGGAGAGGGTTTGTCTGATCAACCCTTGGACTTCCTTGAGCAATTTGAGGACCTCACTTGACATGTATTGAGAAATATGGGAGGGCAAATTTTGGGGTACAACAGCTGCCCCTGTTCAATATTCTTAAACCTGAGGATGTAGATTGGCTTGTCTACCTTTCGTGATCCGAAGGTGGAAGATGATTGAACACTAGAGTGCCCAGAAATTTGCACTCGCATGAAGTGGTACCTGTCTTGCGATGTCAGGAATGGGCTTATAGATGCCATTTGGAAGTAAATGATGGAAGATGGGCTTAAAGATGCCATCATAAGAAGTGTCGATCGCATAAGAGATTCCTTTGCGAGAACCCGTATACCTGTTGTTGAGGAGGATTTTACTGAGGAATGCTAGTCTCTGTCTTGGGAAAAGTAGAATTTTAGGAGCTTCAGTTGTCCATTACTCTACTAGGGAATCATCTCTTAGTTGAGGAGGTAAAAATGTACTGCTATCTGGTCGTGCTCCAGGTTTTGCAGCGACTTATTGGGGAGATGAGATTAAACTTGCTATCTGGTCGTGCTCCAGGTCTTGCAATTTCTCAATTCTTATCTGGTCGTGCTCCAAGCTTCATAAGGAATCAAGTGGTTATCCAGTCGCATTCGGGTTTCAACTTGACTTTAAGGCATACTAATATCCTATCGATTTCCGGGCTTCATAGTAATTGACCGAGTAAATTGCTATTTGGTCGAATTCCAAGCTTCGAAGTACCTTATACTGTTATCTGGTCGTGTCCCAGGCTTCAGTGTCCTTTGCCGCTATCTGGTCGTGATCTAGTCTTCACAGTGTCTTATACCGTTATCTGGTCGTGTGCCAGTCTTCACGGTGCCTTATACCTATTATCTGGTCTATTCCAGGCTTCATGGTATCTTGTATTGCTATCTGGTCAATTTCCAGGCTTCACAATAACTTGCTGAGGGTTAAGCTATTTTCCGGTCGATTTCCGGACTTCATAGCTTGTATTTAAGACATACCACTATCTGGTCGATTCCAGACTTCGTAGTATTTTGGAGAAATCAAGATATTATCCGGTCGATATCTGGGCTTCATAGCTTGAACTGGAATAGAAATCTTAGTATCGATTTGACTGAACCAGAGAAAACTTGTGAGAACTTGATTGCATCTTTCCCTGAAAGGTAAAGAGTTAGTCGTATGTAATGTCATGATGTATGAAATGTATTGAGTAATTATGTTCTCAAAATAAATGAGATTATGTTATATGGTGCATATGCGCACGTCATGATGTATGGATATGCAATGTTCTTGTGATATTCTCTAGTTGGGGAGAATAAATCCAGGACTGCTGTTGGAGAGTACAAGGAGTTGAGTTCTTCGTTCTCACTGGGGACCGAAGATGATTAGCTGGAGACTTGCGTCCGTTCTTCTTGGGAACATTCTGCCGGGAGAGACTCTATTTGAGAATAATCCTGTAGGAGAATGACTTTGTAGGGAAGAGAGATACTTCGTTGGACGATCTGCTGATTTGGAGAAATAAACTCAGCTGGTGGTGAGCTTCTACTGCTGGTGATAGATGAACTTTGCTTGGGGAGAATTTTGCCGACTCTTTCGCGATTGTGAACATCGGCTAGGGAGAGCTAACACCACTGTCTTTGGATACTTCCTACTCTGCGGGGAGTGTATGTACTTTTAGTCATATTCTCAAGTTGGCTCTATCCCTGTACCTGGTGGGTAGAGCAACTGTAAGGTTTGGACACTTCTTGTTTTCCCCTGTTCCTAGAATTACGAGTAATTGTCTTTTGTTTCTTATGTAAATATTTATGAGCAGCAATTATTTTCAAATGCATATATCCAAAATGAACCATTGGACGTTCTTGCAAAACACAACAGAAAAAGAAAAAACAAGTTGAAATTTCTTGTGAAAATGAATTGTATTGATTTGAAGTTAGCCTGTGTGATCGGTGGATTTAGAACTGACTGTTTAACGCTGGTTCGCGAAATGTCGCGGAAGCAAGAGTCGCCACCGTCTTTTATTTTCTCCAACATGGACAGGACAAAAGCACAGCAAAATTCCTTATGAGATATTTTCTCGGTTCGGGAGGTAGATTTATAGAAAGGGAAGGTGTTAGCACCCTTTCTATCCATGGTTATCCATGGGCTCTTAGATACTTGCTCTTATGTTTTCAAAATTTGTTTGCTTTTCAAATGTGTGTGGGTTTTGGAAAAGTTCCGTTTGAAAAAATTCTAAGTAACTCTTGTATCTGTCCTCAAGAGTGTATGAAAAATTTGTTTGAAAACTTTTGAAAGTGTAGGTGCGAAAAGTTGTTTTATTTGTTTTGAAAAGAGCAAGTACCCATGAGAATCTACCTACTCTAAGGAATTAAGCTGTGTAAGAGTCCTTTAGATAGTGCCAGCCCACCATTGAGAGGTAGGTAGCACCACCGTTGGAGGTGTTCGGGTCAATTCGAGTTTAGGGACAATGTGGTCACCGAAGCAACAGTATGACACCTTAGAAGCTACCCTTATGTCCTTGATCCTTTTTTTAATCCGAGGCAACCATTTCGAGGCAACTGTTTCGAGGCAACCGTTTCGAGACAACTGTTTCGAGGCAACTGTTTCGGGGCAACTGTTTCGAGGCAACTGGATCATGGACATAAGGACCGCTAAGACGTCCTATACTTGATGACCACGTTTCGAAGGCAACAAGTGAGGCGTACCCTAGAAGTGGTGTGTGTATTTGTGTGTTGTATTCAGGAATTAAAATGGCCTAATTAAACTATTTTAGTTAATGTTTATTTACAAAATAAAATAATAATGATAATAATGATGTAATTCTATTTTTATTTTATTTTATGAAAATGTGTTAATTGATTAATTTGTTAATAATAATAAAATAAAAATAAAGGTTAGAAATTAAAATAATAGAAAGAAAAAAAAATGAAAAAAAAAGAAGTAAAACCAAGGGGGGGGGGGGGGGGGGGGGGCTGAAATGGAGGTTTTAAGGCTGAAATCTTGGCCCATTGAAGCAAGCTCGTTTGACTTTCTTGGATATCCTACGCCTGCACTGACTCCAGAATATGGTGTTCTACACTTTTGGCCCTTGGATCTGCCTCCAATGACACTTGGCTTGTTGGATGGGTGAGACTTATGATGCACCTCATATTGGAATCTGCACAGGAAAACATTGAAGAAAATAATATGCAAATTATAAGGGGACCTGGGAATCGAACCCAGGTCCCAAAGATTACAAGACACGCTGCCAGCCACTACACCAAACGCAATTAGTTGTAAACATAATAGGAACAAAACAATGTATGGAATAAGTGCCCTATAGGCTGAAACAACGCGCGCGAATTTGAATACACCTATGCCTGGCTGCCACGCACTCATCTTCAAGCTTTTTTCTGCAAAATACAAAACATATAGCGGGGGTTTTAAACCCCCACAAAATACAGGCATTTCAATAATAGCGATTAGCTCCTCGTGAAGCATAAATTAGGCGCGATGGGTTCATTTTATTCATCTTGCCCAGCTGAATTCGTCCATGCCTGTTTGGAACCCTGATTTTACAGTATGGTGAAACCCCCAATTTTAAACCTTGAAAACCCTAAAATGCTTTAATGGTAAATCACGATTTAACGCGTTAGAATGCAATTAGATTATTCCATTAGCTTCAGAAGGCCCCTAACAATACAAACCAATCAAAAAAAAAGGATCAAATGCTCATGAAATATGATATACAGTTTTGATAAATGAAGCAAACTGAGTGAGTTGTATGGGATGATTCCTTGAGTGATTGCGCTTGGTTCTGATTGCCAAAGGTTCCTAGGGATACAAGGAATGTATTTGGATTGAAATGGAGGCTTAGAACAGGCTGCAAATAGGTTTTCAGTTTTGCTTTTTTCTCTTGAAAGTTTGAAATGTGTTTGGCCGTTTTGAGGGTTTCTAGGTCGTGTCCTCTGTTGTGAAAGCTTGCACATGTGTTATGTAATGAATATCCATCAGAATTATGGTCATTAAGCCTTTGCATTCATGTTTGAGATTTTGCCATAAACTCCATTGAAACAACTTGCCATTTTTGTGTCAAATTTGAATTCTTGCTTGGAATAGGCCCTTGCACGAATTTGGAAGGTGAGTGATGGTGTATCAAAGCATTTCAATACAAAATATATCCTTTAATTAATTTTCTTGATTTTCATTTGAATTTTAAAGATTTAAAATGATTTAAATCAAATAAAATTAAATAAAAATGGAAAAATTAATTTTTAATCTTGAAATAAATTGTGGGACACGTGGGAGGCATGACCAAGCTAAAACAAGTGGAAAAAGTGGGCCCCTTTTGTCAAAAATGAAGTTTCAAGGATAATTGACTTTGGCTATTTCACAAAAATTTTCCAACTTCTCCAATGCATATCTTGCTCAATTTCGAAGCTATGAACATGTTCTTAGACATTTTGGAAAGGTCTTGAAGTCCTCTAACCAATGTCTTTGGTCCCATGTCATTTTGATTTACCAATCTCAAGTTATGGTCTTTGACTTAAAGTCCCTTTTTGTTGACTTTTGAAAATGACCTATAATGTTGAAATTGATAACTTTTTGCGAGAGCATTTCTTGGACTTGGAATGTGAAGATGAGTTGTAGGAAATGTCCTCCCCTTCAAAATGAGCATTGGATGGGATTTTTCTGATGAACCATGAAAAGGTTATGCCTTGGTCAAGTTACAGTTGACTTTTCAGCTGTCCAAAAATAGAAACTTTTGACACCTTGATGATTTTTGAGCCATGCTTTGAGAATCATGATCAAGACTTGATCAAATGATGATTGTGGCTTCAAAATAAGATGTTGACCAAAATTTTTGACTTTTGACTGCCAAATGACCATTTTGCCCCTACAGTTGACTGTTGAGCAATTAGGGTTTTTGACTGTGCAACTTGACCTTGTGAGCCTTGAAACTTGACATGTAGGTACTTAACAATGTTTATGAGCATATGGGACTTGATTGAGCCCTTGAAAACTTCAACTTCCTTGCAAGAACCAAAACCCTAGTTTGACTGGCTTAGGAGGATGGTTGACTGTGTAGCCCTTGAGTAGACCTTGAACCATTTAAGGTGATGCTTAGCAACACTTTGAAGATTATGGGAGGGAAAATTTTGGGGTACAACAGTTGCCCCTGTTCAATCTTCTTAGACCTGAGGATATAGATTGGCTTGTGTACCTTTCGTGATCCGAAGGTGGAAGATGATTGAACACTAGAGTGCCCAGAAATTTGCACTCACATAGTTGAGTATCAGCAGTGTGATTGCGGGAATGGGCTTACAGATGCCATTTGGAGAGATGATGGATAGGAGGATGGGCTTATAGATGCCATCTGGAAGTGTGACAGAACCTTGTCGGGAATGGGCTTATAGATGCCATTTGGAACTATGATGGATAGTTGTGGAGATGGGCTTATAGATGCCATCTAGGTGTCGGTCGCGTAAGAGACTCCTTAGCGAGAACTTGCGTACCTGAGAAAGAAAGATAATTACCTGGCCTGTTACAGGGGTTGATCTTCAAACTCTTTATGCAGACATGCCCTGGTTGGATACAGGTATCGAATCTCCAAACTCTTCAGACGTGCCCTGGCAGGATACAGGAATCAAGTCTGGAAAATAGTCGTCAACAGATACACCCTGGCAAGATACAGGAATCGGATCTTCAAACTCTTCAGACGTGCCCTGGCAGGATACAGGAATCGAGTCTGGAATTAGTCGTCAATAGATACACCCTGGCTGGATACAGGAATCGGATCTTCAAACTCTTCAGACGTGCCCTGGCAGGCTACAGGAATCGAGTCCAGAAAATAGTCGTCAACAGATACACCCTGGCAGGATACAGGAATCGGATCTTCAAACTCTTCAGACGTGCCCTGGCAGGATACAGGAATCGAGTCCGAAAAATAGTCGTCAACAGATACACCCTGGCAAGATACAGGAATCGGATCTTCGAACTCTTCAGACGTGCCCTGGCAGGATACAGGAATCAAGTCTGGAATTAGTCATCAACAGATACACCCTGGCAAGATACAGGAATTGGATCTTCAAACTCTTCAGACGTGCCCTGGCAGGATACAGGAATCGAGTCTGGAATTAGTCGTCAACAGATACACCCTGGGAAGATACAGGAATCGGATCTGGAATTGCGATAGTTGATAGTAATTATCCTTGGATGGACCTTTGTCCTGAAAAGACAAAATGTTAGTTGTATGCGATGTCATGATGTATGACATGCGTGATGAGATTGTATGTCCATGATGCGTATGTGCATGCTATAATTTATGAAGATGTGATATTTATGATTGTATTTTTGTCTAGGAAGATAAATCCTTGACGGTTGCCGGGAAGTCAAATCCGGGGCTGCTGTTGAAGAGTAGAGCTTTGTTTCCACTGGGGATGATTGTTGCAAGAATACCGGTAGGAGAAGATGACTCCGTTGGGGAATAAACTTGGCGAATAGATTACTCTGCGGGGGAATGCTCTGTGGGGAGAGAAGTACTTTGCTGAGGTTGATGATAACTCCGTTGGGGATACCGTTGTTGAGCTCTGTTGGAAGTTTTGATGAACTCCGCTGGGGATAGGAAGATTTCGCCGGGGACGATCTTTCCGTGGCAATCGGCTGAGGATAACCCAGTTATAAGCTCTGGTGGAGAATAACCTTTGAATAAAGCCAGGGAGAGACGCGTTCATGCTCTGCAGGGGATAGCTTCCAGAATCTACTGGGGATAAGCTTCCTATTGGGGAGATGGTTCAACTCTCCTGGGGAGACTTTTTGAGACTGTACTGGGGAAGTGGCTCCACTGGATGTTCGGATTCCACCGGGGAACAATCTTATATTAAGACTGTCGGGGATGCTTGCTCAGGAATGTCTGTATGCTCCGTTGGGGAATATTGAGATCTTCTGGGGATACCCAACTTCCTTAAGGCTGGCTGTGGTCTAACTCTGCTTGGGGGAGAGCGTTACTGACTTACTGGAGATACGGTGCCTTGTTAGGGCTGATTGGGAGACCAACTCTGCTCGGGGAGAATTGTTGAATCTTGTCCTACTCGGCGGGGAGTGAAGGTATCTGGGTTACGTTCTTCAGCCGGACTTACCTTGGTACCTTGGTGGACAGAGCAACTAGATCGCTTGGACAGCTTATTATTGCCCCTGTTTCTAATGTCACCTGTAATTAATCCTTTGTTTCGTATTCAAATATTTATAAGTTAGCAATTAGTGTCAAATGCATATATCACAATTGAACATTGGACGTTCTTCGCAAAACAAAACAGAAAAGGAAAAAACAATTGGCAATTGGTCTGAAAAGTGAATTTGTATTGATTTTTGAATTTTCCTGAAAATAGGCGTTTATGTACAAGAGGCTGACGTCCTAGTAAGAGAACGCCGCCGAACAATAGAGTTTATACAATTTGTACAAAGAAAACAAAACAGCTGTGTGAAAAGAGTAATTCCACTGGGTTCCAACTCTGCTATCGCCTTTATATCTTCGAGCGTCTCATCACTTTGCTGCTCAGTTGAAGATGAAGCTGATTGATCGATGTCGTCTGGACTTGATAGTTGATACCGAATTCTGGATGCAAGGTGATCCAATGAGACATAGTATTACGCTTTAATCCCTAACTTTTGCCTGGACCACCCTTTCGGGTTTTCAGTCCACCGGGATACCCATTTTTGCCCAAGCCGCCTTTTCAGGTTTTCGAATTGCCGGGTGTACAGATTTTTTTCATTTCATCCCTTATTTTTGCCCGAACCCTTTTGGTTCGCCGGGAAGCCCTTATTTTTGCCTAGGTGTGTCAACCTAGCGGGTCTTTTATCATGCGTAGTATCTTTTTACTATGTCTGCATTGGCGGGGTGAGGAAGGTCGTCACCGTCCATGGTGGTTAGAATCATGGCTCCTCCCGAGAAGACATGCTTAACCACAAATGGCCCTTCGTACGTAGGGGTCCATTTTCCCCTGGGATCACTTTGAGGAAGAATGATGCGCTTGATTACCAGGTCTCCAACTTGATACTCTTGTGGTCTGACCTTCTTGTTAAATGCCCTGATCATTCGTTTTTAATACGTTTGACCATGACAAATAGCGGTGAGTCTCTTTTCGTCAATTAGATTTAATTGATCAAGCCGAGTCTGGATCCAGTCATCTTTGCTCAAGCCTACATCCTTTATTATCCGGAGAGAGGGTATCTGGACTTCAATTGGCAAGACTGCCTCCATGCCATAGACCAAGGAAAAGGGTGTAGCCCCGGTTGACGTCCGTGCTGAGGTACGGTACCCATGAAGAGCAAACGGTAGCATCTCGTGCCAATCTTTATAGGTCACTGTCATCTTCTGCACAATCTTTTTGATATTCTTATTTGCTGCTTCTACAGCCCCATTCATCTTCGGCCGATAAGGAGAAGAGTTGTGGTGTTGTATCTTGAATTGCTCGCAGAGCTCAGTGATCATCTTGTTGTTAAGATTGGTACCATTGTCCGTAATGATCCTTTCCGGGATGCCGTATCGACAGATCAGGTTATGCCGAATGAACCGTGCCACAACGTTCTTGGTTACCCTAGCGTAGGAAGCTGCTTCAACCCACTTCGTGAAATAATCAATTGCTACCAGGATGAAGCGATGCCCGTTGGATGCCGTAGGTCTGATCTCGCCGATCATATCAATGCCCCACATTGCAAAAGGCCAAGGTGCAGTCAAGACATTCAGAGGGACTGGGGGAACGTGCACCTTATCAGCATAAATCTGGCACTTATGACACGTCCGAGAATGTTGGTAACAATCAGCTTCCATTGTGGACCAGAAGTATCCTGCCAGAAGGATTTTCTTTGCCATGGTGTGTGTTGTACCCCAAAATTTGCCCTCCCATTTCCTTCAAGATTTGCTAAGAGCATGCTTCAAAATCTCCCAAAGGTTGCACAGTTCAATGGCCTCCTAACAGTCAAAAACTAGGGTTTTGGTTCTGGCAAAGAAATTGAAGTTTCCAAGGGTCCAAACAAGTCCCACATGCCTACATACATGGTCAAGCATCCATATGCTAAGTTTCAAGACTCACAGCACAAAATTGCACAGTCAAAAACCCTAATTGCTCAACAGTCAACTGCAGGGGCAAAATGGTCATTTGACAGTCAAAAGTCAAAAATTTTGGTCAACATCTTATTTTGAAGCCACAAACATCATTTGATCAATTCTTGATCATGATTCTCAAAGCATGGCTCAAAAAGTCTCAAGATGCAAAAGTTTCTATTTTTGGGCAGTTGAAAAAGTCAACTGCAAATTGACCAAGGCATAACTTCCACATGGTTCATCATAAAAATTCCATCCAAAGCTCATTTTGAAGAGAATGACATTTCCTACAACTCCTCTTCACACTTCAAGTCCAAGAAATGTTCTCACAAAAAGTTATCAATTTCAACATTATAGGTCATTTTCAAAAGTCAACAAAAAGGGACTTTAAGTCAAAGACCATAACTTGATATTGGCAAATCAAAATGACATGGGACCAAAGGAATTGGTTAGAGGACTTTAAGACCTTTCCAAAATGTCCAAGGACATGATCAAAGCTTAAAAGTTGACCAAGATATGCCTTGTGGAAGTTGGGAAATTTTTGGGAATTCTGAAAAGTCAACTTTGCTTCAAATGCCTCAAAATTGCTAATGGGCCACAATTTCTTCCAAGAATCATCACCCAAAGGCTATGCACGACCCATTGACTTTAAAGGGAGTTATTTTATCATTTTTTATTAATTATTTGAATTATTATTATTATTAGTTCATTTAATTAAAATAAAATATGACAAAAATAGAAAATCACGTGTTTTAAATCTTTTGTGCAGCTAATTCACTCTTTATGGATCAAATATTTCGTGCATCACTAAAAAGGCAAGAATCTTCATTGATTGGCATGAGAAAGGTATGAAAAAGATTGAAAAAATCATGGAAGATCACAAAAATTCAAAGGCATTAAAACTTGGATGTTGGGCTTGTTTTGTTGACCTAAAACATTCACATACATATACATATTGCAACCCTAATGCACAAGAGAAGCTAGCTGCGCCCAAACCTGAAAACCAACTTTGCATTTTTTACACAAAAACTTCAAATCTGATTTCATAGCTAGAGTGTGTTTCAAGGCAAAAGAACCATTCCAAAGGCTTGCTGGGATAACTAGGAAGCTTTCTCAATCAAAATCACATCCCCACACGCAGAGAAACGGTAGCACGAAGTCGCCCTGTTCATGAACATTTGCATATTCGTATTTTGATTTGCATGCATTTTTCATACATTCTAATGATTGTTTTACACTAATATGGACTCACTGAAGCTTATGGTACCATTGAATTGAACTAATCCTGCCTGTAGCGAAATATGCCATGGATGTTTTCTAGGTTTTCATAAGCTCGAAATTGGGGTTTCCTTCCCATGGAAAAATTGGCCGTCCTAACCTACACCACTGGAATCAGAAGCTTCATACGAACTAATTCCACGCATCACGCTCAATTTATGATCAACGGTGTTCTATTCGCTATTTTTGTATGTGTTATTTAGTGGGGGTTTAAAACCCCCACTATCCATGTTTTATTTGCAGGAAACATGAAGAAGAAGGAGGACGTGTCCCCTGATAATAGGCACGTTTGAATTTTCGTGCGATGGACATCACTAAGCGTTGTGTCGTGTTATGTTATCCGCTGGCCAATTCCAATACAACGTGCGCGCGTAGCTCAGATGGCTGGATGTGTAATGGGTAAACGCTGGGACATGGGTTCGATTCCCAGGTCCTCTTGCATATTTCTTAATTTTTTCTTTAACTTATTCCTGTGCAGCGTACCTTTCAGTGATCTACCATGCATTCAACACCTTGGCGCGCCACATGGCTTCAGAGACCAATCTAATGGCCAGATCACGCAGATCACTATACCCACTAGTCAACCATGCACACGTGAACGCTGAAAGTCAAACAGGCCAAGCTTCTATTGGGCCAAATTACTTCAGTCATACCTCCAAAAGGGGTCAACACCCCCATATGTTTGCATTTCTCTCTTTTTTTTATTTCTTTTCTTTCATTTATTTTATTTATGATAATTGTTTTATTTAATTCATAAAATAAATTTTTATAACACAAAAAATAAAAAAATCAGAAAGTCAAAAAGTAAAATATGTTTATTATTTAATTCACTAATATTTATTTTGTAAATAAATCTTGTTAATTAATTTAGTTTTAATTTTAGGTTTAATCTTAATGTTTTTTTTTAATAAGCTAAAAAATGTAGAAATTAGGGTTTTAATACTTTTATTCTTTTTCTTTTCTTTTTACCATTTATTAAGTATTAATTATTTTTTGTAAATAAATATGCCATGTAAATAATTAATGTAAATTAGGTCAAACTTGAATTTATTTCTTTAATAATTAAAAATGTTTAGAATTAGGGTTTTAATTCCATTTAATTTTCTCTAATTTCATAAATACAAAAAACATAAAAAATAAGTCCTTTCCCTTATTTAATCTAATTAATTTAATAATTTCAATTTAATTTCCTCAAAGGGTCCAACGCCCTCGCACCTTCGAATATAATTTTCTCTTCGCGCGTTTATTTTATTTTTCTTTGTGAAATTTATGTACTTGCCCCAAAGCCTTGTAATAGATTAATTAGATATTTACTTTCTGCATTTTATTTATTCAAATCGGGTCTTGGTTTAATTTGGCGATGTAGACCCGCGCCTTTGTAATAACGTAGGACTTTTAATTCCGCACCTTTTAACTGTTAATAATCACATGAAAGAATGTATGCCAAAAATAAAATCAAAACGTAGATCACTCAATACATGACAAGACAAATATAACTGAAAATGACACACAAATCACACACCACTCCTAGGGTACGCCTCACTGTTGCCTTGCCCCTCGAAACGTGGTCGTCGAGTAGAGGACGTTTTAGTAAGTCCTCATGTCCAAGAACATGGCATGGGGGTAGCTTCTAAGGTGTCTTCCTATTGCTCTGGTGACCACACTGTCCCTAATCCTCGAATTGACCCGAATACCTCCAACGGTGGTGCTACCTACCCCTCAATGGTGGGATGGCACTACCTTAAGGACATTTACACAGACTAATTCCTTAGGGTAGGTAGATGACTCGTAGATACTTGCTCTAATTCAAAACAAATAAAAAAAAACTTCTTTTCACACCGACACTTTTCAAAAAGCTTTCAAAAACAACTTTTCAAACACTCTTGAGGACTGATACAAGAGTCGAACTGAAATTTTAAACGGAACTTTTTCAAACCCACTCACCTTGAAAAGCAAACAAACAATTTTGAAAACACAAATGAGCAAGTATCTAAGAGCCCATGGATAACCATGGATAGAAAGGGTGCTAACACCTTCCCTTTCTATAAATCTACCTCCCGAACCGAGAACTAATCTCAAAAGGAATTTTTCTGTGCTTTTGTCCTTTCCATTTGGAGAAAATAAAAGACGGTGGCGACTCTTGCTTACCGCGACATTTCGCGAACCAGCGTTAAACAGTCAGTTCCAGATCCACCGATCACAGTGTGTCCACTGGAATGTATTCCGAAGGTACCTTCATGCAGCTCTGCCATGATCTTTTCTGCTTCAGTCTTATCCACACAACGCAGTAAGGTCGAATCATGGTTTCGCTTGTACAGAATGCCATTGCTGAGGAAGAACTTTGCAGCGAATCTTCTCATAAACTTTTTGTCATTGATGGATGCACCTTCAGGGTATTCTTGAGCTTCCAAGTACCTCTTCACCTCATGATACCAAGGTTTTTCAGTTACCTCTTCAGCCTCACGATCATAGCAATATGCAGGTTCGTCCAGTTTCCAGATAATGATCCGGGGAGCCTCGTTGTCCCATTTGACTTTGAACATGGAAGACATCGTAGCCAACGCGTCCGCCAGCTGATTCTCCTCTCTTGGGAAGTGTTCAAAAGTTATCTCTGTGAAATGGGGGATCAATGTCAACACACACTCTTTGTAAGGAATAAGGTTTGGGTGTTTCGTATCCCACTCGCCTTTGATCTGATTGATCACGAGAGCGGAATCTCCGAAGACACTTAGAAACTTGATCCTTAAGTCAATTGCAGCTTGAAGACCCATGATGCATGCCTCATACTCCGCCATGTTGTTGGTGCAGTTGAAACATAGCCGGGCAGTAAGTGGAGTATGAGTGCCTTGAGGGGATATAATCACAGCGCCGATACCGTTACCCAAAGCGTTGGAGGCTCCGTCAAAGTGCATGGACCATCGGGATCCTTCCTCAGGTCCTTCATCCGGTCCAGGTACTTCACAATCAGTCACTACCACGATGTTCTCGTCAGGAAATTCAAAGTTCATTGACTGGTAGTCGTCCACTGCCTGGTGTGCCAAATGGTCTGCCAATACACTTCCCTTGATTTCTTTCTGAGTCGTGTACTGGATGTCGTATTCTGTCAAGATCATTTGCCATCTTGCTATTCTTCCAGACAGAGCAAGCTTTTCGAATATATACTTTATTGGATCCATTTTTGAAATCAACAGAGTAGTGTGAGTCAGCATATACTGTCTCAGCCGGCGAGCAGCCCATACCAAAGCACATCAAGTTTTCTCGAGCAGTGAGTATCGGGTCTCACAGTCGGTAAACTTTTTGCTAAGGTAATAAATGGCGTGCTCTTTTCGGCCAGACTCGTCATGCTGCCCCAGCACACACCCCATTGAGCTGTCAAGTACTGTCAGGTATAAGATTAGAGGTCTCCCCTCAACCGGTGGCATAAGAATGGGTGGTTCTTGGAGATACTCTTTGATTCTTTCGAAAGCGGCTTGACATTCATCGTTCCAACGTACTACTTGATCTTTCTTCAGTAGCTTGAAGATTGGTTCACAGGTAGCAGTTAGGTGTGAGATGAATCGGGCAATGTAGTTCAGCCGTCCTAGAAAGCCTCTGACTTCTTTCTCTGTCTTGGGAGCTGGCATCTCTTGCATGGCTTTCACCTTGGCAGGGTCCACCTGAATACCTTTGTCGCTCACGACGAAACCTAGCAGCTTTCCAGATCTTACCCCAAATGTGCACTTGTTTGGGTTCAACCTCAGCTTGTACAACTTCAACCGGTCAAACAGCTTCTGTAGACGGTCAAGGTGTTCCTCCTCAGTTTGGGACCTTGCAATCATATCATCGACGTATACTTCAATCTCATGATGGATCATGTCATGAAATAAAGCAACCATGGCACGTTGGTAGGTTGCCCCAGCATTTTTCAGTCCAAAAGGCATGACCTTGTAATAGAAGGTGCCCCACTGAGTAACAAAAGTGGTCTTTTCCATGTCTTCAGGAGCCATCTTGATCTGATTATAACCTGAAAAGCCGTCCATGAAGGAGAATACCTTATGCTGAGCAGTGTTGTCAACCAGGACGTCGATATGAGGCAGAGGGAAATCATCCTTAGGGCTCGCCCTGTTCAAATCCCTGTAATCAACACACATTCTGACCTTACCATCTTTCTTTGGCACTGGAACCACGTTGGCAACCCACTGAGGGTAAGAAGTCACTGCTAGAAACCCGACATCAAATTGTTTCATAACCTCAGCTTTGATCTTCTCGGACATCTCTGGACGCATACGGAGGACCTTTTGTTTTACTGGCGGGCAGTCTTCCTTGGTAGGCAGGTGATGAACCACAATGTCGGTATCCAACCCAGGCATGTCTTCGTAAGACCAGGCGAAGATCTCCACATAATCATGTAACATCTGAATCAACCGTTGTTTCACACTAGCCTCCAGATTGGCACCAATCTTGACTTCCTTCCTATCTGTCTCAGTACCCAGATTTACCGTTTCCACTGGCTCTTCATGTGGTTGAATGGCCCTCTCTTCCTGGAGTAACAGTCTTGCAAGCTCACCAGGCACTTCGCAATCATCTTCACCTTTGTCTTCGGCTAAGTTGATCGGATTTTCGAAGTCATAACTGGCAGTAGCAGAGTCGTTACCAGTGAGATCCAGAGTGGATTGGAACCTGTATGAGTGAGTGTGTGTAAATACAGCTGTTTTGCAATATATAAAGAAAGTAAGGGAGCACAAGATTTGAAATGTGAAAAACGTCCAATGCTTTTATTCATGATATATGAAAGTGACAAACAAAAGCCCTCACAAATAAAACCACGGTGCCCCGGGTAAGACACCGGGCCATAAAGTTTAGAATTATTGTTTATTACAAATCCAAAACAAAGAAGTTCATTACTGGGTGACAAAAGTAATAGGTGTAAAGTCTTTTGCAGTCCAGTTGCTAGGTCCACCGTTGGTCGTTGGGTAGATCCAGCTGTCAAACTCGGATTCTTCCACTTTGTCTTCATCCCCAATATCATTCACTCCTGGATTGGTGATGAGCACAGGAGGTCTTCCAATCCTTGCCTTGCGCACAGCCTTCTGAGCTTCTGCAGTGAAACCCAAGCCAAATTTGTCAGTCTTTGGAGTAAAATCAGGGAGCCTGCCCCAGTTTGCGCACTCACCCTTCTCGATCACAGCTCGGGCGTTCTTTAAGGAGGCCATCTTCAAAGGAGAGTCTTCTGCAGTCACTGTCTCTGCTGCTGCCAACGTCTGAGGCACCTCTTCAAAATGTTGAAAGGGGGTCTCAATGAACTCCCCATCCATTTCCACGTATCAGAACGAGTTGAGGTGGCTGACCATGTATTCCTCTCCCCCTTGCACTGTTACGATCTTCCCCCTGACCGGGTATTTGAGCTTCTGATGTAAAGTGGAGGTCACAGCTCCATCCTTGTGGATCCACGGGCGACCCAGCAAACAAGAATAGGATGGACGGATGTCCATCACATAGAATTTTGAATCAAATACCTGTGAACCAACCCTGATCGGGATGTCAACCTCACCATGCACCATCCTTTTGGACCCGTCAAAGGCCCGGACAACAATGTTACTTGGTTTGAGCTCTAAACCCTCACAGTCCAGCCTGTCTAGAGCCTTCTTGGGTAGCACGTTTAATGAAGAACCAGTGTCAACCAGCACGTGAGCAAGAGTAGTGCCCCTGCATTCAATGGAGACATGCAGGGCATCATTATGGTTCTTCCCTTTGGCCGTCAGATCAGCATCAGAGAAACCCAGACCGTTATCAGCGGTTAAGTTGGCCACACAGTCGGTGAATTGATCAGCAGACGTTTCTTGGGGCACGTGGGCCGTCTTTAGGAAAGCAATCAGGGCCTTGGCATGGGCCTCTGAACACAGCAACAGTGATAGCATGGAGATTTTGGAGGGGGTGTGCCCCAGCTGTTCAACGACGTTGAAATCACTTTTCTTTATGATTTTGAGGATCTCTTCTATCTCCTGCTTGGAAGCCTCAACAGTGGTCTTTGGTGCCTCCGTCCGGGCAGGCACATCAGCAGCAATCCCCTTGCCCCGAGCGTCAGATGACTCGGCAGCAGGGGTAGAAATTTGATCAGGGGGGAGACAGGCACACTGGCAGGTGTGATGACAAGAGGCCTTTGAATTGCTGGAGGTGCAATGTCTGGTGAGAACAGCCTTCCACTACGAGTGACCTTAGCAGGCCCGGTGATGTTGGTGACATCGGTACTAGTATTGAACTCTTGTGTCACTCCCAGAACATAAACATCTGCCCCATAGTGCCATGGGACAACTTTATCAGACTTGTAGGGGATGGGCCCCGAAACAGTAATAGTTATAGGAGCAATCTTGTGAACAGGCAAAATTTGGACAGGCTTCTTTGAAGGAGCCTTGGAAGGGTTGTTTAAAATGGTAACAATTGAAACTTCTTCAACAGGGGCAGCAGGAACGGCAGTCTTCTTGAACAAGATCTCTTTACTATCCATCAGGTTTTGGACGTCTGATTTCAGCAAAGAACAACCAGCAGGGGAATCAACACATAAAGGGCAACCTTTGCTACATCCCAGAAATAAACCGGCTAGCAACAGGTTCCTCTTGACGGTCAGCAGCGGAGTAGCAACATCATCCACAGAAGCTACATACAAATCCTCCTCAACAGCGTTCACTCCATGCTGGGGCATGGGAGCGGTCACAACATTTGGCCTTTCGGGCGCCTCGAATTGTATTTCCTTGGCATCAATAAGGTCCTGAACCTTATTCCTTAGGGCCCAACAGTCATCAATGGAATGTCCCGGGCTATCAGAGTGATAAGCGCAACGGGCGTTGGGGTTGTATTTTGGAGATGATGTATTTACCATCTTAGGAGCCTCCTTGACAGTTACCAGGCTAGTTGACAACAGTTGTGGCAGGATCTGAGAGAGAGTCATGCTGAGCCGAGTATACTGCCGTTTGGGCCTCTCAGCTCTGGGTTGGTTGTACTGTTGTGGAGCAGTAGCAGGCTTAGAAATAACCACCGCGTTGACAGCTTGGCGGCGTTCTGGTTTGTTCTGTCTCCTGGGACCGTACACAGCACTGGCCTCCTTCTTGAAGGGATTCTTTTCAGCATTTGAGGAGGCACCCTTCTGTATCTTCCCTGATTTTATACCAGCTTCGATCCTCTCACCAGTCAGGATCAGGTCAGTAAACCCAGCAGAGGAATTACCAATGAGATGATTGAAGAATGGACCGGATAGGGTCCCCAAGAACATGTCCACTAGCTCACGATCTGTCAACGGTGGCTGCACCCTGCCATCCAGGTCTCTCCATTTCTGTGCATACTCCTTAAAACCTTCACCCGTTCCCAGTGACATACCCTGGAGTTGGGTACGCGTGGGAGCGAGGTCGGAATTATATTGATACTGCTTGTAAAAAGCAGTGGCCAAATCCTCCCAGTTACGAATGTTGGTTCCATCCAGCTGATAGAACCATTCGAGATGAGTCCCTGAAAGACTCTCCTGGAAGAAGTGGATCCATAAGTTCTTGTCTGCCGTGTAAGGCTGGATCTTCCTTACATAAGAACGGAGGTGCATTTTAGGACAGGAATCCCTGTCATACTTCACAAAGGTCGGCGCCTTGAACTTGTGTGGGATCACCACCCCAGAAGATAACCCCAAGTCTCCGAAATCCAACCCAGGCACACGTTGAATCTCCATAGCATTTAACCTGTCCTCCAGTTGCTTGTACCGGTCCTCAGCAGGAGGGTACTGTTCGTCATTGAAGTCTGTCTCAGTGTCAGAGACCACAGGACTAGGGACCTCTCTCCCTTGGTGACTGCCTTCCCCCACAGATGGAGTAGTCCTCTCAGCTTCATTCTGCAGCGTATTCCCGAGTCTGCGCCCAGTGTTGAATAGCACAGTCCTCTTCTTCTTCTTATTCTTCTTCAGGAGCAAAGCCTTCAGCTCTTGTTGTCCCTGGGCCAAGTTCATGACCATCTCCTGGAATTGGGCGTTCTGGGCCTGGAGGGCCTTGATAGCTTGCTCGGTAGTGAGTTCAGGATTCATGATGCTTGAGTGCTGAAATAAACAGCGAAGAAGATTAAGCAACCTGTAGAAAAAGGGGTACCTGTTATGCACATGATGCATGATATGCTATTTATGCAATGCATTCAAGGGTTCGAAAGTTCAAATTCGTTGTAGCCAAAAAAGAACACACTTTTTATTAGGAAATGAATTATTCAGTACATCAAGGCCTCATGGGCAAAACATTACAAAATAATTAATCCCAAAAGACGCTGCGCATCCTCTTTGGAGCAATGTAAGTGTTGAGAGTCTTTTCCTCGTGCAGTAGACGCGTGAGCTCCAAGACCTTCTTCTCACTGGCATGTAGACTGGTTTCAAGAGAATTCCGTTCTTCCTTGAGTTGGACCCAGCTTTTCTGCATTTCTTCCCAGGATGTAGGCATGTCAGGATGTTGAATGGTGTACAAGACCTCTCCTTCCAACACTGGCTCTTTGATCACAGGGAGAACATGAGGATATGGCATCATCAACTTCTGGGAGCGGGCTCGTACCCACCTGAGATAAGGCTCCAGGGGGATGGAGTTCTTGTGCCCCAGTGTCTTGCTGTCTACCCTGTTGGGCATCCTCCAAGCTCTGATAAATCTCTGGCGAAGTCCTTGTGCATCGTTGTCGAAGTCAAAAACTATGTCAGGAATTAACATGTCGTGAGGGCCATCCCTCCGGGCATAACCAAACTGTCTCAAAGCCAAGCATGGGTTGTAAGTAATACCTCCTCTGATTCCAAGTAAAGGAACATTAGGAAACTCCCCGCAACGATCAATGATAGTGACGTCTTCTCTGGACCAAGAACACCAATGTATATCGGCATGCGTAAGAGTCATTAATCGTTGTGACCATCTCAAACCCCGCTCATTCTTCAAAACTGATTGTGGAAGGTGCGAAGTAAACCACCTTCCCAGGAGAGGAGTGCAGCACATAAGAACACCTCTTTTTCTCATGGTTCGAGTGTAACATGAGTGAAGGATGTCCCCAAGCAACATAGGTATAGGATTCCTGGACATGAAGATCTTGACAGCATTGATATCTATAAGCTGATCTGGCTTAGGGAACATCACCAACCCATAGACAAGGAGGGCTACAACTTCTTAAAAGGCTTGTAGGTCAAGGGAATTCCAACATTCTTGTGCTTTCTCAAACAGAAACTTGGCCAAGAACCCTTTGATACCACTTTTGGTTTCCCAATGTCCCTTGATGTCAGATGGTTATAGGCATAATGCTTTAGCAACCTCTTCAAGTTTTGGTTCCCTTTCCGTACCATTGTAGGGTAGTTGACTGAGGATAGGGATCTTCAGAAGCTGGGAGAACTCTTCCAATGTAGGCACCAGTTGATAATCCAGGAAAGTAAAGCAGTGGTGCAGAGGGTCAAAGAACTGGAAGAGGACCTTTATCATATCTTCCTCAATGTTGGTGTTGACCAAGCTGATGAGTCTACCATGCCTTTCACTGAATGAAGAGTTCTCAGGAATCTTGGATGTAAGTTCCTTAAGGTGAGGAGGGACCCTTACAAGGTTGACCTGAATTGTCTTTCTGCGGATAGTTTTCATGTCCTACAAAATAAGAACAAAGATGAAGATTCGAACCCCTGAACTGGTTAGTGGATGTATATGATGTTGTATGATGTTATGATGCTATGATAAAACACACCACAAGTATTCACAAAAGCAAACATGATAAGGCACACAAGTCACACCACAACCCTTAGAGTTTAGGCCAGCATGAAGTTTGGGGTACTACCCTCTTGAAGTTGGTGGGCTCAAACCTGTCCTATCAAAGTAACCGGGTTCTAAGGAGCTCAATATCATTGGATTGTTTTCTGTGTTCATCGTTTCGATTTAGCCACTGAACTGGCGATCAAAATATCCCAAGAAAACAACCCTCAACTGAGTGTAGTATCGAGTATCAACCAACTTTGGACTGCACCATAGTCAGTTATCTCACTACCCTAAAGAGGCCAGGATGGTTCAATTAAGGTTCCTAAGGTCAGTTAATGCTTCACGACACCACGCGGCGGCCCCGTACTCTCCTTGACCTGACTCAAGGGTTACCGGTACTCACCAAAGTGCCACATCAACGTAGCAGACTGCTTCAACCGTGTCGGTATACCCCGCACAATTCCCTCACAGTCTTGTTGCTACTTTCTAAGAAGGTATACCCCAGATCTGGGTTAGGATCTATAGAACTCCCAAGATAGGCCCAATAATATTAAAGCACACAAATCAGGCAATTGAAAACATAAGTATGAGCTATCCTAAGGTACACCTCACTTCAAAAGTATCCCCAGCAGAGTCGCCAGTTCTGTGATCGGTAGATTTAGAATTGACTGTTTAACGCTGGTTAGCGAAATGTCGCGGAAGCAAGAGTCGCCACCATCTTTTATTTTCTCCAACATGGACAGGACAAAAGCACAGCAAAATTCCTTATGAGATATTTTCTCGGTTCGGGAGGTAGATTTATAGAAAGGGAAGGTGTTAGCACCCTTTCTATCCATGGTTATCCATGGGCTCTTAGATACTTGCTCTTATGTTTTCAAAATTTGTTTGCTTTTCAAATGTGTGTGGGTTTTGGAAAAGTTCCGTTTGAAAAAATTCTAAGTAACTCTTGTATCTGTCCTCAAGAGTGTATGAAAAATTTGTTTGAAAACTTTTGAAAGTGTAGGTGCGAAAAGTTGTTTTATTTGTTTTGAAAAGAGCAAGTACCCATGAGAATCGACCTACTCTAAGGAATTAAGCTGTGTAAGAGTCCTTTAGATAGTGCCAGCCCACCATTGAGAGGTAGGTAGCACCACCGTTGGAGGTGTTCGGGTCAATTCGAGTTTAGGGACAGTGTGGTCACCGAAGCAACAGTAGGACACCTTAGAAGCTACCCTTATGTCCTTGATCCTTTTTTTTAATCCGAGGCAACCATTTTGAGGCAACTGTTTCGAGGCAACCGTTTCGAGGCAACTGTTTCGAGGCAACTGTTTCGGGGCAACTGTTTCGAGGCAACTGGATCATGGACATAAGGACCGCTAAGACGTCCTATACTTGACGACCATGTTTCGAAGGCAACAAGTGAGGCGTACCCTAGAAGTGGTGTGTGTATTTGTGTGTTGTATTCAGTAATGTTTGTCTTGTTAATTAGTGAGCTACGAGTTGTTTTTATTTACATACATTCTTTCATGCAAGTTAACAGTTAAGGGGTGCGGAAAGTAAATTGCGGAAACGTAAATCCTACGCTATTACAAGGCGCGGGTCTATACATCGCCAAAAATTACAAAGACCCGTTTTTTAGTAAATGAGTACGGAAATTAAATAAAGCGATAAACCTATTTAACTATTACATTCTTGAAGGTAATTACATAATAATCAAATAAAGTAAATGCGCGCAAATAAATTAATCGGGAATGTCTAAGGGTGTTGACCCTTTTAAGAAAAGAAATTGATTTTTTGGCTTTTTTATAATTAAAGTGAAATTAAAGCTAATTAATGACTAATTAATTAATTTAATTAAAAAGAAAATATATTTTTGTTTTTTATGTTTTTATGAAATAAAAGAAATGGAATAAAATTAAAATTAACTTTACCTAATTCTAGATCTATTTTAATTTTTTTAGAAAGGAATTAAAATGGCCTAATTAAACTATTTTAGTTAATGTTTATTTACAAAATAAAATAATAATGATAATAATGATGTAATTCTATTTTTTTTGATTTTATGAAAATGTGTTAATTGATTAATTTGTTAATAATAATAAAATAAAAAGAAAGGTTAGAAATTAAAATAATAGAAAAAAAACAAAACAAAATGAAAAAAAAAGAAGTAAAACCAAGGGGGGGGGGGGGGTGTGGACTGAAATGGAGGTTTTAAGGCTGAAATCTTGGCCCATTGAAGCAAGCTCGTTTGACTTTCTTGGATATCCTACGCCTGCGCTGACTCCAGAATATGGTGTTCTACACTTTTGGCCCTTGGATCTGCCTCCAATGACACTTGGCTTGTTGGATGGGTGAGACTTATGATGCACCTCATATTGGAATCTGCACAGGAAAACGTTGAAGAAAATAATATGCAAATTATAAGGGGACCTGGGAATCGAACCCAGGTCCCAAAGATTACATGACACGCTGCCAGCCACTACACCAAACGCAATTAGTTGTAAACATAATAGGAACAAAACAATGTATGGAATAAGTGCCCTATAGGCTGAAACAACGCGCGCGAATTTGAATACACCTATGCCTGGCTGCCACACACTCATCTTCAAGCTTTTTTCTGCAAAATACAAAACATATAGCGGGGGTTTTAAACCCCCACAAAATACAGTCATTTCAATAATAGCGATTAGCTCCTCGTGAAGCATAAATTAGGCGCGATGGGTCCATTTTATTCGTCTTGTCCAGCTGAATTCGTCCATGCCTGTTTGGAACCCTGATTTTACAGTATGGTGAAACCCCCAATTTTAAACCTTGAAAACCCTAAAATGCTTTAATGGTAAATCATGATTTAACGCGTTAGAATGCAATTAGATTATTCCATTAGCTTCAGAAGGCCCATAACAATACAAACCAATCAAAAAATGGATCAAATGCTCATGAAATATGATACACAGTTTTGAGAAATGAAGCAAACCGAGTGAGTTGTATGGGATGATTCCTTGAGTGATTGCGCTTGGTTCTGATTGCCAAAGGTTCCTAGGGATACAAGGAATGTATTTGGATTGAAATGGAGGCTTGGAACAGGCTGCAAATAGGTTTTCAGTTTTGCTTTTTTCTCTTGAAAGTTTGAAATGTGTTTGGCCGTTTTGAGGGTTTCTAGGTCTTGTCCTCTGTTGTGAAAGCTTGCACATGTGTTATGTAATGAATATCCATCAGAATTATGGTCATTAAGCCTTTGCATTCATGTTTGAGATTTTTCCATAAACTCCATTGAAACAACTTGCCATTTTTGTGTCAAATTTGAATTCTTGCTTGGAATAGGCCCTTGCACGAATTTGGAAGGTGAGTGATGGTGTATCAAAGCATTTCAATACAAAATATATCCTTTAATTAATTTTCTTGATTTTCATTTGAATTTTAAAGATTTAAAATGATTTAAATCAAATAAAATTAAATAAAAATGGAAAAATTAATTTTTAATCTTGAAATAAATTGTGGGACACGTGGGAGGCATGGCCAAGCTGAAACAAGTGGAAAAAGTGGGCCCCTTTTGTCAAAAATGAAGTTTCAAGGATAATTGACTTTGGTCATTTCACAAAAATTTCCCAACTTCTCCAATGCATATCTTGCTCAATTTCGAAGCTATGAACATGTTCTTGGACATTTTGGAAAGGTCTTGAAGTCCTCTAACCAATGTATTTTGTCCCATGTCATTTTGATTTACCAATCTCAAGTTATGGTCTTTGACTTAAAGTCCCTTTTTGTTGACTTTTGAAAATGACCTATAATGTTGAAATTGATAACTTTTTGTGAGAGCATTTCTTGGACTTGGAATGTGAAGATGAGTTGTAGGAAATGTCCTCCCCTTCAAAATTAGCATTGGATGGGATTTTTCTGATGAACCATGAAAAAGTTATGCCTTGGTCAAGTTACAGTTGACTTTTCAGCTGTCCAAAAATAGAAACTTTTGACACCTTGATGATTTTTGAGCCATGCTTTGAGAATCATGATCAAGACTTGATCAAATGATGATTGTGGCTTCAAAATAAGATGTTGACCAAAAATTTTGACTTTTGACTGCCAAATGACCATTTTGCCCCTACAATTGACTGTTGAGCAATTAGGGTTTTTGACTGTGCAACTTGACCTTGTGAGCCTTGAAACTTGACATGTAGGTACTTGACAATGTTTATGAGCATATGGTACTTGATTTAGCCCTTGAAAACTTCAACTTCCTTGCAAGAACCAAAACCCTAGTTTGACTGGCTTAGGAGGATGGTTGATTGTGTAGCCCTTGAGTAGACCTTGAACCATTTGAGGTGATGCTTGGCAACACTTTGAAGATTATGGGAGGGCAAATTTTGGGGTACAATAGCCTGTAATAGGCGTTTTATACAAGAGGCTGACGTCCTAGTAAGAGAACGACGCTGAAAGATAGAAATTGTACAATTTGTGAAAAAGAAAGAAAAACAGCTATGTGAAACAATCCCATTGGGTTCCAACTCTGCTATTGCCTTTATATTCTTCAAGCGTCTCATCACTTTGCTACTTGGTCGAAGGTGGATCAGATTGATTGGCACCGTCTGAGCTTGATAGTCGATACCGAAGTCTGGTTGCAAGATGATCCAATGAGACATAGTGTTATGCTTCAATCCCTAATTTTTGCCTGGGCCACCCTTTCGGGTTTTCAGTCCACCGGGATACCCTTTTTTGCCCAAGCCGCCTTTTCAGGTTTTCGACTTGCCGGGTGTACATTTTTTTTTCATTTTCATCCCTTACTTTTTACCGAACCCTTTTGGTTCACCGGGAAGCCCTTATTTTTGCCTAGGCCAGTCGACCTAGCGGGTCTTTGATTATGCGTAGTATTTTTTCACTATGTCTGCATTGACGGGGTGAGGAAGGTCGTCACCATCCATGGTGGTTAGAATCATGGCTCCTCCCGAGAAAATGTTCTTAACCACAAATAGTCCTTCGTATGTGGGGGTCCATTTGCCCCTGGGATCACCTTGCGGTAGTATGATGCGTTTGATCACCAGATCCCTGACTTGATACTCTTGACGTCTGACTTTTTTGTTAAAAGCCTTAATCATTCGCTTTTGGTACGTCTGACCATGACAAATAGCAGTAAGCCTTCTTTCTTCGATTAAATTCAGTTGATCAAGTCGGGTCTGGATCCAGTCCTCTTCATTCAAACCTGCATCCTTCATAATTCGGAGAGATGGTATCTGGACTTCGATGGGTAGGACCGCCTCCATGCCGTATACCAAAGAGTAGGGTGTTGCCCATGTTGACGTCTGTGCTGAGGTACGGTACCCATGAAGAGCGAATGGTAACATCTCGTGCCAGTCTTTGTATGTCACCGTCATCTTCTGCATAATATTCTTGATGTTCTTGTTAGCCGCTTCAACAACCCCATTCATCTTCGTCCGGTAGGGAGAAGAGTTATGATGATGTATCTTGAACTGTTTGCAGAGCTCGGTAATCATCATATTGTTAAGATTTGTACCGTTGTCCGTAATGATTCTCTCCGGTACACCATATCGACAGATCAGATTGTGTCGGATAAACCATGCCACGACGTTCTTGTTTACTGTAGCAAAGGAAGCTGCCTCAACCCACTTCGTAAAATAATCAATTGCTACCAGAATGAAATGATGCCCATTAGACGCAGTAGGTCTGATTTCGCCGATCATGTCGATGCCCTACATTGCAAAAGGCCAAGGAGCTGTCAAAATATTCAGGGGAACTGGAGGTATGTGCACCTTATCAGCATAGACTTGGCACTTATGATAGGTTCGAGAATGCTGATAACAGTCGGCTTCCATAGTGGACCAGTAATATCCTGCCCGTAGGATTTTCTTCGCCATGGTATGTCCACTGGAATGAGTTCCGAAGGTACCTTCATGTAACTCTGCCATAATCCTTTCTTCCTCCCTTTTGTCCATACATCGCAATAAGGTTAAACCATGGTTACGCTTATAAAGGATCCCATTACTGATGAAAAACTTCACAGTGAATCTTCTCAGAAACTTTTTATCATTAACAGATGCCCCCTCGGGGTACTCTTGAGCCTCAAGATACCTCTTTACCTCGTGGAACCAGGGTTTATCTGCTACATCTTCAGTCTCAATGTCACAACAATGTGCGGGTTCGTCCAACCTCTTAATGGTAATCTAGGGAGCTTCATTGTCCCACCTGACTTTGAAAATGGAAGACATGGTACCTAGCGCGTCCGTTAACTGGTTCTCCTCTCTTGGGAAGTGTTCAAATGTTATCTCCTCAAAATGTGGAAGCAATGTCAGTACATACTCCTTGTAAGGAATAAGATTTGGGTGCTTCATATCCCACTCGCCTTTGATCTGACTGATCACTAGAGCAGAATCTCTGAATACACTCAAGAACTTAATCCTCAGGTCAATAGCTGCTCGCAGACCCATGATGCACGCTTCATACTCCGCCATATTGTTGGTGCAGTTAAAACATAATCAGGCAGTGAATGGAGTATGACAGCCCTCAGGAGATATAATTACAGCGCCAATGCCATTACCCAAGGCGTTTGATGCTCCATCAAAATACATGGACCATCGGGATCCTTCATCCGGTCCAAGTTTTTCACAGTCGGTGACCAACATGATGTTCTCATCCGGGAACTTGAAATTCATGGATTGGTAGTCATCCACGGCCTGATGCACCAAATGATCTGCCAATACACTCCCCTTGATTGCTTTTTGGGTTGTGTATTGGATGTCGTACTCGGTTAGGATCATCTGCCATCTTGCTATCCTTCTGGAGAGAGCAGGCTTCTTGAAAATATACTTGATCGGATCCATCTTTGATATCAATAAGGTGGTGTGAGTCAGCATATACTGTCTTAGCCAGCGAGCAGCCCATGCCAAAGCGCAGCAAGTTTTCTCGAGCAATGAGTATCGGGTCTCACAGTCGGTAAACTTTTTGCTAAGGTAGTAAATAGCATGCTCTTTTCGACCAGACTCGTCATGTTGCCCCAGCACGCACCCCATTGAATTGTCCAGTACGGTCAAGTATAAGATCAAAGGTCTTCCTTCAACTGGAGGCATCAGAATTGGTGGCTCTTGGAGGTATTCCTTGATTCTTTCGAAAGCGGTCTGACATTCATCATTCCATTCTACCACTTGATCTTTCTTCAGTAGCTTGAAGATTGGCTCACAAGTAGCATTCAAATGTGAAATGAACCTGGCAATGTAATTCAGACGTCCCAAAAAGCCTCTAACTCCTTTTTTTGTGCGGGGAGCCGGCATCTCCTGTATAGCTTTCACCTTTGCAGGATCCACCTGAATACCCTTATCACTGACGATGAAACCCAATAACTTACCAGACCTTACCCCGAAGGTGCACTTGTTCGGGTTCAACCTTAGCTTGTACGTCTTCAACATGTCGAAAAATTTCTGGAGATGGTCAAGGTGCTCTTCCTCAGTCAGGGACCTTGCTATCATGTCATCAACATAAACCTCAATCTCATGATGAATCATGTCGTGGAACAAAGAGACCATGGCGCGCTGATAAGTTGCCCCAGCATTCTTTAACCTGAAAGGCATGGCCTTGTAGAAAAAGGTTCCCCACTGTGTAACAAAGGTTGTCTTCTCCATGTCCTGAGAAGCCATCTTGATCTAGTTGTAGCCAGAAAAACCATCCATGAAGGAGAAAATCTTATGATGCGCGGTGTTTTCGACCAGAACATCGATGTGAGGAAGTGGGAAATCATCCTTGGGGCTTGCCCTGTTCATATCTCTATAGTCCACACGCATTTGTACCTTACCATCCTTCTTAGGAACTGGAACAACGTTGGAAACCCACTACGGATAATAAGTGACAGCTAAAAATCCTGTGTCGAATTGTTTAATGACTTCAGCTTTGATTTTCTCAGACATCTCAGGGCGCATACGGCGAACCTTCTGTTTTACCGGAGGACAATCTTCTTTAGTCGGCAAGTGGTGTACCACAATATCAGTTTCCAAACTAGGCATATCTTCATAAGACCAAGCGAAGATCTCAACATAGTCACGTAGCATGTGTATCAACCGTTGTTTGACACTAGGCTCCAGATTCACACCTATCTTGGCCTCTTTCTTGTCTTCCTTTGTACCCAAATTCACTGACTCAACTGGCTCTTCATGAGGCTGTATGGCCCTCTCTTCCTGCAGTAACAGTCTAGCAAGTTCTCCAGGCACCTCACAATTAACCTCACCTTCGTCCTCGGCTTGGTTGATCGGATTTTCGAAGTCATAACTGGCAGTAGTAGAGTTGTTATCAATGGGATCCAGAGTGGATATGGATCTGCATTATGATACGTGAGTGTGTGTAAGAGAATAGTTGTTTTTGATAGAGCGAGAGACAGAAAAGAAAAACAAAGAGCGCAAAATTTGTAATGCAAGAAAACGTCCAATGTTTTATTAATGATATATGAAATGACAAATAATAAGCCCTCTCAAGCAAAGCCCAGGTGCCTCGGACAAGGCACCGGGCCATAAAGTTTCAAACTGTCTATTACAACTTTCAAAATAAAAGTCAATTACTGTGGAATAAAAGAAACAGGTATGAAGTCCTTCGCCGTCCAATTGTTCAATCCACCATTGGTTATAGGGTAGATCCAGCTGTCGATGTCTGAATCTTCTTCACTGTCTTCGACCGCATTAACTCCCTGATTGCTGATGTGCAGAGGAGGTCTTCCAATCTGTGCGCACCTAACAGCCCTTTGAGCCCCTGTAGTAAAGCCCAAACCAAATTTGTCAGTTTTGTGAGTAAAATCAGGGAGCTGACCCCAATTTGTACACCCACCTTCTTCGATTACGGCCCTGGCATCCTTGAGAGAAGCCATCTTCATCGGAGGTTTGTCGGTAGCAACTTCGGTTGACGCCAAGGTCTGGGGGACCTCTTCAAAGTTCTGAAAAGGGGTTTCGATGAACTCCCCATACAACTCCACGTAGCGGAAGGAATTGAGATGACTCACCATATACTCCTCTTCACCTTGTACCGTGACGATCTTCCCTTTTATCGGATATTTCAACATTTGATGGAGCGTGGAAGTCACTGCCCCAGCCTTATGAATCCAAGGGCGACCCACCAAAGAAGAATATAATGGTCTGATATCCATCACATAAAAGGTGGATGCGAAAGTCTGAGAGCCAACATTAACAGAGATGTCCACCTCCCCGTGCACCATTCTCTTTGACCCGTCGAAAGCCCTGACCACAATATTGCTTGGCTTTAGAATCAAACCTTCACAGTCCAGACGGTCTAATACTTTCTTTGGCAGAACATTCAATGAAGACCCGATATCCACCAGTACATGGGCCATAGTAGTGCCCCTACACTCAATCGAGACGTGCAGGGCATCATTATGATTTCTCCCCTTAGCAGTCAGATTTGCATCTGAGAAACCCAGCCCATTGTCGGCAGTCAAGCTAGCTACACAATATTTGAATTGGTCGACTGAGGTTTCCTGCGGCACATGCGCAGTCTTGAGGAATGCGATTAGAGCCTTTGCATGGGCTTCAGAATACAATAACAAGGACAACATGGAGATTTTTGACGGGGTCTACCCCAGTTGTTCGACTACGTTGTAGTCGCTCTTCTTGATAATCTTCAAAATTTCTTCTATCTCTTGCTTAGAGGTTTCTACACTGATCTTCTTAGGCACCTCCATCCGGGCAGGCTCGCCTATGATTTCTTTGCCCCGAGTCCCAGATGGCTCGGCGACAGGGGTGATAACTAGAATAGGAACTGGGATGGTAGCTGATGTACCAGCAGATGGAATGACAACAGGTTTATGGACAGTCGAAGGGGAAATCTCGGGAGAAAAGAGTCTTCCAATTCTGGTGACCTTGCTAGCCCCGACATTATTGCTGACATCAGCTTCCTCACTCTTTAAGTCTTGTTTAACTCCATGGTAATACACATCGGTCCCATAGTTCCAAGGGACAACCTTATCTGAAGTGTATGGGATAGGACCAGGGACAATAATTATTAACGAAGAAATTCTTGGAACAGGTGTAATCCTAACAGGTTTTCTCGAGGAAACCTTGGAAGGATTGGCGGAAATGGTTATGATGGCAACATCTTCAATTGGAACTAACAAAATCATATACTTTTCGAACATGATCTCTTTATTATCCATCAGGCGCTGAACACCTGATTTCAAAAAGTGGCAACCAGCAGGAAGAATTGAACACATATGGCATCCTTCACCACAACCCGGAAATAAACCATCCAACAACAAATTCTTCTTAATTGTCATCAAAGGAGTGGAAATTTCTTCCACTGAGGTCACAAATAAATCATCGTCTACAGCATTTACTCCATGACCATGTTTGGGCATGGGAGCAGTTATGATGTTGGGTTTCTCCGGAGCGTCGAACTCAATCTCTTTGGCTTCGATCAAGTCTTGCACCTTGTTTTCCAAGGCCCAATAGTTGTTTGTATCATGACCTGGACTTTCAGAGTGATAGGCGCAGCGGGCATTCGGCTTATAATAAGGAGAGTGGTGTTGGGGTTCTTTGGGGCTTCCCTCAGAGTTACCAGATTGGTCTTTAATAGTTGTGGTAGAATTTGAGTCAGGGTTATATTGAGTCGAGTGAACTGCCTTTGTGGTCTTTCCACCCTTTATTGATTGTTGCATTGTGGAGCAACTGTGGATCTTGATATCACTACCGCATTTACTGCTTGACGGTGTTCAGATCTGCTTTGGCCCCTCGGGCCGTAGACTGCACTAGCTTCTCTCTTACCGGTGAAAGGTTTCTTTACTGCACTTGATGAAGTGTCCTTCTGTATCTTACCACTTCGGATACCATCTTCTACTCTCTCTCCAGTCAAGATCAACTCATTAAATCCATATGACGAACTACCGATCAGATGATTGAAAAATAGACCAGATAGCGTCCCCAGAAACATGTCAACCAACTCCCTATCAGATAAAGGGGGTTGGACTCTTCCATCCAAGTATCTCCATTTTTGAGCATAGTCCTTAAAACCTTCACTTGCACCCATAGACATACCCTGAAGCTGAGTACGAGTAGGAGCAAGGTCGGCGTTATACTGATATTACCTGTAAAAAGCAGCAGCAAGGTCTTCCGAGTTTTGGATATTAGCTCCTTCCAACTGATAAAACCATTCCAGCTGAGTCCCTGACAGACTATCTTGAAAGAAGTGTACCCACAAATTTTTATCAATAGTGTGGGGTTGGATTTTCTTGACTTACGAGCGGAGATGGAGTTTTGGACAGGATACTCCATCGTACTTGGCAAAAACCGGAGCTTTGAACTTATGAGGGATCACCACTCTCGATAGTAATCCCAGCTCTCCGAAATCCAAACCAGGAATCTTTTGAATATCCATAGCACTTAGACGGTCTTCTAACTACTTGTGCCTATCCTCAGCAGGAAGATATTGCTCTTCATCGTAATCCGTATCGTTGTCAGAAACTGCAAGACTAGGGTCCTTTGTCTTTTCTTGGTTCTCCCCGTCTTTAGATGAGGAGGTCAGATCAACTGATTGTCTTATCCTTTCTCTGAATCTTCTACCCATGTTCAGAATACCAACCTTCTTCTTCTTCTTCTTCTTCTTCTTCTCTTTCAGAATCAGAGTCTTCAGATCCTCTTGCCCTTTAGCCAAGCTTAAGAACATCTATTGGAATTGGGCGTTTTGTGCCTGAAGATATTTGATGGCTTGATCAGAAGACATTTCTGCTGAAATAAACAGCGAAGAAGATGAGAAACCTATAATGGTACTTGTAATGGTGTGCATTATAATGGGATGCGCATGTAATGATTTCAAAGACTTTGGGAGATTTAAATTTGTAAACCACAAAATAAAACAAACTTTATTAAATTAACTTGTAAAAGGTTCAACAATGCCTTTGAGGCGTTACAAAAAGATAAATGGAAAACCAATCTAAACTAGAAAAAAAAATCAAAATCAGAAATCCCATGGACGCTTCCTCTTCGTGCTGACGTAGTCGTTGATTACTCTTTCTTCCTCGAGCTGCCTGGTGAGCTTCAAGATCATCCTTTCTTGCTCATGATACTTTTCCCGGTAAGTATCCCTTTCCTCTTTCAACTGAATCCAGGATCTCTGCAACTCCCCAGGATCAGTGGGCATGTAAGGATAAAGAACTGTGTAAGGAACACCCTCTTCATTGGTGGGCTCCATAATCACTGGTAACACGGCTTCATAAGGCATCTCAAGCTTCTGGGCACGAGGTCGGACCCACTGGAGATAAGGCTGCATAGGAAGGGAAGTCCTTGGTACAAGCTCTTGGGGGTCAGATCTGTTCACCATGCCCCAAGCTCGTATAAACCTCCAGCGGTGCTCCTCAACGTCTTCCTTATAGTCAAATGCAATATCCTCAAGAAGTAGCTCATGGATACCATCCCTCCGAGCACGACGAAATTGTCGCAAAGCTAGACAAGGACTGTAGGTTATACCCCCTCTAATTCCAAGCAATGGGACATTAGGGTATCCCCTACAACAATCAATGACAGTAGTGTCTTCCATAGCCCGGGAGCTCTAAAGAATGTCTGTATGGGCAAGAGACATTATCCTGTAAAACCATCCCAAACCCTCTTTGTTCTTCAACACAAACTTGGGGAAGTGCGAAATAAACCACCTTGACAGCAACGGCATGCAACACATAAGAGTTCCTCTTCTTTGCACAGTACGAGTGTAGAGGGCATGCAAGATATCACCCAATAAAGTAGGCACAGGATTGCGAGAAAGGAATATCTTAACTGCATTCACATCCACAAAGGAATCCGGATTCGGGAACAGAACCAAACCATAGATAAGGAGAGCCAAGACGTATTCAAAAGCTTGAAAATCCAAATTATCCCATAATAGCTGAGCCTGATCCATCAGAAATTTGGCTAAGAACCCTTTGACCTTGCTTCGTGTTTCCTAATTGGATACTACATCAGCCCGTTTCAGATGCAGAGCAGAGGCAATGTCTTCTGGTCTAGAAGTCTCTTCCATACCTGTGAAGGGCACCTGCTCAAGGATGGATATGCCCAATAAGTGAGAAAACTCTTCCAAAGTGGGAACTAGCTGGTAATCTGGAAAGGTGAAGCAATGATGCACAGGATCGAAGAACTGGAAAAGCACACTCATCATCTGCTCATCAAGATTTGAGGTAACCAGGCTAAGAAGCTGACCATGTCTTTTAATGAACATAGAGGTCTCAGAAACTCTTGAGGCTAACTCTTTAAGTTGAGAAGGTATTTGCACAAAGTTAACTCTGATGGTATTTCTGCGCACGGAAGCCATAATCTGCAAAATAGAACAAAGATAAATTCCCTTGGTCTTTGAAATGGTTAGTATAATGAAGTATGCATGCCATGTTATGATGCATGATGTCATGATAAAAGAACAACAAGTATAGCAGATAACAGGCATGGCAAAGGCAAACAAGTCACACAAAAACCCTTGAATTTAAGGCTTGTATGGGGTTAAAGGTATTACCCTCTTGAAGTTCAGTTGGTTTCAACCTGTCCTAGCAAAATTAACTGGGTTCTAGAGGTTCTCAATATCATCGACCATCCTCCATCGGTCATGGTTTCAGCTCACACAATCTTTTCTTGCAGCCGGAACTATCTCGAGAGTATGGTCTCAATGAGTGTAGCATCGAGTATCAACTAGTTCTCAGCTTTACACCGAGGCCGGCTATCTGTTGGCTCCTAAATTCGACACCCTTGTTTTTATTAATATCAGCCATTAAAGCTAAAGGATGGTTTCGACCAGCTGGTTCTGTCGAAGTGTTCGTCAGAGGATGGCAATGTACTTAGAGAATTTCTTCCAAGGGAGAATTTGGTTGCCTTCGACGTCGAAGGTGTTTCTCGTCGAAGATGCTTCTCGACGAAGGTGTTCGATTGTTCAGAGTGGAACGGTTTGAAATTCAAACGTTTGGAGGGAAAACGGTTCCCAGCGGTTACCAAGTGCAACGTGCAAAGATCTGGAGCGTCGAACGCTGAGAACGTGCCAAGTGGAGTCATCTCGAAGCAGTGTAACTGCCCGACGGTTACTTGGGATGTGTTTAGTATAAATATTAGTAGTTCACGCAGTTTTTCGCGTGTGTTCACAATTATATACAAGTCACTCATATAGATTCGAGTACCCAGCGTGTGAGAAAGAATTCTTGAGAATGTATGTCTGAAACACCACTTTTATTAATCAAAGTCATTTATTTTCCAGAAACTTTACTTGCTTTCTCCTTTACTTTTCCAGTCGAAAGCCTTTATATCAAGCCTTCCTTTATTTTATCAAGTTCTCTTCTTCATGCAATTTACATAAAGCTTCTTTATTTTCTTGTCATTTAACCATTATCAAACTTAGTCAAAACCCCAAAATCAACCATGTCTTAGGATCAATCTGATCGATCCTGCGAGTAACCAAATAAGTAACCTTTTGGAAGATCAGCGGTTGTTTACCAATTCCCACGGTAAACAAATTGGCACACCTGATGGGACTGTGTGTTGATTTTGAAGTTTAACCTTTTCATACAAAATATCATCTTTTTCGAGAAGTATTGCATGTTATTGAGAAGTGGTAGAATATACACTAACAATACCAATACTGTCAGAAGAAGAGAAGCGATGGCGAATCCGCCAAACAATAACGAAATCCCACAAACGAATGTGGGATCAACGGTTATCCCAACCGTAAGTGAAGCGATAACCGCTGGTTCAACACCAGCAGTAACGGTCACAACAATGGGGCCATTACCTCCGTTCACAGGCCCCAGAGTGCCTTTAGGAACTCCCCCACCAAGGGGAAATCTAGGCACAAGGCCTTATGTTCCCCCAGGATTTATGACAGGCGGTCAAAATCGAGAACCACTCTATGGCATGCCAACTTCTGACTTGGCTAGCCTGACGAACGTTGCGTCCACTTTTTCAGACCCTTTAGTGAGTGCCTCTTCGCCACTCCAAGGTTCTGGAGTAGGTATGGCGAATAGAAATAGGACCCAACTCTTAGGAGGAACGTCCCAAGTAGCACATGGCCTTACAAATGCCTCGACAGCAGTCTTGAGGCAACAAATGGACGAAAGCAACCATGATATGGTTCAAATGTTGGCACAAACTTTAAGTACAGTGCTGAACCCTCTAATACAAAACACCACCCAATCGAATCAGCAGATGACAACGCAAATAACGCGTTTGGTTGATTTCTTTGGAGTACCTCAACCTATTCGACAGCCCCAAAGGGCGCAAATAAGGGGAAACCAAGGTATACTCTTAGAGGAAGAAACCACTATCAACCAAGGCCAGCAGCCTGTCGAAGAAAACCTTAGGGCACGATTGGAACAGCCTATCGAAGAACCTAGGGTTATAACCCCAGAGGTAAGGTTAGTTAACAGAAACCAAAATGCTGACGAAGTAGTTCAGCATATCCAATACCAGAATATGGGCTTGGAAAATAATCTGGCAGCCATGATCGAAAGAATCATGATGCAGAATTGGATGAACATGGGCTTTCGTAGGCCCAATTTCACATCCCCACTGTCAGAGTACGTGTTACAAACAGACTTACCTCCTAGATGTAAAGTCCCTAAGTTCACTAAATTCTCTGGGGACACGACAGAATCTACTGTCGAACATGTGGCGAGATACTTGATCAAAGCAGGAGATATTTCAAACAACGAAAACCTGAGGATTAAGTACTTCCCAAGTTCTTTAACAAAGAACGCTTTTACTTGGTTTACAACTCTCCCCCCCCCCCCCCAATTCGATCCATCATTGGACCCAGTTGGAGAGATTGTTCCATGAGCAATTCTACATGGGACAAACCAAGATAAGCCTGAAAGAATTGGCCAGTGTGAAGAGACGTTTCACTGAACCTATAGACGAATATCTAAATAGGTTTAGGTTGCTCAAAGCAAGATGTTTTACACAAGTTCCAGAACATGAGTTAGTCGAAATAGCCGCAGGCGGCTTAGATTATTCCATTAGGAAGAAGTTAAACACTCAATACCTGAGAGACATGGCCCAACTGGCCGATAGAGTTCGACAGGTAGAACGCCTTAAAGCTGAGAAAGCCAAGGCAACGAAAACTTATAAAAGAGAGAGGATAGCGTATGTCGAGATGGATGACGAAGATCCAGAAACCTTCGACGAAACTATAACCGTCGAAGAAGGCGAGGTCGATTTAGCGGAACTAAAACAGGGGCCACCATATTCTTGCAAACTGTTAGTCCCCTCAAGTGGAAAAAATCCCACTGGTCCAAAAAGGACCAACGATAGGTTCCCCAAAAAGACGTATAGTTTTGATATTACAAAATGTGATGAAATCTTTGACTTGCTTGTAAAAGATGGCCAAATGATAGTACCCCCAAGGGTAAAAGTGCCTCCTCTTGATCAAAGAAAGAAGAGAGGTTTTTATAAATATCATAATTTTATGGGCCATAAAACGTCTCAATGTTTTCTTTTTAGGAATCTTGTGCAAGACGCTATCGAAGAAGGGAGGTTGAAGTTTGCTGACAAGACCCCCATGACTGTGGACTCTAACCCGTTGCAGGCTGAAGCCCATTATGCTGAACCTTCAGAGGTGAACGTGATCGAGGCATCCAGAAGCCAGTCGAAGAGGCCAGGAATCACAATGGTCGAAGTCTCAAAGGACCATGTCAACATGCCAATCTTTGGCAGTTTTTCTGGGAATCTATCCAGAAAGACAATTGAAGCGGTTCAGAAGGCGGTCGAAAGCCCAAAGCTGGAGACAGTTGGAGCCTAAAAATCTGGAACAAAACCCAGTTCTCACTTGGCTGCAGTTCAAGGCCAGACAGAGGACTTGGAGATTCAAATGAAGCAGTTGACTCTTGCCACCAAAGATACCATGAATGTCAACATGGTCGACGTCTCTGAACCAAAAGCATCAGAGGAGGCCATGAGGCAAGAACTAGCCAACAAAACTGCTTTCCCTCGGGAAAATGAAAATCTGGCAGATTTTATGCAAAGATGCCAGAAAAAGAAGTCAGAAGTGATGCTGTGTCCTCGATGCAGTTCAATCTTCGACAAAAAAGTTGTTGAACATATTCAAGGTGTAAGAGCAGCAAACAGGAAAAGGGAAAATGTTGATACTCGACATGACCCCAGAAGAGCCTCCCAAAGGGGTTCAAACCAAGAAAAGAGGCCAATGACTTTCAGGCCTCCGACTAATGTGCCAGTTGATACTTGGTACAAGACATCTGGTCGAAAGAGGCCAAGCGAGGAAAGATGGCACTCCTTCGAAGTGCCAAGAGGTTCGTCTTTAACAAATAAGAAAGAGCCTCAGGTTGCTACCCCTAAAGTGACACAGGTGTCAAGCAACTACAAAGGGAAAAATCCCATGTCTCGATCTCAATGGAGGAGATACCAGAGGCGATGAAAAGCTGAGAGGGAAGCTGCTAATGAACTAAAGGCAGAATCCAGTTCAAATGTTCCTCAAAGAAAGCAAAGGAAACCTCTGGAAAGAGAACCAGTAACCAATAGGCTAGTTTGGCCTAACCAGGGTGAAGTTGACAACGAAGATGGTTCTGAGTCTGATGACACTTTGGACATCATGGTGAACATAATCTCAGTTCTGCCCAGAGAGTTCAACCGCCAGGTGGAGGTCGAAACAAGTGATTGGGAAGTGGAGCAAGAAATGGCCAAGCATAGGCCAGTGTGCTATTTCGTCATGGATAATGGCGCTACTGAAGAGCAGAATGGGTTCTTCGAACCACCTACAGAGGCGATGAAAAATCACCTCAAGCCTTCATTTATAAGGTCTAAACTCGAAGAAACCACAGTAAATAAAATCTTGGTGGATTGTGGTGCAACCATCAACATTATCCCTCACTTTATGCTAAGAAAAATAGGCAAAAGTGATGAGAACATCAAGCCTCACAACATGGTCCTGTCGAATTATGAAGGCGGCATAGGGACCGCTATGGGTGTGATCCAACTGGATATCAAGGTGGGATCTATCCTTCGACCAACTATGTTTATGGTCATATCGGCCAAACCTAACTATAATCTTTTGTTGGGCCGTGAATGGATTCATGGTGTTGGAGTTGTACCATCATCAATGCACCAGAGGTTGCTGCTATGGCGTCCTGATGGAATGGTCGAAAACATAGAAGCGGACCAAAGCTATTACCTGGGCGAAGTAAATCACCTAGGGCTGGCAGACTTCGACAAGAACCTGGCTCACATTGGGCCATGCCCAACACCTGACTTCGACTTGGCGCCAGCGCCAAATACTTTTTGTTCCCTATACCTGCACCCTGAGCATGGTTTTCAATGGGACAGAGAAGACTTGTCCCACATTGACTTTAGTGGGTTAACTGATATCCAACCAACTGGTTGGGGAAGTGAATTCAGTGACAATGACTGAGTCACAATCATTGAAGCAAATTTCGGCTTACGTAGCCGAAACAAAGATCATAACGGCTCTCGAAGCCAAAGTAAAGTACATGGCCACACAGGCCAATGATCAACAGTTATCTTCTACAGGTCCTGGAAAGGATTTCGATCCAGAACCTCCTGATATCATGCCAGAAGGGATGCAGGAACAAAGGCTCGACGCCATCTATGACGATGAGCCTTTGGGATTCGAAAAGGACCCTTTGGCGAACAACATCAAAATGTTAGCGCAGGATCCTTTAGAAGAAATCAACTTGGGCGAAGGGTCAGAGAAAAAGCCAACTTACATCAGCGCAAAAATTGACCCAGAACTCAGGTTGGAAGTAATCCATTTGTTAAAGGAGTTCAAGGACTGTTTTGCATGGGATTACGACGAAATGCCTGGTCTCGACAGAGGATTGGTACTTCAGTTGCCAATCAAACCTGGGAAGAAGCCAATCAAGCAAAGTCCAAGACGCTTCGCTCCAGAAATACTGTCGAAGATCAAAACGGAAGTCGAAAGACTGCTGAAGTGCAAATTCATACGCGTTACGAGCTATGTCGAATGGATTGCAAACATTGTGCCAGTGATTAAGAAAAATGGTACATTGAGGGTGTGCATAGATTTCAGAGATTTGAATGCTACTACACCCAAAGATGAATATCCTATGCCTGTGGCGGAAATGCTAGTCGATTCTGCCGCTGGCTACGAGTACCTGAGTATGCTCGATGGTTATTCAGGATATAATCAAATATTCATTGCCGAAGAAGATGTGTCGAAAACAGCTTTTCGATGCCCTGGGGCTTTAGGCACTTACGAATGGGTAGTGATGCCTTTTGGCCTAAAGAACGCTGGGGCAACATATCAGCGAGCAATGAATTCCATCTTCCATGATTTTATTAACACTTTTATGCAAGTATATATTGATGACATTGTTATAAAATCTGTTTCCAGGAAGAACCATATAGACCACCTTCGACAATCATTCGAAAGAATGAGAGAACATGGTCTCAAGATGAACCCTTTGAAGTGTGCATTCTGTGTGAAAGCTGGAGATTTCTTGGGCTTCGTTGTCCACAAGAAAGGAATCGAAATCAACCAGAACAAGACGAAGGCAATTCTGGAAGCGAAAGCGCCATCGAATAAAAAGGAACTGCAATCTCTGTTAGGCAAGATAAATTTCTTAAGGAGATTCATATCTAACCTAAGTGGGAAAGCTCAAGCCTTTTCACCCTTACTTCGACTGAACAAAGAGGGATTCGAATGGGGGCAGGAGCAACAAGAAGCCTTCGACAAAATCAAAGGGTACCTCACAAAGCCACCTATTTTGGTGCCTCTTGTAGCAACAGGAGTATAAGATTGTACATAGCTGCGTCCGACAAAACTTTGGGAAGCATGTTAGCCCAAGAAGATGAAAATGGAGTCGAAAGACCCATTTACTATCTTAGTAGAGTTTTGAACGATGCAGAAACTAGATATAGCGAAGTTGAAAAATTGTGTCTATGTCTGTATTTCTCTTGTACAAAGCTCAAGCAATATATAAAACCAGTTGATGTGTATGTTTCGTCTCATTTTGATGTTTTCAAGTACATGTTGTCGAAACCCATCTTGCACAGTCGAATTGGCAAGTGGGCACTAGCATTAACTGAATACTCCTTGACCTTTATGCCTCTTAAGGCAGTAAAAGGACAAGTGGTTGCAGACTTTATAGTCGACCACTCAATTCAAGTTGAGAGTATTAATTATGTGGAGATAGAACCTTGGAAATTCTACTTCGATGGTTCCAGCCATAAAGATGGAACATGAGTAGGAGTCTTGATTATTTCTCCAGAAAAAATTCCAACAACATTCAAGTACAAGATATCAGGTTCTTGTTCGAACAATGAGGCTGAGTATGAAGCTCTAATTACTGGCCTTGAGATATTGTTGGAATTGGGGGCAACTCGAGTCGAAATAATGGGAGACTCAGAGTTAGTCATTAAGCAAGTCACAAAAGAATATAAATGCATAAGAGAAAATCTCATTATGTACTTTGTGATAGCAAACCGTTTATTGAAAAAATTTGAAATGGTCAACATTCGACACATACCCAGATTGGAAAATCAAATAGCCAACGATTTGGCACAAATTGCATCTGGGTACAAAATTTCAAAAACGAGATTACAAAGAGCAATCGAAGTTCGAGAAAAGATAAAAGCAACTTGTTTGTCACCAACAAACTTGGAGTCGACAAGACTAGGGTATGCTGATCAAAGTAACTTCGAAATTTCGTTCATAGACAATTTGTCAGAGCAAGATTGGAGGAAACCCATTGTGGATTATCTTCAAAATCCAGTAGCTTCGACAGAACGAAAAACAAAGTATAGGGCGTTGAGTTACGTACTCATGGGTAATGAGTTATTTAAAAAGACGCCTGAAGGGGTATTGCTAAAATGCTTAAGTGAAACTGAAGCATACATAGCCCTTTCGACTACGCACGCTGGAGCATGTGGGGCTCACCAAGTAGGCCATAAGATGAAATGGTTGTTGTTTCGACAAGGACTATACTGGCCCATCATGTTGAAAGATTGTGTCGAGTTCGCCAAGGGTTGTCAAGAATGTCAAGTCCATACAGGCATCCAACATGTACCAGCAAGCGAACTTCACTCGATAGTGAAACCTTGGCCCTTTAGAGGATGGGCCTTGGACCTTATTGGAGAGATTCGACCAGCATTATCAAAGAGCCAGAAGTATATATTGGTAGGCATTGATTATTTTACTAAGTGGATCGAAGCTATTCCTTTAGTCAATGTAGACCAAGAAAATGTCATTGAATTTATTCAAAAGAACATTATCTTTAGATATGGAATCCCTGAGACTATAACTACTGATCAAGGATCAGTTTTCACCGGTCGAAAGATGCAGGAATTCGCTCAGGAAGCAGGCTTTAAACTCCTAACATCAACGCCTTATTACGCACAGGCAAATGGTCAAGCCGAAGCAGCGAATAAAATAGTGATTGGCTTGATAAAAAAGCATGTTGGGAAGAAGCCAAAAAATTGGCATAAGACGTTAGACCAGATTTTGTGGGCCTGTCGAACGTCCCCAAAAGAAGCCATAGGTATAACACCATATAGGCTAACTTTTGGTCATGACGCAGTGTTGCCAACAGAAATTTGTCTTCAATCTGCAAGGGTTCAGAGACACCATGATATCCCCTCTGAAGTTTATTGGGATATGATGTTAGACGAACTAGTAGATTTAGAAGAAGAAAGAATGCGCGCTCTCGACTTACTAAGGCTTCAGAAGAAAAGAGTGGAAAACTCTTACAATAAAAAAGTGAAACCTAAGGCATTCTCGCCTGGAGAATTAGTTTGGAAGGTGATTCTTCCCATGGATCGAAGGGATCGAAGCATGGGAAAATGGTCACCCAAATGGGAAGGACCATTTAGAATCATCCAGACTTTTTCTGGTGGAGCTTATGAAGTCGAAGAGTTAGGTGAAGATAAAAGGCTCTTGAGAGTAAATGGCAAATATTTGAAAAAGTATAAACCTATGCTCCAAGAGATAAAAATAAATAGCAAGTAATGACTAAATTAACCATAAATAAGCCAAAATGGAAAATTTTATAAATTAGCCAAAATGGCAATATTGTCAAATACATATTACAATATATGGTTAAAGGGCTGAGTCAATCAGAAGGGGATCGAATCTTTGAGTCGAAGGTACTTCGCCTGCTGCAAATCCAGTCTTTTGTTGCACAAGGCATTCGCCTGGGCAAGCTTGGCAATTTGGTCGTCGAAGGCTTGGGCTTTCTCAGCAAACTCTAGGCCTTGTGTGATTTCAGCTTGACTCTCGGTGTCTGGAACAGTCGAGAGAAGTTCCTCCTTGCGCTTAGTATTGGCATTCATCTTAGCCTCTAGCTCTTCGATTTGCGCCTTTAGGGAAGCATTCTCTCGATCTATGGCATCAATTTCTTCCTGCTTAGATGCCTTTTGCTTCGACAACTCTGCAATTCGAAAAGTCGTCTCTGCTACAGCAGTCCAGGCGGAAGAACTTTTGCCATATAACACTTCAAGCTGGCTGTTGAAGCCCCTTTGTCGCCGATAGTCTGCTGAGACTTGGTCAATAATGGAGTGTAACTCCATGATAAAGCTTGAAACCTCCGGAGTCACAGCTAGCAAGTCTACGACATTCAAAACAGCTCCCAAATACGATGGAGAAGTAGGGTCCCCCTCCAAAGCTTTCATCAAATATTTCTTGAAGAACTGAGCCTTAACCTTCGTCAAAGCCTCATCGAGAGGAGAAGTTTTAGTGGACTTCCCCGACTGAGTAGAAGCCTCCTGACTAATATCAGATGAACTTCCCTTGCTCTCGATAATGGCATTCAGATAGCCAACGGGATCAGTTTGCTTCAAGAGTGCTAAGTCTTCTTTCGACCTATGCTTTGTTGAGGTGGTAACCTTTGCAGCAGCGTTGTCTTGGGGTTGAGGCTGTTGAGTAGCATTTGCCTCAACTTGACTTTCTTCGACTTGAAGTTCAGCAGTACCAGCATCAGCATGACCTCCTTCGTCATGTTGTTCCTCCGACAGATCAACCACTTGAATCTCTTTTGGTTGTTGCTCTTCTGTTTGTGGATCTTCTGTTTGTTGTTCTTCTGTCTCAGCATTGGCTTCATCTGTTTCAGCATTGGCTTCATCGTTCGCCAATTCTTTCTCTTGTGGCCTACTGAGTTCAGCAGAATCTAGTGTTTCAGAAGTCTTTGGCGCTAAGCTTTCAGTGGTTTCCTAGAAAAAGAAGAAGAAGAATCTTCTAGGTTAGAAAGGGACATAATCGAACGTGGGTATCGACACCTGAGTTAAAAAAGGGTCAAAAATTACCTGCAGAGGAACTTCAGCCCCAGGGCTGGAATTGTCGCTTTCGACAGGTTTGTTGAGCAGAACATTTAGTTCCTCCTCCGTTGGCTCTTCAATAATTACTGGAGGTGGCCTGGGTTTTCTCCCAGCAACCTTTATTCTGATTATTCGAGTCTCAGGAGAAGGAACATCCTTCTTCAGTTTTCGCCTTTTAAGAGGAGCAGGGGGAGAGTCGTCTTCTTCGTCACTCCCAGATTCGACCGTCAGTGCAGGTCGTTTCTTGGGTGAAGGTGCCTAAAAACCAATTGGAGTTCGATTTAGAAGCTACATCGAAAGTCAGAATGTTAAAACCAGAAGAAAATAATAAAAGTCTGGTTACCGGTGCAGAAGGCTTTTTCGAAGGACCTTCCCCCTGATGGCTTGTTGTAGTTTTCACCGGCGCTATAGTCTTCGCCGGTGGTGGAGGTTTTGTCAAGGGACCTCCTCCCTGATGGCCTTCTGCAGCTTTCTTGGCTGCAGGCTTTCGAACAACTGAAAGAAGACAAAATAATTAACAGGCTACCAGTCGAAAGGGAAAGACAAAATAATTTGGAAGAATGAACTTACATTTCTTTATTTTGTCCAAGACAAGAACAAAAGACTTCTGAAGTTCGTCCACGAAGTCCTTCTCGTCGAAGAACTCTTCAGCGTAGTAACTTTTCCACCACTCTTCGAAGAATGGTGAGCAGAGAAAGTTAAGCTGATAGTCGAACAACGAAAGGACTGTTCGACCAGCATACCTGTCGGTATGCTTGGTGGCAGCGTCTTCAGTGTAGTCGTTGCAAAAATATAACATAGACTTCTCCCTGGGAAAAATAGGAGAAGGAAGTGTTTGAATGATACCAAACTGGCGAGAGACCAAGTTTGGTTGATACGCGATCAGGCTCAAGTGAGTCTTGGAGCTCTTGAATCGTAGGGGCATTATTCTTGGTGTGAGAAATGCTTCCCACACATTGTATGTTCTTCGACCTGAGGGTCACCTGACGACTTAGGATGGGGCCTCGTGAACCATTCTGGACCAACCTTTCGTCGAGCAAAGGGAGCCATGGTCGAAACAAATTCTTTTCTTCTTGCAAACATCAAGACGAAGTTTGCAAAAGTTTGTTGAAGCTCCAGCCCATCTTCAGTCGGGGTTAGTAGAGCCAATCTTGTGCCTTCGATGCGCCTATTTTCTATCTCCGGAGCTTGCTCATTTATTTGAGTCTTCTGAGGTAAGAAAGACTCGAAGGTGGCATTGAGCCACAGCTGAAGTAGCCAAAAAGGTCCTGCAAGCAGCAGACTGGCTCTATTCTCGATGATCTTCAACAGGGTCGCTCCGCTGCTAATCGACTCGTACAGATTCACCAAAATTAATTCTGCCAAACAAATATTTTGGCCATGGTGGAGTTGGGTGGCGAGGGTGACCATCTTCTTTGTCACCTGTAAAGACTTTGTGCAGAACACAAAGCGTGACAGCCATAAGGCTAGAAACGCGATATGCTCTACATCCGACACAGTGGCTGTCGACCTATCATGGTAATGGTTGATATAGGTGGTGTAGGTGGGTTTTGTAGCTGAGAATCCAATCTGATCCTCCGACATTTCCTCCGGGTCGAAATAATCCCCAGTGGGTCGAAGGCCAGTGATGGCGGCCACGTCGAAAAGCGTGGGTGTCAGCATTCCACAGGGAAGGTGGAAGGTGAAATGAGTGTAATCCCAGAAGATTAAGGAAGCTATCAACATCTCTGGGGAGTAGTTGAGACCCGTCTTCGACAACATAACTAGGTCGAATATCCCCAGATCCTTCCAGATCGAAGCCTGGCTTTTTTCCATTTTTTCCAGCCAAGCACTATAGTCAGGAGTGAGGCTAGGGCTAGACCTGAAAGCCCTAACACCCCTATTGAAGAAGCGAAGATCGATTTTCTCCTTAGTGGGATCTTCGTTATCCTCTGCATCTTTTTTAGAGCATCCAACAGGTTTGAGCTTTTCAAGCACTGGAAAGAAGCTTTTGATCTTCATGGCTTCAGCGATGCTTGGGTTTAGCGGGCCAGACATGGCGAAGATTTGGTTGGAGTATCCAACCGGAATCATGAGTTGGTGTGAATAGGCTTCACGTTCAGCAATTTCTAGGGGTTCAGGAACCCTTCGTTGGCCTGTAGGAGTAACTACAAGGACAGTGGAGAAGATCTTGGGTTTAGCATTTCTGGAGGGGATGTTAGAACTAGGAGCGGTAGAAGAACCTGAGGCCATTGTTGATGTTAAGGTTGAAGATGAAGTGAAGAACAAAGTGTTTGCAAAGTTTGCAGAGATTTTATGTTCAAGGAAGTTTGAAGGCAAGATAGCGTGAAAAAGTCCCAAAATGGGTACTTAGTGCTATTTATAGTGTTGGAAAATCCCCAGATTCGAGGCTATTTAATGCCATTTAATGTTGTAGAAGGTAGTGGGACACGTGGCGTCCCCCTGTTGACATAGCCGTTCTGCAGAAATGAAAGGGTGCAGCGTGCGCCCTCGTTCTTGGGAAATTGTCATGATGACAATTTGTGAAAGACATTTGGCACGCTGCACGCCGTACTGAGGTGACGTCTTAGGTACGGATGAAATGATGGCTTTTTCTTGGGATTGTCAGTGGTTGGTAGAAGACAAAAAGTGCACAATTTAATTTGTGACTAAGAGTGAAAAGATAGGTGTCAAATGGAATTTCAAAGAATGCCTTTTTCTTTTCAGAGTCGAAATAAGGCATTCTTGAGGGGCAATTTGTTGGCTCCTAAATTCGACACCCTTGTTTTTATTAATATCAGCCATTAAAGCTAAAGGATGGTTTCGACCAGTTGGTTCTGTCGAAGTGTTCGTCATAGGATGGCAATGTACTTAGAGAATTTCTTCCAAGGGAGAATTTGGTTGCCTTCGACGTCGAAGGTGTTTCTCGTCGAAGATGCTTCTCGACGAAGGTGTTCGATTGTTCAGAGTGGAACGGTTTGAAATTCAAACGTTTGGAGGGAAAACGGTTCCCAGCAGTTACCAAGTGCAACGTGCAAAGATCTGGAGCGTCGAACGCTGAGAACGTGCCAAGTGGAGTCATCTCGAAGCAGTGTAACTTCCCGACGGTTACTTGGGATGTGTTTAGTATAAATATTAGTAGTTCACGCAGTTTTTCGCGTGTGTTCACAATTATATACAAGTCACTCATATAGATTCGAGTACCCAGCGTGTGAGAAAGAATTCTTGAGAATGTATGTGTGAAACACCACTTTTATTAATCAAAGTCATTTATTTTCCAGAAACTTTACTTGCTTTCTCCTTTACTTTTCCAGTCGAAAGCCTTTATTTCAAGCCTTCCTTTATTTTATCAAGTTCTCTTCTTCATGCAATTTACATAAAGCTTCTTTATTTTCTTGTCATTTAACCATTATCAAACTTAGTCAAAACCCCAAAATCAACCATGTCTTAGGATCAATCTGATCGATCCTGCGAGTAACCAAATAAGTAACCTTTTGGAAGATCAGCGGTTGTTTACCAATTCCCACGGTAAACACTATCTCACTACTTTCTAATGGCCAAGTTGGTCGATTAAAGGTTCTAAGGTCAGTTGATGCTTAACAATACACGTAGCGGCCCCGTATTCTCCTCGTTTCTCCACAAGGGATACCGGTACCAACCAATGTGCCACATCAATGTAGCTACTGCTTCAACCGTATCGGTCTACGTCGTACAGTTCCCTCACAGTTTATTGCTACTTACCTAAAAGGTGTCCCCAAATCCGGGTTAGGATCTATAGTAAATCCCAAACAAAACCCTTAAAAAGTAAAGCAACCAAAACAAACAAGAGAAGCAATCATGATGAACTAGATCCTAAGGTATACCCCACTTTATTATAGTCCCCAGCAGAGTTGCCAGTTCTGTGATACGGTGGCAGAACCGACTGTTTTTGAAAAATGCTGGTTTGTGTTTTGTGTTTTGTATTCGCAAAATATCGCACTAAGCAAGAGTCGCCACCGACTTTTATTTCATCCAACCGGAAAGGAAAAAAGCACAGAAAAAATCCTTTTTCGAGATATTCTGAGTACGGGGGGTAGATTATAGAAAGGGAAGGTGTTAGCACCCTTTCTATCCATGGTTTTCCATGGGCTCTTAGGTACTTGCTCTTCTTTAAAAATTGCTTGTGTGTGTTTATTTTGAAAAGTTTTGTTTTACTTCGTTTTAACCCTTGTTTATGTCCTCAAGAGTGTTACGAAGTTATTTTGAAAACATTGTTTGAAAAGTGTTTGGTGTGAAAAAGTTTGTTTTGAGCAAGTACCTACTAGCATCTACCTACTCGAAAAAAGATCGTTTCTATTCTCATTTCCTTTAGACAGCACTATCCCATTATCGAGAAATAGGTAGCACCGTCGTTGGAGTTGTGAGGGTCAACTCGTAAGGAACGTACGATCACTAAAGCAATGTTAGGACGTCTTAGTAACAACCCTAGAGTCTTAAGATCATATTCGAGGCAACATTTCCAAGGCAACATTTCCGAACGGGACATTTGATCTTTGTTTATACAGGAGGGCAACCACTAAGACACCCTATGCTTAATGATTGTTTACCGAAGTCAACCGAAGTGAGAGTATACTCTAAGAGTGCGCATGTGCGAGTGGTTTGATTTCAGTTATTATCTTTGCACATTAGGGTTTTCTAGCCATTTTAAAATTATCATGCAATCTTGTCATACAATCCTATTAACATACATCCAAACAGTTAATATTTGCGAGAATTAAAATGCGAGAACTAAAACCTACGCTATTACAAGGCTTCGGGGCAGGGATTAATTACATAGCCAAAAAATCCGTAAAAACGATAAATAAAAGAAAATCCTAGATTAAACTATTACACACCATGGGCAGTTACATTAATACTGCAAAAATTAATAAACGCGCGATGAATCGTATGAAAAAATAATTAGGGTTTTGACCCCAACTAAGCCTAATTGCAATTTAAAACAAAAATCATTTTTTGTGGTTTTTGCTATTTTGAGAAAATAAAGTTTAATTGAATAAATAAAAAAAAACCTAATTTACTAATTAATTTAAATTTAAGAAAAATAATTAAATTAACCTATTTTGTATTTTTTGTTTTGAGAAAAGAAATAAAAATTAAATCACAAGTTAACCCTAATTTTCCTAATTGATTTTAGTTAAATAAAAAAAAAGTTAGAATTATCCTAAATCAAATTAAAATAATATTAAATTAAATTTGATAAAATAAAAAACCTAATTCTAAATTTTGTGAAACTTGATTTTATGATTTTTTTTGTGAAAAAAGAAATTGATTTTGGTTAACAAAATAAATTAAATAAATTAAATAAATAAGAGAATATTAAAGAAAAGAAAGAATGGGCATGGTGTAGTTCTAGCAAAGGGGGTGCCATTTGCAAATCTGAGCCCAATAAACTCCTGGCCTGTTTGACTTTTTCCAATCCTATGTGCTTGCTTGACTGGGCGCATGGTGGACCCTCATGGGAGAAGCCTTGGATCTGGCACCCTTGATGATCTGATGGTTGGATGCTGGTGATGCATGGTAGACTCGTGGGACACTAGTACACCTGATTATGCAAAGAAAAACAATATAAAGCAAACGTTGGGACCTGGGGATCGAACCCAGGTCCTTGAGCATTATTCCCTTGCCACGCTACCAGCTGAGCCAGAATGTTTAGTTGTACAAATAATAACAAACAATTATTATATAATATAAACAAAAAGCTAATCTCAAAACGCGCGAAATTCAAAACTGGCCATTCACCACCTGCCACGCCATTGTCTTCTTCGCTGCCTCTGTCGTTTTAGATCAAAGACTTTTACCTATGGACACTGAGCGTAGGTATAACCCTGTGCATTTCCAAAATCTCATACAAGCATGATAAATGAAAACCAATGGTACCAATCAACTCGTTGCAACCTCGCGAGCATCATGGTACCATTATTAATGGCCAATTGTTCCTGTATGAAAAATCCCTAAAAACGAACCACGAACCCTAGCCATGGCATCTTGGTGTACAGTCAATAAAAATGCAATTAAATACAACCATTAGCTTGCAAACATCTCAAGGATTATGAATATATCAATTAATCATGCTAAATATGCCAGAATTATTGTATTCGATTTCAAGAAAATATGCAAACCGTGTGACTCTTACAGGGTGTTTTAAGGTGTGGGGAAGCTTGCTAGTGATTGAAACACAGTCCTTGGATGTCCAACAAACGATTGGTGTGGTTAGAATGGCTTGAGAGGGCCTGGAACTTTGAAATCATTTTGCAACTTTTCTTGAATTTTTTGAAACTCGTTCTCTTCTTTGCACGCCTCCAACCTCTTTGTTTTTTATCTTCCCTTGTTCCTTATGTATCCAAGAATGTATTAGGGTTACAATTTGTTTTAAATCTTCTCCAATTATGATTATTGATTTATGATTTGATCCTTGTGCAAAACCTTTCCAAATCAAGCAAAATGCAATTTTTTTTATCCATATGAGCCTTGCACGATTTGATCTTGTTTCCAGCTGTGTATTGGACCTAATCATGCACAAAATCTCAAGATTTAATTAGTTTTTGATATTTTCATTATTTTATTTTGATTTTATTTGATTTAAATAAAATAAAATCAAAATAAATGACAAAAATAAAAGAATGACAAGTGGAAGGGCTCATGAGTCACATTACAAACTCAGTGCAAGCATAAAAAGTTGGGCCCATTTAGCAAAAAATGCAATTTTGGACACATTTGACTTTTGGCAATTTTGCAAAAAGGGTCAACTTGGCCAATGCATAACTCTCTCAATTTTGACCCTAGAGAGGTGTTCTTGGACTTTTTAGAAATATTAAGATGTCCTCTAAGAAACCCTTTTGGTCTCGTCTCAATTGAGTCTTCCATGTTCATGTATGAAGCTTTGACCCAAAAGGTGTTTTTGTTGACTTTTCAAAATGACCTATAATGTCCAAATTCATATGTTCTTGTGAGTGCATATTTTGAACTTGGGAGCTGAAGATGGATTGTAGGTAATTACATCCTCTTCAAAATGAGATTTGGATGGGTCATTTTTTATAAAGTATGAGAAAGTTATGCTTGGTCAAAGTTGAGTTGACTTTTCCTACAAAACCCTAATTTAGCAACTTTTGGGTTTTTATGAATTGTGAGCAATCCTTGAGGAATTATGATCAACCCTTGATAAAATGATGAATAATACTTCAAAATAAGAATGTTGACCAAAAATCTTGAAGTTTGACTGTATGTGCGCCACAGTTGACTTTTACCCTAGCATAGTCGATTTTCAGGCCTTTGAGCAATTGACTGAGCAAATTTCCTCTGCAAGGCTTGAAACTTGGCATGGACGATCTTGAGAACATATTAGGACAACAGTGATCATTTGGGATCCTTTGGACTCAAGCATCTTGATGCAAACTGAAACCCTAATTTGGGGTAGACTGCCTTAGGAGAGGGTTTGTCTGGTCAACCCTTGGACTTCCTTGAGCAATTTGAGGACCTCACCTGACATGTATTGAGAAATATGGGAGGGAAAATTTTGGGGTACAACAGAAGGCTTTAAGGAGTGTGCTAAAAAATAGAGGGATATGGCTGGAAGGGTGCAACCCCCTTTGACTGACCGAGAACTGGTGGACATGTTCATGGGCACTCAGACGGGTCCATTCTTTAATTTTCTGATTGGGAGTTCTTCATTAGGGTTTACTGAGTTGATTTTGACTGGCGAACAAGTTGAAAGTGGTATCAAAAGTGGGAAGATTCAGATGGATGCATCCTCTAGTACTGTGAAGAAACCATTCATTGGAAAGAAAGGAACCAACATTGTCTATGGCTGGAGGAGCCATAGTAAGAATGATCGTCATCAGTCTGTAGGGGTTGTGTTAATCTCCAATCTAACACATGTTTGACCATAACAACCGGGAAATCAGCGTAGGTCAGATGCTCCGAGGAGGCAATTCACCAGAATTAATATGCCATTGGCTCAAGCATTATAACATCTATTGAAAGCACAATTGATAACACTGTGGGATCCTCCTCATAATCCCAACACATCATCTCTGAAATATAACCCTAATGCAAAGTGTGCCTATAATTCCAATAGTCCTAGGAACGACACCAACGATTGTTGGGCCTTGAAAGGCAAAATCCAAGGCATGATTGATGCAAAGGAAATTGAATTTGATCACCCCAAGACCCCCAATGTGATTACTGCGCCCATGCCCAGTCATGGTAAAGGTGTTAATTCTATTGACGATGTTTCCTATGTCTCTACAATAAGTGACTTGACCACTCCCTGGATGATCGTTAAGAAGAATCTGTTATGAGCCAGTTTATTTCTAGGTGGTCCTAAAAATTGTTACCATTGTGCTTCCCAAACTAATGGTTGTATGTGGCTGAAGAAGGGTATTTAACATTTGATTGATAGCCGCAAAATTTTGTTCGAGAAAACTCCATCCGTGAAGAGTTTTCATGAAATTATATCTCAAGAGCTGAGACTTGAAGATGTTTCTATAATCATAATTTCCAACACTCCTGTAAGGATCACCTCTAGAGGCCCTATAAGGATTTCTACCGAGCCCAGAGTGGCTCCCATGATCATCACTGCACCGGGGCCAGTCCCCTATTCCTCTGACAAGGTTGTTCCCTGGAACTATGGAGCATAAGTTTATTACTATGGTGTTAGGCAAGAGCCCTGGATTACCAAAGATGAAGATTCTGAAGTTACCAATCTCAATGTCAAAAATATTGTCGAAACTAGTAAAGTTACCCAAATGGAAAAGATCTTCTCTCCGGAGATCTCTCCTCCAAAAACTATCATAACACTTGTTCATATTCCAGCTGCTAGGTCAACTACTGACGCCCGGGGCAAAGAGAAAGTGATTGAGCCTGCCCAGATGGAGGAACCCTCAAAAGATGTTACAACTGAAGATTCCTCTAAACAAGAGATGGAGGAAATACTAAAGATCATTCATAAAAGTGACTACAAAATAGTTGAACAATTGGGGAAGACACCCTCCAATATTTCCATGTTGTCCTTGTTATTATGTTCCGAAGCCCATGCTCAGGCTTTGATGAAATTTTTGAAGAATGGTCATGTACCACAAGAGACCTCTGCTGATCAGTTTGAGAATTGTGTTGCAAGACTAACAGCTGATAATGGTTTAGGCTTTTCTGATGCTGACTTAACTCCGGAGGGGGAGAATCATAACAAGGCTCTGCACATATCTATTGAGTGTAAGGTCACTACTTTGGCGCATATTTTAGTTGATACAGGTTCCTCCCTGAATGTATTACCAAAAGGTTCTCTAGATAGATTAGACTGTGAAGGGCTGATGCTGAAACCCAGTGATATTGTGGTAAGAGCCTTTGATGGGTCAAAAAGAATGGTGCACAGAGAGGTTGATCTTACGATCAAGGTGGGATCTCAGGTTTTCAACTCCACTTTTTACGTAATGGATACTCTCCCGGCCTATTCATGTCTTCTAGGACGCCCCTGGATTCACGTGGCAGGCGCTGTTACCTCTACCCTACATCAAAAATTGAAGTATCTAGTGAAAGGGAAGATCGTCACAGTTTGCGGAGAGGAAGAATATATGGTCAGCCATTTGAATTATTTCAAATATGTTGAAATGGATGGTGAATTCATTGAAACTCCTTGCCAGACATTTGAAGTAATCCCTCCGATGATTGTCGTTGCTAAAGCTACTCATGCTGCTCCCAAAATTATCAAATACACACCAAGAATAACTTCTCTGAATGATGTTGGGGTTGTGATAGAAGAGGGTGGTTGCACTATCTGGGGTCATCTTCCCGATATCCCATACAAGTCCAACAAATTTGGTTTGGATTTCTCCTCAAAGGCTCAGAAGGAGGTTCGACGTGTTCGTGCTAGAGGACCACCTTTCCGTATTAGCAATAATGAAGTCAATGCTCTGGAAAACACTGATAGCGATGGTGACTTAGACGATTGGATATTCCCTATCGTTGGTGGCGGAATCAACAAATGGAAGGCTAAAGACTTTGTATCAATCTCCTTTAGTCAAGATTAATTGCTATTTCCTATTTTTATTGCTTTAAGAAGTTTGGTTATGTAATTTCTTTTGAAACAATGACTTTAAACCTTGTGTCTTGCCCGGGGCACAATGGTCCATTTGTTAAGGGTTCTCATTTCATATGTCATATTTTCATTTAATGAAAAACATTGGACGTTTTGCATTCAAATTTTGCACTCTCTGTCTTTCTTTTACTTTATTACACCTTTGTGATACGGTGGCAGAACCGACTGTTTAATACTGGTTTGCATTTTTTGTTCGCAAATGTTACGGTAAGCAAGAGTCGCCATTGTCTTTACTTTTACCCAATAAAGGAAAGGGTGAAAAGAACAAAAAAATACCTTTTCGAGAATTTTCTGAGTAAGGGGGGTAGATTATGGAAAGGGAAGGTGTTAGCACCCTTTCCATCTGTGGTTTTCCATGGGCTCTTAGAGGTTTGCTCATTTTTCAAAATGCTTTTGTGCTTTGTGTTTGAAAATGTTTAGGAAACGCCTTAGTATGGAGATCTTTGTAATGTTTCTCGGGATAGTAGAGAAAGTATACAAAGTGTTTTGAAATTGGTATTGAAAAGTAGTTTTCTGTGTAAGTGCAAAAAAGTATTATTTTGAGCAAACTTCTAAAAACTATCTACTTTTATACTTGTAAAGGTAGTTCTTTTCCTTTTTTTCCTTTAGACAGTGCTATCCTATCATTAGTGAGTAGGTAGCCTTGTCGTTGGATGTTTTGAGGGACAATCGATGGAATATTACAGTCACGAAGGCAATTATGGAGATGCTTTAGCAATTCTGTTTTAGGGACTAGATCATTTACCGAGAAGGCAATTGTTGGGTCATCGAGGGACTATGATCATTTGATTTTATGGGTCTTTGCTAAAGCATTCCTGCCTCATGAGTGTTTTTTAAAGGCAACCAAAGTGGGCGTACCTTAGAGGTGCTTGTGTGCAATTGTGTTGTGTTTCAGTTATTTTGTCTTTTTATTAAGTTTGCTAGCGTTTGATTTTAGTCTCTGTCACACATGTCTAGTTACTTGCAATTAATATGAAAAGCAATAAAAAGAAAATGCAGAAAATAGAGGTCCTACGCTATTACAAGACTTCGGGGAGGGGATTTACATTATACAAGGATAAAGGGGATAAATCAGTAAATATCCTAATTTTATCTATTACATCCGGTTGGCAGATACAATAATAGTAAAAAATATATGGAATTAAATAAACGCGCGTGAAAATATAAAATAAATAAAAAACGTCTAAAAATCCTAAAGAAAAAAGAAGTCTTTTTTGTTGTTTTTAGTATAAAAGAAAACAAGGCCTAAGTCTATTTTAATTTTAATTTTAAGAAAAAGTGTTAAAATAATTAATTAATTTATTTACAAAAATTAATTTAGTTGGAAAAACAACTAGCCTAATATTTTTGTGATTTTGATTTTAATGTTAAAAGGTAACAAGTCTACTAAAAAAATAAAGAAAAGGAACAAATGCAAAATAAAATTACAATGAAGCATCCTTCGATTGGGGTGAAGAAAGGGGAATTCGATCCAAAGGGGAAGAGATATGGCCTCTTAAATTTGTAGGTAGATAAAGTCTTCAATCCAGGAGGGAGGGATGTCTTTCGACCCAGGGGAGGAAGATGTCTTCTTCGATCCAGGAGGAAAACTTATTCTCGATTCTAGACCTACAAGACAAATATTAGCAAGAAAATGACCGGGGTGTGGAACCCAGGTCCTTCGATCCTGCGTGTATTGGTTTTATTTAGGACAGATCTGCAACAAATGTTAGTAAACGAAGAACATGACCTGGGGCCAAACCCAATCCGTTGGATTCTGTCTTGGATGGCAAATCGAATGGGATAACAAATAAGGAGGTGTTATGCAAATGCAATGTTTTGACAATTTACCCTCTCTTACCAGCAGATTGAATCTTCGATTTGGGTACGGGCTGGATGGAAGCACTTTTGATCTGAGGGCTTCTGGGCGTGGGCACCTTCGATCTGAAGGATTGCTTTTTGCTTGGAAAATTCTGAAAAACTTTTGATGGATTGTGTGGGCAACGTCTCTCCAACTTTTTTCGTTCTCCTTTCTTTGCAACATTTGTGATCTCTTTATATTGAGGGGGTAGAGGGGACAAAAAGGCAAATGTTTAAACAGTATTGATTGTGTTTGAAAGCCATGAATAGGAATTTGTAACATTGGCCAAACACACGGGATCTTGTCCCTTTTTGAATTTTCTATTGTGTAACTGGCCTTCAAACGCCCTCCTTCGAATGGGCTCCTAGCCTCCTTCGAATGGAACTTTGCAAGCTTCTTCGAATGGACTCTTGCAAGCTTCTTCGAATGGACTCTTTTGGAATGTCAATCGAAGGGCCTTTGCTTTGATGTTTCAATCAAAGGAAGCTTTGATGCTCCAAATCGAAGTAAAGCTCTGATGCTCCAATCGAAGGAAGCTCTGATGCTCCAATCGAAGGAAGCTATGATGCTCCAATTAAATGAACCTCTGATGCTCCAAATCGAAGGAAGCTCTGATGCTCCAATCGAAGGAATCTCTGATGCTCCAATCTAACGAAGCTCTGATACTTAAATCAAAGGAACTTTTAGGAATGCCAATCGAAGGATCGTGTTGCAAGGCCAATTGAAAGGCGTTGCTGAAATGCCAATCGAAGGAAACTTGATAACACTACTCACAAGTTTTCCTTTTCCTTAGGAAAGGGTTTGTGACCAACCATGTAGGGGAAGACCTTGGAAAACATGAGAGGGAAAATCTTGGGGTACAATAGTTGCCCCTGTTCAATCTTCTTAAACCTGAAGATGTAGATTGGCTTGTTTGCCTTTTGTGATCTGAAGGTGGAAGATGATTGAACACTAGAGTGACCAGAAATTTGCACTAGCATGAAGTAACGCTGATTATTGATGATGGCGGGAATGGGCTTACAGATGTCATTTGGATAAGATGACAGAGAGTCGTCAGAGATAGGCTTAAAAATTCCAACCACAGAGTATGACGGAGAGTCATCAGAGATGGGCTTAAAGATGCCATCCAGAAGAATGTTGATTTCATGAGATACTCCTTTGGGGGGATTCCTATTCCTGCTGTCTGAGGAGGAGTCCGCTGGGGAATGTTTTTTTAGGGGAATAAAATCTAGGAGCTTCAGTTGTCCATTACTCTACTGGGGAGTCATCTCTTGACTGAAGAGATTGAAGTGAACTGCTATCTGGTCAGGATCTAGGCTTTGCAGTGACTTGCTGAGGATGATAAGGCTGACTGTTATCTGGTCGTATTCCAGACTTCATAGTGATTTACTTGGGAAATGAGATTAAATTGTTATCTGGTCGTGTCCAGGCTTCAGTGATTTGAAGAAATTAAGCTGTTATCTGGTCGGATCCAGGCTTCAACTTGAATCTTAGGTGTACCGTTATCTGGTCGTATCCAGGCTTCGGTAATTTGAAGAAATTAAACGGTTATCTGGTCGGGTCCAGGCTTCAACTTGAATCTGAGGTGTACCGTTATCTAGTCATATCCAGGCTTCGGTAACTGACAGAGTAAACTGCTATTTGGTCGGATTCCAGGCTTCACAGCACCTTATATTGTTATCTGGTCGAAATCCAGGCTTTACAGCATCTTAAATTGTTGGTTGACTATTATTCGATCGGGTTCCAGGCTTCATAGTAACTTACAGGGTAAACTGTTATCTGGTCGGATTCCAGGCTTCGTAGTGCTTTATACTGTTATCTGGTCGAAATCCAGGCTTCACAGTGTCTTTGAAGGAGTGAACTACTATATGGTCGGATTCTAGGCTTCTCAACACCTTATATTGTTATCTCGTTGAAATCCAGGCTTCACAGTTTCTTCAATTGGAATGGAAATCAGAGAGATCTTAGTGTCGATCTGACTGAATCAGAGAAGGTCTTTAATTAACTTTGACTGTAACAGAAATCAAAAGAATCTTAGCATCGATTCAACTGGACCAGACAAAAGTCTTGGAATATCTTCAACTGGAATAGAAATCACAGAGATCTTAGTGTCGATCTGACTGAACCATAGAAGGTCTTGGGAGGACATCTTTTTGTGGAAATTGTTGAAATAGCCCTTCATCAGATGTAGCTTTTGAGAAGACTACCAAGTCACATAAGTAGCGATGTTTGTTGATTTGATCTTTCCCTAAAAAAGGTAAAGAATTAATCATATGCAATGTCATGATGTATGAAATGCATCGTGATGATGTTCTCAAAATAAATGAGATTATGATGTATGTGATGTATGTGCATATGCCATGATGTATGAATATGGGATGTTATTGAGATGTTCCCCAATATAGGAAAATAAATCCCGGATTACTGCTGGCGAGTATTGGGAAGTTGAATCCTTCATTTCCGCTGGGGATGATGAATATAGATGATTCACTGGGGATTTCCTCTTTCTGTTTAAGGATAACCTGCTAGGGATTGACTCCATCTGAGAATTGATTCTGTTTGAGAATAACTCTGTGGAGAGAGATGCTTGTTGGGAGATTTTGCCGATGAAGAGAAATAAACTCTGTTGAGGAAATGAGTTTCCGCAGTTTGAGAAATAAACTCTATCCGGGAGGAGGTTTTATAACTGTTTGAATTGGGCTGGGGAAAATAGACTTCAAATGGAGAAGGTAATCCCTGCTTGTGGAAGAAGAGACCAAAACTCTGGTTGTTTCTGCTCTGTGGGGAACGTAGATATCACGGGGTCGTGTGCAATGGTGACTCCATTTCAAATTGTCTCTTCCCCTGTACCCATTGGAAGGAGTAACCGTCGGGACTGCAAATGTTTTCAGATTTTGCCCCGTTTCTTAAAGTCATTTGTAATCGTCCTTTTGTTTTTTTATGCAAATATTTGTGAACAACAATCATATTCAAATGCATATGTCAGGAATAAGTCATTGGACGTCTTTGCAAAACAAAACAGAAAAAGAAAAACAAACAGTTTTGTACTTTCAAAGAAATGATTTGTATTGATTTCTGAAGTTTGCCTATAACAGGTGTTTTGTACAAAAAGGCTGACATTCTAGTAGGAGAACGCCGCCGTGAGAGTTAAAACTATACAAAATAGTGTACAAAGATAAGAAAACAGCTATGTGCAATAATCCCATTGGGTTTCAATTCTGCTATTGCCCCTATGTCTTCGAGTGTCTCATCACTTTGCTGCTTGTCCGAAGCTGACTGGATTGGTCAGTACTATTTGAGCTTGATAGTTGATACTGAAGTCTGATTGTAATGTGATCCAATGGGACATATTGATACGCTTCAAATCCCTATTTTTTTCCTGGACTGCCCTTTCGGGTTTTCAATCCATCGGGATGCCCTTTTTTCCCAAGCCTCCTTTTCAGGTTTTCGACTTGTCGGGTGTACAATTTTTTTTTCTTATCCCTAATTTTTGCCTGAACCCTTTTGGTTCATCGGCATGACCTTATTTTTGCCTAGGCCAGTCAACCTAGCGGGTCTTTATTCATGCATAGTATCTTTTCACTATGTCCGCATTAACAGGGCGAGGAAGGTCGTCACCATCCATGGTGGTCAAAATCATGGATCCGCCTGAAAATATGCTTTGGATCACAAATGGCCCTTCGTATGTGGGAGTCCATTTGACCCTGGGATCACCTTGTGGCAGTATGATGCGCTTGATTACTAGATCACCCACTTGATACACTTGACGTGTGGCCTTTTTGTTGAAAGCCTTGATCGTCCGTTTTTGATACACTTGACCATGACAGACAGCAGTAAGCCTTTTCTCATCAATCAGATTCAGTTGATCAAGTCGAGTCTGGATCCAATCGTCTTCGTTCAAGCCTGCATCCTTGATGATCCTCAGAGACGGGATCTGGACCTCAATAGGCAGGACAACCTTCATACCATATACCAGAGAATAAGGTGTTGCCCATGTCGACGTGTGTGCTGAGGTGCGGTAGCCATGAAGAGAAAATGGTAACAACTCATGCCAGTCTTTGTATGTCACCGTCATTTTCTGTATGATTTTCTTGATATTCTTGTTAGCAGCCTCCACAAAGCCATTCATCTTCGGTCGGTAAGGGGAAGAATTATGATGGAGGATCTTGAATTGCTTACAGAGTTTGGTGTTCATTGTATTGTTGAGATTTGTACCATTGTCTGTGATGATTCTCTCAGGGACACCATACCGACAAATCAGGTTATGCTTGATAAACCGCGCCACAACATTCTTGGTAACAGAAGCAAAAGAGGCAGCCTCAACCCACTTCGTGAAGTAATCAATGGCCACTAGGATGAAGCGATGCCCATTGGAATCGGTAGGTCTAATCTCTCTGATCGTGTCAATGCCCCATATTGCAAAGGGACATGGAGCTGTCAAGACATTCAAGGGAACCAGAGGTACATGTACTTTATCAGCATAGATCTGACATTTGTGACAAGTTCGAGAATGCTGATAACAGTCTGCTTCCATAGTGGACCAATAGTATCCCACCCGTAGGATATTTTTAGCCATGGTGTGTCCACTAGAGTGGGTGCCGAAGGTACCTTCGTGTAAATCTTCCATAATCCTCTCTGCTTCGCTCTTATCTATGCACCAAAGTAAAGTAGAGTCATGATTGTGCTTATAGAGGATTCCATTACTGAGGAAGAACTTTGCAGAAAACCTCCTCAGGAACTTTTTATCATTGACAGATGCCCCCTCGGGATATTCTTGAGCCTCGAGATTTTCACTTCATGGAACCAAGGTTTGTCTGCTACTTCTTTGGTGTCAATCTCATAGCAGTATGTTGGTTCATCCAACCTCTCAATAGTGATCTGAGGCGCCTCATTATCTCACTTGACCTTGAACATAGATGACATAGTAGCTAGCGCGTCCGCTAACTAATCTCTTCTCGTGGGAAATGTTCACAGGTGACCTCTTCAAAGTGTGGAAGCAATGTCAGCACATGTTCTTTGTAAGGGATAAGATTCGGGTGCAATGTGTCCCACTCACCTTTGATTTGGCTGATTACCAAGGCTGAATCACCGAAAACACTCAAGAACTTGATTCTCATGTCAATAGCAGCTTTGAGACCCATAATGCATGCTTCATACCCTACCATATTGTCGGTGCAGTTGAAGCATAATCTGGCCGTGAAAGGAGTATGATAGCCCTCGGGAGATATGATTACAACAACGATGCCATTGCCGAGTGCGTTAGAGGCTCCATCAAAAACCATAGTTCATCGGGATCCTTCCTCAGATCCTTCATCCGGTCTAGGTTCTTCACAGTCAGTCACTAACATAATGTTCTCATCTGGGAATTCAAAGTTCATGGATTGGTAGTCATCCACAGCCTGATGAGCCAAATGATCAGCTAGTACACTTCCCTTGATTGCTTTCTGGGTCGTGTATTGGATATCATATTCGGTCAAGATCATTTGCCATCTTGGTATTCTTCCGGAGAGAGCAGGCTTTTTAAAGATGTACTTGATCGGATCTATCTTAGATATCAACAAAGTGGTGTGGGTCAACATATACTGTCTCAGCCGGCGAGCAGCCCATGCCAAAGTGCAGCAAGTTTTCTCGAGCAGTGAGTATCTTGTCTCACAGTCGGTAAAAAATTTTCTAAGGTGGTATATTGCATGCTCTTTTCGACCGGACTCGTCATGCTACCCCAGCACACACCCCATTGAATTATCTAACACTATTAAGTACATTATCAAAGGTCTTCCTTCAATTGGAGGCATCAGAATTGGAGGCTCTTGAAGGTATTCTTTGATTCTTTCGAAAGCAATCTGGCATTCGTCATTCCACTTTACCACTTGATCTTTCTTCAAGAGTTTGAAGATTGGCTCACAAGTAGCAATTAAATGGGAAATGAACCTGGAAATGTAATTTAGGTGTCCTAAGAAGCCTCTGACCTCCTTCTCAGCGCGAGGAGCCGGCATCTCTTGTACAACCTTCACTTTTGTAAGGTCTACCTGAATACCACTGACAATGAATCCTAGCAATTTACCAGACCTTACCTCGAAGGTGCACTTATTCGGATTCAACCTCAGCTTGTACGTCTTCAACCTATCAAACAACTTTTGTAGATGATCAATATGCTCTTCCTCAGTTTGAGACCTGGCTATCATGTCATTAACATAGATCTCTATTTCACGGTGAATCATGTCATGGAACAAAACTACCCTGGCTCGCTGATAGGTTGCCCCAACGCTCTTCAACCCAAATGGCATCACTTTGTAGCAGAAAGTGCCCCATTGTGTGACGAAGGTTGTCTTCTCCATGTCTTCAGGTGCCATCTTGATCTGATGGTAACCATAGAAACCATCCATAAAGGAAAAGACCTTGTGTTGTGTGGTGTTGTCAACCAGAATATCGATATGTGGAAGCGGAAAGTCATCCTTGGGGCTTGCCCTGTTCAAATCTCGGTAATCCACACACATTCGTACCTTGCCGTCCTTTTTAGGTACCGGGACCATGTTAGCAACCCATTGGGGATAAGAAGTGACAGCTAGGAACCCAGCATTGAACTGTTTCATAACCTCTTCTTTGATCTTCTCTGACATTTCAGAGCGCATACGGCAGACCTTCTGCTTTACCGGAGGGCAATCTTCTTTAGTTGGCAGACGATGAACCACAATATCCGTGTCTAGTCCTGACATGTCTTCATATGACCAGGCAAATATCTCAATATAATCATGCAACATTTAAATCAAACGCTGTTTGACATGAAGCTCCAAATTTGCACCTATCTTGACCTCTTTTCTGTTCTCTCATGTGCCCAAATTAGTTGTCTCAACTGGATCTTCATGAGGCTGTATAGCCCTTTCTTCCTGCTGTAATAGTCTGGCAAGTTCTTCGGGTACCTAACAATCTTCCTCACCTTCGTACTCGGCTTGGTTGATCAGATTTTCAAAGTCATAACCAGCAATAGCATAATTGTTATCAATGGGATCCATAGTGGATATGGATATGCAGTTTGATATGTGAGTGTATGTAATAGCATAGTTGTATATACAAAGTAAAAGAAAATAAAAACAGAGAGTGCAAAATTTGTATTCATAAACGTCCAATGCTTTATTAATGCCATATGAAATTGAATTATGATAGCCCTCACAAATAAACCATTGTGCCCCGGGTAAGACACAAGGCCATAGAGTTTATATTGTTTAATTATTACATATCTAAAACAAAAATACAATTACTTCTGAACAAAAGTAATCGGTACAAAGTCTCTTCTGTCCAGTTACTGAGTCCACCATTAGTAGTAGGGAAGATCCGGCTGTCTATGTCATCGTCACCATCACTGTCTTCTAAGGTGCCGACCCCATGGTTATTGATACGGAGGGGAGGTCCTTCCGCACGAGCGCAGTGAACAGCCCTTTGAACCCCTGAAGAGAAACCTAAGCCAAACTTGTCATACTTGTATGGTATGTCAGGGAGCTGACCCCAAATGGTAGACCCACCTCCTTCAATAACTGCTTTTGCATCCTTTAGAGAAGCCATCTTTAAAGGAGGTCTGGTGATCCTTGGCAGATTGGTGACAGCTTCAGTTGCAGCCATAGTCTGAGGTACCTCTTCGAAATTTTGACACGGAGTCTCGATGAACTCGCCATCCATTTCTATGTACTTGAAGGAGTTCAGATGACTGACCATGTACTCTTCTTCACTGTGCACCATGACAATCTTTCCTTTTGTCGAGTACTTCATCATCTGATGCAGAGTGGATGTAATGGCTCCAGCCCCATGAACCCAAGGGCGACCCAATAAACAAGAATAAGATGGTCTTATATCCATCACGTAAAAGTTAGAGTCAAAGTTTTAAGAACCAATTTTGATGGGGATGTCCACCTCCCCGTGCACCATTCTCTTTGAACCATCGAAAGCCCTCACCACTATGTTGTTGGGCTTCAAGGTCAAGCCTTCACAGTCTAGCCTATCCAGAGCCTTCTTGGGCAGCACATTCAATGATGAACCACTATCTACTAAGATATGGGCCAAAGTAGTTCCCCTGCATTCGACTGAAACATGTTGCGCGTCATTGTGTTTTCTCCCCCTGGGTGTCAAATCAGCATCAAAAAAACCCAAACCGTTATCTGCCGTCAGACTGGCCACACAATCTTCAAATTGGTCCATAGAGGTTTCCTGTGGCACATGGGTCGTCTTAAGGAACTTCACCAAAGCCTTTGCATGAGCTTCAGCGCACAATAGTAAGGTCAGCATAGAAATCTTTGAAGGGGCCTGCACCAGTTGCTCGACCACATTGTAGTCGCTCTTCTTGATGATCTTCAAAATTTATTCCATTTCCTTCTTGGAAGCCTCTGAGATAGATATCGACTGCGCCTTCATTCAGACAGGCTCAACCAATATGTCTTTGCCCCGAGTCTTGGTCGACTCAGTGATAGGGGTGTCAGCAGGGGTGATCACAAGAAATGTAGTTGTATCAGCAGGAACAAAAGCAGGAATAATCATAGGGCCAGTAACAGCTTTCAGAGGAGAAATCTTTGGGGAGAACACTCTACCACTTCTGGTTATTTTGCTGGTTCCCACAATGTTGCCAATGTTGGGGTCAGCCTTCTTAGAAACCTGGTCTTCATCAGCCAGCCAATCTTGCTTGACGCCATGGTTGTAGAGGTCATCCCCGTAGTTCCATAGAACTGTTTTGTCTGAGGAGTGTGGGATTGGCCCTGGCATAGTAATTATCAATGGTTTCACCTTTGGAACAGATGTAATCTTGATGGGTCTTTTGGTGGAGACCCTGGGAGGATTGGCGGAAATGGTTATTATTGAAACATCCTTGTAAGAAGTGGTTGGAACAGGAGTCTTTTCAAACAAAATCTCTTTGTCGTCCATCAGGCGCTGTACACCTGCCTTTAATAAATGACAACCAGTCGGTAGAGATGAACAGAAGTGGAAACCTTCGCCACAGCCCGGAAATAAACTGGCCTTTAACAGGCTTCTCTTGATGGTCAGGAGAGGAGTAACAAGTTCATCAACATCAGTAACAAACACATCATCATCAATAGCGTTGACACCACGGCCGTGCTTGGGCATAAGAGTAGTGATAACATTTAGAGTCTCAGGGGCGTCGAATTCAATTTACTTATCCTCGAGAAGGTCTTGCATCTTGTTTTTCAAAGCCCAACAGTTGTTGGTATCATGGCCCGGACTTTCTGAATGGTAGGCACAACGAGCGTTAGGGTTGTAGTGAGGAGAGGTAGTGTTGGGATTCTTCGGAGCATCCCGCAAGGTTACCAAATCAGATTTCGACAAATGTGGCAAGACTTGAGACAACATCATATTTATCCGGGTAAACTGCCTTACCGGCTTTTCTATTCTTGGTTGATTATTCCTTTGTTGGGTGGGTGCAGATTTAGAGATCATGGCAGCCCCTACCGCTGGACAGTGTTCAGTTTTGTCCTGATTCCTTTGATGGTACACAACACCAACCTCTTTCTTCCCATCAAATTTCCTCCTTACTATACTGGAGGACGCATCCTTTTGAATCTTCCCACTCCTAATTCCAGCTTCCACTCTTTCTCCTGTCAGAATCAATTCATTGAAGCCGGCTGAGGAACTTCCAATTAGATGATTGAAAAATGGACCAGACAGGGTCCCCAGAAACATATCCACTAGTTCTATCAGATAGGGGAGGATGGACTCTTCCTGCTAAGTCCATCCACTTCTGAGCATAGTCCTTAAAGCCCTCACTCGAACCCATAGACATATTTTGGAGTTGTGTACGGGTGGGAGCAAGGTCTGCATTGTACTGATACTGCTTGTAGAAAGCAACAGCCAGGTCTTCCCAATTACGAATGTTGGCTCCTTCCAGCTGGTAGAAACATTCTAGTTGAGTTCCGGACAGACAATCCTGAAAGAAGTGGACCCATAAGTCCTTGTCAGCAGTGTGAGGCTGGATCTTCCTCACATAAGATCGGAGGTGCATTTTGGGACATGAGACCCCGTCATATTTGGAAAACACCGGCACCTCAAACTTTTGTGCGATGACAACCCCAGAGACCAAACCCAGCTCTTCAATATCCAGACCTGGTACCTTCCTAACCTCCATTGCATTTAAACGGTCCTCCAGCTGTTTATATTTTTCATCAGCAGGAGGATACTGCTCCTCATCATAGTCGGATTCATCATCAGATTCTTTGGTACTAGAGTCTTCCTCTCTTGTTTCCTCTTCTTGACTGTTTCCTCCCCTTGAAGAAGTTATTAGTTCAGAAGCTTGCTGTACTGGTCCTATGATCCTTCTTCCCAGATTCACTAACCCAGTCGGTTTCTTTGGCCTCTTCTTCTCTTTAACAAGCAGGGCTTTCAGTTCTTCTTGTCCCTTGTTTAGAGCCATGATCATCTGTTGAAACTGGGCATTCTGAGTCTGCAGATCCTTCATTGTTTGTTCTAGAGCCATTGCTGAAATAAACAGCGAAGAAGATGAGGAACCTGCTATGAAACCTGTCCATGAAATGATATGTATGATATGTTTATGCAATGTTTTCAAGGACCTTACTAGATTTAAGCTCTTTTAAATAAAACAAAAAGCAAAACCTTTTATTAGCAAGTTTTTAAAGAAACAAAAGATTGCACAAGGATAAACATTGAAAGGAAGTTTCTAAGCCTCCCATGGGCGTTTCCTCTTGGTGTTGAGGTAGGTGTTGAGGTTTCTCTCTTCATGAAGTTGTTTTGTTAATTCCAACACCTTCTTCTCACTGGCATAGAATTGTGCCTCAAAAGTATCCCGTTCCCCCTTGAGCTGAATCCAAGACTTTTGCAACTCTTCGAAGTTGGTTGGCATATCAGGATGGAGAATAATACAGGACTCGTCCCCTTGGACAATAGGTTCTAAGATCACTGGTAAGATGGAATCGTATGGAATCATAAGACTTTGGGAACGAGCTCTCACCCATTTGATATAAGGTTCCAAAGGTATGGAGTTCTTGCGCCCCAAAGTCTTACTATCAGTCCTCTTAACAATGCCCCAAGAGCGGATGAACCTCTGACGATAATTTTGCGAATCATCTGAGTAGTTGAACATAATACCCTGGATGAGCATATCCCGTGGACCATTTCTTCGTGCATAGCCAAACTAACGTAGTGCTAAAGAAGGATTGTAGGTGATGCCTCCCTTAATGCCTAGGAGTGGCACATTAGGAAATTCTCCGCAGCGATCAATAGAAGAAATGTCTTCTTGAGAGCAAGGACACCAATGGATGTCGGAGTGAGAGAGAGACATTAGTCTTTGACTCCATCTTAAGCCTAAATCATTTTGCATTATTGATCGAGGAAGGTGCAAAATAAACCACCTATATAGCAGAGGGGTGCAACACATGAGAGTTCCTCGCTTCTTTAGAGTACGAGTATAGAGAGAATGTAGGATGTCCCCGAGCAAGGTAGGAACCAAATTATGAGCAAGAAAGATGTCGATGGCATTCACATCTATAAGTTGATATGAATTAGGAAATAGGACCAACCTATAGATCAAGAGGGATAATATATCTTTGAAGGCATGATAACTCATAGCATCCAGGAAAATCTGAGCTTTCTTCATCAGGAAATTTGCAAGGAGACCCTTAACTTCACTTCTTTTTTCCCAATTGGACTCAATGTCAGATGGCTTCAAGTGTAGAGCTACAACAACATCTTTAGAAGTTGGGTCTTGTTCTAAACCAGTGAAAGGTACTCGCTCCAACATAGGTAAACCAAGTAACTTAGAGAATTCTTCCAGGGTAGGCACCAGTTGATAATCGGGGAATGTGAAGAAATGGTGCTTAGGGTCGAAGAACTGGAATAAGACACTCATCAACCCTTCGTCAAACCCGGTGTTGTACCCCAAAATTTGCCCTCCCATATTTCTCAAAATATTTCAAGAAAAATTCACAAGTCCGACCCGGCGCGTCATATTCAGGTATTCTTTCGCCAAGATATCTCTGATAACGTATTCTCAAATTCAGGTTCGGCTCAAGAGTCAATTCTTTAAAGAAGGTATCTGAATGTGTGAGTTTTCTCGAAGAAATATGGTGAAAAAGTGTGCTGAAAGTGCAGTTTTTACGCGCTAAAAAATTCATAACTTGAAGATAGTGGCTCGTTTTGAACCCGTTCCGGTGGCCAAAATTCCGTCTTGACATTATCTACGTTTTCATCTCTCACGGCTGGAAGCCAATTTTGATCAGAAGATCTTCAAAAATGTGGATTTATCAAGTATTTTCGCACAGAAAATTTGTGACAGAAGTTTATTTGCGTCATGTTCAGAAAATCATAACTTGGTCGATTTTCATCGTATCGAGCTGGTTCTGGCGCCAAAATTTCAAAAATTGAGTTGGATACATTTTCACAGAAGGTATTGAGTTCAAACGGTATTCAAAAGGCCTTCATTTTTTGCTCAGAGTGCATAACATGCTGAAAATCCTGAATGCTGAATATTATTTCATCTGGGCCGAAACTTCGAAAATTCATAACTCGGTCAATTTTTATCGGATTGGGCTCATATTTTTACAAAAGGTCCCTGACTCATAGATCTACAACTTTTCTTCAAAAGTCGAGACCGGATTATGCTCCGATCAATACCAGTTTTTTATTGAAGAACGTGTCAGAGTCGACACTGGAGCCCAAAATAAGTTTATCTGAGCTGAAACTTCAAAAATTTATAACTAATTCACCGTTTATCCGATTGAGCCGATTTTCGGACAGGAGTTAGTTATTGATGTCAGCTACATTTTGTTTTCACATTTCAACTTCAAAAATTGCACTTAAGTCCCTGCGATTTAGCCTGGAAAGTGACGAACTCAAGTGAACATTGGAGGCTCAATTGCACATTCAAAGCCCATTTTCTTTACCCTAATTTCCATTATATAATCACCTTCTTTTCACACAAACCAGAGAGGAGAAAAGAGGAGGAAAAGATAGAAAAAAACCTTGCCACAACACTGTTAGAATATCAAATTCTTTCAAGAACCCTAAAACCTTGAAATCCTTATTACAAATCTCTCTCTCACTACAAACAAGTCATCACAGTTACAAACCAACACCTCACTACTTCTTCAGTAAGGATAAGGCTGGCTTAATCTCCATGATCCAAAGGGCATAAAAGCATTAAGGTCACTAATTTTCCAGTAAGGGTAAGAGTGATTTGATCTTCATGATCAAAAGGGTATAATCATTCATACATGCCATATTGTGCCTAAACATTAAATTTCTTCATATATTGGCTTTATTTGCATTTTATGATTTTATTTAATGTGTTCATGAGATTCAACACTGCAGATTTAGACAGGATCCCATGCAGGTTCATTAAGGAACGTTGAGGCCAAAACACAAATGGCCAAAAGCCAAAAGCCAAATGGCCAAAAGAACAACTTATGCATGACACCAATACATGACGAGACAGACATCCTGAGAAGATTAAGGAACGTTGAGGCCAAAACGCAAATGACCAAAAGCCAAAAGCCAAATGGCCAAAGTAGAACAACTTATGCATGATGAGGCCAGAACACAAATGGCCAACAGCCAGAACACAAATGGCCAAACCACTTCAATTCACCTCCAAAAAGGGCCAGACACCCCCCATGGTTTGCATCATTTTTATTTTTTATTTGATTTTCCTTTTCATTCTTTTAATTGTTTTCTTTAATTTCATAAATTAATTTTTATAATATAAAACCAGAAAATCAAAAACTAAGAATATGTTAATTAATTTACTTATTAATTTATTTTGTAAATAAACTCTAACAATTAACTTAGTTAATTTAGGTTTTAACACTTTAATATTTTCTTAAATTAATAAAATATGTAGAAATTAGGGTTTTTTAACCTTTTCATTTTTTTTTAACAAATAATTTTCTCATCATTATTATTATTATTAATTACTAAATATTTTGTAAATAAATATGTAAATAATTAATTAGCATAAATTAGGTTTTAAACTTTAACCTTTTCTTTAATAATTAAAAATATTTAGAACTAGGGTTTCCTTCTAATTTTAAATTCTTTTCTTATTTCATTAAATACAAAAAAACATTTCTTTTCTTTAATTTAATACTTAATTAACTTTTAATTCAATTTAATTTCAAAAGGGTCCAACGCCCTCGGACGTTCTAATTTATTCTTTTCGCGCATTATTTTCTTTATCAATTATTATGTAACTGATTTCCGGATGTAATAGTAATTAGGTCTTTTACTTTCCGCCTTTATCAAAAACGGGTCTTTGTAATTTGGCGATGTATAGACCCGTGCCTTGTAATAGCGTAGGATTTTACTTTCCGCATTTAAATTTCCGCACTTTTAAATTCTAATTGCATGAAAGAATGTATGGCCTAAATTAAAAACAAGCGTAGCTCACCATGCCATGATCAAAAGATAATTGTTAAACGGAAAACAACACACAAATTCACACACCACTCTTAGGGTACGCCTCACTGTTGCATTGCTTTCGAAACGTGGTCGTCGAGTATAGGACGTTTTAGTAAGTCCTTATGTCCATGACATGATCCAGTTGCCTTGAAACAGTTGCCTCAGAATTAAAAAGGATCAATGGCATAAGGGTAGCTTCTAAGGTGTCCTACTGTTGCTCTGGTGACCACACTGTCCCTAACAAGCGAATTGACCCGAACGCCTCCAACGGTGGTGCTACCTACCTCTCAATGGTGGGATGGCACAACCTTAAGTACATTTACACAGCCTAATTCCTTAGGGTAGGTAGATGACTCATAGATACTTGTTCTCTTCAAAAACAAATCAAAAACTCTTTTCACACCGACACTTTTCAAAAAAGATTTCAAAACAAACGCTTCACAACACTCTTGAGGACTGATACAAGAGTCGAATTGAAGTTTTCAATGAAACTTTTTCAAACCCACGCACTTTTGAAAAGCAAACAAACATCTTAAAAACACAAATGAGCAAGTATCTAAGAGCCCATGGATAACCATGGATAGAAAGGGTGCTAACACCTTCCCTTTCTATAAATCTACCTCCCGAACCGAGAAACTATCTCATAAGGAATTTTGCTGTGCTTTTGTCCTGTCCATGTTGGAGAAAATAAAAGACGGTGGCGACTCTTGCTTCCGCGACATTTCGCGAACCAGCGTTAAACAGTCAGTTCCAGATCCACCGATCACAGAACTGGCGACTCTGCTGGGGAAACTCATAAAGTGAGGTGTACCTTAGGACTAAGATCACTTGTGTTTTCAATTGTTGTGTTTATTTGCTTTAATATTTTGGGGCTTGTCTTGGAGTTTCATAGATCCTAACCCGGATCTGGGGAATACCCTTTTAGGTAGCATAAGCTGTGAGGGACCTGTCCGGCGTAGACCGACACAGGTGAAGCAGTGGCTACGTTGGTGTGACACCTTGGTCTGTACCGATATCCCTTGTGTCGTAACAAGGAGAATATGGGTCTTCTTAGGAGTCATTAAGCACCAACCAACCTTAGAACCTTAAATGACCCAACTTGGCCAATAGAACAGTAGCAGTATGCTACGCCCATTGAGGCTAAACTCTCGTGATGGTTCTGGCCGCAAGAAAAGATTGTGATGCTGGAGTTATGACCGATTGAGGGTAGTCAGTGATATTGGGATCCTCTAGAACCCGGTTACTTCTGATAGGACATGTCTTAACCAACAAACTGAAAGAGGGTAATACCTAGACCCCCATGCTGGCCTGAACTCTAAGGGTTGTCTTGTGTGACTTGTGTGCCTTCCAACTTGACTATTTGCATGCTTGTTATATGACACTTGAGTTTCTTGCAGGTTTTGTTTACAGTCCTTAATTGGGACTCATAACAGGGTTTACCTACATTACCCCATGCATAGCATACCATCATACCATTGCATGCATCCTGCATAAAGACTAACCCATTTCAAGGATCTCAAGGGCTTGTGATGCAGGTCATGATGAACCAACATGTCTGGCAAGGGGCAAAGGGGATTTATTTTCCTCTAGCCAAGGTTGTCAGGGGTTATGACCCACTCGATATGGTGAGCCTTGACTCTTGAAGAAGGACTCTCAACAACATGAAGTTCCTTCAATCAAGCTACAAAATTCAAACTCTAATGGTTTCTTCTTTACCCCGCGAGATCCTTGAAAACATTGCATGCATACATACATATCATTGCATTACAGGTATCCCTTTTACAGGTTGCTTACCTTCTTTGCTGTTTATTTCAGCTCGCCATCATGAATCCTGAATCATCTACTGAGCAATCCGTCAAGGCCCTCCAGGCTCAGAATGCCCAGTTCCAAGAGTTGATCATGAGTCTAGCCCAGGGGAAACAAGATCTGAAGACCCTGCTTTTGAAAAAGAAGAAGAAGAGGACGGTGCTGTTCAACCCTAGACGCAAATCTGGGAATGGATCACAAAATGAAGTTGAGCAGACTACCCCATCTGTTGGGAAAGACAGTCCCCAAGAAAGGGAGGTTCCTAATCCAGTGGTCTCCGACAACGAGACCGATTACAATGATGAGCAGTACCCTCCAGCTGAGGATAGGTATAAACAGTTGGAAGACCGACTAAGTGCCATAGAGATACAAAAAGTGCCCGGCCTGGACTTCGAGGATCTAGGTCTGTCTTCTGGGGTAGTAATCCCGCACAAATTCAAGGCACCTACCTTTGCAAAGTACGACGGGGCATCTTGTCCTAAGCTGCATCTCAGGTCTTACACAAGGAGGATCCAGCCCTACACGGCTGACAAGAATTTATGGATTCACTTCTTTCAGAATAGTCTGGACGGAACTCAACTCGACTGGTTCTATCAACTGAATGGAGCCAACATTCGCAGCTGGGAGGACTTGGCCACTGCGTTCTACAAGCAATACCAGTATAATGCCGACCTTGCTCCCACGCGTACTCAGCTTCAGGGGATGTCTATGGGTACAGGCGAGGGCTTTAAAGAGTATGCTCAAAAATGGAGGGACCTTGCTGGAAGGGTACAACCACCTCTAACTGACCGCGAGCTTGCCGACATGTTCTTGGGGACCCTGTCTGGTCCATTCTTCAACCACCTGATTGGGAATTCTGCTGCTGGGTTTACAGATTTGGTCTTGACCGGGGAAAGAATAGAAGCTGGCATCAAGGCAGTGAAAATACAGAATGGTGACTCCTTAAACACTGAGAAGAAACCATCCAAGAGAGAATCTAGTGTTGTCTATGGCTCAAGAGGGCAGAATAGGTCCGAGCACCGCCAAGATGTCAACGCGGTGGTTATTGCAAAACCGGCCGGCGCTCCTCAGCGTCATAATCAGCAAAGGGAAGAGAGACCTAAAAGGAAATTCACTCCCCTCGGCATGACCTTGTCACAGATATTGCCACAGTTGCTGGAAACCAAGTTGGTAACTCTCATGGACCCTCCAAAGAATCCCAACAGGACGCCTTCAAGGTATAACCCCAACGTTCGCTGCGCTTATCATTCTGATAGCCCGGGGCATGCTACAGATGATTGTTGGACTTTGAGAAATAAGGTTCAGGATCTGATTGACGCAAAGGAAGTCCAGCTCGGCTCTCCAGAGGCTCCCAATGTGACCACTGCTCCCCTGCCCAAACATGGCTAGGATTGGAAACTTTTGTTCATTTGAATGTTCAGATTGTAATTTTCTTTTGATTGTTCAAACATTTATTCATGTTAAACATTGTTATTTCATTAATGCACTACGCATGTCTGTTTTGAAGTAATTATTTCGTATTCACTATATGCAAACTGTTTTCATATTTTTGTGATGATCAACTCTTGATTGAAAATTCTAAGCCTCTTGAGGGAGGATGACGAAAACGATACCACAATTTACAGTATGCTTTTGAACAGACCCTGCTGATGAGGTACAGGAATTGTTTCAATTCCTAAACACTGGAGTAATAAGGAAGATAATCCCTCGTCAACCCCTTTGAGCCAAAGAAGTTGGAGTTTTTCTTTTCGAAAATTAAAACCCTTAATCATAACCTGGGGCAGGGTAGTTCTCTCAGCTGATCCAGGTGCACAACGAATGGCATCAAAAGAAGTCCTTCTGAAACAAAAGACAGTGATGGTTCCAAATAACCATAAAAACCGGCAGTCATTACCAAAATCAAAAAGCCCATTAAGTCAAAACCTATGAAGGAGACTTACAAAACTAGGGCATCCCGCTGACTGTAATCACAAAAGAAATAGTTCAGGCAAAAAACAGGGATAACGAAATCAAAAAAAAAAAGGAAAGAGGTCACACAAACCCTCAATAACAAAAAGGAATGACTGCCTATTCAAAATAAACTATCAACATCCTAACCATCACGGGAATATCAGGACAAAAACTCAAATAAGGTCTAACGCACGATCAGCTGAGTTTAGGATTGAAGAACATCACGAAGAGCGGGTGGGTACAAATAATTTGAGCCTTTATCCTTTGTTTCTTAAACCATGAACCAGGCCACGTTATAACCCTTAAAAGTCCTAGCTGAAGCATGGGTTAGTTCGAAAGCATACTGTTACGAAAGGTATCCTGACTCCTTAAGGCCTACAGTAAATACAGAGTTGACATCACGTTTTACAAACATTCACTTGTTTTATGAAAAAGAATGCATTTTCAAAATCTTCAAGACAGACATAAGCTTTGCATTTTTGATATAACATTGTTTGCATATGACTATTTGTTTGAACAGCAGGGAAATTCGCACGATGAATACCTAGTGAACAAAAGCACTTCCAATCAAGGGGCAGACGTGATTATGGTCCATCACCTGGGGCAGCTAAGTCAAGATTCGGAGAATCTCTCAAAAGGCCAACCAGCTTGGGGTAAATCTCCATCTAGATCACTTGAGGCATTGGACGATCAAACAAAGATCTTCTGGTAGTATGGCAACACTACACAATAACAAGGGCACCTCCCTACATCTTGAGAGCATGGACATAGTCGGAAAAAATACTACGCGTAATCAAAGACCCGCTAGGTTGACACACCTAGGAAAAAATAAGGGCTTCCCGGCGAACCAAAAGGGTTCGGGCAAAAATGAGGGATGAAATGAAAAAAATATGTACACTCGGCAATTCGAAAACCTGAAAAGGCGGCTTGGGCAAAAATGGGTATCCCGGTGGGCTGAAAACCCGAAAGGGCGGTCCAGGCAAAAGTTAGGGATCAAAGCATACGACTATGTCCTGTCCTCTCGTCACTTGCCTACCAGAAGAAGATTTGTCAATTGGCAGTCATCAAACACCTTCACATGTACCTTCTTCTCCAACAGAAACTGGGGCAATAATGAGTTGTCTAAACGATCCGGTTGCTTTATCCACCGAAGTGCCAAGGTAAGTTTAGCTGAAGAATGCGACCAAGATACCTTCACTCCCTGCAGAGCACGAACGTGCCCCCGGTTTTATTCAAAGGTTATTTCTCCACCAGAGCTTATAACTGGGTTATCCTCAGCTAAAAGCCACGGAAAGATCGTCCTCAGCAAAGTTCTTCTTATTCCCCAGCGGAGTTCATCAAAACTTCCAACAGAGCACAACAACGGTATCTCCAGCGGAGTTATCCTCATCAACCTCAGCAAAGTACCTCTCTTTCCCCACAGAGTTACCTCCCCGCAGAGTAATCTATTCGCCAAGTTTATTCCCCAACAGAGTCATCTTATCCTACCGGTATTCTTGCAATCATCATCCCCAACGGAAACAAAGAATCTCACTCTTCAACATCAGCCCATGATTTGACTTCTCGGCATCCGTCAAGGATCTATTTTCCCAGACGAAGATACATTCATAAACATCACATTGTTATACATCATGATACATGCATATACGCATCATATCATACAATCTCATGTGTTGAGAACATCATTGCTTGATTCATATCATGCATTGCATATGACTGACCTTTACCTTTCAGGAAGGATACAGTTAAATGATCAGCTATGTAGACGAATACAGTCAAAAGAGACCAACCCAGTCAAAGAATACAAATCCAGTTAAATCAATGCCTAAAGATTTCTCTGATACAACCCGTCGTTATAGACACTCGTCATTATAGACACTCGTCGTTATAGACACTCGTCGTTATAGACACTCGTCGTTATAGACACTCGTCGTTATAGACACTCATCGTTATAGACACTCGTCGTTATAGACACTCGTCGATAAAGACCACCCGTCCATGGAAATAACCTGTCAGTAGAGACAACTCACCAACCTTTCTGAATTCCAGACTCGATTCCTGTATCCGGCCAGGGCACGTCTGAAGAGTTCGAAGATCCGATTCCTGTATCTCGCCAGGGTGTATCTGTTGACGACTAACATTACCAGACTCGATTCCTGTATCTTGCCAGGGCACGTCTGAAGAGTTCGAAGATCCGATTCCTGTATCTTTCCAGGGTGTATCTGTTGACGACTAATATTCTCCGGACTCGATTCCTGTATCCTGCCAGGGCACGTCTGAAGAGTTTAAAGATTCGATTCCTGTATCCAGCCAGGGCACATCTACGTAAAGAGTTTGAAGATCAACTCCTGTAACAGGCCAGGTAATTATTTTTCTTTCTCAGGTACGCAAGTTCTCGCTAAGGAATCTCTTACGCGATTGACACCTAGGTGGCGTCTATAAGCCCATTCCCGACAAGGTACTATCATACTTCCAGATGGCATCTATAAGCCCATCTCCACATACCTACAGTCTCCAAATGGCATCTGTAAGCCCATTCCCTGCATCACACTGCTGACATTCTACTATGTGAGTGCAAATTTCTGGGCACTCTAGTGTTCAATCATCTTCCACCTTCAGATTACGAAAGGCATGCCAGCCAATCTACATCCTCAGGTCTAAGAAGATTGAACAGGGGTAAGTGTTGTACCCCAAAATTTGCCCTCCCATATTTCTCAAAATATTTCAAGAAAAATTCACAAGTCCGACCCGGCGCGTCATATTCAGGTATTCTTTCGCCAAGATATCTCTGATAACATATTCTCAAATTCAGGTTCGGCTCAAGAGTCAATTCTTTAAAGAAGGTATCTGAATGTGTGAGTTTTCTCGAAGAAATATGGTGAAAAAGTGTGCTGAAAGTGCAGTTTTTACGCGCTAAAAAATTCATAACTTGAAGATAGTGGCTCGTTTTGAACCCGTTCCGGTGGCCAAAATTACGTCTTGACATTATCTACGTTTTCATCTCTCACGGCTGGAAGCCAATTTTGATTAGAAGGTCTTCAAAAATGTGGATTTATCAAGTATTTTCGCACAGAAAATTTGTGACAGAAGTTTATTTGTGTCATGTTCAGAAAATCATAACTTGGTCGATTTTCATCATATCGAGCTGGTTCTGGCGCCAAAATTTCACAAATTGAGTTGGCTACATTTTCACAGAAGGTATTAAGTTCAAACGGTATTCAAAAGGCCTTCGTTTTTTGCTCAGAGTGCATAACACGCTGAAAATCCTGAATGCTGAATAATATTTCATCTGGGCCGAAACTTCGAAAATTCATAACTCGGTCAATTTTTATCGGATTGGGCTCATATTTTTACACAAGGTCCCTGACTCATAGATCTACAACTTTGCTTCAAAAGTCGAGACCGGATTATGCTCCGATCAATACCAGTTTTTTATTGAAAAACGTGTTAGAGTCGACACTGGAGCCCAAAATAAGTTTGTCTGAGCTGAAACTTCAAAAATTCATAACTAATTCACCGTTTATCCGATTGAGCCGATTTTCGGACAGAAGTTAGTTATCGATGTCAGCTACATTTTGTTTCACATTTCAACTTCAAAAATTGCACTTAAGTCCCTGCAATTTAGCCTGGAAAGTGACAAACTCAAGTGAACATTGGAGGCCCAATTGCACATTCAAAGCCCATTTTCTTTATCCTAATTTCCATTATATAATCACCTTCTTTTCACACAAACCAGAGAGGAGAAAAGAGGAGGAAAAGAGAGAAAAAAATCTTGCCACAACACTGTTAGAATATCAAATTCTTTCAAGAACCCTAAAACCTTGAAATCCTTATTACAAATCCCTCTCTCACTACAAACAAGTCATCACAGTTACAAACCAACACCTCACTACTTCTTCAGTAAGGATAAGGCTGGCTTGATCTCCATGATCCAAAGGGCATAAAAGCATTCAGGTCACTAATTTTCCAGTAAGGGTAAGAGTGATTTGATCTCCATGATCAAAAGGGTATAATCATTCATACATGCCATATTGTGCCTAAACATTAAATTTCTTCATATATTGGCTTTATTTGCATTTTATGATTTTATTTAATGTGTTCATAAGATTCAATACTGCAGATTTAGACAGGATCCCATGCAGGTTCATTAAGGAACGTTGAGGCCAAAACACAAATGGCCAAAAGTCAAAAGCCAAATGGTCAAAAGAACAACTTATGCATGACACCAATACATGGCGAGACAGATATCCTGAGAAGATTAAGGAACGTTGAAGCCAAAACGCAAATGACCAAAAGCCAAAAGCCAAATGGCCAAAATAGAACAACTTATGCATGATGAGGCCAGAACACAAATGACCAAACCACTTCAATTCACCTCCAAAAAGGGCCAGACACCCCCCATGGTTTGCATCATTTTTATTTTTTATTTGATTTTCCTTTTCATTCTTTTAATTGTTTTCTTTAATTTCATAAATTAATTTTTATAATATAAAACCAGAAAATCAAAAACTAAGAATATGTTAATTAATTTACTTATTAATTTATTTTGTAAATAAACTCTAACAATTAACTTAGTTAATTTAGGTTTTAAAACTTTAATATTTTCTTAAATTAATAAAATATGTAGAAATTAGGGTTTTTTAACCTTTTCATTTTTTTTAACAAATAATTTTCTCATCATTATTATTATTATTAATTACTAAATATTTTGTAAATAAATATGTAAATAATTAATTAGCATAAATTAGGTTTTAAACTTTAACCTTTTCTTTAATAATTAAAAATATTTAGAACTAGGGTTTCCTTATAATTTTAAATTCTTTTCTTATTTCGTTAAATACAAAAAAACAAAAAAACATTTCTTTTCTTTAATTTAATATTTAATTAACTTTTAATTCAATTTAATTTCAAAAGGGTCCAACGCCCTCGGACGTTCCAATTTATTCTTTTCGCGCATTATTTTCTTTATCAATTATTATGTAACTGATTTCCGGATGTAATAGTAATTAGGTCTTTTACTTTCCGCCTTTATCAAAAACGGGTCTTTGTAATTTGGCGATGTATAGACCCGCGCCTTGTAATAGTGTAGGATTTTACTTTCTGCATTTAAATTTCCGCACTTTTAAATTCTAATTGCATGAAAGAATGTATGGCCTAAATTAAAAACAAGCGTAGCTCACCATGCCATGATCAAAAGATAATTGTTAAACGGAAAACAACACATAAATTCACACACCACTCTTAGGGTACGCCTCACTGTTGCCTTGCCTTCGAAACGTGGTCGTCGAGTATAGGACGTTTTAGTAAGTCCTTATGTCCATGACATGATCCAGTTGCCTTGAAACAGTTGCCTCAGAATTAAAAAGGATCAATGGCATAAGGGTAGCTTCTAAGGTGTCCTACTGTTGCTCTGGTGACCACACTGTCCCTAACAAGTGAATTGACCCGAACGCCTCCAACGGTGGTGCTACCTACCTCTCAATGGTGGGATGGCACTACCTTAAGGACATTTACACAGCCTAATTCCTTAGGGTAGGTAGATGACTCATAGATACTTGCTCTCTTCAAAAATAAATCAAAAACTCTTTTCACACCGACACTTTTCAAAAAAGATTTCAAAACAAACGCTTCACAACACTCTTGAGGACTGATACAAGAGTCGAATTGAAGTTTTCAATGAAACTTTTTCAAACCCACGCACTTTTGAAAAGCAAACAAACATCTTGAAAACACAAATGAGCAAGTATCTAAGAGCCCATGGATAACCATGCATAGAAAGGGTGCTAACACCTTCCCTTTCTATAAATCTACCTCCCGAACCGAGAAACTATCTCATAAGGAATTTTGCTGTGCTTTTGTCCTGTCCATGTTGGAGAAAATAAAAGACGGTGGCGACTCTTGCTTCCGCGACATTTCGCGAACCAGCGTTAAACAGTCAGTTCCAGATCCACCGATCACAGAACTGGCGACTCTGCTGGGGAAACTCATAAAGTGAGGTGTACCTTAGGACTAAGATCACTTGTGTTTTCAATTGTTGTGTTTATTTGCTTTAATATTTTGGGGCTTGTCTTGGAGTTTCATAGATCCTAACCCGGATCTGGGGAATACCCTTTTAGGTAGCATAAGCTGTGAGGGACCTGTCCGGCGTAGACCGACACGGGTGAAGCAGTGGCTACGTTGGTGTGACACCTTGGTCTGTACCAATATCCCTTGTGTCGCAACGAGGAGAATATGGGTCTTCTGAGGAGTCATTAAGCACCAACCGACCTTAGAACCTTAAATGACCCAACTTGGCCAATAGAACAGTAGCAGTATGCTACGCCCATTGAGGCTAAACTCTCGTGATGGTTCTGGCCGCAAGAAAAGATTGTGATGCTGGAGTTATGACCGATTGAGGGTAGTCAGTGATATTGGGATCCTCTAGAACCCGGTTACTTCTGATAGGACATGTCTTAACCAACAAACTGAAAGAGGGTAATACCTAGACCCCATGCTGGCCTGAACTCTAAGGGCTGTCTTGTGTGACTTGTGTGCCTTCCAACTTGACTATTTGCATGCTTGTTATCTGACACTTGAGTTTCTTGCAGGTTTTGTTTACAGTCCTTAATTGGGACTCATAACAGGGTTTACCTACATTACCCCATGCATAGCATACCATCATACCATTGCATGCATCCTGCATAAAGACTAACCCATTTCAAGGATCTCAAGGGCTTGTGATGCAGGTCATGATGAACCAACATGTCTGGCAAGGGGCAAAGGGGATTTATTTTCCTCTAGCCAAGGTTGTCAGGGGCTATGACCCACTCGATATGGTGAGCCTTGACTCTTGAAGAAGGACTCTCAACAACATGAAGTTCCTTCAATCAAGCTACAAAATTCAAACTCTAACGGTTTCTTGTTTACCCCGCGAGATCCTTGAAAACATTGTATGCATACATACATATCATTGCATTACAGGTATCCCTTTTACATGTTGCTTACCTTCTTTGTTGTTTATTTCAGCTCGCCATCATGAATCCTGAATCATCTACTGAGCAATCCGTCAAGGCCCTCCAGGCTCAGAATGCCCAGTTCCAAGAGTTGATCATGAGTCTAGCCCAGGGGAAACAAGATCTGAAGACCCTGCTTTTGAAAAAGAAGAAGAAGAGGACGGTGATGTTCAACCCTAGACGCAAATCTGGGAATGGATCACAAAATGAAGTTAAGCAGACTACCCCATCTGTTGGGAAAGACAGTCCCCAAGAAAGGGAGGTTCCTAGTCCAGTGGTCTCCGACAACGAGACCGATTACAATGATGAGCAGTACACTCCAGCTGAGGACAGGTATAAACAGTTGGAAGACCGGCTAAGTGCCATAGAGATACAAAAAGTGCCCGGCCTGGACTTTGAGGATCTAGGTCTGTCTTCTGGGGTAGTAATCCCGCACAAATTCAAGGCACCTGCCTTTGCAAAGTACGACGGGGCATCTTGTCCTAAGCTGCATCTCAGGTCTTACACAAGGAGGATCCAGCCCTACACGGCTGACAAGAATTTATGGATTCACTTCTTTCAGGATAGTCTGTCCAGTAGGTCCTTGAAATGATTAGTATATATGAATGTCATGATGTTTATGATGTCATGATTATGCTAAAAATCACAAATAAACACAATCAAATCACATAATAGACCTTAGGTTCAAAGGCTTGCATGATTTTTTAAGGTATGCACCCTCTTGAATGTTTAGTTGGCTTAACCTATCCTATTAATAGTAACCGGGTTCTAAGGAGCCTCAATATCACTGACCTTCCCTTCAGAAATTGTTTTAGCTCCGCACCAAAGTATTACGGCCAAAAAATCCTGAAAGTCCAGCCTCAATGAGTGTAGTATCGAGTATCAACCAATCTTCGATCGGAACCAAAGCCGGTTATCTCACTACTTCCTAATGGCTAGGATGAGTCAATTATAAGTTCTAAAGGTCAGTTAGCTCTTAGTGAACCTATTATCCTTAACTTACTCAAGGAACATTAGTACAATCCAAAGCATCGCGCTAACGTAGCCACCACTTCGTCCGTATTGGTCTACGCCGTACAACCTCCATGATTTATTGCTACTTACCTAATAAGGTGCCCTAGATCCGGGTGTAGGATCTTTTATAAACAACCCAAGAATAACTTTAAATATAAAGCAAGCAAACACACAATAAAGCAATTTAACAATGAAACTAACTCTAAGGTAAACCCCACTTTTTACAACTCCCCAGCAGAGTCGTCAGTTCTGTGATACGGTGGCAGAACCGACTATTTAATACTGGTTTGCGTTTTTTGTTTGCAAATGTCGCGGTGAGCAAGACTCGCCACCGTCTTTTCTTTTATACAACAAAGGAAAGGGTGAAAAGAACAGAAAAATACCTTTTCGAGAATTTTCTGAGTAAGGGGGGTAGATTATGGAAAGGGAAGGTGTTAGCACTCTTTCCATCCGTGGTTTTCCACGGGCTCTTAGAGGTTTTCTCATTTTTCAAAATGCTTTTGTGCTTTGTGTTTGAAAATGTTTAGGAAACGCCTTAGTATGGCGAAATTTGTAATGTTTCTCGGGATAGTAGAGAAAGTATACAAAGTGTTTTGAAATTGTTTTTGAAAAGTAGTTTTCTGTGTAAGTGCAAAAAAGTTTTTTTTTAGCAAACTTCTAACAGCTATCTACTTTTATACTCGAAAAGGTAGTTCTTTTCCTCTTTTCCTTTAGACAATGCTATCCTACCATTAGTAAGTAGGTAGCCTTGTCGTTGGATGTTTTGAGGGACAATCGAAGGGACATTACAGTCACGAAGGCAATTATGGAGATGCTTTAGCAATTCTATTTTAGGGACTAGATCATTTACCGAGAAGGCAACTATAGGATCATCGAGGGACTATGTTCTTTTGATTTTACGGGTCTTTGCTAAAGCATTCCTGCCTCATGATTGTTTTTTAAAGGCAACCAAAGAGGGCATACCTTAGAGGTGCTTGTGTGCAATTGTGTTGTGTTTCAGTTATTTTTGTCTTTTCATTAAATTTTCTAGTGTTTGATTTTAGTCTTTGTCACACATGTCTAGTTACTAGCAATTAATATGAAAAATAGTAAAAAGAAAATGCAGAAAATAGAGGTCCTACGCTATTACACGGCTTCGGGGAGGGGATATACATTTTACAAGGATAAAGGGGATAAAGCAGTAAATATCCTAATTTTATCTATTACATCCAGTTGGCAGATACAATAATAGTAAAAAATATACAAAATTAAATAAATGCGCATGAAAATAGAAGGAAAAAAACGTCTAAAAATCCTAAAGAAAAAGAAGTCTTTTTGTTGTTTTTGGTATAAAAGAAAACAAGGCCTAAGTCTATTTTAATTTTAATTTTAAGAAAAAGTGTTAAAATAATTAATTTATTTATTTACAAAAATTAATTTAGTTGGAAATACGACTAGCCTAATATTTTTGCGATTTTGATTTTAATGTTAAAAGGTAACAAGTCTACTAAAAAAATAAAGAAAAGGAACAAATGCAAAATAAAAGTACAATGAAGCATCCTTCGATTGGGGTGAAGAAAGGAGAATTCGATCTAAAGGGGAAGAGATATAGCCTCTTCGATTTGGAGGTAGATAAAGTCTTCGATCCAGGAGGGAGGGGATTCTTTCGACCCAAGGGAGGAAGATGTCTTCTTCGATCCAGGAGGGAAAGTTATTCTCGATTCTAGACCTGCAAGATAAATATTAGCAAGAAAATGACCTGGGTGTCGAACCCAGGTCCTTCGATCCTGTGTGTATTGGTTTTATTTAGGCCAGATCTGCAGAAAATGTTAGTAAGCGAAGAACATGACCTAGGGCCAAACCCAAGACCTTGGATTCTGTCTAGAATGCCAAATCGAATGGGATAGTAAATATGGAGGTGTTATGCAAATGCAAAGTTTTGACAATTTACCCTCTCTTACCAGCAGATTGAATCTTAGATTTGGTTACTGGGTGGATGGGAGCACTTTCGATCTGAAGGCTTCTGGGCGTGGGCACCTTCGATCTGAAGGACTGCTTTTTACTTGGAAAATTCTGACAAACTTTTGATGGATTGTGTGGGTAGCGTCGCTCCAAATTTTTTTTTGTTCTCCTTTATTTGAAACATTTGTGATCTCTTTATATAGAGGGGGTAGAGGGGACAAGAAGGAAAAGGTTTAAATAACCTTGATTGTGTTTGAAATCCATGAATATGAATTTTTAACGTTGGCCAAACACATGGGATCTTGTCCCTTTTTGAATTTTCTATTGTGTAACTGGCCTTCGAACGCCCTCCTTCGAATGGGCTGTTAGCCTCCTTCGAATGGACCTTTGCAAGCTTCTTCGAATGGACTCTTACGAGCTTCTTCGAATGGACTCTTTTGGAATGTCAATCAAAGGGCCTTTGCTCTGATGCTCCAAATTGAAGGAAGCTCTGATGCTCCAATCGAAGGAAGCTCTGATGCTCCAATCGAAGGAAGCTCTTATGCTCCAATCGAAGGAACCTTTGATGCTCCAAATCGAAGGAAGCTCTGATGCTCCAATCGAGGGAAGCTCTGATGCTCCAATCAAAGGAAGCTCTGATACTTCAATTGAAGAAAATTTTAGGAATTCCAATAGAAGGATCCTGTTGCAAGGCCAATCGAAAGGCTTTGCTGAAATGCCAATCGAAGGAAACTTGAAAACACTACTCACAAATTTTCCTTTTCCTTAGGCAAGGGTTTGTGAACAACCATGTAGGGGAAGACCTTAGAAAACATGAGAGGGAAAATTTTGGGGTACAACAACCTTCAAATAGCTATGTGTTCTTACACACACCCATACACTACATTACAGATCCCCATCCACTCTGGATCTCATTGATAACGATTCTGCTATTGTCATCTATGACTTTGAAAATATAATCTACCAAGCCGAAGACGAAGGTGAAGAAGATTGTGAGATACTTGAAGAGCTTGCCAGACTCTTAATTCAAGAAGAAAAGGATATCCAACCACATGAATAGCCGGTCGGGGTGGTAAACTTGGGTTCTGAGACAGATAGGAAGGAAGTCAAGATTGGCACCAACCTGGAGGACAGTGTTAAGAACATATTGACTCAGATGTTGCACGGATATGTTAAGGTCTTTGCTTGGTCATACGAAGACATGCCAGGGCTCGATACTAATATTGTGGTTCATTGTCTGCCAATGAAAGAGGGTTGTTCTCCGATTAAACAGAAAGTTCATCGCATGCATCTCGAGATGTCTGAGAAGATCAAAGCAGAGGTCATGAAACAGTTCAATGCGGGGTTCTTAGCAGTGACGTCGTATCCTTAATGGGTTGCCAATGTTGGTCCAATTCCAAAGAAGGACGGTAAGGTACGTATGTGTGTAGATTATAGGGATCTGAACAGGGCAAGCCCCAAAGATGACTTCCCACTTCTATATATTGACGTCTTTGTCAACAACACTGCTCATCATAAGGTATTCTCCTTCAAGGATGGTTTCTCGGGCTATAATCAGATCAAGATGGCGCCTGAAGATATGGAGAAAACTACCTTCGTCACACAGTGGGGCATATTCTGTTACAAGGTCATGCCTTTTGGGTTGAAGAACGCAGGCGAAACTTATCAACGTGCCGTGGTAGCTTTATTTCATGACATGATTCACCAAGAGATAGAAATCTATATTGACGACATGATAGCCAGATCATAAACTGAGGAAGAACATCTTGACCATCTACACAAGTTATTTGAAAGGATGAAGAAGTACAAACTAAGGCTGAATCCGAATAAATGCACCTTCAGAGTGAGGTCTAGAAAACTCCTAGGTTTTGTCGTCAGCGGTAAAGGTATTGAAGTCGATCCTGCAAAAGTCAAAGCCATTCAAGAAATGTCGGTTCCCTGCACTAAGAAGGAGGTCAGAGGTTTCTTAGGACGACTAAACTACATTGCCTGATTCATCTCTCATTTGACTGCTACTTATGAGCCAATCTTCAAGCTCCTAAACAAAGATTAAGTAGTAAAATGGAACAACGACTGTCAAATGGATTTTGATAAAATCAAAGAGTACTTACAAGAACCTCCAATTATGATGCCACCAGTTGAAGGGAGACCTCTAATCATGTACCTAGAAGTGCTAGAGAATTCAATGGGGTGTGTATTGGGGTAACATGATGAGTCTGGTCAAAAAGAGCATGCAATATACTACCTTAGAAAAAAGTTTACTGACTGTGAAACGAGATGTTCATTGCTCGAGAAAACTTGTTATGCTTTGGCATGGGCTGCTCGCCAACTAAGACAGTATATGTTGACTCATACTACTCTATTGATCTATAAAATGGATCTCATCAAATACATATTTGAGAAGCCAGCTCTCTCCGAAAGAATAGCCTGATGGAAAATGATCTTAACGGAGTACAACATTCAGTACACCACTCAAAAAGCAATCAAAGGAAGTGTACTAGCAGATCATTTGTGCATCAAGATGTAGATGACTACCAGTCTATACACTTCGAATTCCTGGATGAGAACATCATGTTAGTAACAGACTGTGAAGAACCTTGACCGTATGAAGGACCTGAGATAGGATCCCGATGGACTATGGTTTTTGATGGAGCTTCTAATGCGCTTGGAAATGGAATCAGTGCTGTAATTATCTCCCCTCAAGGTTACCATACACCCTTCACTGCCAGACTTTTCTTTGACTGTACCAACAACATGGCTGAGTACGAAGCGTGCATCTTGGGTCTTAAAGTTGCTATTGACTTAATAATCAAATTCTTGAGCATATATGGGGATTCAGCCTTGGTGATCAGTCAAATTAAGGGAGAATGGGATACAAAGCATCTGAATCTTATCCCTTACCGAGAACATGTGCTAACCTTGATTCCGTACTTTTAAGAGATGACCTTTGAGCACATCCCAAGGGAAGAAAATAAGTTGCCGGACGCCTTGGCTACCATGTCATCCATGTTTAAGCTCATATGGGACAACGAGACTCCCACAATTACCATTGAAAGATTCGATGAGCCGACACACTGCTACGAAATTGATACTGATAGAGTAGAAGAGAAGCCATGGTTTCATAAAGTTAAAAGGTATCTTGAGGCTTAGGAATACCCTGAAGGAGAATCTATCAATCACAAGAAATTCCTATGGAGTTTCTCAGCTAAGTTCTTTATGGGTAATGGAATTATGTACAGGCGCAACCATGATTCAACTCTGTTTCGTTGTATGGACAAGAAGGAAGCAGAGAAAATTATGGAGGATATGCACGAAGGCATCTTTAATACTCACTCCAATAGGCATACTATGGCTAAGAAAATCTTGAGAGCGGGTTACTATTGGTCGACCATGGAAATTTACTGTCATCACCACTCAAGAACTTGTCATAAGTGCCAGATCGGTGCTGATAAAGTTCATGTGCCTCCAGTACCTTTGAACGTCATGATTGCTCCTTGTCCATTTGCAATGTGGGGCATTGACATGATTGGAGAAATCAAGCCTACTGCATATAACAGACATCACTTCATTCTCGTCGCCATTGACTACTTTACAAAATGGGTTGAAGCAACTTCATTCGCTTATGTTACCAAGAATGTGGTTGTATGGTTCATCAAACATAACCTCATCTGTCAGTATAGTATCCCCGAGAGAATCATCACTGACAAAGGTACCAACCTTAACAACACAATGATCACCAAACTCTGCACACAGTTTAAGATCAAGTACCACAACTCTTCTCCATATAGACCAAAGATGAATGGCATAGTGGAAGCCGCCAACAATAACATAAATAAGATTGTGCAAAAGATGGTTGTGACCTACAAAGACTGGTACGAGATGTTACCCTTTGCTCTTCATGGCTATCGCACTTCAGCGTGAACGTCAACTGGGGTAACCCCATTCTCTCAGCCTATGGCATGGAAGTTGTCCTACTTGTCGAAGTTCAAATTCCTTCTCTGAGAATCATGAAAGATGTAGACTTAGACGAAGACGAGTGGATTCATACTAGGTTGGATCAGTTGAATTTGATTGATGAAAAGAGGCTCTAGGATGTCTGTCACGGTCATATGTATCAGAAATGTATTATAAGACATTCAATAAGAAGATCAAGCATCGGGTATATCAGGCTGGTGACTTGGTAATAAAGCGCATCATTCTACCACAAGGTGATCCCAGGGGTAAATGGACTCCCACCTACGAAGGTCCATTTGTTGTCAAGAAAGTATTTTCGGGAGGTGCTATGATACTAACTGTTGTAACCCAAAATTTTCCCTCTCATATTTCTCAATACATGTCAAATGAGGTCCTCAAATTGCTCAAGGAAGTCCAAGGTTTGACCAGACAAACTCTCTCCTAAGACAGTCTACCCCAAATTATGGTTTCAGTTTGCATCAAGATGTTTGAGTCCAAAGGATCCCAAATGCTCACCATTGTCCTAATATGTTCTCAAGATCATCCAAGCCAAGTTTCAAGCCTTACAGAGGAAGTTTGCTCAGTCAATTGCTCAAAGACCTGAAAATCGACTGTGATAGGGCAAAAGTCAACTGTGGCCCACATACAGTAAAACTTCAAGATTTTTGGTCAACATTCTCATTTTGAAGTATTATTCATCATTTTATCAAGGGTTGATCATTATTCCTCAAGGATTGCTCACAATTCATCAAAACCCAAAAGTTGCTAAATTAGGGTTTTGTAGGAAAAGTCAACTCAACTTTGACCAAGCATAAATTTCTCATAATTTATCAAAAATGACCCATCCTAAGCTCATTTTGAAGAGGATTTAATTCCCTACAAATCATCTTCAGCTCCCAAGTTCAAAATATGCACTCACAAGAAGATATAAATTTGGACATTATAGGTCATTTTGGAATGTCAACAAAAACACCTTTTGGGTCAAAGCTTCATACATGAACATGGAAGACTCAATTGATATTATACCAAAAGGGTTGATTAGAGTACATCTTAAGCTTTCTAAAAAGTCCAAGAACACCTCTCTAGGGTCAAAATTGAGAAAGTTATGCATTGGTAAAGCTGACCCTTTTTGCAAAATTGCCAAAAGTCAAAAGTGTCCAAAATTACAATTTTTGCCAAATGGGCCCAACTTTTTATGCTTGCATTGAGTTTGTAACATGACCCAAGACCTATGAGCCCTTCCATTTGTCATTATTTTATTTTTGTCATTTATTTTGATTTTATTTCAATTAAATCAAATAAAATCAAAATAAAATCATGAAAATATCAAAAACTAATCAAGGCTTGAGATTTTGTGCATGTTTAGGTCTATTATACAGCTGGAGATGGAATCAAATTGTGCAAGGACCATATGGATACAAAAGATTGCATTTCTCTTTATTTGGAAAGATTTGCACAAAGGATCAAATCATGAATCAATGATCATAATTGGAGAAGATTTGAAACCAAGTTGCAACCCTAATTCATTCTTGGATACATAAGGAAGGATTTCAGACCAAAAACAAAGAGATTGGAGGCGTGCAAAATAGAAACCAAGTTTCAAAAAATTCAAGAAAAGTGGCAAACTTATTTCCACGTTTTAGATCACTTCAAGGCATTCTAGTGATTCCCATTGTTTGTTGGACATCCTAGGATCCTATTTCGATCATTAGCAAGCTTCTCCATGCCTTGAAACGCACTGTAAGTGTCACACAATTTCCATACTTTTTTGAAATTGAATACGATCATTCTGGCATCTCTAACATGATTTATTAGTATATTCTTAATCCTTGAGTTATTTGCAAGCTAATGGTTATGATTAATTGCTTTTTTTTACTATACATCAATATGCCATAGTTAGGGTTCTTGCTTCGTTTTTAGGGTTTTTCTGTACAGGGACAATTGGCCATGGATAGTGGTACCATGATGCTCGTGAGATTGCAACGAGTTGATTGGTACCACTGGTTATGATTTATCATGCAGGGACAAGGTTTTGGAGTGGACAAGGGTTGTACATATGCCCAATGTCTGTAGGTAAAGGGTTTTGTCTAAAACGACAGAGCCAAGGAAGAAGAAGGATAACATGGCGCTCCATGACTCGCCCATTCAAATTTCGCGCGTTGTTTGAGTTTAACCACTTGTTTTATCATATAATGTTTGCTTGTTGGTATTTGTACAAATAGCGTTGCCAACTCAGATAGTAAGCATGCAGCGTGATAGTGCTCAAGGGCCTGGGTTCGAACCCCAGGTCCCCATATTGCTTCATATATTTTTTCCTTGCATAATCAGGTACACGAGTCTCCCATGTTACTACCATGCATCATCAGCATTCAACCATCAGATCCCCAGCATGCCAGATCCAAGGCTTCCCACGTGAGGGTCCACCATAGGCTGGAGTCAAATGCACGCATAGAATCTGGCAAAGTCAATGGGGCCAGGAATTGTTGGGCCAAGCAATTTTCATCAACACCCCCTCCTTTGCTATTCAACCACCAGGCCCATTCTATTTCTTTTCTAATTTATCTTATTTAATTTAATTTGTTTAAATTATTTCTAACACAAATAATTTCTTTTTTTTCATAAAATCAATTTTCACAAATTTAGAATTTAGGTTTTATTTTATTTTACCAAATTTAGTTTAATATTAATCTAATTTAATTTAGGATTAATTCTAACATTTTTCATATATTTAAAATCAATTAGAAAAAATTAGGTTTAGCATGTGATTTTATTTTTATTTCTTTCTCAAATAAAACAAAAATACAAAATAGGTCGATTTAATTATTTTTCTTAAAATTAAATTAATTAGAAATTAGGTTTTTTATTTATTCAATTAAACTTTATTTTCTCAAAATAATCAAAAACAACAAAAATGATTTTTCTTTTTAGGTTACAATTAGGTAGTCGGGGTCAAAAGCCTAATTCTCTCGTCTTCGATTTATCGCGCGCGTTTACTATTTTTGCAATATTAATGTAACTGCTTACGGTATGTAATAGCTTAATTAGGATTTTCTTTTATCGTTTTACGAGTATTTGGCTATGTAATTAATCCCTACCCCGAAGCCTTGTAGTAGCGTAGGTTTTATTTCTCGCATTTTAATTCTCGCAAATATTAACTGTTATATGTATGATAATAGGATTGTATGGCAAGATTGCATGATGATTTAAAATGGCTAGAAAACCCTAATGTGCAAAGATAATAACTTGAAATCAAATCACTCGCACATGCACATTCTTAGGGTATACTCTCACTTCGGCTGCCTTCGGTAAAATGATCATTAAGTATAGGGTGTCTTAGTGGTTGCCCTCCTGTCTAACAAAGATCAAAAGTCCCATTCCGAAATGTTGCCTCGGAAAGGTTGCCTCGAATATGATCTTAAGACTCTAGGGTTATTGTTCTACCCCAAAATTTTCCCTCCCATATTTATCAAAACATTTCAAGAATGATACTCAAGTTGCTCGAAATAGCCCAAGGGTTGGCCAGACAAGCTCTCTCCTAAGGCAGTCTACCTCAAATTAGGGTTTCATGTTACCTAAAGATACTTGAGTCCAAAGGATCCCAAATGCTAAACATTGTCCTAATATGTCCTCAATATCATCTATGTCAAGTTTCAAGTCTTGCAGAGGAAGTTTGCTCAGTCAATTGCTCAAAGACCTGAAAATCGACTGTGCTTGGGCAAAAGTCAACTGTGGCCCACATACAGTCAAACTTTAAGATTTTTGGTCAACATCCTCATTATAAAGTATATTTCATCATTTGATAAATGGTTGATCATGATTCATCAAGGATTGCTCATAATTCATCAAGACTCAAAAGTTGCTAAATTAGGGTTTTGTAGGAAAAGTCAACTCAACTTTGACCAAGCATAACTTTCTCATACTTTATGAGAAATGACCCATACAAAGCTCATTTTTAAGAGGATGAAATCCACTATAATCCATATTCAGCTCCCAAGTTAAAAATATGCACTCACAAGAAGTTATGAATTTGGACATTATAGGTCATTTTGAAAAGTCAACAAAAACACCTTTTTTTTCAAAGCTTCATACATGAGCATGGAATATCAAATTGAGATGATACCAAAAGGGTTGATTAGAGGACATCTCAAGATTTCTAAAAATTCCAAGAACACATCCAAAGAGTCTTAATTGAGGAAGTTATGCATTGGTGAAGTTGACCTTTTTTGCAAAATTGCCAAAAGTCAACTATGCCTAAAACTCCAAATTTTGCCAAATGGGCCCAATCTTTTTCACTTGTTTTGAGTTGGAAACATAGTCCACGAGCTCTAGCCTTTGCCACTTGTCCATATCTTATTTTTATTATTTATTTTGATTTTTATTTGAATTAATTCAATTTAAATCAAAACAAATCATATAAAATCCAAAATATTGAAAACCAAAGATTTTATGCTTGTTTCAGGCTTTATTATATAGCTAGAAAATATTCAAATTCGTATTAATGCATGGTGTGAACAAAAAGATTGAAATAAGCCAATTTTGGAAAGTTTTCAAAGTGAATCAAATCAAAGATCCAAATCATTGATGGAGGAAGACTGAGAGCAGTTATCAACCCTAATCCCTTCACTGATACATATAGAGGGCGTGCAGACTCAAAAAGAAGGTTAGAAACAGCGCATGAACAAGAACAAAATCTGATAAAATCAAGAAAAAGTGCAAGATTGAATTGCATATTCCAGGCATCCTCAAGGCTTTCTATCCATCTCAATCACTTCCTGAGGTTCCCAGCAAGCCAAAGCCATTAAAACCAAGCATTTTTAAGCCCCAAATCGCACTGTAAGTCGCTCACGACATAGCTCTTTTCTTGAATTCGAATAGCATGATTTAGGCATTGTTAGGATGAATTAATCATATATTGTTGATCCATGAAACATTTGCAAGCTTCCTGTATTGATTAATTGCATTTATATGGCCTATACTGGAATTCACCATTGTTAGGGTTTATAGCTCCGAATTAGGGATTTTGCTTGCAGTTGAAATTAGCCCTGATAAAGGGTACCAACACATTCAGAATGATGAGACGCATCCAGTCATGGTGTTAGGTTTCATTTATATGGCTCATGGAGGGTTTTGGAACGAGAACTGCCTATAGCTACGGACGAACGTCCGTAGGTAAAAGTGTCTCACTTTTACCCACGGTGCCAGGAAGAAGATGACCTATGTGGCACCCCTCCATTGGCTTGTTTGAATTTTCGCGCAAAAATTTCATTGCTTCGCTTGTTTCATATATTATTATTATTATGTATATTATGTACAACAAAAACAAATGGTACAGTGGTAGCCAGGCAAGCGCTTAAGGCGTGGAGGTGCTTGAGGTCAGGGGTTCGACCCCTGCCTCCAACATTTGTGATTTTTCTTGATTTATTTCAGGTAATCTCATGCCTATACAATATAGGGGTCCACCATACGTCCTCATCATCAATCATGCCAAATGTCAGATGGCCAAATCTGATGGCCATCATCTGAAGGTGCATCATGAGCCAAGTCAAACACGCAGCATGGGATCCTTAAAGTCAACGTGGACCTCACCATTTTGGGCCCAGATCTGACTATTGGCACCCCCATAATTCTCAGGCCCAATGCTTTTTCTCTCTTTCTCTTTTATTATTATATTTATTTTATTTAACTTATTTAATTTATTTACTAACCAAAAATTAATTTTATTTTTATCTAAAAATCACCAAAAATATTATTTTTTTTCACCAATTAAATATAAGATATTTATTTTTATTAAACATTTAATTAATTTAATTAGGTTTGATTAATTTAGACAACTTTAATTTATTTTGTACATAATTAAAAATAATTAGAATAATTAGGTTTTTATCCCAGATTTAATTTTTCTTTCTTTTCTTAAAAATAACCAAAAAACCAAAAATAGGTCTTGTAATTATTTTTATTAATTAATTTAATCACTAATTAATTGCATATTTAATTTAGAAAACTTATTTCTTTTATTAAAAACAACAAAAACACTTTTTCTCTTTTAATTAGGATAGAAAGGTCAAAACCCTAGTTCGCACTCGTTCTAATTTTCATCGCGCACTTTATTATTATTTTTATTCATATTGATGTAACTGCCTACAGTTTTTAATAGTTTAATTAGGACGTTTATTTCATTTATCGCTTTATTTTCAAAGGGGTTTGTTTTTTGGCTATGTAAATACCCGAAGCCTTGTAATAGCGTAGTTTAATTTCCGCATTTTAAATTCCGCAAATTATTAACTGTTAGATGTATGATAATAGGATGCATGACAAGAATGTATGATTAAATTGAAAACAGTTAGATCACCCTAAATGTGTAAAGATAAAATAATCTGAAATCGAATCACTCGCACATGCGCACTCCTAGGGTACACTCCCACTTGGTTGCCTTCGGTAAACGGTCATTGAGTATAGGATGCTTTAGTGGCCGCCCTTTTGTCTAAACAAAGATCAAAGTCCCGACTCGGAAAAGTTGCCTCGGAATGGTTGCCTCAGAACTGTTGCCTCGAATAATTGATCTAAGACATTAGGGTTATTACTAAGACGTCCTAACATTGCTTTAGTGATCGTACGCCCCTTTCGAATTGACCCTCAAAACTCCAATGGTGGTGCTACCTACTCACTAATAGTGGGATAGCGTTGTCTAAAGGAAACGAACATAGAACGATTCTTTTTTCGAGTAGGTAGATTAGCTCTTAAGTACTTGCTCAATCCAAACAAAACTTTTTCTCACACTTACACTCCTTTACAAACAAAGTTTTCAAAAACACTTCATTACACTCTTGAAGACAGAAGCAAGAGTTAAATCGAAGTCAAAACAAAAGCTTTTCAAATCATACAAACACAAAGAAAACAATTTTGAAAATGATGAGCAAGTACCTAAGATCCCGTAGATAACTACGGATAAAAAGGGTGCTAATACCTTCCCTTTCTATAATCCACCCCCCGTACTCAGAAATATCTTGAAAAAGGAATTTTTTTGTGCTTTTTTCCTTTCCTTGTTGGATAAAATAAAAGTCGGTGGCGACTCTTGCTTACCGCGACATTTTGCAAAAACAAACGCAAAATGCAAACCAGCAAATTCCTTAAAAAACGGAAACACGTCCCGGTTCTGGCCACCGTATCACAAAACTGGAGACTCTGCTGGGGAGATTGAATAAGTGGGGTATACCTTAGGATTAGTTCATCATATTGTTTTCAATTGTATAATTTGTTTTTTTATCTTTGTGGGCTTTGTATCGGAGTTACTATAGATCCTAACTCGGATCTGGGGGACACCTTTTAGGTAAGTAGCAATAGACTGTGAGGGAACTGTACGACATAGACTGATACGGTTGAAGCAGTAGCTATGTTGGTGTGACACATTAGTTGGTACCGATATCCCTTATGGAGGAACAAGGAGAGTATGGGGTTGCTAATGGGTCATTAAGCATCAACTGACCTTAGAACCTATAATTGACCAACTTGGCCATAGAAAAGTAGCAGTATGCTACACTCATTGAGACCATACTCTCGCGATGATTCCGGCTGCAAGAAAAGGTTGCTAAACTGGAATTATGACCGATCGAGGATGGTCAGTGATATTGAGAACCTCTAGAACCCAGTTACTATTACTAGGACTGGTTGAACAAACTAAACTGAAAGAGGGTAGTACCTAAACTCCATGCCAGCCTGAAATTTAAGGGCTATTGTGTGACTTGTTTGCCCTTACCATGTATGTTATCTATGATACCTGTTGTGATATGGTGGGAGAACTGACTTGAGGTTTTGCGTTTGTGTTCGCACTTGTTCGGTTTAGCAAGAGTCGCCATCGACTTTTTATTTTATCCTAAGGAAAGGTCAAAAAGCACAGGAAAGACCTTTGAGATGTTTTCTTGGGTTCGGGGGGTAGATTATGAAAAGGGAAGGTGCTAGCACCCTTTTCATCCATGGTTTTCCATGGGATCTTAGTTACTTTGTTTTAGATCACTTGCCTTTGCTTTTCAATTGTTTGAAATGGTGCTTTGTGTGTGTGGTTTTGAAAATGTTTTGAAAAAGATGCCTTGTCTAGGCAACCTTTGTAATAATTCTTGTTTGAATATATACAAAGGCGTGTGTCTTTTTGAAAAGATATTTCAATGTTTTGAAAGTTGTTTTGAAGTTGTGTTGTGAAGTGTGTTTGAAAATGGCAAGGATGTTTTGCAAGATTTTTGATCAAGTAACTAAGAGTTGTCTACCCTATTTTACTCAAAGATCTTTCTTTATGTTTTTAACCCTTTTAACAGTGTTATTTCACCATTGTATTTGGTGAACAACCTTGCGTTAGGATGTTAAACGGGACAGGCGCGGGTCATCGCATACAATCATTGAAAGCAACTTGTGAGACGCTCCAACAATTTTGTAAGGGACGAGATCGTTTTATCAAAGGCAACATCGAGGGTCATCGAGGGACTACGATATTTGTTTATAGAAGGGACATTTGCTAGAGTGTCTCATACTCGAGGGACATGATTGTGTTTTCTGAGGCAACAAGCGAGGTTACCCTAGAGGTGCAAGTGTGAATCGTGTATTGATTTTCATGCATTTATCTTGTATTAGGTCATCTAGCGATTGATTTTGAATCTTCGCATACAAACCCTAATTACTATACAGTATATTGAAAGCGATAAATTGCGGGAATTTAAAGTCTAAGTTATTACAAATAAGTATCCAGGGATGGGGGTACAAATTATTTACAAATGGGGATGAGTCTTATCAGAATAATAATGTCCAAGTATTATGTGTTACAACCAAATCGAACTGTCGCAATTCAATGTAAAAATTATAACAAATTATAAGATAAAGAAAATCAAAGAAATATGAGATGCATGTATTTATTTACAAATGATCAAATAAAAATTTAACCTAATAAAGATTTAAGTATTATTATTATTTTTGTATTTGTGAAGAAAAAGTTTTAAAGAAAGAAAATTATTTAAATTAATGTTTCTATCATTTTTGTATATTTTTTAAAGAAAACTTTTATAAAAACTCTATTATTATTGTATGACAAATATTAATTAGTGAAGAAAATTGAAATTATGTTAAGAAAATTTAAAGTAATTATTATCAAAATAAAAAGATCAAAAAGGAAAGTAATAGTTTCTTTTTAAAAAAAATTAAGAAGAGATGAAGGTGATGGGCCTAGGATTTGTGGCCCAAACAAGAAAAAATGGAGAAGAAAAAATTGCAAGTCAGAACGAGCAAAGGGGGGGGGTGCTGGAAAATGGAATGGGCCCAAGGTAGTGTTTGGGGCGAACAGGCCCAAGCTGTGTTGTAACAATTTTAGGGTTTTGTCATTTGGTTAGGGTTTGCAGTTTTTGCACACAGCGGCGCCTCTTCTCATCTCTTCTTCTTCTTCTCTGTGGACTGTTTCTCTTCTCAGGCAAAGACGTTGATTCTTACCTCCATACTTAGCCACCGGAGCGTTGCCTCCCACTTCTCTCGTCTTCACAGCGGTCCATGTTGTTTGTGCTTGAACGGTACGAATTGCTTCATTTGCGTTTTAAGGGTTTTTTACAGTTATGTTTTCGTTTCGCTTGATTGTTGCATGCATGTTCTAATCCATGGTTTTTGATGTTTGATGTGTAGTAAAAAAAGGTTGAGAACAAGCTTACCTTGAACGTTTTGCTTCTGAAAAGTGAGAGAGGGAGGGTGAGCTGGCCGGTGGCGCTCCCAGGAGGCTAGGCGGAGGGAGGAGAAATGATGATTGCTTTGGCTTCTTGTATTTTTTGTTATTCTTTTGATTTGTCTGATGATGAATGTGTTTCTGAAGCTTTATCTACTTCTGAATCTTTTCCTTTCTCGTTGCTGAATGTTGTTGATTCTGAATGCTCTTCCTCTCTCCTTGTGGGTTATTTGATGTTTGATGATGAAGATATATTCTGAAAACTAGCTATTGTTGTTGTTCTTTATGTTGTTTGATGATGATGAACTGAAAACTTTCTATTGTTGACTTAATCTTTGTTGATGATGAAAATATATTCTGAAACTTGCTTTATTTCGCTTCTAAAGTGTTTCCTCTCTCCTTGTGGATCGTTAATAATGGTTGATAACCTCTTAAACTTTTTTGTTATTGATGGCTGGATGATTTGTTGGTTTGATGTTAGCTTGTGATTTTTGTGTTGATGATAGCTAGGTTGCGTTTTCAATTTATGCAGTTTTTGGCCCAAATAGTTTTGGGTGTTTGGTTTGTGATTGAATCTGTAGTTTGGGTATAGGTTTCTTGCTAGCAGGTTTTGTTAGTTTGTCTTGTGCAGGCTGGTTTGATTTGTTGTGCTTGTAGACTGTTTGAAGGTTTGTTGATTGCTGGTGTTGGAAACAGGCTTGCTGTTAGTTTGATTTGCTTGATGTAGTTTTGCAGACTTGTAATGCAGGTTTGCAAGTTTTGGCTTGCTTGATGTGGGAAGCAGTTTTGTGAGTTTGGCTTGCAGGTTTGTTGTGTTTTGGTCTGGACTGTATGTTTGTTGAGCTTGAGATGCAGTTTTGCATTTTTGTGAGTTTGGCTTGCAGGTTTTGACTTGCAGTTGTAGTTTGCAGTTTTGCAAACTTGGTCTTACAGGTTTGAAGTTGTTTTTGGCTAGCAGATTTGCTAGCAGGCTCAGTTCACAGTTTGGACACTGCAAGTTTGTAATGCAGGTTTTTTAGTTGTTTTGTGGGCTCTATCTCCTCTCTTCTGGACTGCTATGCAGTAGCCTCTTTATATCTTTTTTTGTTTTTTTTTACTGTCTTGAAAAACCTGCTTTTGCCAAAACTACAAACTCTCACTGAGGTTCTCTCTTTATCTCTCTCCATAAGCATTTTTAATTGCTTATTATATTTTATTCTGAAAAGTCTGCTGGCCAGAAAATGATGATAGCTAGGACAGGTCTTTTTGGCTTGTAACTTGGTTTATCTCTCTGCATTGTGTACTTTCTTTGACAGCTTTTCAACTTTCTTCTTTGTGTACTTGGTTGCTTGTATGCTTCTGCATTGTACTTTGACTTGACAGCTTTGCAACTTAGTTTGGCATTCAGTTTGGTTAGTGCATTTGTAATTAGCTTGTCATGCTTGCTCATGTTTGCCTTGTTGTTGGTTGACTAATGCAGTTTGAAACTCAATTTGCAGTACCCTTTGCTTTGCCTTGCAACTTGCCTATATTTTTGCATTTTGAGTTAATTGTATGCTTGCAATTTATATCTTTTATTTTTCTCTCTGTGAACTGAGAAGAACGATCTTCTTGTGATTTGCAGAGAGGAAAATGAAATATGATGAACATAGCATTTCTGATTCCGGCCGGCAAACTTTAATGATGATTTTCTTTTTTTTCTTTTCTGCTTGAAAATTTTTATACTAATTTCTTTTTCTGTCTTTTGCAGGTAAGTACCAGTTGGATGATAGAGGAAGCAGTAGAAGCCAAAGATTTTAGGAGATTAGGCTTAGATTTATTTTTTCATTTATTGTAAACAAATATTATTGTAAATACTATAAGTTGTAATCTTACAATATTCGAATAAAATTTGTAACAACATTTGAAATAAATAAATAAAAAGTCTTTGTCAAATATCTTCCAACTTTTCCTTATATTTATTTAATTATTTAAGACTCTTAAATCAAAATAATTGAAACTGTGTCTCAGTAATTCTAATCCAGATGAAATAAATAATCAACAAACTTTCCCGTCTCGCAACCTTGCATTAATCACAATACGCCTGGTATTCCAATTAGCATATGCATTGCATAGTTAAACAAAGCATTCCAATTAAACGGTAAACCTTTCACTCCACTAATCAAGCAGATGCCTTAAAGCACAAACAAAAGTCTCAGCTCTTATCCCAGATAATTAGGTTTTGAGAAACAACCAGTAATCTTGAACAAGCGTAAAAATAATGTAACAGTTAACTGAATTTCTGAGGATTCAGTTTCTTCTGAGAAATGCGAGCGAAAACCCTAATCCTAGATTAATGCCAAAGAAAGATCTGTTTGATCGATTCCTGAGTCAATCTTAACAAATCAGAGAAAACCTTAATTCTGGATTGACTGATAAAGAAAAGTCTGTTTGACCGATTCTTGAGCCAATCTCAAAAAGCAGAGAAAACCCTGGGGTTGTGATTTCTTGTGAAAAAGGGAGGGCAAATTTTGGGGTACAACACATGTGGTGTGTTTTTATCATGACATCATGCATCATGACATCTCATGCATATTTCATTAGACTAACCATTTCAAATACCAAGGGGATTCATCTTTGTTCTGTTTTGCAGATCATGGCTCCTATGCGTAAAAATACTATTTGAATCAGCTCCGTGCAAGTCCCTGATCAGCTCAGAGATTTAGTTTCAAAAGTTCCTGATACTTCCTCCTTTGTTAGAAGACATGGTCACCTCCTTAGCTTGGTCACTTCCAAGTTGGATGAGAAAATGATGAGTGTCTTGTTCCAGTTCTTTGACCCGTTGCATCACTATTTCACCTTCCCGGACTATCAGTTGGTCCCTACTTTGGAGGAGTTTTCTGATTTACTTGGCATATATATTCTAGAGCAGACACCCTTTACAGGTTTGGAGATAGCTCCTAGGCCAGAGGATATTGCTTCAGCCCTACATCTAACAAAGGCTGATGTGGTGTCTAACTGGGAGATTCAGAGTGGGGTTAAAGGTTTCTTGGCTAAGTTCTTGATCGATCAAGCTCAACAGTTTTGGGACAACTTAGACTTTCAAGCTTTTGAAGACATCCTGGATCTCCTCATCTACGACTTGGTCCTGTTCCCAAATCCAGATGCCTTCATAGATGTGAATGCAGTCAAGATCTTCATGTCTCGTAACCCATTGCCTACTCTCTTAGGTGATATTCTGCATGCTCTTTACACCCGTAATGTTCGGAAAAGGGGAACCCTCTTGTGTTGTGCACCGCTGCTGGAGAGGTGGTTTATTTCTCACCTCCCCAAATCTGTATTGAAGAATGAGGAAGGTATGGGTTGGGCTTACAGAATCATGTCCCTTGCTCATATGGACATCCTTTGGAGTACTAAAGATATGGAAACGGTAGCTGTCATTGATCGGTGTGGGGAATACCCCAATGTTCCATTGCTTGGAATTAGAGGAGGAATAACCTATAATCCTTGTTTGGCCTTACGACAGTTTGGACGAGCTCGAAGGGACGGTCCTCATGAGCTGCTGCTTACAGGCATCGTCTTTGACTTCAAGGGGGATGTTGAGGGACATCGTCGCAGGTTCATACGAGCTTGGGATAGGGTGAATAGGTCTGATCCACATGAGCTAGGAATGAAGACTTCTCTCCCGATGCAACCTTACCTCCAGTGGGTTCGAGCCCGTGCTCAAAAGCTGGGGATGCCATACGAAGTTGTTTTGCCGGTGATCATAAAGCATACTAATGAAGAAGGGGTTCCTTATACTGCCCTCCATCCATACATGCCTACTGATATTGGGGCATTGAAGAGATCTTGGATCCAGCTAAGGGAAGAAAGGGATACTTACAGAGAGAAGTATCATGAGCAGGAACGGAAGATCCTGAAGCTTACAAGGCAGCTGGAGAACGAGAGGACAATCAACGATTATGTCAATACGAATGGAAGGCGACCATGGTATTTTTGATGTCTTTGTTGTTTTTCTAGTTTAAATTTGCTTTTCAGTATTTCTTTTGTAACGCCGTAAAGGCATTAGTTAAACATTGTTTCAAGTTTTAATCTAATAAAGTGTGTTTTATTTTGGTTTACAAATTTGAATCTCCCCAAGTCTTTGAAATCATTTCATACGCATTTCATTCCCATGCACCTCATTACAGGTACCGTTACAGGTTTCTCATCTTCTTCGTTATTTATTTCAGCATTCATGTCTTCTGAAACACCTACCGATCAAGCCATCAAGGCTCTTCAAGCTCAGAATGCTCAGTTCCAGGAAATGTTCATGAACTTGGCCAAGAGTCAACAAGATTTGAAGACTCTTATCATGAAGGACAAGAAGAAGAAGAAGAAGAAGAAGAAGAAGAAGAAGAAGAAGACGGTCCTCTTGAATATGGGTCACAGATTTGGGAACCGGTTGAGACAAGAAGCTGATTTATCTCACTCATATGGAGGGGGGGAGAATCAAGAAGAAAGGAAGGGTCCTAGCCCTGTGGTTTCTGACAATGACACTGACTTTGATGAAGACCAGTATCCTCCTTCCGAGGATAGGTATAAGCAACTCGAAGACCGGTTAAGTGCAATGGAGATCCAGAAGATACCTGGGTTGGACTTCGAAGATTTGGGTTTGGCATCTGGGGTGGTGATCTCACACAAGTTTAAAGCGCCTGTCTTTGCTAAGTACGATGGGGTCTCCTGCCCAAAGTTACACCTCCGTTTGTACGTTAGAAAGATTCAACCATATACTGCTGATAGGAACCTTTGGGTTCATTTCTTTCAAGATAGTCTGTCAGGGACTCAACTTGAATGATTCTATCAACTGGAAGGAGCTAATGTTCGCAACTGGGAGGACCTTGCTGCCGCTTTTTACAATTAATACCAGTATAATGCCGACCTTGCTCCCACGCGTACCCAACTTCAGGGTATGTCTATGGGTGCGAGCGACGGTTTTAAGGACTACGCTCAGAAGTGGAGAGATCTTGCTGGAAGAGTACAACCCCCTCTAGCTGATAGGGAGTTGGTGGACATGTTTCTTGGGACTTTGTCTGGTCCATACTTCAATCATTTGATTGGTAGTTCATCGTCCGGGTTTACTGAATTGATTATGACTGGGGAAAGAGTTGAAGTTCGTATTAAAAGTGGCAAGATACAGAAAGGTGCTTCTTCAAGTACAGAAAAGAAGCCTTTCAAGAAAGAAGCTAGTGCAGTTTACAGCTCGAGGAGCCAGAACCGACCTGAACACCGACAAGCAGTCAATGTGGTGGTAATATCAAGACCTATTGTTGCCCCACAACGCAACAATCAGCAGAGGGTAGAAAGACCGCAAAGACAGTATACTCGACTCAGTATGACTCTATCTCAAATTCTGCCGCAACTGTTGAAAACCAACTTGGTAACTCTGAGGGAGGCTTCAAAGAATCCCAGTACTACTTCACCGCTGTATAATCCTAACGCCCGTTGTATTTATCACTCCGATAGCCCAGGGCATGATACCAATAACTGTTGGGCTTTGAAGAATAAAGTCCAGGATCTGATTGATGCTAAGGAGATTGAGTTTGAAGCACCAAAAAAGCCTAATGTCTTGACTCCTCATATGCCCAAGCATGGAGTAAACGCTGTGGACGATGATTCATTCGTGACCTCTGTGGAAGAGGTTTCTACTCCGTTGATGACAGTGAAGAAGAGCTTATTATCGGCTGGTTTATTTCCGGGTTGTGGCGAAGATTGCCACCTATGTTCCATCCTACCTGTTGGTTGTCTTTTGTTGAAATCAGTTATTCAACACCTGATGGACAACAAAGAAATCTTGTTCGAAAAAACTTTGGTTCCATTGATTCATGTTGAAGATGTTTCCATAATTACCATTTCCGCCAATTCTTCCAAGGCTTCCTCGAAAAAGCCTGTTAGAATTACATTTGTTCCGAGAGTTGCTCCATTGATCATTACTATTCCTAGACCTATCCCTTACACGTCGGATAAGGTTGTCCCGTTGCACTATGGGGCTGATGTGTATTATCATGGGATCAAACAAGACTTGAAGGTTGAAGAGGCTGATACTAATGTCAGCAATATTGTGGGGTCTAGCAAAGTCACCCGAAGCGGAAGACTTTTCTCTCTTGAGATTTCCCCACCAACTGTTCAAAAGCCTGTTGTTATTACACCTGCCAGTACATCTGCTACGGTCCTTGTTCACGTTCAAATCATTAGCCTTGTCGCCGAGTCATCTGACGCTCGGGGCAAAGAGATCACTGGTGAGCCTGCCCGGACGGAGGCACCGAAGAAGATTATTATAGAGACCTCTAGACAGGAGATAGAGGAGATTTTGAAGATCATCAAGAAAAGCGACTACAACGTAGTCGAGCAGCTGGGGCAAACCCCGTCGAAGATATCTATGTTGTCTTTATTGTTGTGCTCAGAAGCCCATGCTAAGGCTTTAATTGTTTCCTGAAAACTGCGTATGTGCCGCAGAGACCTCTGCTGATCAATTCAAAGACTGTGTGGCTAGTTTGACAGCTGATAATGGGTTGGGTTTCTCTGACGCAGATTTGACTGCCAAAGGAAAGAATCACAATGACGCTCTGCATGTTTCAATCGAGTGCAGGGACACTACTTTGGCCCATGTGCTGGTGGATACTGGGTCCTCGTTAAATGTTTTACCCAAGAAAGCATTAGACCGGTTGGACTATGAAGGGTTGGTGCTGAAGCCAAGTAACATTGTGGTCAGGGCCTTTGACGGGTCCAAAAGGATGGTACATGGAGAGGTGGATGTTCCTGTTAAGGTTGGTTCCCAGACTTTCGCGTCTATATTCTATGTGATGGACATTCGACCATCTTATTCTTGTTTGTTGGGTCGCCCGTGGATTCATAAAGCTGGGGCAGTAACTTCTACGCTCCACCAGATGTTGAAATACCCAGTGAAGGGGAAAATTGTTACAGTACGAGGAGAAGAGGAGTACGTGGTGACCCACCTTAACTCTTTTCGGTATGTGGAGATGGATGGGGAGTTCATTGAAACTCCATGTCAAAACTTTGAAGAAGTCCCCCAAATGCTAGCGTTGACTGAAACTGTTGTTGAAGATCCTCCAATGAAGATGGCTTCCCTTAAGGACGCCCGGGCTGTTATTGAAAAAGGTGGGTGTGCAAATTGGGGCCAACTCCCTGACTTTGCACACAAGACTAACAAGTTTGGTTTGGGTTTTACTGCAGAAGCTCAAAGGGCCGTTCGGCGTGCGCGGATTTGAAGACCTCCTCTGCGTATCAGTAATCTAGAAGTGAATGCGATTGAAGATGATGATTAAGAGTCTGAATTTGACAGTTGGATTTACCCGACTACCGACGGCGGATTAAGCAATTGGACGGCAAAGGACTTCGTGCCCTTTTCTTTTATTACACATTTATATACTTTTGTTTTGAGGCTTGTAACAGACAATTTGAAACTTTACAGCCCGGTGCCTTGCCCGAGACGCCGTGGCTTTGCTTGTGAGGGCTTTATATTTGTCATTTCCATATATCATCAATAAAGCATTGGACGTTTTCTTGCATTACAAATTTTGCGCTCCTTGTTATTCTTTTCTATCTTGTAAAACAGCTATTGTCTTACACACACTCACATATCATAATACAGGTCCACATCCACTCTGGATCCCACTGATAACGGCTCTGCTACTGCCAGTTATGACTTCGATAGTCCGATCAACCAAGCCAAGGACGAAGGTGAGGATGATTGCGAAGTGCCTGGTGAAATTGCTAGACTGTTACTTCAGGAAGAGAGGGCCATTCAGCCGCATGAAGAGCCAGTAGAAACAGTGAATCTGGGTACAGAGGAAGATAAGAAAGAGGTCAAGATCAGTGCAAATCCGGAGTCTAGTGTCAAGCAATGGTTAATACAAATGTTGCGTGACTATGTTGAGATCTTTGCCTGGTCTTATGAAGATATGCCTGGGTTGGATACCGATATCGTGGTTCACCGCCTGCCTACTAAAGAAGAATGTCCTCCAGTGAAGCAGAAGGTTCTCCGAATGTGCCAAGAGATGTCTGAGAAAATCAAGGTTGAGGTTATGAAACAGTTTGACGCCGGTTTTCTAGCAGTTACTTCTTACCCACAGTAGATTGCCAACGTGGTTCCGGTGCCGAAGAAAGATGGTAAGGTTCGAATGTGTGTTAACTATAGGGATATGAACAGGGCAAGCCCCAAGGATGATTTCCCTCTACCTCATATTGACGTTCTGGTTGACAACACCGCACAGCATAAGGTTTTCTCCTTTATGGATGGTTTCTCTGGTTACAATCAGATTAAGATGGCTCCCGAAGACATGGAGAAGACAACCTTTGTTACTCAATAGGGTACCTTTTTCTACAAGGTCATGTCGTTCGAATTGAAGAATGCTGGGGCAACATATCAGTGCGCCATGTTCGCTTTGTTCCACGACACGATTCACCATGAGATTGAGGTGTACGTTGACGACATGATTGTAAGATCCCATACTGAAGAGGAACATCTTGACCATCTCCAGAAGCTATTTGACAGGTTGAAGTTGTACAAGCTGAGGTTGAATCCAAACAAGTGCACTTTCGGGGTGAGGTCTGGTAAGCTGCTGGGTTTCGTTGTTAGTGATAAAGGTATTCAAGTGGATTCTACAAAGGTGAAGGCTATACAGGAAATGCCAGCTCCCCAAACAGAAAAAGAAGTCAGAGGCTTTTTGGGACGTCTGAACTACATTGCCCGATTTATTTCACACCTGACTGCTACTTGTGAGCCCATCTTCAAGCTGTTGAAGAAAGATCAAGTGGTAAGATGGAATGATGAATGTCAAGCCGCTTTCGAAAGGATCAAAGAATATCTCCAAGAGCCACCCATTCTGATGCCTCCGGTTGAAGGAAGACCTCTGATCTTATACTTGATAGTACTCGACAATTCAATGGGGTGCGTGTTGGGGCAGCATGACGAGTCTGGCCGAAAAGAGCATGCTATTTACTACCTTAGCAAAAAGTTTACCGACTGTGAGACCCGATACTCACTGCTTGAGAAAACTTGATGCACTTTGGCATGGGCTGCTCGCCGGCTGAGACAGTATATGCTGACTCACACTACTCTATTGATATCAAAGATGGATCCAATCAAGTATATCTTCGAGAAGCCTGCCTTTTCCGAAAGAATAGCAAGATGGCAGATGATCTTGACTGAGTACGACATCCAATACACAACCCAAAAAGCAATCAAGGGGAATGTATTGGCATATCATTTGGCACATCAGGCCGTGGATGATTACCAGTCTATGAATTTCGAGTTTCCGGATGAGAGCATCATGTTGGTGACTGACTGTGAAAAACCTGGACCGGATGAAGGACCTGAGGAAGGATCCCGATGGTCTATGTATTTTGATGGAGCTTCAAACACTTTGGGTAATGGCATTGGCGCCGTGATCATATCTCCTGAAGACTGTCATACTCCGTTCACCGCCCGGCTATGTTTCAACTGCACCAATAATATGGCGGAGTATGAAGCATGCATTATGGGTCTTCGAGCAGCTATTGACCTAAGGATTAAGTTCTTAAGTGTATTAGGAGATTCCGCTCTCGTGATCAGCCAGATCAAAGGCGAGTGGGATACAAAACATCCAAATCTTATTCCTTACAAAGAGTATGTGTTGACGTTGCTTCCGCACTTCGAGGAGATAACCTTTGAACACTTCCCCAGAGAGGAGAATCAGTTGGAGGACGCGCTAGCTACGATGTCTTCTATGTTCAAGGTCAGATGGGACAATGAGGCTCCCCAGATTACCATTGAGAGGTTGGATGAACCTACACATTGCTGTGACATCGAGACTGAAGAGGTAACAGATAAACCCTGGTTTCACGAGGTAAAGAGGTATCTTGAGGCTCAAGAATACCCTGAGGGTGCATCTGTTAACGATAAGAAGTTTCTGAGGAGGTTCGCTGCAAAGTTCTTCATCAGCAATGGCATTCTCTACAAGCTTAACCATGATTCGACCTTACTGCGTTGTATGGATAAGAACGAGGCAGAAAGGATTATGGTAGATTGACATGAAGGTACTTTCGAAACTCATTCCAGCGGACACACCATGGCAAAGAAAATCCTACGGGTAGGATATTATTGGTCCACCATGGAAGCCGACTGTTATCAGCATTCTCGGACCTATCATAAGTGCCAAGTCTATGCTGATAAAGTGAACATACCTCCAGTACCTCTGAACGTCTTGACAGCTCCTTGGCCTTTCATAATGTGGGGCATCGATATGATTGGTGAGATCAGACCTACTGCATCCAACGGGCATCGTTTCATCTTGGTAGCGATTGATTACTTTACAAAATGGGTTGAACCAGCTTCCTTTGCTACTGTAACCAAGAACGTCGTGGCACGGTTTATTCGGCACAAATTGATATGTCGATATGGTGTACCAGAGAGGATCATTACGGATAATGGTACAACAAATCTCAACAATACAATGATTACCGAACTCTGCAAGCAGTTCAAGATACAGCATCACAACTCTTCTCCTTACCGGGCGAAGATGAATGGGGATGTAGAAGTGGCTAATAAGAACATAAAGAAGATTGTGCAGAAGATGACGATGACATATAAAGATTGGCACGAGATGTTACCATTTGCTCTTCATGGGTACCGTACCTCAGCGCGGACGTCAACAGGGGCAACACCCTATTCCTTGGTATATGGCATGGAGGTTGTCTTGCCCATTGAAGTTAAGATACCCTCTCTTCTGATTATGAAGGATGCAGGTTTGAGAAAAGATGACTGGATCCAATCCCAGCTTGATCAGCTGAACTTAATCGACGAAAAGAGACTTACTGCTATTTGTCATGGTCAGACATATCAAAAACGAATGATTAAGGAATTTAACAAGAAAGTGAAACGACAAGAGTGTCAAGTTGGGGATCTGGTGATCAAACGCATCATACTGCCGCAAGGTGATCCTATGGGCAAATGGACTCCTACGTACGAAGGGCCATTTGTGGTTAAGAATATTTTCTCTGGAGGAGCTATGATTCTAACCACCATGGAGGGTGACGACCTTCCTCGCCCCGTCAATGTAGACATAGTGAAAAAATACTACGCATAATCAAAGACCCGCTAGGTCGACTGGCCTAGGAAAAAATAAGGGCTTCCCGGCGAACCAAAAGGGTTCGGGCAAAAATAAGGGATGAAAATGAAAAAAATCTGTACACCCGACAAGTCAAAAACCTGAAAAGGCGGCTTGGGCAAAAATGGGTATCCCGGTGGACTGAAAACCCGAAAGGGCGGTCCAGGCAAAAATTAGGGATTAAAGTGTAACACTATGTCTCATTTGATCACCTTGTAACCAGACTTCGGTATCGACAATCAAGCTCGGACGACACTAATCAATTTGATCTACCTTCAACCAAGTAGTGAAGTGATGAGATGCTCGAAATACATAAAGGCAATAGCAGAGTTGGAACCCAGTGGGATTGTTCACATAGTTGTTTTTCTTTATTTTTCACAAACTGTATAAATTCTCTTTCGGCGACGTTCTCTTACTAGGACGTCATCCTCTTGTACAAAAACGCCTATTTACAGGCCAGACTTCAAAATTAATACAATTCATTTTCACAAAGAAATTTCAGATTATTTCCTTTTTCTGTTTTGTTTTGCAAGAACGTCTAATGTCCATTTTTGATATATGCATTTGACATTAATTGCTACTCATAAATATTTACATACAAAACAAAGGACGATTACTCGTAATATCAAAAACGGAGGAAAATAAGAAATGCCTGAACCGTACAGTTGCTCTATTCACCAGGTATAGGGATAGACCTAGTTGGAGAAAGAAATTGAAAGTACATTCACTCCCCGCAGAGTAAGAGAAAGATAGTGGTGTTAATCCTCCCCAGCTGAGGCTCACAACCATGAATGAATCAACGATATTCTCCCCAAGCAGATTTATCTATCATCAGCACTGAAGATTATCCCCAGTGGAGTTTTAAGAATTTATCCCCAGTGGAGTTTTAAGAATTTATCCCCAGTGGAGTTTTGAAGATTATCCCCAGTGGAGTTTTAAGAATTTATCCCCCGTGGAGTTTTGAAGATTATCCCCAGTGGAGTTTTAAGAATTTATCTCCAGTGGAGTTTGGAAAATTATCCCCAATGGACTCTGGAAGATTATCCCCAGTAGAGTCTAAAAGATTATTCCCCGTGAAGTCGCAACTGGAAAATCATCCCCAGCGGAGTTCATCCTTTTTACGAGCAGAAACTCAATCCCTAATAGAGTGTATCATCGCCGACAACAATGGTTCATCCCCAGCCGAGGTTATTTCTCCAAATCAACAGGTTCTCTAGAAGAATATGACCTCCCCACAGAGTCATTTCCTCGTCAGCTTATTCCCCGACGGAGTTATCCTCTCTTGCAGGTTTTTTTCTCACAATCATCTTCATTCACTATCCCCAGCGGAAACGAAGAATTCAACTCTTTTCTCCAGCAGCAATTCGGGATTTATTTTCCCCAACTAAAAACATCACATTTCCATACATCATGACACATGCATATACGTATCATACAAATACAATCTCATTTATTTTGAGAACATCATTGCTTGATATATACCATGCATTACATACAGCTAACCTTTACCTTTCACGGAAGATACAATCAAAATTCTCACAAAATTCAAGTTGTGAAGCCCGGGTACGACTGAGTAATAGTCTAATCCCCAGTTGAATACGGACAACCGAAGTTCCTAAAATTCAACAGAGATGTTTCCTCAGTAGAATACGGATGACCGAAGTTCCTAAAATTCAACAGAGATGTTTCCTCAGTAGAATACAGACGACCGAAGTTCCTAAAATTCAACAGAGATGTTTCCTCAGTAGAATACGGACGACCGAAGTTCCTAAAATTCAACAGAGATGTTTCCTCAGTAGAATACGGACGACCGGAGTTCCTAAAATTCAACATAGATGATTCCTCAGTCGAATACGGACGACTGAAGTTCCTAAAATTCAACAGAGATGATTCCTCAGTCGAATACGGACGACCGAAGTTCCTAAAATTCAACAAAGATGATTCCTCAGTAGAATACGGACGACCGAAGTTCCTAAAATTCAACAGAGATGTTTCCTCAGTAGAATACGGACGACCGAAGTTCCTAAAATTCAACAGAGATGATTCCTCAATAGAATACGAACGACCGAAGTTCCTAAAATTCAACAGAGATATTTCCTCAGCAGAATATGGACGACCAAAGCTCCTAAAATTCTATTTCTCTCAAGACAGAGATCAACATTCCCTAGCGGAATCTTCCTCGATGACAGGTATACAAGCTCTCGCTAAGGAATATCTTATGCGATCGACACTCCTTAGGATGGCATATTTAAGCCCATCCCCTTGTCAGCGATTTCCCAAATGGAATCTGTAAGCCCATTCCCGACATCGCAAGACGGACACCACTTCATGCGAGTGCAAATTTCTGGGCACTCTAGTGTTCAATCCTCTTCCACCTTCAGATCACGAAAGGCACGAAAGCCAATCTACATCCTCAGGTTTAAGAAGATTGAACAGGGGCAGCTGTTGTACCCCAAAATTTTCCCTCCCATATTTCTCAAAACAGTTCAAGAATGATACTCAAGTTGCTTAAAATAGCCCAAGGGTTGGCCAGACAAGCTCTCTCCTAAGGCAGTCTACCTCGAATTAGGGTTTCATGTTACCTCAAGATACTTGAGTCCAAAGGACCCAAAATGCTAAATATTGTCCTAATATGTCCTCAATATCATCTATGTCAAGTTTCAAGTCTTGCAGAGGAAGTTTGCTCAGTCAATTGCTCAAAGGCCTGAAAATCGACTGTGCTAGGGCAAAAGTCAACTATGGCCCACATACAGTCAAACTTCAATATTTTTTGTCAACATCCTTATTTTGAAGTATATTTCATCATTTTATCAAGGGTTTATCATGATTCATCAAGGATTGCTCATAATTCATCAAGACTCAAAAGTTGTTAAATTAGGGTTTTGTAGGAAAAGTCAACTCAACTTTGACCAAGCATAACTTTCTCATACTTTATGAGAAATGACCCATCCAAAGCTAATTTTGAAGAGGATGCAATCCCCTACAATCCATCTTCATCTCCCAAGTTCAAAATATGCACTCACAAGAAGTTATGAATTTGGACATTATAGGTCATTTTGAAAAGTCAACAAAAACACTTTTTTTCAAAGCTTCATACATGAGCATGGAATATCAAATTGAGATGATCCCAAAAGGGGACATCTCAAGCTTTCTAAAAAGTCCAAGAACACCTACAAAGATTCAAAATTGAGGAATTTATGCATTGGTGAAGTTGACCTTTTTTGCAAAATTGCCAAAAGTCAACTATGCCTAAAACTCCAAATTTTGCCAAATGGGCCCAATCTTTTTCACTTGTTTTGAGTTGGCAACATAGTCCACGAGCTCTAGCCTTTGACATTTGTCCATATCTTATTTTTATTATTTATTTGGATTTTTATTTGAATTAATTCAATTTAAATCAAAACAAATCATATAAAATCCAAAATATTGAAAACCAAAGATTTTATGCTTGTTTCAGGCTTTATTATACAGCTAGCAAATATTCAAATTCGTACCAATGCATGGTGTGAACAAAAAGATTGAAATAAGACAATTTTGGAAAGTTTTCAAAGTGAATCAAATCATAGATACAAATAATTGATGGAGGAAGATTGAGAGCAGTTATCAACCCTAATCCCTTCATTGATACATATAGAGGGCGTGCAGACTCAAAAAGAAGGTTAGAAACAGGCGCATGAACAAGAATAAAATCTAAAAAAATCAATAAAAAGTGCAAGATCGAATTGTATATTCCAGGCATCCTCAAGGCTTTCTATCCATCTCAATCACTTCCTGAGGTTTCCAGCAAGCCAAAGCCATCGAAACCAAGCATTTTCAAGCCCCAAATCGCACTGTAAGTCGCTCACGACATAACTCTTTTCTTGAATTCGAATAGCATGATTTAGGCATTGTTAGGATGAATTAATCATATATTGTTGATCCATGAAACATTTGCAAGCTTCCTGTATTGATTAATTGCATTTATATGGCCTATACTGGAATTCACCATTGTTAGGGTTTGTAGCTCCGAATTAGGGATTTTGCTTGCAGGTGAAATTAGCCCTGATAAAGGGTACCATCATGTTCAGAATGATGAGACGCATCCAGCCATGGTGTTAGGTTTCATTCATATGGCTCATGGAGGGTTTTGGAACGAGCACTGCCTATAGCTACGGACGAACGTCCATAGGTAAAAGTGTCTCACTTTTACCCACGGTGCCAGGAAGAAGATGACCTATGTGGCACCCCTCCATTGGCTTGTTTGAATTTTTGCGCAAAAATTTCATTGCTTCGCTTGTTTCATATATTATTATTATTATGTATATTATGTACAACAAAAACAAATGGTGCAGTGGTAGCCAGGCAAACGCTTAAGGCGTGGGAGTGCTTGAGGTCAGGGGTTCGACCCCTGCCTCCAACATTTATGATTTTTCTTGATTTATTTCAGGTAATCTCATGCATATACAAACCAGGGGTCCACCATACGTCCTCATCATCAATCATGCCAAATGTCAGATGGCCAAATCTGATGGCTATCATCTGAAGGTGCATCATGAGCCAAGTCAAACGCGCAACATGGGATCCTCAAAGTCAACGTGGACCTCACCATTTTGGGCCCAGATCTGACTATTGGCACCCCCACAATTCTCCGGCCCAATGCTTTTTCTCTCTTTCTCTTTTATTATTATTTTTATTTTATTTAACTTATTTAATTTATTTACTAACCAAAAATTAATTTTATTTTTATCCAAAAATCATCAAAAATATTATTTTTTCACCAATTAAATATAAGATATTTATTTTTATTAAAAAGTTAATTAATTTAATTAGGTTTGATTAATTTAGACAACTTTAATTTATTTTGTACATAATTAAAAATAATTAGAATAATTAGGTTTTTATCCCAGATTTAACTTTTCTTTCTTTTCTTAAAAATAACCAAAAAACCAAAAATAGGTCTTGTAATTATTTTTATTAATTAATTTAATCACTAATTAATTGCATATTTAATTTAGAAAACTTATTTCTTTTATTAAAAACAACAAAAACACTTTTTCTCTTTTAATTAGGATAGAAGGGTCAAAACCCTAGTTCGCACTCGTTCTAATTTTCATCGTGCGCTTTATTATTATTTTTATTCATATTGATGTAACTGCCTACAGTTTGTAATAGTTTAATTAGGACGTTTATTTCATTTATCGCTTTATTTTCAAAGGGGTTTGTTTTTTGGCTCTGTAAATACCCGAAGCCTTGTAATAGCGTAGTTTAATTTCTGCATTTTAAATTCCGCAAATTATTAACTGTTAGATGTATGATAATAGGATGCATGACAAGAATGTATGATTAAATTGAAAACAGTTAGATCACCCTAAATGTGCAAAGATAAAATAATCTGAAATCGAATCACTCGCACATGCGCACTCCTAGGGTACACTCTCACTTGGTTGCCTTTGGTAAAAGGTCATTGAGTATAGGATGCTTTAGTGGTCGCCCTTTTGTCTAAACAAAGATCAAAGTCCTAACTCGGAAAAGTTGCCTCGGAATTGTTGCCTCGAATAATTGATCTAAGACATTAGGGTTATTACTAAGACGTCCTAACATTGCTTTAGTGACCGTACGTCCCTTTCGAATTGACCCTAAAAACTCCAACAACGGTGCTACCTACTCACTAATAATGGGATAGCGTTGTCTAAAGGAAACGAACATAGAACGATTCTTTTTTCGAGTAGGTAGATTAGCTCTTAAGTACTTGCTCAATCCAAACAAAACTTTTTCTCACACTTACACTCCTTTACAAACAAAGTTTTCAAAAACACTTCATTACACTCTTGAAGATAGAAGCAAGAGTTAAATCGAAGTCAAAATAAAAGCTTTTCAAATCACACAAACACAAAGAAAACAATTTTGAAAATGATGAGCAAGTACCTAAGAGCCCGTAGATAACTACGGATAGAAAGGGTGTTAATACCTTCCCTTTCTATAATCCACCCCCCGTACTCAAAAATATCTCGAAAAAGGAATTTTTCTGTGCTTTTTTCCTTTCCTTGTTAGATAAAATAAAAGTCGGTGGAGACTCTTGCTTACCGCGACATTTTGCAAAAACAAACGCAAAATGCAAACCAGCAAATTACTTTAAAAACGGAAACACGTCCCGGTTCTGGCCACCGTATCACAGTTATTACTAAGACGTCCTAACATTTCTTTAGTGATCGTACGTCCCTTATGAATTGACCCTTACAACTCCAACGGCGGTGCTACCTATTTCTCAATAATAGGATAGCACTATCTAAAGTAAACGAGAATAGAAACAATCCTTTTTCGAGTAGGTAGATGCTAGTAGGTACTTGCTCAAAACAAACTTTTTTACACCAAACACTTTTTTCAGACAAAGTTTTCAAAAACAACTTCGTAACACTCTTGAGGACAAAAATAAGGGTTAAAACGAAGTAAAATAAAACTTTTCAAAACAAACACACACATGCAATTTTAAAAGATAAACAAGTACCTAAGAGCCCGTGGAAAACCACGGATAGAAAGGGTGCTAACACCTTCCCTTTCTATAATCTACCCCCCGTACTCAAAATCTCGAAAAAGGAATTTTTCTGTGCTTTTTTCCTTTCCAGTTAGATAAAATAAAAGTCGGTGGTGACTCTTGCTTACCGCGACATTTTGCAAACACAAACGCAAAACGCAAACCAGCATTTTCCAAAAACAGTCGGTTCTGCCACCGTATCACAGAACTAGCGACTCTGCTGGGAATGAATAAGTGGGGTATACCTTAGGATATAGTTCATCATAAAATTGCTTCTCTTGTTTGTTTTGGTTGCTTTACTTTTAAAGGTTTTTATATCGGGAGTTACTATAGATCCTAACCCGGATCTGGGGACACCTTTTAGGTAAGTAGCAATAAATTGTGAGGGAACTGTACAGCATAGACCGATACGGTTGAAACAGTAGCTACATTGATGTGGCACATTGGTTGGTACTGGTATCCCTTATGGAGAAACGAGGAGAATACGGGGCTGCTATGTGTGTCGTTAAGCATCAACTGGCCTTAGAACCCTTAATAGACCAACTTGGCCATTAGAAAGTAGTGAGATAGTCGGCCTTGGTGTAAAGCTGAAAACTGGTTGATACTCGATGCTACACTCATTGAGACCATACTCTCGAGATAGTTCCGACCGCAAGAAAAGATTGCGTGAGCTGAAACCATGATCGATGGAGGATGGTCAGTGATATTGAGAACCTCTAGAACCCGGTTACTTTTGCTAGGACAGGTTGAAACCAACTGAACTTCAAGAGGGTAATACCTTTGACCCCATGCAAGCCTTAAATTTAAGGGTTATTGTGTGACTTGTTTGCCTTTGCCATGCCTGTTATCTGCTATACCTATTGTTTGTTTTATCATGACATCATGCATCATAACATAGCATGCATACTTCATTATACTGACCGTTTCAAAGACCGAGGGGATTTATCTTTGTTCTATTTTGCAGATTATGACTTCCGTACGCAGAAATACCATCTGAGTTAACTTTGTGCAAATACCTGCTCAACTTAAAGAGTTAGCCTCAAGAGTGCCTGAAACTTCTATGTTCATTAAGAGGCATGGTCAGCTTCTTTGCCTGGTTACCTCAAAGCTTGATGAGCAGATGATGAGTGTGCTTTTCCAGTTCTTCGATCTTGTGCATCATTGTTTCACTTTTCCAGATTATCAGCTGGTTCCCACTTTGGAAGAGTTTTATCACTTATTGGGTATATCCATCCTAGAGCAGGTGCCTTTCACAGGTATGGAAGAGACTCCTAGACCAGAAGACATTGCTTCAGCTCTGCATCTGAAATGGGCTGATGTAGTATCCAATTGGGAAACACGAAGCGGGGTCGAAGGTTTCTTAGCCAAATTTATGATGGATCAGGCTCAGCTATTCTGGGATAATTTAGATTTTCAGGCTTTCGAAGATATCTTAGCTCTCCTTATCTACGGTTTGGTTCTCTTCCCGAATCCGGACTCCTTCGTGGATGTGAATGCAGTTAAGATATTCCTTTCTCGCAACCATGTGCCTACTTTACTGGGTGATATCCTGCATGCCATCTACACTCGTACTGTGCAAAGAAGAGGGACTCTTATGTGTTGTATGCCGTTGCTGGCGAGGTGGTTTATTTCGCACCTCCCCAAGTCTGTGTTGAAGAATGAAGAAGGTTTGGGATGGTCTTACAGAATAATGTCACTTGCCCATACAGACATTCTTTGGAGCTCTCGGGCTATGGAAAACACTGCCGTCATTGATCGTTGTGGGGGATACCCTAATGTCCCGTTGCTTGGAATTAGAGGAGGTATAACCTACAGTCCTTGTCTAGCTCTGCGACAATTTGGTCGTGCTCGGAGAGATGGTCCTCATGAGCTACTTCTTGAGGATATTGCATTTGACTACAAGGAAGACATTGACGAGCACCGCCGGAGGTTTATACGAGCTTGGGGCATGGCGAACAGATCTGACCCCCAAGAGCTAGGACCAAGGACTTCTCTCCCTATGCAGCCTTATCTCCAGTGGGTCCGAGCTCGTGCTCAGAAGCTTGGGATGCCTTATGAAGCTGTATTGCCAGTGATTATGGATCCTACAAATGAAGAGGGCATTCCTTACACAGTCCTTTATCCTTACATGCCCACTGATCCTGGGGCATTGCAGAGATCCTGGATTCAGCTGAAAGAGGAGAGGGATACTTACCAGGAGAAGTACCACGAGCAAGAACGAAAGATTCTGAAGCTCACCAGGCAGCTCGAGGAAGAAAGAACAATCAACGACTACGTCAGCACAAAGAGGAAGCGTCCATGGGATTTCTGATTTTCCTTTTTCTAGTTTTTATATTTGTTTTCCATTTATTTCTTTGTAACGCCTCAAAGGCATTGTTGAACTTTTTACGAGTTAATCTAATAAAGTTTGTTTTTTATTTGCAAATTTAAATCTCCCAAAGTCTTTGAAATCATTACATACGCATCCCATTATCATGCACACCATTACAGGTACCATTACAGGTTTCTCATCTTCTTCCCTATTTATTTCAGCACGAAATATCTTCTGATCAAGCCATCAAAGATCTTCAGGCACAAAATGCCCAATTCCAACAAATGTTCTTAAGCTTGGCTAAAGGGCAAGAGGATTTGAAGACTCTGATTATGAAAGAGAAGAAGAAGAAGAAGAAGAAGAAGAAGAAGGTCGTTCTTCTGAATATGGGTAAAAGGTTTGGGGATAGGTTGAAACAGCAAGCTGATCTGACCTCTTCATCCAAGGAAGGGGAGAACCAAGAAGAAGAAAAGGGCCCCAGTCCTTCCATCTCTGATGATGATACAGATTATGATGAGGAGCAATATCCTCCTGCCGATGATAGGTACAAGAAATTAGAAGACTGTCTGAGTGCTATGGAGATTCAGAAGATCCCTGGTTTGGATTTCGGAGAGCTGGGATTGGTATCGGGAGTGGTGATCCCTCATAAGTTCAAAGCTCCGGTTTTTACCAAGCACGATGGAGTGTCCTGTCCAAAACTCCATCTTCGCTTGTACGTCAGAAAAATCCAACCCCACACTGCTGATAAAATTTTTTGGGTACATTTCTTTCAAGATAGTTTGTCAGGAACTCAGCTTGAATGGTTTTATCAGTTGGAAGGAGCCAGTGTCCAAAACTGAGAAGACCTTGTTGCTGCCTTTTATAGGTAATATCAGTATAACGCCAACCTTGCTCCCACTCGTACTCAGCTTCAGGGTATGTCTATGGGTACAAGTGAAGGTTTTAAGGATTATGCTCAAAAGTAGAGAGACCTGGCTGGAAGAGTCCAACCCCCTTTGTCTGATAGGGAGTTGGTTGACATGTTTCTATGGATGCTATCTGGTCCATTTTTCAATCATCTGATCGGCAATTCGTCATCTGGGTTTACTGAGTTGATCTTGGCTGGGGAGAGAGTAGAAGCTGGTATCCGAAATGGTAAGATATAGAAGGACACTTCATCAAGTGCAGTAAAAAAACCTTTCACCGGTAAGAAAGAAGCTAGTGCAGTCTATGGCTCGAGGGGCCAAAGCAGACCTGAACACCGTCAAGCAGTAAATGTGGTAGTGATAGCAAGACACACCGTTGCTCCACAATGCAACAATCAACAAAGGGTGGAAAGACCACAAAGGCAGTACACTCGGCTCAATATGACCTTGTCTCAAATTCTACCACAGTTATTGAAGACCAACCTGGTAACTCCGAGGGAAGCCCCGAAGAATCCCAACATCACTTATCCCCACTATAACCCGAATGCCCGCTGCTCCTATCACTCCGAAAGTCTAGGTCATGATACAAACAATTGTTGGGCTTTGAAGAACAAGGTACAAGACTTGATCGAAGCCAAATAGATTGAGTTTGACGCTCCGGAGAAGCCCAACATCATAACTGCTCCCATGCCCAAACATGGTCATGGAGTAAATGCTGTGGACGATGATTTATTTGTGACCTTTGTGGAAGAAATTTCCACTCCTTTGATGACGGTTAAGAGGAATTTGTTGTTAGCCAGTTTATATCCGGGCTGTGGTGAAGGTTTCCACATGTGTTCAATTCTGCCTGCTGGTTGCCACTTATTGAAATCAGGTGTTCAACGCCTGATGGATAACAAAGAGATCTTGTTTGAAAAAACTATGATTCCGTTGGTTCCAATTCAAGATGTTGCCATCATAACCATTTCCGCCAATCCTTCCAAGGTTTCCTCGAGAAAACCTGTTAGGATTACACCCGTCCCAAGAATTGCTCCGTTAATAATTATCATCCCTGGTGTAGTGGTAGAAATGATCGCGTGACAACTATTTCCGGATTACTCTGTCATAGCTTCCGCACTACACCTAAAAGGCCAAGATGGGTTTGGTATTCTACGGTCCTCAGTTTCAGTAGGCTCCCAGGTCTAAAGCAGTACGTCTTCCCGATTACTCGGTAAATGACACTATAGTCAAAGGGGCCTCCACTGAGTGGGGGATCTCATGCCTCCTTTTTTGGGATTACTCCCTCAAAGTTAACATGACTATACCGCCCGTCCTATCTTAAAGTTTGCCCAAGTCCGGATGTAGGACTTATGAGTAACCACCAAGCACCCTGAAAACCAGGAAAATCCAAACAAACATATATATAAAAATATAACACATAAACAACAATAACACATATACATAAATAAACAAAGATAGGCTTAACCCACTTAGAGATGGACCAGCAAGAGGTCAATCTTTCCCCAGTGAAGTCGCCATTTTTCTGTAGCGGTAGAAATGTTCAAGACTAAGAGATTGGATTGACTAGAATTTTTACAAATCAAAAATAAAAATCGCCACCGTGCTTTATTGTTTCCAAAGGAATGGGAAAAGAGCGAATAACCCAAAAAAGGGGGAAAGATTCAAGGTAAAGGGGTTGGTTATGCAAAGGGAAGGTATTAGCACCCTAAACATCTACGGTACTCTGCAAGAGCCTCTTTGAAAAATCTGTATATTTTGGCTGTATAAAATGTGTTGTATATAAAATGGATGGTGGAGGTGAGAAAAGAAATATATTTTTTATGATTATTGCACCCGCCGCGGTTGCGAACCTTTAGTGCCTACGTACCACCTTTCGTGCAATAGGGGATCAGGGTACACGTAGTTCCTCTTTAAAAATTTGAAACACAAGTGTGTTGGTTAATTTTAAGAGATAGGACATCATTGTCATTGTCCGTGTGGAAAACATACTTACTACCCACAATCATGAGAAAGGAGAATTTGCATCATCTCAAAGTGGAGGATAATGGCCTGGATTTTAAAATCAACAATGCCTCACTTAACACCTAAGTGGAAAATATCTCACTTTACTACATATTGTAGAAGTATAGTTGTTTGCACCACTACAAGGATTGACAAGAGTCTAACCTTTTGAGAAAAGTTTAAAGATAAAAATCCAAAGTGGAAAAATGGTTTAAAATGAGATTGATTGACTTTTAGTCTTCTCAAAAAAAAGTGTCAAAGTATTATTAGATTGATTGAAGTTTATTTATGAAAATGTTTTGAAAATGCATGGACATAAGTCCAAGTTTATTATGAAAGTAGTCTAAGTTTCAAAACAAGAAGAGTTTTCAAAGGAGGGAGAAGATTTTTGAAATTAAAGAAGATGGGAGGAGTAGAAGAGACTATCCTAAAGCATAAGGTAAAATATAAGGATAAGGACCATCTAACCAACAAGAAGCCAAATCTTGACATTAAGGGCCAAGATAAAATTCTCATTCTTTGGATTGAAACCAAGCAAGCAAAGATACTAGACATCTTCAAGTGTACTAAGTCTTCACAAAAATTGGGCAGAGTAACGGTTGTATACGAGTGAATTCCAGATTACAAACAGAGGATGTAATCACAAAAACCTGCACACAAAAAGCAAACAAGCAACCCAGTGTCTTGAGGTAAACCTCAAGAGCTCCGGACAAAATAATCAGATAAGATCACAAGGTATCCAAGATAGGCCAAGGTTTCTAATCCTAATTCCAAGAAAAGTCCACTGCTCCACCATGCCAAGGATAGTAACCAAGTAGTCTAAGTGCCATTAAGAGTTTTTTAGGGTTTATGTTGATTATTAAGTATCTTAAGAAAGGAAAAGAAAAGCTCAAGTGAGCAAAGTAAAAAAATGGCAAGAAAATAAATGCTCAAATGAGCAAAGATGAAAATGGCATGAAATGTAAATGTTAAAAGTAAATAGTACATAAAGCATAAAAAAGAATAAAATCATAAGGTAAAACAAGTCAATAATTAGTGGTTAGTTGGATGACCATCTTGAAACTTGCATTTGAAACTCATTGGAGGATTGGTAGGACCAAAGCCTCCACACAACAAGTTGCATTTGCTTTTTGTCAAGTATATCATCCATTTGGAATTCTCATAAGTACCATTTAATGATCAACGATGTTTAAGTGATCCGCGTTGACCAAAAGTGTTATAGATCCATTAGAGGATTGGTAGAACCAAAGCCTCCACATAATGAATCTCAAGGTTATTGGATCAAAGAGATCAAATTAACATACTTGGGCTTACAATCATAAGTTTGGGCCACGAATGATCATTTATTTGAATCGGGACAAAATTTAGCGCTATGTTAAGCAATCGTAAGTGGACTTATATAGAATTCGCACCTATTTTGAGGCTGGTCAATAGCAATTTATGCATCATTTGTTTTGAGACATGATATAGAGATCAAGCTCTAGCAACATTTAGTGCAATTAGAAAGGGAAAAGATGAAGAGGAATTAGGGTAAATAGAAAAAACCACATTTGAATTAATATTTAATCAAACTATTATTAAAATCATTCATCCATTTTTGTGGAGTTAAACTCAACATCATGGATCCAATGATGTTAATAAAGCCATGACCAAAATATCAACCCAAGACAGCCAGAAAATATTCACAAAATGATATAATATTTAATATATGTATTAAAGGATGAAAGATATTAAAATAAACTAAAAAATAATGGGGAAAATATCAATAATATTCAAATTAATCAAGAAATGAAAAATAAAATCATAGAAAAATCAGAAATGGGTCCAAATATTTTTATAAAAATTTTGGGAATTTTTAAAAGTCAGAAACTATTTTTTAAAATTAAAATAAATGGGTAGAATAAACAAAAATGGTAAAAAATAGTAAAGTCAGAAACAAAAATAAAATAAAGTCACCAATATTTGTCACAATATGTCATTGGATCATTCCATAATTTTTTCAGAATTTAAAAATGTGTAAAAATATTTTTAATCATTTTAAACAAATCAAATAAATGTAAAATTCATAAAAAAATACCAAAACAGAAAAATAAATTAGGAAAAAATAAAAATCAGAAAGAGAATGATCAAAAATATTTTTCATAATTTCTTCAGATTTTTTGGACTAAAAATGAATTTTCTATGATTTTTTGAAATTTAAAATAATTAAAATATAAAAATCAGAAAAAGAACATAAAAGAAAAAGATGTGGACCATTGCATGAGAGTCAAAACACGTTAGTAATCAAATCCAAAGGATCTGGCGCACTGTGCATATCATGGTCTTTACTGAATAAAGCACTGAATCAAATATAAAATCATAAATTCAAAAAAAAACAAATGGCACGCTTTCATTGGTTAGAAGGTGACACGTTGGTCATCTTCAACCTCCAGCCTCACGAATTGCAGGTCTCTCAAACTGTAAAATCAAAAGCTCAGACCTATGCCATTCGCTTCGTCTCTTCAAGATGAAGACAACCATACCCTCGCGCCATATTTATATAAACGGTAACTCAAGCAATTTGGAGAGAAATTTTTGAAAGGGTATTTGAAAATTCATGGTCAAAACGTGCTTCCAGATAAAAGTAAGTGTTGCAACTAGAACCAGGGCAATGAGAGCAACACAATGATACCAAATTTTTGAAGAATTGATGAAGGAATCTACCTATTAAAGTTGAGTTGCAAAGCTCTGAAACTGGACTTCTATGGAGCAATGTAGGGAACGATTCTTGAATGTAATTATATGGTTAGGTTCAGGGAAGATCAAGGAAGGTGAATTGATGGAAAAAATGGATTGAAAAAGGCTTGAGGATAGGATTCGAAGTAGCTAAATTCTGAGTTGTGAAGCAAGTTTGGCAGGGTAATTCTGGCTATCAAAGCTTGGGAAATATAATGGGGGATGACCCTCTATTTATAGGAAATCAAATGGGATGCTCAAGCATGTGGAATGATGCAAATTGGAGGGAAATCGTGTGAACCTGATACACGAGCAAAGTGTGATCTGATTTGCATCAAAACTCATCAAATCCTTGTGTTTCAAGGCTCTAATCCACTTTGGCAACTTGGTTAAACATGTTTAGGACACAAACGCGTGCTAATTTGATGTTTAAAGGCCAAAACATGGATTTCAAATTCTGACTTATGGTGAAACTTCAGTTTCAAGTTACCAAGTTCATTCCAATGGCATTTCCACCTCAAGGAGTCTTAGGGCAAAATTCTTGATGCTTTGGAAAAATGATGTAACAAGCTTTGTAATGGGAAAAGAATGGAATCAAATGGATGCTTAAGCTGAAAGTTACATGGAGTCAAAGTTGAGGAAAAAGAGTTGACTTTCCATACTTAGAAATATTTCAAATTCTTCTTTAAAAATGACCCATAATCTCTTGTATCCAAACATGGCCTTGCACTTAGAATTTTCTCTTGACCAAAAAAGATGGAATGAATTAGACCTCTTGAATGACATTTTTCAATTTTAACCACTCAAAATCTCCAAAAATTGAGCAAGTTATGACTTGTTGAAGTTGGAAAAAAATCATGAAATGACCTATAATCTTTTGCATTCTTAAGGCAACTTCCATCCCTTTTCTAACTTTGAACATAGAAGAAGGAATGAAGTACACATCCTTAGGATCACCATGAAAAAAGAATGGGCTCATGGTGATAAAAATTGACCAAGTTATGATCAATTGAAGTCATATATGGAAAAATGGGGGTTCATCTGGATGACCTGTAATCTTTCTTCTTCACCAAGTTCCTTCCACATGAAAACTCCTTGGAACTTTTAAAGTGATTTGTTGGTAACTCTTTGAAGAGAAGAATGCATTTGGAACCACTCAAAAATACCAAAATATGAGCAAGATATGCCCCTTTGAAGTCCAAAACCCTAGCCTCTAGATCAAGAGAATGCTTGGTGGAACTTTGCCAAGTTTGAACAAACTTTTTGTGCCAATATTATTCTTTTGTGAATAGAATTTTTTGAGGATGATGATGAGGACTCATGGCCACCAAAACCACTTCCATACCAACTTCAAAACAACTTCATTGGTGAGGTTTAAATCTCTCAAGCTTTGACTAGGGCATGGAAATAAACTCATGAACCCATGATGCAACTTGCTAAACCTCATTGCCTTCACCTACATTATTAATAAGTAAGACAAACCAATATTTTATTTTTTAATTTAGAGCAAAATATCAAAGCAAAATATCCATGTTCACCAAATAAAATAAGTCAAGGTGCTTGGTAACTCCTCAAAGAGCAAGGTTAAAGGTGGGGAGAGGAACCAAAAGCCCTAATGTGATTTTGTGGTGATTGAAACAATATGGTATGATGAAGGGATCTTAGGGGCAAAAATTAGGGTACAATAGCTGCCCTTATTTAAGTTTCTTCTATCCGGAGATACGAAGGTTAGAAATCTTCGTGTCGACGTGATCGAAGATACTTAAATATAAAACAAACCTTTTTTTTTGCCCTAAGATGCCATGCAAACATTTATGCATATGAATGGAACAAAAGACGTAAAGTAGTATTGGGGATGCAACATGAAATGTAGCAACATAAGAGAAATCCCACCAAGAAAATAAATCACTGGTAAACCACAAGAAAAGAATCAGAGAGGAGGTTAACAAGCATCGACATTCATTGCCGATGGTCTACCAACGTTTACTGGAGGTAGGAAGAGAATGTATAGCATATCATCGTCATTCACTGACGATGAAATATCAACGTTCACTGAAGATAGCAAAAAGATAAGAAACACCGACGTTCACTGAAGGTGTACTACCAACGTTCACCGAAGGTAGAAAGAGAAAATATCATAGCTTTCCCAGAATTCTGGTGTTCTGCCAAGAACGGGTCTCAACTTCTTTTTTAACCAAGGAAATCTTCCTAGAAAGGGTAATACATACTCTGTCTCAAATAAAGAGACTCCCACTTATTGTCGAAGGGGATTTACAGAGAGAAATGACTTTCTGGGGATAGCAATATGACTTCCCGGGGACATGCCACGATATTCTTGCTGAGGAGACAAAGTCTTCCTGTGCAAAATAAATGCACAAACCATAACTCAAAATTTTCAGAAATCCATAATAAATGATACCGTCATGCAACCACAAATCCAACTCAGAAATATACCGGAGCGAGACGGCCAAAGCAGATACATCCTTTGGGAAATAAACTCAAGAGGGTCAACCAATATCAACTAAGCAAAGACCGCTGCAAAAAAAAGGTCAGAACACAATGCTAATGAACAATGGTTTTTTAGTTATGCATGATGTATGTATGAATGTATGAGTGTTATCGTGCATATGCTGGTAAAAGGATACATAATCAGTTCAAATAAAAAAAACTGCCTCAGGTACTACGACGCTAGGCTAATCTTCAACCAGAAAGATCAATCCAAGAAAGGTAAAAGCAACTGCGGAAACCAAATCCATTGCTTGTGTTAACTTTACTAAGGAGAAACATAATTCGGATGTAGCTAAATCAAACAAATATCGGGATAGAACATCTTTCTTCTGGTTTTATTGGAGAAAATAGCTTTTCAAAAGTAACATGCCTATTGGAGATTTCGAGACCAGCCTCAAATAAGGCAGACTGATGCCGACACAACCGAGCCTTACTGGGGAATTCAAGCCTAACTCCCCAGAGAAAACTTTCATCACGAATGCTCACTCCAAACAAGAGATGCCATGGGATAACCTTCCTGAGGAATCAAGAAGTTAATACTTTCATCATACGAGGGAAAACTTGCTGGGGAAACTGGGACGGAGGCTTCTGACCATGCAAACCCAAAAAGCGAACCAAGACTTGACTGGGGACAATGGTATCACAACCCAATAGTACATCTTGTACCCACTGGTATTATCTCTGACTATCTGAGAAACACACAAAGATTGCGTACACCAGCAAAATGACCTGAGAAAACTTTCATGAAAGGAGTAAATCTTCTTAAAACAGCTGGAGTTTGTTCATTCTTGGGACCACCATTCTTGTTGTCATCGTTTCAACACAAATTCCAAAGTAAATTGAATTGTAAAAACCTCTCTTATTTTTGAAAAGTCAATTTTTATTTTTAATCTCTTTGCTTTAACAGTTATTATCAATAATAAATGAAGTCTTTGCAAGCTAAATAAACATAAGAACACCAAGAATTGGGAGAAAGCTCGAATTTCATTAATAGAATGGTAGTCTGCAAACGGCGAGACTCCATGGATGATTACAAAGTTTGGGAAATGGTAATACATAATGGAAAAAGATACATTGAGATACAATGACCACTATTACCCCTAACAACTTTTGAAGTCCTGAGCAGCAACTTTTGTTGAAGTATGGTAAGGATCCGAGAAGATCGTTGCTTCAACGATCAAGTCTTGTATGATGCAGTTACTTTCCAAGAAAGTCCCTAACTTTTTCCTAAGCTACCCTTGCGGGTTTTCAACTTAGCGGGAAATTTATTTTGTTTATGTCTCTAATTTTTGCCTAGACCGCCCTTTCGGGTTTTCGGCCTATCGAGACGCTCTTTTTTGCCTAAGCCGCCCTTTCGGGTTTTCAACTTAGCGAGTTGTTCTTTTATTTCTTTAGGCGAAGTATTTCTTGACTGCGTCAGCATTCATGGGACGTGGGAACTCCTCGCCATCCATAGTTTCAAGAATTAATGCACCATCAGAGAAGGCTTTCTTGATAACATACGGGCCTTCAAAATTGGGAGTCCACTTGCCCCTAGAATCAGCGTTGAAAGACATGATCTTCCTGAGCACGAGGTCGCCTTCTTTGAATTCATGAGGTTTGACCTTTTTGTCAAATGCTTTCTTCATTCTTTTCTGATATAACTGCCCATGACACAAAGCTGTCATTCTCTTCTCTTTAATCAAATTCAATTGGTCAAACTTGTTCTGAACCCATTCAGCCTCTGTCAATTTGGCTTCCATTATCACACGCAACGAGGGAATCTCTACCTCGACAGGGAGTACAGCTTCCATTCCATACACTAGAGAAAACGAGGTTGCTCCTGTTGAAGTGCGGATAGATGTTCGATATCCATGTAGGGCAAAAGGGAGCATTTCATGCCAATCCTTATAAGTGACAACCATTTTCTGGATGATCTTCTTGATATTTTTATTAGCAGCTTCAACAACCCCATTCATCTTAGGCCTGTATAGAGATGAATTGTGATGGACAATCTTGAATTCTTCGCACAATTCTGTCATCATCTTATTGTTCAAATTCGAGCCATTGTCGGTGATGACTCTGCTTGGCACACCATACCAACATATAAGATTATTCTTAATGAAGCGCATAACCACCTGCTTAGTAACATTGGCATAAGAAGCATCCTCCACCCACTTGGTGAAGTAATCAATTGCTACTAAGATAAAATGGTGCCCATTCGAAGCTTTGGGTTCTATCATCCCAATCATATCAATACCCCACATAGAGAAAGGCCATGGGGAGTAAATCACATTGAGGAGTGTCGGAGGTACATGGATCTTATCTGCGTAAATCTGGCATTTATGGCACTTCTTTGCAAATTTGTACCAATCAGATTCCATTGTCAACCAATAATAACCTGCCCTTAGCATCCTTTTAGCCATTGAATGTCCATTAGCATGAGTTCCAAATGAACCTTCATGGATCTCATGCATCAACATGTCTTCTTTGTGTCTATCCACGCATCTGAGCAAGACCATGTCAAATTTCCTCTTGTATAGCACATTTTCACTGAGGAAGAAACTGCCTGCCAACCTTCTCAGTGTCTTTCTATCTTTCTTTGATGCACCAAACGGGTATTCCTGAGTCTAAAGAAAATGCTTGATATCATAGTACCAAGGTTTTTCATCTGCTACCTCCTATGTCGCAAACACACGAGCGGGCCTATCGAGACATCAAACTGTAATTCGGGGTATATCATTCCAAGCATTTACTTGGTACATGAAAGCTAGAGTTGCCAGAACATCTGCCATCTGATTTTCATCTCTAGGAATGTGATGGAATTCAACTTTATTGAATAAGGGTAGTAATCTTCTAGCATAATCTTTGTAAGGGATCACGCCAGGGTGACGAGTGTCCCATTCTCCTTTAATATGATTTATTACCAATGCTTAATCACCGTACACATCTAGAATCTTGATTCTGAGATCAATAGCTTCTTCAAGACCCATGATGCAAGCCTCATATTCTGCCATATTATTAGTGCAATCAAATGTTAACCTTGCAGTAAAAGGAATATGTGATCCATGAGGAGTAATAATCACAACACCAATTCCTTTACCATAAGCATTCACAGCTCCATCGAATACCATACTCCAACGAGATTCAGGTTCGGGACCCTCCTCGGGCAATGGTTCATCACAATCTTTCATTTTCAAGAACATCACATCTTCATCGGGGAATTCATATTCTGCAGACTGATGATCTTCCACCGGCTGGTGAGCAAGGTAATCTGCCAACACACTACTTTTGATAGCTTTTTGAGTGCGGTATTCGATATCATATTCATACAACAACATCTGCCAACAGGAAATTCTCCCAGTAAGAGCAGGCTTTTCAAAAATATACTTGATTGGATCCATTTTGGAGATCAACCAAGTGGTATGATTCAACATATACTGCTGCAAACGCTTTGCCGCCCAGGCCAAAGCACAACATGTTTTTTCTAGCATGGAATACCGCGACTCACAATCAATGAACTTTTTGTTGAGGTAATAAATGGCGAACTCTTTCTTTCCCGTTTCATCCTGTTGTCCCAAAATACAACCCATGGATTTATCCAACACGGTTAGATACATAATCAACAGTCTTCCTTCTACGGGAGGGAGCAAAATAGGAGGTTCAAGCAGATACTCTTTAATAATTTCAAATGCCCTTTGGAAGTCATCCATCCATACATAACCTTGAACTTTCTTTAACAACTTAAAGATCGGTTCACACGTTACGATCATGTGGGAAATAAATCTGGAGATATAATTCAAACGCCCGAGGAAACCTCTGACTTGCTTTTCAGTTCTTGGTGCTGGAATTTCTTGAATTGCTTTGACTTTGTCAGGGTCAACTTCAATTCCTTTCTGGCTAACAATAAAACCCAACAATTTCCCGGATCTAACTCCGAAGGTGCATTTATTTGGATTCAAGCGAAGACGATACTTCCTCAAACGCTGAAACAACTTCAACAAATCTTCTATATGCCCTTCTTCAGTCTGGGATTTGGAAATCATATCATAAACATATACTTCGATTTCTTTGTGCATCAGATCATGGAATAGGGTTGTCATAGCCCTCTGGTACGTTGCACCAGAGTTCTTCAACCCGAAGGGCATCACTCTGTAACAAAATGTTCCCCAGGGTGTGATAAACATTGTTTTTTCCATGTCCTCTGGAGCCATTCTTATTTGATTATACCCGGAAAATCCGTCCATGAACGAGAATACCTTGAATTTTTATATGCTATCCACTAACATGTCAATGTGAGGCAATGGAAAATCATCTTTTGGACTAGCTTTATTTAGATCTCTGTAATCTACGCATATGAGGACTTTTCCGTCTTTTTTCGGTACCGGGACAATATTGGCAATCCACTGAGGATACACTGACGTCACAAGAAAAACAACATTAATTTTCTTTAGGACCTCCTCTTTGATCTTTACTGCCATATCCGGGTGGGTTCTTCTCAACTTTTGTTTAACTGGCGAACACTCTGGCTTCAACGGCAAACAATGCTCAACAATGTCTGTAACTAGACCAGGCATATCTTGATAAGACCAAGCAAAAATATCCACATATCCTTTCAACATCTCAATCAACCCGTTCTTTACATCAGGATGCAATGATGCTCCAATCTTGACCTCCTTCGGATCTTCTTCTGAACCCAAATTAACCACTTCCAAAGGCTCTTTGTATGGCTGAATGGTATTTTCCTCGTGCTCAAGCAACCGTGAGACCTCTTCTGGAATCTCATCATAATCTTCTTCTTCAGCCCCAAACACAGGACATTCAAAGTTGGGAGAGGGTGCAGGGTCACTGTATTCAACGGGTTTTTTAATTACTGCACATGTGATTTATGATTGCTTTTAGAGACTGACACATATAACAAGTGATCATGCAGACTAATTTTCAGTTATTATTTATTTTGAAAGGTTTTTTTTTGTTTTGATTATTACCATTTCCCAAGAAAAAAAAGGCGGAAAATAAAAGACATAATTTGGAAGCAAAGACAACTTTTATTAATGATCTTAACAGTTATAGCAAACAGATAAGCCCTACAACATCGATACTTCCACCTTGGGCAGAGTGAAAGTTTTTCAAAAGAAAGAAATAGATTAACGAAACAAATTACTTTGAAATATGTATGCAAGAAGGAACATCAATGGTGACCCAGTTCTGAACTCGGACTCCATGCGTCACGTAATTCGGTGCTTTCTGCTCTGCTTCATCCTCTTCAACAACATTAATTCCAGAACCAATCGGATGGAGGTAGCCTCTGCTGCGGAAAACATCATGATAATTGTTCACAGAAGACTTCAACTTCAGGCTTTCGCCTTTTCCAATCTTCGAATAGAAACCCAAACTAGCTATGTTTTTGTTCACAGGTGGATGTACAAGTCGTCCTCAAACTGCATTATGACCATTGCGCACAACTTGTTGCGCATACTTCAGTGAGACCACAAAATTCTCATTCTTCCTTATGTTGTCAATGGATAGGGCTTGGAACTGGGTTCCAACAGCAGCCTCATCCGCTTCTACAATATTGAAAGAGGATATATGGGATATTAACAACGCCTGCTCCCCATTTACGATTACTACTTTCCCTTCACGCAAAAACTTTAGCTTTTGATGCAGGGTTGAAGTGACAGCTCCTGCTTCGTGTATCCATGGTCGTCCTAGCAAACAACTCTACGCGGGGATAATGTCCATTACCTGGAAAGTTATCAAGAACAAGTGTGGTCCTATATGGATGGGTAATTCCACTTCACCGATGACAGATTTCCTCAACCCATCAAAAGCCTTCACAATGATGCCACTCGGGTGCAGAGGTGTTCCCTGATACTTTAAATTCATGAGAGTACTTCTCGGTATAACATTTAACGCGGATCCGTTATCAATTAGCACATTGGACAGCGAATCATTCTTGTAATTCATAGATATGTGGAGGGCCAGGTTGTGATTCCTCCCTTCATCTGGTAACTCATCATCACAAAAACTCAAGTTGTTACACGATATAATGTTTCCAATTACGTTGCTGAATTGATCCAACGACATGTCATTCTCTACAAAAGCTTGGTCTAGTACTCTCATCAGTGATTCTCTATGAGCGGAGGAATTCATCAATAAAGCTAGGATGGATATCTTTGAAGGAGTATGCAATAGATGATCTACAATTTTGTAGTCGCTCATTTTAATTATTTTCAAGATATCATCTACTTCTTTCTCCAATGTAGCTCCACTAGTCTCTCCTGCAACCTTCTTAGGCTCATCGTTCTCAGCAATTTTCTTTCCAGCAACAACATCTTTTCGAATAACCGGTGCAAACACACGACCACTACGGGTCACCCTACTATTATCAGCTATATTTCCAATATCTGGCATTGGCTGGATGGGAACTTCCACCCCATCTTCCAAGATTGTAGCATTGTATTTGTAAGGCACAACCTTATCGGATTTATAGGGAACAGGTCCTGGCAGACTAATTACCAATGAGGTAACAACTGGTTCGCTATGGTACTCCACTTCAAGGTGAGCGGATGCACTAAAATAAGGTACAATGACATTTACACCTTCCTCGATGCAATCAGCTTTCAACAGATCACTTCCGGTAAACAAATCTTTGTCTGAAGAGAAATACTCATCCGTGGAGGCATATTTTTCCTCTGACTCTTCTCCCATTAAATAAACTTCGACCATATCAACCTCATGATAATCATCTCTTTGACCTGTGATCTTGATAGTCCCATTGTCTAACAGCAATTGAACACCGTCTCTCATAACAGAACATCCTCGAGAGTCTCGGCAGCAAACTATGCAAGATCCATATTGGTGTTCCACCTATCCAGTAGTACGGCAGAAAGTGGCATGCAACTGTACGAGATCTTCGTTCAAATGTTCCACATCAAAAATTCTGAATTCACCAGGACATCCAAAAACCATATTCACTTCCTCTTCATACTCTGCCCTAGGCCTGATTATATGGATTAAACCTTCATTCATCATCTCCTGCAAATCAGCCTTTATCTTCTCGCAACCCTGGATGTTTGTATTGCAAACAGCACAACCAGCGTGGTCATGCGTATAATAACTGAATTCACAGAGGTTTGCGTGCATCTTCACTAAATCCCCTCTAACCAGATTAATGTCAAAAATCCGGAAGTCACCTGGACAACCGGCCAGCATATTCACAGCATTCACTCCTCCGTGTTTGGGCAGAGGATTGTCTTTCACATTAGGTCCCATGTCTTTAAAGGATAGAATTCCAGACTTCACCAACCTTTGCACCTCGGTCTTTAAAGGATAACAATTTTCAACACTATGCCCTGGTGCTCCCTAATGAAAGGGACACGTCTGGTCCACTTTGTAATACCAAGGCAATGGTGATGGTACTACTGGAGGTGGTTGTGTCTGGACCAACTTCTTCTGAATCAATGCTGGTAGTAGCTCTGCATAGCTCATGGGAATAGGGTCATAGTTCTCCCTTCTCTGATTATTCCCCTGGTTCCCCTGCTAGGACTGTCTTTGATAAGCAACGGTAGTTGGAGCGGCATTCATAACAGGAGTCACTGAAGCAACTTACTGGTGACGCTGATAATTCCTTCTAGGAGAATTTACCCTCCTCTCTTGTATAACAGCATTGGCATCCCCTTCTTTCTTCTTTGTAAACCCATAAGCTGGCTTCTTCACACTTCCGGATCCTTCACCCTTTGTCAAACAACATTCTCTTACTGCCTCTTCTAAGCGGACGCCCATTTCTACCATTTCTGTAAAATCACTCAGGGCACTTGCTACCATTCTTTCGTAGTAGAAAGCGCTTAACGTCTTCAGAAAATTTTTAGTCATTTCCTTCTCCTCTATAGGGTGAACCACATGTGCAGCCACTTCGCGCCATCTCTGTGCTTACTCTTTGAATGATTCTTTATCTTTCTGAACCATGGCCCGAAGCTGGTCACGATCAGGCGCCATGTCCACATTGTACTTGTATTGTTTTATAAATGCTTCTCCCAAATCATTAAAGGTATGGATGTTGGCGCTGTCTAAACTCATGTACCATTTCATCGCTGCGCCGGTCAGACTATCTTGGAAAAAGTGAATCAGCAGGCGCTGATCATCGGTGTGGGTAGACATTCTCCTTACATACATCACCAAGTGAGCATAATGGAAAGTGTTGCCCTTGTACTTCTCAAACTCTGGGACCTTGAACTTAGCAGGCACTTTAACATTCGGGACCAAACACAGCTCATTCACATTTTTCCCAAATAACTCTTTTACCCTAAGAGCCTTCATCTCTCTTTGAATTCTTTCAAGTTGCTCTTGGAAATCATTCATTTTGTCATAAAGACCCAAGTCTTCACTCGGCGGAGGGAAAGGACAACACACATCTTCATTAACAAACGAAACCAAATTTGCCGAAGGGGGTGCAGCAGGAACAGTATGCACCACAGGAGGTGCTGGAGTGACAACATTTGGAACCACTGGAGCATCTTGGGGGCCCAAATTGAAACCTTCAGGTACAAAATTCTTTGGCATTCCCCACGAATAACCCTGAGGCATGTGGTTTTGAACAACAGTCGAAGTAGCGGATACAGGAACAGCAGGAACTTCAGCATTTGCCCTTGTTGTTTGAGGTTGAACACTCGGTGGCTGATTCTGAGCAACCACCAGATCTTCCATCAGAGTAGTCAAATTGTCCAAGCCAGCCTTCAAAGCAGAAACTTCTTCGCGCAACTCGCGATTCTCCTGTTCTAAGTTGTCCATCTTCTTTTTGAAATTAGCCCGAGTGTTGTAGTGATGAGTTAGCTTGCTGAATGAAGTAAAGAAGCTGGGTAAGGCACCTGGATATGCATAGTAAATGCAAGAAATATGTGCAATATGATGCATGACATGAAATGCACATGATTATTTTTACTTTATCATTTAATATTTCAAGGGATTTAACGTTTATAGACATATTGCAAATATCAAAATAAGAACGCATTTGAAATACTGAAAACTTTTATTATAATAACTTCAAAATAGGTTACAAGTTTCAATGATCCCAAGTACAAGATGAAAATACAATCTAAAATCTTGAGAAAAGGAACTGATAGAGATCAATATGTACGCTGGCGCTTCCCTGTGAGCCTGGCAATCTGAGCTCTCAACCTCTGGTTTTCTTCCACATGTCTGATGGTAACCTCCTTCCAATCCTCTGAATCAGGAAGTGAACAAACAGCACCTGTTTGAGGCTCAGGAGAAAATAAATCCCCTTGCCTCTCCATAGACTCCACCGCTCGGCTTTCAAGGATCTCGATCAAATCATCTTTCTCCTTCAAGTCTGCTCTATAGGAACTCTCTAAAGTCTGGAACTTGTTCTTCCAAGAATCCATTTCCTTTTGCATCCTAACCAAAGTGAGTTGCAGCTCTTCTAGATCATCTAATAAGGGAGGAGTGGTCTTCACAAATAGACCAGGCATGGGTGTCTCCCGAGTATACGGCATCTTCAACTGAATGGCTCTCGATTGGACCCACTGAAGGTATGGCTCCAAAGAAACAGCGCCCCTAGGTCCCAAATCCTTCCTACTCTTCTTATGAATGTGACGCCAGGCCTTCGTAATATTCTCCCTAGCTTCCCTGTGGTCTTCTCCTTCCTTCAGAAAGAAACTACTCAAATGAATACTGTTTGGTTTATCCCTCATCGGGTAACCAAGCTGTCGCCGTGCAAGAACATGGTTATAGTTAATTCCTCCCTTTGTACCAAGAAGAGGTACATTGGGTAAACTAACACAATCGTCAATAATCTCCACATCCTGATAAGCTCGATGATACCAATCAATATCCGAGTGAGTAAGTGCCATGATCTTAGGAGCCCAATGAGGTTCCCTCTTGACATCCCAAAAAGCATCAGACTGAGGCATATGAGATATGAACCACCGATACAACAAAGGTGTGCAACACATGATCATTCCCCCATGATAAGAATTTCGAAGATGAACAGAGTAATAAGCATCACCCAACAATGTAGGAATTGGGTTTCCAATCATGAAAATCCTGATAGCGTTAATGTTGACAAATTTGTCCACATTAGGGAATAAGAATAATCCGTAAGCAAGTAAAGCAAAGATGGCCTCAAAAGCAACCGTACTCTTCATTCTGGAAAAGTAACGAGCTTTCTCCAATAAGAACTGAGTTGGTAATCCTCTAATCCCTCCTTTAGTAGTCATATGGGCTTCCACCTCAGACTTCCCCAGATGAACCAAAGCAGCAATCTCATGTGGTTTTGGCTCACCCTCCAAACCAGTAAAAGGAACACGATCGGTAACGAGCAAATCCAATAGATAGGAATACTCCTCCGGTGTAGGCATCAACTGATAATCGGGAAAAGTAAAATAGTGATACACCGGATCATAGAACTGGACCAAGGTTGAGAGAATACCCTCCTTCATCTTCAGCTTCATGAGAGGAATAATGGATCCATACTTCTTCCGAAAGTCTGCAGAACACTCGATCTCTGGAATTAGACTGATCAACTCATCTATCTTGGCCTTGGGATCCTTGAAACTGTATTTCCCGGTCTTTCTCTTTCTAGAATCCATGGTTAACAGTACTTGAGATATTCACAAATAGTCAACCTTTAAATCCCTTGAAATATTATTTTCTTCAAAAGATGCTTATGAGTGCATGGATGCATGATGCAGCAATCACACACAAGATCACACATATTGGGTTCATAGGTTCAACGTCACGAGCATGAGGTCGAAGGTACAACCCATAAGGTTTTGGTCTAAAAAGTTATCACCTGCCGAACAAGGTTCTAAAGGTTCCCAAAGTCTATATCCTTCCTTCGGATATTACCAACTTCCTGATTAACTCGGTAATTAGTAATATTCTCAAGAAAAACTCGTCCGAGCGTAGTATCGCGTGACAACTATTTCTAGATTACTCTGTCATAGCTCCCGCACTACACCTAAAAGGCCAAGATGGGTTTGGTATTCTATGGTCCTCAGTTTCAGCAGGCTCCCAGGTTGAAAGCAGTACATCTTCCCGATTACTCGGTAAACGACACTACAGTCAAAGGGGCCTCCACTGAGTGGGGGATCTCATGCCTCCTTTTTTGGGATTACTCCCTCAAAGTTAACATGACTATACTGCCCGTCCTATCTTAAAGTTTTCCCAAGTCCGGGTGTAGGACTTATGAGTAACCACCAAGCACCCTGAAAACCAGGAAAATCCAAACAAACATATATACAAAAATATAACACATAAACAACAATAACACATATACAGAAATAAACAAAGATAGGCTTAAACCACTTAGGGATGGACCAGCAAGAGGTCAATATTTCCCCAGTGAAGCCGCCATTTTTCTGTAGCGGTAGAAATGTTCAAGACTAAGCCATTGGATTGACTAGAATTTGTACAAATCAAAAATAAAAATCGCCACCGCGCTTTATTGTTTCCAAAGGAATGGGAAAAGAGCGAATAACCCAAAAAAGGGGGAAAGATTCAAGGTAAGGGGGTTGGTTATGCAAAGGGAAGGTATTAGCACCTTAAACATCTACGGTACTCCGCAGAAGCCTCTTTGAAAAATCTGTATATTTTGGCTGTATAAAATGTGTTGTATATAAAATGGATGGTGGAGGTGAGAAAAGAAATATATTTTTTATGATTATTGCACCCGCCGCGGTTGCGAACCTTTAGTGCCTACGTACCACCTTTCGTGCAATAGGGGATCAGGGTACACGTAGTTCCTCTTTAAAAATTTGAAACACAAGTGTGTTGGTTAATTTTAAGAGATAGGACATCATTGTCATTGTCCGTGTGGAAAACATACTTACTACCCACAATCATGAGAAAGGAGAATTTGTATCATCTCAAAGTGGAGGATAATGGCCTGGATTTTAAAATCAACAATGCCTCACTCAACACCTAAGTGGAAAATATCTCACTTCACTACATATTGTAGAAGTATAGTTGTTTGCATCACTACAAGGATTGACAAGAGTCTAACCTTTTGAGAAAAGTTTAAAGATAAAAAGCCAAAGTGGAAAACTGGTTTGAAATGAGATTGATTGACTTTTAGTCTTCTCACAAAAAAGTGTCAAAGTATTATTAGATTGATTGAAGTTTATTTATGAAAATGTTTTGAAAATGCATGGACATAAGTCCAAGTTTATTATGAAAGTAGTCTAAGTTTCAAAACAAGAAGAGTTTTCAAAGGAAGGAGAAGATTTTTGAAATTAAAGAAGATGGGAGGAGTAGAAGAGACTATCCTAAAGCATAAGGTAAAAGCTAAGAATAAGGACCATCTAACCAACAAGAAGCCAAAGCTTGACATTAAGGGCCAAGATAAAATTCCCATTCTTTGGATTGAAACCAAGCAAGCAAAGATACTAGACCTCTTCAAGTGTACTAAGTCTTCACAAAAATTGGGCAGAGTAACGGCTGTATACGGGTGAATTCCATATTACAAACAGATGATGTAATCACAAAAACCTGCACACAAAAAACAAACAAGCAACCCAATGTCTTGAGGTAAACCTCAAGAGCTCCAGACAAAATAATCAGATAAGATCACAAGGTATCCAAGATAGGCCAAGGTTTCTAATCCTAAGTCCAAGAAAAGTCCACTGCTCCACCATGCCAAGGATAGTAATAAGTAGTCCAAGTGTCATTAAGAGTTTTTTAGGGTTTATGTTGATTATTAAGTATCTTAAGAAAGGAAAATAAAATCTCAAGTGAGCAAAGTAAAAAAATGGCAAGAAAATAAATGCTCAAATGAGCAAAGATGAAAATGGCATGAAATGTAAATGCTAAAAGTAAATAGTACATAAAGCATAAAAAAGAATAAAAGCATAAGGTAAAACAAGTCAATAATTAGTGGTTAGTTGGATGACCATCTTGAAACTTGCATTTGGAACTCATTAGAGGATTGGTAGGACCAAAGCCTCCATACAACAAGTTGCATTTGCTTTTTGTCAAGTATATCATCCATTTGGAATTCTCATAAGTACCATTTAATGATCAACAATGTTTAAGTGATCCACGTTGACCAAAAGTATTGTAGATCCATTAGAGGATTGGTAGAACCAAAGCCTCCACACAATGAATCTCAAGGTTATTGGATCAAAGAGATCAAATTAACATACCTGGGCTTACAATCATAAGTTTAGGCCACGAATGATCATTTATTTGAATCGGGACAAAATTTAGCGCTTGTTAAGCAATCGTAAGTAGACTTATATAGAAGTTGCACCTATTTTGAGGCCGGTCAATAGCAATCTATGCACCATTTGTTTTGAGACATGATATAGAGATCATGCTCTAGCAACATTTAGTGCAATTAGAAAGGGAAAAGATGAAGAGGAATTAGGGTAAATAGAAAAAACCACATTTGAATTAATATTTAATCAAACTATTATTAAAATCATTTATCCATTTTTGTGGAGTTAAACTCAACACCATGGATCCAATGATGTTAATAAAGCCATGACCAAAAAATCAATCCAAGACAGCCAGAAAATATTCACAAAATGATATAATATTTAATATATGTAGTAAAGGATGAAAAATATTAAAATAAACTAAAAAATAATGGGGAAAATATCAATAATATTCAAATTAATCAAGAAATGAAAAATAAAACCATAGAAAAATCAGAAATGGGTCCAAATATTTTTATAAAAATTTTGGGAATTTTTAAAAGTCAGAAACTATTTTTAAAAATTAAAATAAATGGGTAGAATAAACAAAAATGGTAAAAAATAGTAAAGTCAGAAACAAAATTAAAATAAAGTCACCAATATTTGTCACAATGTCATTGGATCATTCCATAATTTTTTCAGAATTTAAAAATGTGTAAAAATATTTTTAATCATTTTAAACATATCAAATAAATGTAAAATTCATAAAAAAATACCAAAACACACTAATAAATTGTGAAAAAATAGAAATCAGAAAGAGAATGATCAAAAATATTTTTCATAATTTTTTCAGATTTTTTGGACAAAAAATGAATTTTCTATGATTTTTTGAAATTTAAAACAATTAAAATATAAAAATCAGAAAAAGAAAATAAAAGAAAAAGATGTGGACCATTGCATGAGAGTCAAAACACGTTAGTAATCAAATCCAAAGGATCTGGTGCACTGTGCATATCATGGTCTTTACTGAATAAAGCACTGAATCAAATATAAAATCAGAAATTCAAAAAAAAACAAATGGCACGCTTTCATTGGTTAGAAGGTGACACGTTGGTCATCTTCAACCTCCAGCCTCACGAATTGCAGGTCTCTCAAACTGTAAAATCAGAAGCTCAGACCTATGTCATTCGCTTCGTCTCTTCAAGATGAAGACAACCATACCCTCGCGCCATATTTATATAAACTGTAAATCAAGCAATTTGGAGAGAAAGTATTGAAAGGGGATTTGAAAATTCATGGTCAAAATGTGCTTCCATATAAAAGTAAGTGTTGCGACTAGAACCAGGGCAATGAGAGCAAAACAATGATACCAAAGTTTTGAAGAATTGATGAAGGAATCTACCTATTGAAGTTGAGTTGCAAAGCTCTGAAACTGGACTTCTATGGAGCAATGTAGGGCACGATTCTTGAATGTAATTATATTGTTAGGTTCAGGGAAGATCAAGGAAGGTGAATTGATGGAAAAAATGGATTGAAAAAGGCTTGAGGATAGGATTCGAAGTAGCTAAATTCTGAGTTGTGAAGCAAGTTTGGTAGGGTGATTCTGGATATCAAAGCTTGGGAAATATAATGGGGGATGACCCTCTATTTATAGGAAATCAAATGGGATGCTCAAGCGTGTGGAATGATGCAAATTGGAGGGAAATCATGTGAACCTGATACACGAGCAAAGTGTGATCTGATTTGCATCAAAATTCATCAAATCATTGCGTTTCAAGGCTCTAATCCACTTTGTCAACTTGGTTAAACATGTTTAGATCACAAACGCGTGCTAATTTGATGTTTAAAGGCCAAAACATGGATTTCAAATTCTGACTTATGGTGAAACTTCAGTTTCAAGTTACCAAGTTCATTCCAATGGCATTTCCACCTCAAGGAGTCTTAGGGAAAAATTCTTGATGCTTTGGAAAGATGATGTAACAAGCTTTGTAATGGAAAAAGAATAAAATCAAATGGATGCTTGAGCTGAAAGTTACATGGAGTCAAAGTTGAGGAAAAAGAGTTGACTTTCCATACTTAGAAATATTTCAAATTCTTCTTTAAAAATTACCCATAATCTATTGTATCCAAACATGGCCTTGCACTTAGAATTTGCTCTTGACCAAAAAAGATGGAATGAATTAGACCTCTTGAGTGACATTTTTAAATTTGAACCACTCAAAATCTCCAAAAATTGAGCAAGTTATGACTTGTTGAAGTTGGCCAAAAATCATGAAATGACCTATAATATTTTACATTCTTAAGGCAACTTCCTTCCATTTTCTCACTTTGCACATAGAATAAGGAATGAAGTACACATCCTTAGGATCATCATGAAAAAAGAATGGGCTCATGGTGATAAAAATTGACCAAGTTATGATCAATTGAAGTCATATATGGAAAAATGGGGGTTCATCTGGATGACCTGTAATCTTTCTTCTTCACCAAGTTCCTTCCACATGAAAACTCTTTGGAACTTTTGAAGTTATTTGTTGGTAACTCTTTGAAGAGAAGAATGCCTTTGGAACCACTCAAAAATACCAAAAGATGAGAAAGATATGCCCCTTTGAAGTCCAAAATCGTAGCCTCTAGATCAAGAGAATGCTTGGTGGAACTTTGCCAAGTTTGAACAAACTTTTTGTGCCAATATTTGTCCTTTGTGAATAGAATTTGTTGAGGATGATGATGAGGACTCATGGCCACCAAAACCACTTCCATACCAACTTCAAAACAACTGCATTGGTGAGGTTTGAATCTCTCAAGCTTTAACTAGGGCATGGAAATAGACTCATGAATCCATGATTCAACTTGCTAAACCTCATTGCCTTCACCTACATTATTAACAAGTAAGACAAACCAATATTGTATTTTTTAATTTAGAGCAAAATATCAAAGCAAAATATCCATGTTTACCAAAGAAAATAAGTCAAGGTGCCTGGTAACTCCTCAAAGAGAAAGGTTAAAGGTGGGGAGAGGAACCAAAAGCCCTAATGTGATTTTGTGGTGATTGAAACAATATGGTATGATGAAGGGATCTTAGGGGCAAAAATTAGGGTACAACACCCGGTCCTATCCCATACACTTTTTATAAGGTTGTCCCTTGGCACTATGGCGCCGATGTGTATTACCATGGAGTTAAACAAGATCTAAAAAGTGAGGAAGTTGATGTTGATGTCAGCAATATTGTTGGGGCTAGAAAGGTCACTAGAAGCGGAAGACTCTTTTCTCCCGAGATTTCCCCTCCGACTGTTCACAAACCTGTTGTCATTCCATCTGTTAGTACATTAGCTATTGTCCCGATTCCTATTCCGGTTATCACCACTGTCGCCGAGCCATCTGGGACTCGGGGCAAAGAAATCATAGGTGAGCCTGTCCGGACGGAGGCACCTAAGAAGATCATTGTAGAAACCTCTAAGCAGGAGATAGAGGAAATTTTGAAGATAATCAAGAAGAGTGACTACAACATAGTCGAGCAGCTGGGGCAGACCCCGTCAAAAATCACCATGTTATACTTGTTGTTGTGTTATGAGCCCATGCAAAGGCTCTAATTGCATTCCTTAAGACTGCGCATGTGCCGCAGGAAACTTCGGCTGATCAATTCAAAGATTGCGTAGCTAGCCTGACTGTCGACAATGGGCTGGGTTTCTCAGATGCAGATCTGATTGCTGAAGGAAGGAATCATAACGATGCTCTGCACGTCTCAATTGAGTGCAGGGGCACTACTATGGCCCATGTACTGGTGGATACCGGATCCTCATTGAATGTTCTGCCAAAGAAAGCGTTAGACCGTCTGGACTGTGAAGGTTTGATTCTGAAGCCGAGCAATATTGTGGTCAGGGCTTTCGACGGGTCAAAAAGGATGGTGCACGGGGAGGTGGACATCCCTGTCAAAGTTGGCTCTCAGACTTTTGCATCCACCTTTTATGTGATGGATATCAGACCCTTGTACTCTTGCTTGTTGGGCCGCCCTTGGATTTATAAGGCTGGGGCAGTGACTTCCACGCTCCATCAAATGTTGAAATATCCGGTAAAGGGGAAGATTGTCACAGTACAAGGTGAAGAGGAGTATATGGTGAGTCATCTCAACTCTTTCCGCTATGTGGAGATGGATGGGGAATTCATCGAAACCCCTTGTCAGAACTTTGAAGAGGTCCCTCAGACCTTGGCGTCAACTAAAGTTGCTACTGACAAACCTCCGATGAAGATGGCTTCTCTCAAGGATGCCAGGGCTGTAATTGAAGAAGGGGGGTGTACAAATTGGGGTCAGCTCCCTGATTTCACGCACAAAACTGACAAATTTGGTTTGGGCTTTACTACAGGGGCTCAAAGGGCTGTTAGGCACACACGGATTGGAAGACCTCCTCTGCATATCAACAATCAGGAAGTTAATGCGATTGAGGACAGTGAAGAAGATTCAGACATCGACAGCTGGATCTACCCCACAACCAATGGTGGATTGAACAACTGGACGACGAAGGACTTCATACCTATTTCTTTTATTCCACAGTGATTGACTTTTGTTTTAAGAGTTGTAATAGATAGTTTGAAATTTTACGGCCCGGTGCCTTGCCTGAAGCACCTTGGCTCTGTTTGTGAGGGCTTATTATTTGTCATTTCATATATCATTAATAAAACATTGGACATTTCTTGCATTACAAATTTTGCGCTCCTTGTCCTTCTTTTCTATCTCGCACTTTATAAAAACAGCTATTCTCTTACACACACTCACGTATCATAATGCAGATCCACATCTACTCTAGATCCCATTGATAACGACTCTGCTACTACCAGTTATGACTTTGAAAATCCAATCAACCAAATCGAGGACGAAGGTGAGGATGATTGTGAGGTGCCTGGAGAACTTGCTAGACTGTTACTGCAGGAAGAGAGGGCCATACAGCCTAATGAAGAGCCAGTTGAGTCAGTGAATTTGGGTACATAGGTGCGAATCTGAAGCCTAGTGTCAAGCAGCGGTTGATACAAATGCTACGCGACTATGTTGAGATCTTTGCCTGGTCCTATGAAGATATGCCCGGTTTGGACACTGATATTGTGGTTCATCGCTTGCCAACTAAAGAAGACTGTCCTCCGGTAAAACAGAAGGTTCGTTGTATGCGTCCTGAGATGTCTAAGAAAATCAAAGCTGAGGTCATGAAACAGTTTGACGCCGGATTTCTAGCTGTCACTTCTTATCCGCAATGGGTTGCCAACGTTGTTCCAGTACCTAAGAAGGATGGTAAGGTACGGATGTGTGTGGATTATATAGACTTGAACAGGGCAAGCCCCAAAGATGACTTTCCACTTCCTCACATCGATGTTCTGGTCGACAACACCGCACATCATAAGATCTTTTCCTTCATGGATGGTTTTTCTGGTTACAATCAGATTAAGATGGCTCCCGAAGACATGGAGAAGACAACCTTCGTTACACAGTGGGGAACCTTCTTCTACAAGGTCATGTCGTTTGGATTAAAGAATGTTAGGGCTGCTTATCAGCGCGCCATGGTCGCATTGTTCCACGACATGATTCACCATGAGATTGAGGTTTATGTTAATGACATGATTGCAAGGTCCCAGACTGAGGAAGAACACCTTGACCATCTCCAGATACCGCTCGACAGGTTGAAGACGTACAAGCTCAGGTTAAACCCAAACAAGTGCACCTTCGGAGTAAGGTCTGGTAAGCTGCTAGGTTTCGTCGTCAGTGATAAAGGTATTAAGGTGGATCCTGCAAAGGTGAAGGCTATACAGGATATGTCGGCCCCCACACAGAAAAGGAAGTTAGAGGATTTTTGGGACGTCTGAACTACATCGCCCGATTCATTTCACATTTGACTGCTACTTGTGAGCCGATCTTCAAGCTGCTGAAGAAAGATCAAGTGGTAAGATGGAATGATGAATGTCAGACCGCTTTCAAAAGAATCAAAGAATACCTCCAAGAGCCACCAATTCTGATGCCTCCAGTTGAAGGAAGACCTTTGATCTTATACTTGACAGTACTAGACAATTCAATGGGGTGCGTGTTGGGGCAGCATAACGAGTCTGGCCGAAAAGAGCACGCTATTTACTACCTTAGCAAAAAGTTTACTGATTATGAGACCCGATACTCATTGCTTGAGAAAAATTGTTGCGCTTTGGCATGGGCTGCTCGCCGGCTGAGACAGTATATGCTGACTCACACCACCTTATTGATTTCAAAGATGGATCCAATCAAGTATATCTTCGAGAAGCCCGCCTTATCCAGAATAATAGCAAGATGGCAGATGATCTTAACTGAGTATGACATCCAATACACAACCCAAAAAGAAATCAAGGGGAGTGTATTGGTAGATCATTTGGCGCATCAGGCCATGGATGACTACCAATCCATGAATTTCGAGTTCCCGGATGAGAGCATCCTGTTGGTGACCGACTGTGAAGAACCTGGACCGGATGAAGGACCTGAGGAGGGATCCCGATGGTCTATGTATTTTGATGGAGCATCAAACGCGTTGGGTAATGTCATTGGCGTTGTGATTATATCTCCTGAGGGCTGTCATACTCCGTTCACCGCCCGACCATGTTTTAATTGCACCAACAATATGGCGGAGTATGAAGCATGTATCCTGGGTCTTCGAGCTGCTATTGACCTGAGGATTAAGTTTTTGAGTGTATTCAGAGATTCCGCTCTAGTGATCAGTCAGATCAAAGGTGAGTGGGATACGAAGCACCCAAATCTTATTCCTTACAAGGAGTATGTATTAACATTGCTCCCACACTTCGAGGAGATAACCTTTGAACACTTCCCAAGAGAGGAGAATCAGTTAGCGGACGCGCTAGCTACCATGTTTTCTATGTTCAAGGTCAGGTGGGACAATGAAGCTCCCTAGATTACCATCGAGAGGTTGGATGAACCCGCATATTGCTGTGACATCGAGACTGAAGAGGTAGCAGATAAACCCTGGTTTCACGAGGTAAAGAGGTATCTTGAGGCTTAAGAATACCCCGAGGGGGCATTTGTTAATGATAAGAAGTTTCTGAGAAGGTTTTCCGCGAAGTTCGTCATCAACAATGGGGTTCTCTATAAACATAACCATGATTCAACCTTACTGTGATGTGTGGACAAAAACGAGGCAGAAAGGATCATGGAAGAGTTACATGAAGGTACCTTCGGAACTCATTCCAGTGGACATACCATGGCAAAGAAAATCCTACGGGCATGATATTATTGGTCCACTATGGAAGCCGATTGTTATCAGTATTCTCGAACCTGTCATAAGTGCCAAGTCTATGCTGATAAGGTGCATGTACCTCCAGTTCCTCTGAATGTTTTGACAGCTCCTTGGCCTTTTGCAATATGGGGCATCGATATGATCGGCGAGACCAGACCTACTGCTTCTAACGGGCATCATTTCATTCTGGTAGCAATTGATTACTTTATAAAGTGGGTCGAGGCAGCTCCCTTTGCTACAGTAACCAAGAACATCGTGGCGCGGTTTATCCGACACAATCTGATCTGTCAATACGGTGTACCAGAAAGGATCATTACGGGCAATGGTACAAATCTCAATAATACGATGATCATCGAGCTCTGCAAACAGTTCAAGATACAGCATCATAACTCTTATCCCTACCGGCTGAAGATGAATGGAGTTGTTGAAGCGGCTAATAAGAACATCAAGAAGATTATGCAGAAGATGACGATGACATACAAAGACTGGCATGAGATGTTAGCGTTTGCTCTTCATGGATACCGTACCTCAGCACGGACGTTGACAGGGGCAACACCCTACTCTCTGGTGTATGGCATGGAGGCAGTCTTGCCCATTGAAGTCCAGATACCCTCTCTCCGGATTATGAAGGATGAGGGTTTGAGCGAGGACGACTGGATCCAGACCCGACTTCATCTGCTGAATCTAATTGATGAAAATAGGCTTACTGCTATTTTTCATGGTCAGACGTATCAAAAGCGAATGATCAAGGCATTTAACAACAAAGTCAGACGACAAGAATATCAAGTCGGGGATCTGGTGATCAAACGCATCATACTGCCGTAAGGTGATCCCAGGGGCAAATGGACCCCTACATACGAAGGGCCATTTGTGGTTAAGAACATTTTCTCGGGAGGAGTTATGATTCTAACCACCATTGATGGTGACGACCTTCCTCACCCCGTCAATACAGACATAGTGAAAAAATACTACACCTAATCAAAGACCCGCTAGGTTGACACACCTAGGCAAAAATAAGGGCTTACCGGCGAACCAAAAGGGTTCGGGAAAAAGTAAGGGATGAAAATGAAAAAACTGTACACCCGGCAAGTCGAAAACCTCAAAAGGCGGCTTGGGAAAAAAAGGGTATCCCGGTGGATTGAAAACTCGAAAGGGCAGTCCAGGCAAAAATTAGGGATTGAAGCGTAACATTATGTCTCATTGGATCATCTTGCAACCAGACTTCGGTATCGACTATCAAGCTCGGACGGTGCCAATCAATCTGATTCACCTTCGACCAAGTAGCAAAGTGATGAGACGCTCGAAGATATAAGGGAAATAGCAGAGTTGGAACCCAATGGGATTGTCTCACCTAGCTGTTTTTCTTTCTTTTTCACAAATTCTATAATTTCTATCTTTCTGTGGCATTCTCTTACTAGGACGTCAACCTCTTGTACAAAAAATGCCTATTATGGGCCAACTTCAAAATCAATACAATTCATTTTCACAAGAAATTTCAACTTGTTTTTCTTTTTCTGTTTTGTTTTGCAAGAACGTCCAATGATTCATTTCTGATATATGCATTTGTAATTGCTGCTTATAAATATTTACATGAGAAATAAAAGACAATTACTCGTAATTCCAGGAATAGTGGCAAACAAGAAGTGTCCAAACCTTACAGTTGCTCTACCCACCAAGTACATGGATAGAGCCAGCTGGAGAATATGACTAAAGATACATACACTCCCCGCAGAGTAGGAAGTACCCAAAGACAATGGTGTTAACTCCCCCCAGCCGAGGTTCATAATCGCGAATGAGACGGAAAAATTCTCCCCAAGCAGAGTTTATCTATCACCAGAAATAGAAGTTCACCATCAGCTGAGTTTATGTCTTCCACAAGCAGAAATTCAATCCCCGACAGGGTTTATTTATCACCAGCAACGGTAATTCATCCCCAGCGGAGTTGTTTCTCCAGATCAGCGGATCTTCCAACAGAGTATCTCCCTTCCCCGCAGAGTCTCTCTCGACGGAATATTCTCGAGCAGAACAGACGCAAGTCTCCAGCTAATCATCATCGGCCACTATCCCTAGTGAGAATGAAGAACTCAACTCCTGGTACTCTCCAACAGCAGTTCAGGATTTATTTTCCCCAGCTAGAGAATATCACAATAGCATTGCATATCCATACATCATGGCATGCGCATACAGCACAATCTCATTTATTTTGAGAACATCATTACTCAATACATTTCATACATCATGACATTACATACGACTAACTCTTTACCTTTCAGGGAAACATACAATCAAGTTTCTCACAAGTTTTCTCTGGTTCAGTCAAATCAATACAATGATTTCTACTCCAGTTCAAGCTATGAAGCCCAGAGATCGACCGAAAAATAGCTTGATCCCCAGCAAGTTATTCTGAAGCCTGAAAATCGACCAGATAGCAATACAAGATACCATGAAGCCTGGAATCGACCAAATAGTGGTATATCTTAAATTTAAGCTATAAAGCCCAGAAATCGACCGGAAAACAACTTAACTCTCAGCAAGTTATTGTGAAGCCTGGAAATCGACCAGAAAGCAATACACGATACCATGATGCCTGGAATCGACCAGATAATGGTATAAGATACCGTGAAGACTGGACCACGACCAGATAACGGTAAAGGATACTGAAGCTTGGGACACGACCAGATAACAGTATCAGGTACTGTGAAGCTTGGAATTCGACCAAATAGCAGTTTACTCAGCCAATTACTATGAAGCCCGGAAATTGACCGGATATTAGTAAGCCTTAAATTCAAGTTGAAGCCCGGATGCAACCGGATAACCACTTGATTCCTTCTGAAGCCTGGAGCACGACCGGATAAGAATTGAGAAATTGTGAAGCCTGGAAGACGACCAGATAGCAAGTTTAATCTCATCTCCCCAGTAAGTCACTGTAAAGCCTGGAGCACGACCAGATAGCAGTCGGTCTTATTTTTCTTAGCAAATCACTGTAAAGCCTGGAGCACGACCAGATAGCAGTCAATCTTATTTTTCTCAAACAAATGACTGTGAAGCCTGGAGCACGACCAGATAGTAGTTCATTGTCACCTCCTCAACTAAGAGATGATTCCCCAGTAGAGTAACGGACAACTGAAGTTCCTAAAACTCTATTTCTCTCAAGACAGAGACCAGCATTCCCCAGCATAGTCCTCCTCAACGACAGGTATATGGGCCCTCGCAAAGGAATCTCTTATGCGATCGACACTTCTTTTGATGTCATCTTTAAGCCCATCTTTCGACATCAACCTCCAAATGGCATCTATAAGCCCATTCCCGATATCGCAAGACCAGTACCACTTCATGCGAGTGCAAATTTCTGGGCACTCTAGTGTTCAATTATCTTCCACCTTCGGATCACGAAACACAGACAAGCCAATCTACATCCTTAGGTTTAAGAAGATTGAACAGGGGCAGTTGTTGTACCCAAAAATTTTCCCTCTCATATTTCTCAATACATGTCAAATGAGGTCCTCAAATTGCTCAAGGAAGTCCAAGGTTTGACCAGACAAACTCTCTCCTAAGGAAGTCTACCCCAAATTAGGGTTTCAGTTTGCATCAACATGTTTGAGTCCAAAGGATCCCAAATTCTCACCATTATCCTAATATGTTCTCAAGATCATCCATGCCAAGTTTCAAGCCTTACAGAGGAAGTTTGCTCAGTCAATTGCTCAAAGACCTGAAAATCGACTATGCTAGGGCAAAAGTTAACTATGGCCCACATACAGTCAAACATCAAGATTTTTGGTCAAAATTCTCATTTTGAAGTATTATTCATCATTTGATCAAGGGTTGATAATTATTCCTCAAGTATTTCTCACAATTCATCAAAACCCAAAAGTTGCTAAATTAGGGTTTTGTAGGAAAAGTCAACTCAACTTTGACCAAGCATAACTTTCTCATACTTTATCAAAAATGAACCATCCAAAGCTCATTTTGAATAGGATGTAATTACCTACAAATCATCTTCAGCTTCCAAGTTGAAAATATGCACTCACAAGAAGATATAAATTTGGACATTATAGGTCATTTTGGAAAGTCAACAAAAACACCTTTTGGGTCAAAGCTTCATACATTAACATGGAAGACTCAATTGAGATGAGACCAAAAGGGTTGCTTAGAGGACATCTTAAGCTTTCTAAAAAGTCTAAGAACACCTCTCTAGGGTTAAAATTGAGAGAGTTATGCATTGGTAAAGTTGGCCCTTTTTGCAAAATTGCCAAAAGTCAAAAGTGTCCAAAATTGCAATTTTTGCCAAATGGGCCCAAATTCTTATGCTTGCATTGAGTTTGTAACATGACCCATGACCCATGAGCCCTTCCATTTGTCATTCTTTTATTTTTGTCATTTATTTTGATTTTATTTCAATTAAATCAAATAAAATCAAAATAAAATCATGAAAATATCAAAAACTAATCAAGGCTTGATATTTTATGCATGTTTAGGTCTATTATACAGCTGGAGATGGAATAAAATCGTGCAAGGATCATATGGATACAAAATATTTCATTTTGCTTGATTTGGAAAGATTTGCATAAAGGATCAAATCATGAATCAATGATCATAATTGGAGAAGATTTGAAACCAAGTTGCAACCCTAATTCATTCTTGGATACATAAGGAAGGATTGCAGACCAAAAACAAAGAGATTGGAGGCGTGCAAAACAGAAAGCAAGTTTCAAAAAATTCAAGAAAAGTGGCAAACTGATTTCCACGTTTTAGATCACTTCAAGGCATTCTAGTGATTCCAATTGTTTGCTGGACATCCTAGGATCCTATTTCGATCATTAGCAAGCTTCTCCACGCCTTGAAACGCACTGTAAGTGTTACACGATTTCCATACTTTTTTGAAATCGAATACGATCATTCTGGCATCTCTAACATGATTTATTAGTATATTCTTAATCCTTGAGTTATTTGCAAGCTAATGGTTATGATTAATTGCATTTTTTTTACTATACATCAAGATGCCATAGTTAGGGTTCTTGCTTTGTTTTTAGGGTTTTTCTGTACAGGGACAATTGGCCATGGATAGTGGTACCATGATGCTCGTGAGACTGCAACGAGTTTATTGGTACCACTGGTTATGATTTATCATGCATGGACAAGGTTTTGGAGTGGACAAGGGTTGTACCTACGCCCAATGTCTGTAGGTAAAGGGTTTTGTCTAAAACGACAGAGCCAAGGAAGAAGAAGGATAACGTGGCGCTCCGTGACTCGCCCATTAAAATTTTGTGTGTTGTTTGAGTTTAACCACTTGTTTTATCATATAATGTTTGCTTGTTGGTATTTTTACAAATAACATGGCCAGCTCATATGGTAAGCATGCAGCGTGACAGTGCTCAAGGGCATGGATTCGATTCCCAGGTCCCCATATTGCTTCATATATTTTTTCCTTGCATAATCAGGTACACGAGTCTCCCATGTGACTACCATGTGTCATCAGCATTCAACCATCAGATCTCCAGCATGCCAGATCCAAGGCTTCCCACGTGAGGGTCCACCATAGGGGAGTCAAATGCACGCATAGAATCTGGCAAAGTCAATGGGGCCAAGAATTGTTGGGCCAAGTAATTTCCATCAACACCCCCTCCTTTGCTATTCAACCACCAGGCCCATTCTATTTCTTTTCTAATTTTTCTTATTTAATTTAATTTGTTTAAATTGTTTCTAACACAAATAATTTCTTTTTTTTTCATAAAAAAATCATAAAATCAATTTTCACAAATTTAGAATTTAGGTTTTATTTTATTTTACCAAATTTAATTTAATATTAGTCTAATTTAATTTAGGATTAATTCTAACCTTTTTCATATATTTAAAATCAATTAGAAAAAATTAGGTTTAGCATGTGATTTAATTTTTATTTCTTTCTCAAATAAAACAAAAATACAAAATATGTCGATTTAATTATTTTTCTTAAAATTAAATTAATTAGAAATTAGGTTTTTTATTTATTCAATTAAACTTTATTTTCTCAAAATAATCAAAATCAACAAAAATGATTTTTCTTTTTAGGTTACAATTAGGTAGTCGGGGTCAAAACCCTAATTCTCTCATCTTCGATTTATCGCGCGCGTTTACTATTTTTGCAATATTAATGTAACTGCTTACAGTATGTAATAACTTAATTAGGATTTTCTTTTATCGTTTTACGGGTTTTTGGCTATGTAATTAATCCCTACCTCGAAGCCTTGTAATAGCGTAGGTTTTATTTCTCGCATTTTAATTCTCACAAATATTAACTGTTAGATGTATGATAATAGGATTGTATGACAAGATTGCATGATAATTTAAAATGGCTAGAAAACCCTAATGTGCAAAGATAATAACTTGAAATCAAATCACTCGCACATGCGCACTCTTAGGGTATACTCTCACTTCGGCTGCCTTCGATAAAATGATCATTAGGTATAGGGTGTCTTAGTGGTTGCCCTCCTGTCTAACAAAGATCAAAAGTCCCGTTCAGAAATGTTTCCTCGGAAAGGTTGCTTCGAATATGATCTTAAGACTCTAGGGTTATTACTAAGACGTCCTAACATTTCTTTAGTGATCGTACGTCCCTTACAAATTGACCCTTACAACTCCAACGACGGTGCAACCTATTTCTCAATAATAAGATACCGCTGTCTAAAGGAAACGAGAATAGAAACAATCCTTTTTCGAGTAGGTAGATGCTAGTAGGTACTTGCTCAAAACAAACTTTTTCACACCAAGCACTTTTTTCAGACAAAGTTTTCAAAAACAACTTCGTAACACTCTTGAGGACAAAAACAAGGGTTAAAACGAAGTAAAACAAAACTTTTCAAAACAAACACACACAAGCAATTTTAAAAGATGAGCAAGTACCTAAGAGCCCGTGGAAAACCATGGATAGAAAGGGTGCTAACACCTTCCCTTTCTATAATCTACCCCCCATACTCAAAATCTCGAAAAAGGAATTTTTCTGGGCCTTTTTCCTTTCCAGTTGGATAAAATAAAAGTTGGTGGCGACTCTTACTTACCGCGACATTTTGCGAACACAGACGCAAAACGCAAACCAGCATTTTCCAAAAACAGTCGGTTCTACCACCGTATCACACTAACCACCATGGACGGTGAAGATTTCGCAACCCTGTGAACACGGACATAGTCAAAAGATACTACAAATAAAAACAACCCGCTAGGTTGACTGGCCTAGGAAAAAATAAGGGAATCCCGGCGAATTGAAAGGGTTCAGGGAAAAATTAGGGATATATATGCACAGGATTATACACCCGGCAAGTCGAAAACCTGAAAAGGCGACTTGGGCAAGAAAGGGTATCCCGATGGATTGAAAACCCGAAAGGGAGCTCCAGGCAAAAAATTTGGATTTAAAGTGTACGACTATGTCCCGTTGGATTACTTATTGCAAGCTTTATTACCAAGGTCAAAAGTTCAAATGGTACAGATTAGCTTAATCAACTTCTTCCGATAGCAAGGGATGAGATGTTCAAATACATAGGGGCAATAGCAGGGTTGGAATCCAATGAGATCATTTCCACATAGCTATATGTTTTGTTTTCACTTTGGATTCTTTTCATTTAACAACAATTTCCTCTTACTAGGTGTAATACGGTGGGATAACTGACTTGGGGTTTTTACGTTTTATCGCAATTATTGCGGATAGCAAGAGTCGCCACCGGCTTTTCTTTTATCCAATAAAAGAAAGGGTGAAAAGAACAGGAAAGACCTTTTGAGATATTTTCTTGAGTTAGGTGGGTAGGTTATGAAAAGGGAAGGTGTTAGCACCCTTTTCATCTGTAGTTATCTACGGACTCTTAGTTGCTAGCTCACTTTAAAATGCTTTGTTTGAAATGTGTTTGTGATTGGTTTTGAAAGTGTTTTTGAAAGTGCCTTTGCTTAGTCAAACTTTGTAATGATTCTCGTCTCTATAAGAATGCATACAAAGTGTTGAATTTTGAAAATATTTCATTTGAAAGTGTTTTTGAAAGTGCCTTTGCTTAGGCTAACTTTGTAATGATTCTCGTCTCTATAAGAATCCATTCAAAGTGTTGACTTTTGAAAGTATTTCATTCGAAAGTGTTGGTGTGTTTTGAAAAATGTTTTGAAGATGATTGTGAGCAAGCAACTACAAACGTTCTACCTACTCAAAAACTCTTTGTTCATTTCCTCCTCCTTTAGATATTTCTATCTTACCATTGATTGGTAAGAAGTCCTATCATTGGATGTGAAGGGACGAGCGTGGGTCGTCATGTAGTCATAGAAGGCAACATTGTAGGATACCTTAGTAATTTTTTTTTAAGGGTCTAAGATCGTTTACCGAAGGCAACATCGAAGGGTCATCTAGGGACTAAGATCTTATATTCGAGGGTCTTTGCTAAAGCATCTCACGTTCGAGGGACATGACTATTTTTCTCAAGGCAACAAGTGACGTTAACCCTAGAGGTGCAAGTGTGCAAAGTGTTTGTTTTTCATGATTTGTTTGTCTTGAATTAGGGTTTTCTATTGGTTGATTTTAGTCTTGCCATACAAACCCTAATTACTAGCATTTGTATTTGAAAGCAATAAATTGCAAAATATAAAGATTATACGCTATTACATCATTTGGGGATGGGGGTACAAATTTACAAATGGGGAGATTAAAGCAATTAAAACCTAATTACTATTACAACCATATTGAATAATGAATAACAATAAAAATATAAATAAATATAAATATAATGTAAAAAAAAGAAAAATTGTTTTAAAAAACTTTTACGTATTGACACATACACTTATGTATTGATACAAAAACTTTTTATGCATTGACACATGCACTTATACATTGGCTCATATATGTTTTGTATTGACATGTGCACTTATGCATCGATACATATCATTCCTTGATCCTAGAAATTAAAACCAACTCAGTATGAGTCGATATATACAGGTTTGCGTTAGCTCATAACCTGTTTTGCATCGACACATACACTTACGTATCGATACATATCATTTCTTTACTCCTGGAAGTCAAAATCAACTCAGTATGATTCGACACATAATGGTTTGCATTGACTCATTTCTTTTATGTATCAACTCATAACCTGTTTTGTACCTAATATATGTCGACACATAAAGTTATGCATCAACTCATACTGCTGTTTTTTACTTCCAACATTTTTCTGCTGCATATATGAGTCAGTTCTCAACACATGGTTAATGAAAATGAAAAGTAAACATATGGTTAGCTTCACGGCAATGATATCTACGTTTTATCTTCACAAATGAACCACTAATGATGCTTGTATGAAGAGTTCAAAGTCAAGAAAACTTACCTTGAAACTAAAATTTGTGTTTTGATTTAGAGTTGTTGTATTGTCTTGGAGAAGTCAAGTGGCTATTTTTGAGTTTGGAGAATGGTGATAGTTATGTTACAGAAGTTTCTCTTATGTTTGAACAACTTATATATGATGTATATGAAGTATGTGGATGGTTTGTTTGGACAGAAATGCAAGGTTTGAGAGATTTGAAGATTTTCGTTTCTAAGCTCAAGAGTGGAGTGGTGTGGACAGTTATGGTTTTTTTGAGAGTATTAGGGGTTTTGAGAAACTTGTCAAAATGACAAAAACTTCTGGCCCTTTAGCTTGCAAATGGCCTCTCTATTTATAGAGGAGGTTTGAGAGGATGAGAGAGTTTGTTATACAAGCTGTCAAAATTTTGGTTTGGTTGAGATGAAACAACTAAGTTATGTAAAATTTGATGTCCCGATGCATGGTAAAAAAGGGATCTGAAGTGGCTAGGAGTTTTTAGGCATGTTTCTTTTTTATTTGATATTGTGTGTGCACAAATAACTGTTAAGAGGCTCAAGGAGAGCTGACTTTGTATAAAGCATGCTTTATGTGAATGGCAATGGTGCCTTTGTGCCATAAATGGAATGATACAATGGATAATACGTGAGTCACTTGGATAATGGTTCAATAAGTTGTGTAAACATCTGATTATGGATAGATTTTCAAGTCAAAAGGCCTTCAAAGTAAGATTATGTAGCATGGCATAAGGATTTTGTTATATGTTCTTCAACAAAATGACTTGCAATTCAAGAATGGATGCCTAACTTCAGGCTCTTGAATCTCCCAACTCAAGTATGATAAATTCATGCTCTTGGATGTTTTGGAAAGCTTGAAACATACTATATAAATTTCATGTTGGTCATTTTGACAAAATCATCTTGGAACTATGTGAAAAAATGCCAAGAAGTTAGGATAAAATCCTGACCAAAATCTGTTGAAAATTTCTCTAAGTGTTAGATGAAAATGTCATGACTTTATGGGCTTATATCTTCAAATCTAAGCATTTTTTGGACATCAAACCTCTAATACAAAGTTGTAGAATTCATCAAGATCTACAACTTTCATGTTGAAAGTTTCCTTTGAATCATTTTGCATCATAGTGAAGAATTGGTATGAAGTTGTGAAATAAACATGTATAAAACACTTAGAAAAATTTCTAAGTCTTGAAAAGTTTTGACTTTTCAAATTGACTTTTGACTTTCTGGACTTATTGATGATCAAGCTTGATATTATTGAATGTATTTTTGATATTTGATCTTTGAAACTTAATATAGACCAAAAAGTCAAAGTTTGACTTTTCAGTGTACAGTTGACTTTTTCATCAGTTGACCAAATTTCATATATCAATCCATTGATCTTGAGAAATGTTTTGAGCCATGAAATTAGGTCAATATTTTGTATTTGAATCCTTGATATTGTACTTTAAGCCATTAGATCATGTATTAGTTCAAAAAGTCAATGATCAGTCGTTCTTGGTCAAAACCCTAATTTGTTGTCTCAGTGTTTCGGAGGTGATTTTGTCTGATCAATTCTTGAGAATCCTTGAGCATTGGAGATCCTTTGTGAGGAATGTCTTGAGAAAGAGAGGGCAAATTTTGTTGTACAGTATCGGGCCCTGTTCAATCTTCTTAAATCTGAAGAGTTAGATTGGCGGGTCTGCCATTCGTGACTTGAAGGTGGAAGATGATTAAACACTAGAGTGCCCAGAAATTTGCACTCGACTATGTGTTAGTTGATTGTATCGGGAATGGGTTTAAAGATTCTATTTAAAGAAGTGATAGAGAGTTTGTCAAAGATGGGCTTATAGATTCCATCCAAAGGTGATTGTTGATAGAAATTAGACTAGGTCTAAACTTGACTGTAACTGGGAAGATATAGTGGAATGAGTATCAAAATAACATCCATAATTGGATCGTATCTGACTCATATCTGAAAGATGTACTGAATGAGTGTCAGAATGACATTCGTATCTAGATCGTATCTGAATTGTATTTGAGAAATATGTTGAATGAGTGTCATAATGACATTCGTATAAGGATTGTATCTGAACTACTTTTGAGAAATGTACTGAAAGAGTGTCATAATAACAGTCGTATTTGGATCGTATCTGAATTATATTTGAATGATGTATTGAATGAGTGTCAGAATGATATCCACATCTGGATCGTATCTGAACTGTATTTGAAAGATGTATTAAATGAGTATCAGAATGATATTTGTATCGTGATTGTATCTGAATTGTATTTGAAAGATGTATTGAATGAGTGTCAGAATGATATTCGCATCTGGATCGCATCTGAAATGTATTTGAAAGATGTATTGAATGAGTGTTAGAATGATATCTGCATCTGGATTGTATCTAAATTGTATTTGAAAGATGTATTGAATGAGTGTCAGAATGATATCTGCATCTGGATCGTATCTAAACTGTATTTGAAATATGTATTGAATGAGTGTCATAATGATATCCGCATCTGGATCGTATCTGAACTGTATTTTAAAGATGTATTAAATGAGTGTCAGAATGATATATGCATATGGATCGTATCTGAACTATATTTGAAAGATGTATTGAATGAGTGTCAGAATGATATCTACATCCAGGTCGTATCTGAACTGTATTTGAAAGATGTATTGAATGAGTGTCAGAATGATATCCGCATCTGGATCGTATTTGAACTGTATTTGAAAGATGTATTGAATGAGTGTCATAATGATATCCGCATATGGATCATATCTAAACTGTATTTGAAAGATGTATTAAATGAGTGTCAGAATGATATATGCATCTGGATCGTATCTGAACTGTATTTGAAAGATGTATTGAATGAGTGTCAAAATGATATCTGCATCTGGATCGTATCTGAACCGTTTCTAGAGTGAATCTGGAATAAGTGTCTGAATGACATTCATATCTGGATCGTATCTAAACTGTATCGAGGGGAAAATCTGGAATAAGTATCAGAATGTCATCCATATTTGGATCGTATCTGAACCGTTTCTAGAAGAGAATCTGGAATAAGCATAAGAATGTCATCCATCTTTGGATCGTATCTGAACCGTTTATAGAAGAGAATCTGGAATAAGTATCAGAATGTCATCTGTCTCTGGATCGTATCTGAACCGTTTCTAAAAGAGAATCTAGAATAAGTATCAGAATATCATCTGTCTTTGGATCGTATCTGAACCATTTCTAGAAGAGAATCTTTGGCTGATTGTATTTGACAGATGATAGGCTATTGACGAGATCTACCTGTTCAGGAACCGGCCTGAAAAGATAAAGTTAGTTTCATGCAAGGGCATGATGTATGCATTGCGTAATGATGCTCTCAGAATGAATAAGAATGCTATATGTGTTTCGTATGCATATGCTATGATGTATGAAATGTGAAAGGTGGTTGAAGTGTATCTTTATCTGGGAAAATAAATTTCTGACTACTACTGGGGAGTTTTTCTTATTTGTTTGAAGAAACTCCACTGGGGATGTGCTGATTTGTGTTTGAGGGATAGATTTCAGGAACCTTGGTTGTCCATTACTTTACTGGGGAATTTAATTCTTATTTACCATGACCGGGGATAAAAGAGATGATTAAACTTTTGTCTTGGAGAGGATAGTTGAGTGGTATCTGGTCGAAATCCAGGCTTTGCGGCAACTTTCTGGGGAGCATGAAGTTAGCTGTTATCTGGACGGTTTCCAGGATTCGCATCAACTTATTAGAGATAGTATCAACTCTGTTGGGGACAAGGGGTTTTGTCCATTGATTTGTAATAGTCTGAGAAAAGACTCGTGTTGGGGAATCTGTAGTTTGTTGGGGAAATAAACCATGTTGAGGAGAAAATTTTGAAGACCTTATCGGGGAGATGAATTCTTTTGGGGAGAACTCCGCGAGGTTTCTTTTTTCATTTAAGACCAACTCAGCTCCGGAATGTTAGAATGAATCCGAGCCTTGATTGTATCTGAGGAAATATTAAACGAGTATTAAAATGACACCCATATCTGGATTGTATCTGAATTATACCTGTAGGAGAGTCTGGAATGAATGTCAGAATAAATTTGTATTTATAGTGCATCTGCATTGTATCTAGAAGATGATAAACTGCCAACAATTTCCATCCATTTGGGAAATGGCATGATGTGTGCGTTTGTTGGGAGAAGATCAAACTCCTTTATCCGCTGGTGAGTTTGACTATGTCATCGGCTGGAGGATGCCCCACTTTTGTTTGAAGATGCTTCTATGCATGTGGGGGATAGCCTTGTGGAGGATTGTACCCTTATCCGTGAAGATTATTCTGTGGGGATAATCTTATAAAGGTAGTTCTGGCGACTTCACTGGGAATCACCTTATGAAAGGGACTTTGTGGGGGTTTGTCACTGTCCATAGTAGTAAGTGTTGTAGTACTGCCAGAAAATGTTTGCTTGGTCGTATGTGACCCTTTACTGGAATTCATGTTCAATGCCCTAAGTGATTCCGATGGAGACCTGCCTCTGGCTATTCAGGACTTTATAATAGATTTCTTGGAATCTTGACTTAACTGTCACTAATGAGTTCGACAATAACATGTCATGCCCCCTTGATTATGGGAGATTTATCATTGGAAGTGCCTTCCAATTTGAAGTGATTCTGTTTCTTGAGAGAATTTCCGTTCATTGGATATTCGCCGTGTGAATTTCTCTGTTGTCAAATAATTAGCTATATGCAAACAGCGGTATTCAAACAATGCAAAGTTTATGTTTGTCTTGAACTTTTGAAAATGTATTTTTAGCAGATAAAAGAATTTTGTAAGAATATGAATTCGACTCAGGATTTACAGTAAGCCTTAAAGGAGTCAGGATACCTTTTGTAGCAGTATGCTTTCGAACTAACCCATGCTTCAATTAGGACTTTTAAGGGGTTGTAACGTGGCTTGGTTCACAGTTTAAGAAACAAAGGATAAGGCTCAAAGTTTATTTGTACCCACCCGTTCTTCATGATGTTCCACATTCCTAAACTCAGTTAATTGTGCGTTTGAATTCCTATTGAATCTGGAATGATATTTTGGTGATGGTTCGGATAAGTTAAGTTTATTGGAGCAGACAGTAATTTTTTGCAACATTTTTCCGTTGTCGAGGATTTGTAGCGACCTCTTTTTTATTTACTATCCCTAATTTTTGCCTAACTGTTTTTGTTTTGAGACTACAGTCAGCGGGATGTCCCCCGTTTTTCTTAAGTCTTCTTCGTAGGTTTTGACTCAGTGGGCTTTTCTTTTGAGAGATAATGATTGCCTATTTTATGGAGAACCATCGTCGTCTTTTGATTCAGAAGGATGTTTTTGATGTCATTCATTGTGTATGAAGTGAAAGCTTACGACTGAACGCGCATTTGAATTAACTGAGAAACTACCCTGCCCCCGGTCATGAGTAAAGGTTACAATTTGTGTGAAAAAGAAAACTCTTACTTATTTGGCTCAAAGGGGTTGACTAGGGATTATCTTCCTTATAACTCCACTATTTGGGATTTGAAACAATGTCTGTACATCGTCAACAAAGTCTGTCCAAAAGCATACTGTATGAGATTATAGTGTTATTTTTGTCATCCTCTGTCTAAAGGCTTACAACTTATAATCGAGAGTTGAATATCATAGAAAAAGAGGTAAAAGCATTACTTCATGCGAGTGCAAATTTCTGGGCACTCTAGTGTTCAATCATCTTCTACCTTCAGATCACGAAAGGTAGACCAGCCAATCTACATCCTCAGGTTTAAGAAGATTGAACAGGGGAAGCTGTTGTACCCCAAAATTTTCCCTCCCATTTTACTTAAAACATACTCACGGAGGTCCTCAACTTGCTCAAGGATGCCCAAGGATTGACCAGACAAATCCTCCTCCTAAGACAAGGAGCCTCAAACTAGGGTTTCCATTTTCATCAAGATGTTTCAGTTTAAAGGGTCCCAAATGATTTCCATTTCCCTAATATGTCCTCAATATTATCCATGCCGAGTTTCAAGCCTTGCACAAGGAGTTTGCTCAGTCAACTGCTCAAATGCCTGAAAATCAACTGTACTAGGTCAAAAGTCAACGGTGGCCCACATACAGTCAAACTTCAAGATTTTTGGTCAACATAAACATTTTGAAGTGATGTTCATCATTTGATAAAGGGTTGATCATGATTCCTCAAGGAATGCCCCAAATTCATCAAAATTCAAAAGTTGCTAAATTAGGGTTCTTATAGGAAAAGTCAACCAAAATTTGACCAGGCATAACTTTCCCATACTTTATCAGAAATTTCCCATCCAAGGCTCATTTTGAAGAGGATGCAATTCCTTACAATTCATTTTCAGCCCTCAAGTTCAAAAAATGAACTCATGAAGAGATATGAATTCAGACATTACAGGTCATTTCAAAAAGTCAACAAAAACACCTTTTGGGTCAAAGCTTCTTACATGAACATGAAAGGTCCAATGGAAATGAAACAAAAAGGGTTTTTTAGAGGACATCCTAAGCTCTCTAAAAAGTCCAAGAACACTCTCATAGGGTTAAAAATGAGAAATATATGCATTGCTAAAGTTAACCAATTTTTGGAAAAGTGCATGACGCCAATATTGACCAAACTTGAATTTTTTCCAAATGGGCCCATCTTTTCATGATTGAAACTGATTCATACCATGGCCCACGACCTTTGACTTCACTCTTATAATATTTTATTGTTCTTATTGTTTATTTTGATATTTTATTCAATAAAATGCAAAATTAAATAAACTAAATAATAGAAATAATGGAAGATTTGATTTGAAATCTTTTTCTCATCAAATAATGGGTAAGATAGGCTGGCATATCAAGAGAAAGCGAATGGGACAAAAGGAGAAGGATATATTCTTGTTTTAGCAAGTTTTGAATCAAATCCTCGTGCTTTTAAAAACATGATTCTAATTGATTCTTTTGGCTTTTGTTTTAACCTAATTTGATTCACTATATATGCATGCCCATTCAGAAACACAAGGACACGGATACGCAGCCCTAAGTGCTCATACCAAAATTGCAAAAATAATCAAAAATCGTGAAATGCAAAAGTGCAACTCTCGGCCTCTTTCAGTCCAACCTAAGTCTTCAATCCATGCCTAGAGGTTCCCAGGAGTCTATCCCTGTCCAGATTCAGGCTTGCAGCACCCTCAAACGCCCAGATCAAGAGTCACCGGATTGGTAAATTTCTCAAGTTTCAAACTTTTATTTCATGGCATGTAAATGAGATTTTTGCATTAGTATATGTTTCTAATGCTGTTCTAAGATGTTTTGAATCATTATTTGCAAGCATGCACGCAGAAACAGTGAGATGCCATTGTTAGGGCACGAAGGTTTTGTTTTTTCGTATTTGTATTTGCAGGCATCTTTAGGAAAAATGGAGGCCACCATCGTGATCGCAACCCTCAAAATAGGGGGGTAGGGTACCATTTGCCCTTTAATCCTGTGAATTTGGCATTTTGACGCTGCCGGAGAAGGTGACCAGAGCTGAGCTCCGGCACCGTTGACCAATTTGAATTCCAGGGGCTTGTGTGTCATCGTATCATTGGTCCATGTCAAAGTTGATTGGGCGCGTTTTGAATATTTGACATTTGGTTTATTCTTTCATTATATTATAATTGTTCTATTAAATACACTAATGAACAAGCTAGCGCGGTTGGTAAAGGAGAAGAGGTATAAATATAATGACCTGGGTTCGATCCCAAGCGTGAGCTTTTGTATTTTTTTAATATTTCATTGCAGGATCCAGTGCGTGTTTACCCATGAAGGCCACCTTGCATCATCCAGATCCAGCCATTGGATCCTCCCTAGGTCCAGATCCAACACCTCAAAACATGCAGGCGCATGGTGGACGCTCCAGGCACAACACACCAGATTCAGCACTGTATTGAGCCAAATGATTTGGGCCTTGGCAGAAATTCAATTCTTTACCCCCTGTTTACTAACATCACCAGGCCCAATTTCTTTCTTTTTTTATTTTCTTTTGTTTTATTTATTCGATTAATTTCTTTTTTACAAAACAATAAAAATCATTTTTTATTTAATCATGAAAAATAAAATCACAAAAAAATATATAATTAGGTTTTTTATTTAAATTAATTATTATTGAAAATAAATTAGTTTAATTAGATTAACTTGGTTGTTTTCCTATTAATTAAAATTAACTAGAAATTAGGTAATTTGCAATTAAATTGTTTTCTCATTAAAAAAAATATACATAACAATATTTTTTTTTAAATTAGATTTTTAGGCTTCCAATTTATTCTCGTATTCAATTTGTCTCGCGCGCATTTATTTATTTTTAATTAAAATTATTGTAACTGCTTCGAGGTTTGTAATAGATTAATTAGGGTTTTAATTTCCGCACCTTTATTTTCAGTCAAATATTCTTGTATCTGCCCAAAAGCCTTGTAATAGCTAGGACTTTAATTTTCACACTTTTTAATTTCCGCAACTATAAACTGCTAGATGAATGGATAATAAGATTGCATGCGAAAGATAAATCAACGATTAAAAGGTAGATAACCCTAATTGTGCAAAGATAATTAACTGAAAAAAGCACACATGCACATGCTCACTCCTAAGGTTTGCCTCACTTGGTTGCCTCGGAAACAATGGTCGTGTCCCTCGAACGTAGGGATATCTTAGCAAAGACCCACAATTCACAGTCGTCATAAAGATCATAGCCCCTTATTGTCCCTCAAGTTGCCTACGAGAAATGATCTTATGATGATAGTCCCTTCAAAATGCTAAGGTATCTTTACATGTTGCCTTCAGTGACCATTTCGTCCCTTCGAATGTCCCTTAAAACTCCAACGATGGAGCTACCTACTCCTTAATAGTATGATAGCATTGTCTAAAGGAAACGAAAAAGAACAGACTTTTTTTGAGTAGGTAGAAACTCCTAAGTACTTGCTCAAAACAACAAAAACTCTATCACACAAACACTTTCAAAACAGTTTTCAAAAACAACTTCGTCACACTCTTGAGGACAGATACAAGGATTATCACGAAGTTAAACAAAAACTTTTCAAAACAGGCACAAGCAATTTCAAAAATGAGCAAGTACCTAAGAGCCTGTGGAAAACCACAGACAGAAAGGGTGTTAACACCTTCCCTTTTTATAATCTACCCCCCCCCCTCGTACTCAGAAATTCTAGAAAAAAGGTTTTTTCTGTTCTTTTTCCTTTCCTTTGTTGGATGAAATAAAAGTCGGTGGCGACTCTTGCTTACCACGACATTTGCAAATACAAAACACAAAACCAGTATAACAGTCGGTTCTGCCACCGTATCACAGAACTGGCGACTCTGCTGGCGACTTAATAAGTGGGGTATACCTTAGGATCTAGGTCATTTTAATTGCTTCTTTTGCTTGTCTTGATTGATTTATTTTAAGGGCATCCGTTGGGGTTATGTAGATCCTACACCCGGATCTGGGAACACCTTTTAGGTAAGTAGCAATAAACTGTGAGGGAACTGTGCGTGGTATATCGACACCGTTGAAGCAGTAGCTATGTTGATGTGACACTTTGGTTGGTACCGGTAACCCTTGAGTCAATCAAGGAGAGTACGGGGCCGCTGCGTGGTGTTATAAACCATCAACTGACCTTAGAACCTTTAATTGCACAACTTGGCCAGTAGGACGTAGCGAGATGGTCGGCTTTGGTGTACTCCCAAGGTCGACAGATACTCGATGCTACACTCATTGAGGTTTGACTCTTGAGTTTTGTTTGGTTGTGAGTCAATCGCCTATTGAACGAAGCTTGGGAGAAAAATCGGTGATATTGAGATCCCTTAGAACCCGATTACTATTTATAGGATAGGTTGAACCAATCCAGCTTCAAGAGGGTATGACCTTAAAACTCATGCAGGCCTTACACCTAAGGACTTGGTGTGACTTGTTTGTTGATTGCTATACATGTGATTTTTTAGCATAATCATAACATCATAAGCATGGCATATCATACTAACCATTTCAAGGATTTTCTAGGGCTCATCTTTGCCTTGTTTTGTAGGACATGGCATCCGCCCGCAGGAACACTATCCAGATTAACCTTGTGAAAGTGCCTCTCCAACTAAAGTATTTGGCATTAAGGATCCCTGAAAGCTCTCCCTTCATTGAAAAACATGGTCGGTTGCTCAACTTGGTCACTTCAAAACCTGATGAAGAATTGTTAAAAGTGCTTTCAGTTCTTTGATCCTTTGCACCACTGCTTCACCTTCCCGGATTACCAGCTAGTACCTACTATGGAGGAATTTTCTCAGTTATTGGGGGTACCTATTCTTAACCAGTTACCTTTCAAAGGTACGGAAGAACATCCAAAGCCTGAAGAGATTTCCCGAGCTCTGTCCTTACAACGGTCCGATGTAGTGACAAATTAGGAAACTAGGGGAAGTGTCCAAGGAATCCCGGTTAAATTTCTATTCGAGAAGGCTTACTATTTTTGGGATACCCTGGACTTACAAGCTTTTGAATAGGTATTGGAACTCCTCATCTATGGGATGGTACTTTTCCCTAATGTGGACCAACTCGTAGATGTGAATATGATTAAGGCTTTTCTGTCTCATAATCTGGTGCCTACATTACTTGGGGATATTCTACACTCTCTGTATGCTCGCACTCTAAAGAGAAGGGGGGCCCTCCTGTGTTTCACCCCTCTATTGGCTAGGTGGTTTATTTCACACCTATCTAGGTCTATTTTGAAGAATGAGCAGGGTATGAAATGATCTCATAGGCTGATGTCCCTTACACATTCAGACATTCATTGGTGTTCACGGTCCTCGGGAGATGTTACCATCATCGATCGCTGTGGTGAATTCCCTAATGTCCCTCTCTTAGGCATTAGGGGAGGAATCACTTATAACCCTTATTTGGCACTACAGAAGTTTGGTTATGCGAGAAGGGATGGTCCTCATGATACACTTATCTAAGGAATTGCCTTCGACTATGAGAATGATGCTCAAGGTTACCGTAAAAGGTTCATGCGAGCTTGGGCAATGGTATATAAAGTTGATAGCAAGACACAGGGGCACAAGAATTACATCCCTCTTGAGCCTTATCTCAGATGGGTACGAGCCCGTGCCCAAAGTCTTATGATGCCTTACCCTGCTGTCCTACCAATGATTATGGAACCAGTTGCTAAAGGAGACACTCCTTATCTTGTTTATCAGCCCGATATGCCAACTGATCATGAGGAGTTATAGAAATCTTGGGTTCAACTTAAGAGGAGCGGGATATGTTTAAAGCTCAATTCTATGCTAGTGAGAAGAAGGTCCTGGAGCTCACTAGGAAACTTCATGAAGAGAGGGACATAAACGCCTACATTGCACCAAAGAGAATGCGCTCTTGGGAGACCTAGTTTTCTTTTGCTTTAAGTTTTGTTTAATTGTAAGCCTAAAGGGAAATCTTTGTAACAATCTGAACTTATTAATACAATTAACGTGTGTTTATTTTGGTTAAACAAATTTGAGCCTTTAAGAGTCCTTGAAATCATTGCATACGAATACCATCCATGACAATGCATAAACAGGTACCATTACAGGTTTCTCATCTTCTTTGCTATTTATTTCAGCAATAATGTCTTCTGAACAAAGCATCAAAGATCTCCAGGCACAAAATGCCCAATTTCAACAAATGTTCATGGCTTTGGCAAAAGGGCGGGAAGATCTAAAGGCCCTTATCCTGAAGGAAAAGAAGAAGAAGAAGAAGAAGAAGAAGAAGAAGAAGAAGAAGAAGACCTCTGGTGTTCTGAATCTGGGCAGAAGGTTTAGGGGGGCGTTAAAGCAACCAGTTGATCTGACCTCCTCGTCCAAAGAAGGGGAGAATCAAGAGAGAGAGACAAGGGAGAAGGACCATAGACCTGAAGTTTCTGATAATGACACAAACTATAATGATGAGCAGTATCCTCCCACTGAGGATAGATACAAATAGTTAGAGGATCGGCTGAGCGCTATGGAGATCCAGAGAATACCTGGGCTGGATTTTGAAGAGCTGGGTTTGGTGTCTGGGGTAGTCATCCCACAGAAATTTAAAGCTCCGGTTTTTGCGAAGTATGATGGGGTGTCTTGTCCTAAGCTTCATCTCCATTCCTATGTGAGAAAGAATTATCCTCACACTGCTGATAGGAACTTGTGGGTCCATTTCTTTCAGGACAGTCTGTCCAGGACTCAGCTTGAATGGTTCTATCAACTGGAGGGAACCAATGTCCGTAACTGGGAGGATTTGGCTGCTGCTTTTTATAAGCAGTATCAACACAATGCTGACCTTTCCCCTACTCGTACTCAACTCTAGAGTATGTCCATGGGTGCAGGTGAAGGCTTTAAGAACTATGCGCAGAAGTGGAGAGATCTGGAAAGGAGATTCCAACCCCCTTTCTCTGATAGGTAGTTGGTTAACGTGTTTCTTGAGACGTTGTCTGGTCCATTCTTTAATCACCTAATTGGTAGCTCCTCAGTCGGTTTCACCGAGCTGATATTAACCAGAGAAAGGGTAAAAGTTGGGATCCGGAGCGGTAAAATACATAAAGACACCTCTTCAAGTGCGGTGAAGAAGCCATTCACGGGTAAGAAGGAAGACAGTGTTATTTATAGCCCAAGAGGTCATATCAGAGTTGAGCTCGTCCAACGGTAAGTGTTGTGATGATACCTAGGCCTACGTCTACCCCACCACGAAACAATTAGCAAAGGGTAGAAAGACCGTAAAGGAAGTTTACTCGAATTAACATGACATTGACTGAGGTTCTACCCCACCTGCTAAGATCCAACTTGGAAACCTTGAAAGAGGCTCCCAAGAATCCTAACACCACATCTCCTCGGTACAATCCAAACGCTCGGTGTGCATACCATTCTGAGAGTCCTGGCCACGATACAAATGAATGATGGGCTCTGAGAAATAAGGTACAATATCTAATTGAAGCCAAGGAGATTGAGTTTGATGCTCCTAAGAAGCCTAATGTCATAACCGCTCTCATGCCTAAGAACAACCGTGGAGTTAATGCCATTGATACTGACCTGTTTGAAACCTCTGTTGATGAAAATTCCACTCCTCTCATGACCTTTAAGAAGAATTTGTTGTTAGCCGATTTATTTCTGGGCTATGGTGAAGGTTGCCACATGTGTTCATCTCTGCCATCTGGTTGCTATTTGCTGAAAGCAGGTGTTCAACGCCTGATGGACAGTAGAGAGATTTTTTTCGAAAAGACTTTGATTCCAACTGTTCCATGTGAAGATATTGCCATTATAACAATTTCTGCCAATCCTTACAAGGTCTCCTTTAAAAGACCTGTTAGGATTACACCTGCTCCAAGAATCGCCCCGTTGATAATCACTTTTCCTGGTCCCGTACCGTACTCCTCAGACAAATTTGTCCCTTGGAATTATGGCGCTGATGTTTACTATCATGGTGTTAAACAGGATTTGAAGATTGAAGAGGCTGATCCCGATGTCAGTAACATTGTCGGGATCAGCAAGATTACCAAAAGTGGAAGGGTTTTCTCTCCCGAGATCTCCCTGAAGACTGTCACTAAGCCTGTTGTTATTTCATCTATTGTTCCTACCCGTACTTCTGTTACTACTCCCGTTCTTACTCCAATTGTTACCCCTGCCGATAAGTCATCTGGGACTCGGGGCAAAGAAGTTGTAGGTGAGCCTGCCCAGACAGAGGCACCTAAAAAAGTTATTGTGGAATCCTCTAAGCAAGAAATAGAGGAAATCTTAAAAAATAATCAAGAAGAGCGACTACAATGTGGTCGAGCAGCTAGGGCAGACCCCTTCGAAAATAGCAATGTTGTCTTTGTTGTTATGTTTTGAGGCCCATGCAAAAACTCTAATTGCATTCCTCAAGACTACGCATGTGTGATCAGTGTATTTTGATGCACATTCTTTCATGATTGTACTTATACATTTTCATGGTTTGTTTAGCTTATTTTTGTATTTTATAGTGTTTTTCTATTTTAGTTTATTTCTACTCTTATTTGATTTTTGCACTTTATTTTCAGCATTAGCAGTCTGCACAAATAAATTCATAACTTGAGCTACGAAAGTTGGAATGAGGCGTGCTACCAGTTGTTGGAAAGATAAGAGAAAGAGCTACAATTTTCATTCAGAAGTCGAGAGCTGAATCGGATTGTAGCAGGGCCATAAAATTCGTTGAAGTTGCAGCATTTTATATTTAAGTTTTGGGTCATTTGTTTTGGGTCTGGGTTATGTTTTTGACCCAGTTGGGTTATGAACCGAATCCTTGTCCTTGATATACCTAGCAGCCGCTATAATAATTTCATTTTTGAACCTTTTCATTATTCATAAAAAAACTTTGACTTGTACGCTTGAAAGAAGAACTAATCATCCAGAGTTGATCTACTGTAATCGCGTTCCGATGCTTTGAGATTTTTAATTTATCAATTCACTTTCGTTTCTCTTTCAATTCTATTTTATGAAATTGTATTTGCTTAATCTATTATTTCATAGAATTTCTTGATTAAATTCGTATGATTGTATTCCTAATCTTTAATCGTTATTTACGTCGCTTAGTCGTTAAATCGCGTTCTATATCGTGTTTGCTTAATTCACGATTATATTAATCTGTTTGCTTAATTCGGAATGGGAATTCAATCTATTTTATATCTATTGCGCTTGTCAATTGGTATTGAAATCGAATAGAGGTCGAAGCCGCTTAGAGAATTGATAAGGTAAAAACCAATGATTAGCAGGAACCTGAAAACAGTAGATCGACTTATTTTTATAATCACTTATTTTAATCACTTACTGCGTGTTATGAATCGATCCTAAACCCAACCCCCCATTCGATTTCTATTAGTTAATAATAAAATCAAGAATCCTTGTGATACGACTCGCGCCATTGTCGCTATACTGCATTTTACAAAATACTCGTTTTTGATCCGTGTGCGACAGCGGATCAAATTGGCGCCGTTGCCGGGGATTCTTGTTTTTATTAACTGATATTGTAGTCATAGGTTTAGTGTTCTTGTTATTTTTTTTCTTGGTTTTTTTGTTGTTTTGTTGTGTTTGTTGATTTTCAGAATTGCAATTCCGGTTGCAGTACAATTTTTCAACGTGTCAGGTAAGTTTAGAAGTTACTGTTTCGATTTGCTCCAAATTTTTTCCATAAAGTCAGCAAAAAATAGATGAACATTAATCTTTTAGAATATAGGTCTAAAATAATTTGACCCTCAAAATCGAAAATTCGTCTTTTTTCTATTTTTAAATAATTTTTTACTGTTTTCATAGTGTCGAAAAAATCCAAAAAAAATCTCAAAATTCTTATTTTGCTTCATTAGATTAAATTTTGTATTTTTGTATTTTTTGAATTTATTTTAATCGTTTTCTTTTTTTCTATTTGTTTCTGCATGTTTGGGACATAATTGATATTTTTGTGTTTATTGATAACATGGCTGAACAAAGAACTTTGAGGCAGTTGAATGGCCTTGATGTGAGCTATAATGGTTTATGTATTGACTATCCTGCAGCTGATACACCTTTTGAATCGAAATCTGATTTAATACACTTGTTGTCAAAGCTTAATAGTCTTACAGGTGAGGATCCGCATAAGCATATGAAGAAATTCCAGGTTTTGAAGAAGCATAAGAAAGGAATCGGATGGATCTTAGATGATATTTATGATATTAGTCCGTCCATGTGCATGCATAGGATCTCACTTGAAGATGTAGCAAAAGCAGTGAGGCAGCCCCGTAACCTTTTGATCCTTGATGTTGTGAAAGATAAGATCACGTTCACGTGCCCATTTGACACTTTTACTTTTAGAAGAACATTCTTTGATCCAAGAATAAAAAGTGAAGGTATTGATAAAAATTGCAAAGTCAAAGGACACCGCCTCAAGCTATTTTATGAGAGTCCCACGTTGGAAGAGGAAACTATAAAAATGCTCTCGTTGGGAAAGGCTACTTATGCGATCATCTATCTGTCTTGACTTCTCAGGTGTGTTATTTCCTCTCTCTCCTCTCTCTTATTTTATGCTTGTCTCTTTCAATGAGGACAATGTGTGTTTTAAGTGTGGGGGAGAGAATTATTTATTTGTTTTGTTTTCTTTGCTTTTGTCGTCGTTTTATTTTCAGTTATAAAAAAAATAAAAAATATGCATCTTTTTGAAAGTTTTGGGTTATAGATTAATATGAGGTTAGTTGTGGAGACTTGGGAAAAGTTCACAAGATCAGTATCATCTTAACACTGTAAGTCTCATGCACATGGAAGTTAATTTGAATTTTTATTATGACGTAGCCTTGAATTCTCATCTTTTAATAGCTCTTGAGTAGTTTATTTCAGCAGTCAGCACCATCTCACACGCACTCTACGCAGGGAAGCCGATGAAAATAAGTGAGTAATTCAAGTTTTATTTGGAAAAAAAAGGAAAGAAAAAGGAATGCGTCTTCTAAGTTTGGTCACCCTCACCCGATCACTTAACCCAACGGTCATAGAATCTACAAAAAAAAAGTTGATAATAAGACTCGTTGTTAGTTGGTTCAGCAGTTTCTGGTGCTGAAGTTGGTAGGGCGGATTACGGTTCGATCCCCCGCAACTACAACCGAGTAAGCAAAGGGTTATGCCATGTAAGTACCAGAACCCCGTGCAAAAAGGATCAGAGTCACTAACCGGTCGCCTTGCTATGAATGTGTGGAGATAACGGGCTTAATGTGATTGCGCCTGAATGAAAAAGAGCAAAAAGGAGGATGAGTAAGTTAGGCTTTGGCATAATAATATGATTCGAATTGGTTTGTGTATTCAAGAAAAAAGATTAGTGTTCCTACGATATCCTTATTATGCAAGATTAGCACCTATTGATGCAATCTTAGCCGAAAAATAGTTTGTAGCCTAGAATGAGTAGCTGATGATGGTGTTGTGTTTCTTTTGATTTTATTTTGCTCGGAGTGCAAAAGTTCAAGTGTGGGGGAATTTGATCAGTGCATTTTGATGCACATTACTTATACATTTTCATGGTTTGTTTAGCTTATTTTTGTATTTTATAGTGTTTTTCTATTTTAGTTTATTTCTACTCTTATTTGATTTTCGCACTTTATTTTTAGCATTAGCAGTCTGCACGAATAAATTCATAACTTGAGTTACAGAAGTAGGAATGAGGTGTGCTACTAGTTGTTGGAAAGCTAAGAGAAAGAGCTACAATTTTCATTCAGAAGTCAAGAGCTTAATCGGACTCTAGTAGGGCCATAAAATTCGTTGAAGTTGCAGCATTTTATATTTAAGTTTTGGGTCATTTGTTTTGGGCCTGGGTTATGTTTTTGACCCAGTTGGGTTATGAACCGAATCCTTGTCCTTGATATACCTAGAAGCCGCAACAATAATATCATTTTTGAACCTTTTCATTATTCAGAAAAAAACTTTGACTTGTACGCTTGAATGAAGAACTAATCATCCAGAGTTGATCTACTGTAATCGCGTTCCGATGCTTTGAGGTTTTTAATTTATCAATTCACTTTTGTTTCTCTTTCAATTCTATTTTATGAAATTGTATTTGCTTAATATATTATTTAATGTAATTTCTTGATTAAATTCATATGATTGTATTCCTAATCTTTAATCGTTGTTTACGTCGCTTAGTTGTTAAATCGCGTTCTATATCGTGTTTGCTTAATTCACGATTATATTAATCTGTTTGCTTAATTTGGAATGGGAATTCAATCTATTTTATATCTATTGCGCTTGTCAATTGGTAATGAAATCGAATAGAGGTCGAAGCCGCTTAGGGAATTGATAAGGTAAAAACCAATGATTAGCAGGAACCTGAAAATAGTAGATCGACTTATTTTTATAATCACTTATTTTAATCACTTACTGCGTGTTATGAATCGATCCTAAAACCAAACCCCCATTTGATTTCTATTAGTTAATAATAAAATCAAGAATCCTTGCGATACGACTCGAGCCATTATCGATATACTGCATTTTACAAAATACTCGTTTTTGATCCGTGTGCGACAGCGGATCAATGTGCCGCAAGAAACCTCCGCCGATCAATTCAAAGACTGCGTGGCCAGTTTGACTGCTGACAATGGGTTGGGTTTTTCAGATGCCAACTTGAAACCAAAGGGGAGGAAGCATAATGATGCTTTGCATGTCTCGATCGAATGCAGGGGCACTACTATGGCTCATGTGCTGGTAGACACTGGATCTTCACGGAATGTCCTGCCTAAGAAGGCTCTCGATCGGCTAGATTGTGAAGGCTTGACCCTAAATCCCAGTAACATTGTGGTGAGGGCTTTTGACGGGTCGAAGAGAATGGTGCATGGGGAGGTGGACATCCATGTCAAAGTGGGCTCTCAGACCTTTGGGTCCACCTTCTATGTGATGGACATCAGGCCATTGTACTCTTGTTTGTTGGGTCATCCTTGGATCCATGAAGTTGGGGCTGTTACTTCTACACTGCACCAAATGTTGAAATATTCGGTGAAGGGGAAGATTGTCATTGTGCATGGTGAAGAGGAGTATATGGTGAGCCATCTGAACTCCTTAGGTATGTGGAGATGGATGGGTAATTCATAGAGACTCCCTGTCAAAACTTTGAAGAGGTTCCCCAGATTTTGGCATCAACCGAAACTACCACCAGCACCAAACCTCCTCTGAAGATGGCTTCTCTCAAGGACGCCAGAGCAGCAGTTGAAGAAGGTGGGTGTACCAATTGGGGACAACTCCCTGATTTTACTCATAAAACTGATAAATTTGATTTGGGCTTTACTTCAGGAGCTCAAAGGGATGTTCGACACGCTCGGGCTGGAGGACCTCCCCTACGCATCAGCAATCATGGGGTCAATGTTATTGAAGACAGTGATGAAGAGTCCGATATTGACAGCTGGATCTACCCGACTACCAACGGTGGACCTAGTAACTGGACGGCCTGAGATTTTATACCAATTTCTTTTGTTCAGCAGTAATTGTCTTACTTGTTTTCCAAGTTTGTAATAAACAATTTAAACTTTACAGCCTTGTGTCTTACCCGAGGCACGATGGTTTTGTTTGTGAGGGCTATTATATGCCATTTTCATATGTCATCAATAAAATATTGGACGTTTCTTACATACAAATTTTTGCGCTCTTTGTTTTTATTTTTTTCTTTTCACTTTATCAATACAACTATGCTCTTACACACACTCACATATCCAACTGCAGATCCATATCCACCCTGGATACCATTGATAACAATTCTGCTATTGCCAGTCATGACTTTGAAAATCTGATCAACCAAGCCGAGGACGATTGTGAGGTACCCGAAGAACTTGCTAGACTGTTACAGTAGGAAGAGAGGGCTATACAGCCTCATGAAGAGCCAATTGAGATGATAAACTTGGGTACAGAGGTAGACAAAAAAGAAGTCAAGACCGGCACAAATCTGGAGACTAAGATCAAACAGCGGTTGATACAGATGTTGCACGACTATGTTGAGATCTTCGTCTGGTCATATGAAGACATGCCTGGTTTAGACACTGATGTTCTGGTACATCATCTGCCAACTAAAGAAGATTGTCCTCCGGTTAAGCAAAAGGTCTGCCGCATGCGCCTTGAAATGTCGGAGAAGATCAAAGCAGAGGTTATGAAGCAGTTTAACACTGGGTTCCTAACTGTCACCTCCTATCCGCAGTGGGTTGCTAACATTGTTCCGGTTCCAAAGAAGGACAGTAAGGTACGGATGTGTGTGGACTACAGAGACCTGAACAGGGCAAGCCCCAAGGATGACTTCCCGCTTCCCCATATTGATGTTCTGGTTGACAACACCGCACAACACAAAATCTTATCCTTCATGGATGGTTTCTCTGGATACAATCAGATCAAGATGGCTCCTGAAGACATGGAGAAGAAAACCTTCGTCACACAGTGGGGCACCTTCTGTTACAAGGTGATGCCTTTTGGTTTGAAGAATGTTGGGGCAACTTATCAGCGAGCCATGGTCGCCTTGTTCCATGATATGATTCACCATGAGATCGAGGTTTATGTTGATGACATGATAGCCAGATTCCAAACCGAGGAAGAGCACCTTGACCACCTACAAGAGCTGTTTGATAGGCTGAAGACGTACAATCTGAGACTGAATCCGAACAAGTGCACCTTCGGGGTAAGGTCTGGTAAACTCCTGGGGTTCATCGTCAGTGATAAAGGTATTCAAGTAGACCCTGCGAAGGTAAAGACCATACAAGAGATGCCAGCTCCTCGTAATAAGAAGGAGGTTAGAGGTTTTTTGGGACGCCTAAATTATATCGCCAAGTTCATTTCATATCTGACTGCTACTTGTGAGCCAATCTTCAAGCTCCTGAAGAAAGATCAAGTGGTAAAGTGGAATGACGAATGCCGGACTACTTTCGAAAGGATCAAAGAATACCTTCAAGAACCACCAATTCTGATGACGCCAGTTGAAGGAAGACCTTTGATATTGTACTTAATAGTGCTAGACAATTCAATGGGGTGTGTGATGGGGCAGCATGACGAGTTTGGTCAAAAAGAGCATGCAATATACTACCTTAGCAAAAAGTTTACCGATGAGACAAGATACTCACTTCTCGAAAAAACTTGTTGCGCTTTGGCATGGGCTGCTCGCCGACTAAGACAGTATATGCTGACCCACACTACTCTGTTGATATCTAAGATGGATCCAATCAAATACATCTTCGAGAAGCCCGCACTCTCCGAAAGAATAGCGAGATGGAAGATGATCTTAACTGAATACGATATCTAATATACAACCCAAAAATAAAACAAGGGAAGTGTATTGGCTGATCATCTGGATCATCAGGCCGTGGATGACTATCAGTCCATGAATTTTGAGTTTCTGGACGAGAATATTATGCTAGTGACTGATTACGAAGAACCTGGACCGGATGAAGGACCTGAGGAAGGATCCCGATGGACTATGGTTTTTGACGGAGCTTCGAACGCACTCGGTAAAGGCATTGGCACTGTAATCATATCTCCTGAGGGTTGTCATACTCCTTTCACAACTCGACTATGTTTCAACTGCACTAACAACATGGCGGAGTATGAAGCCTGCATCATGGGTCTCAAAGCCGCTATCGACTTAAGGATCAAGTTCTTGGACGTCTTCGGGGATTCAGCCCTGGTGATAAGTCAGATCAAAGGCGAATGGGATACGAAGCATCTGAACCTCATCCCATAAAAGAGCACGTGCTGACATTGCTCCCACAATTTGAGGAAGTAACCTTTGAACATTTCCCACGAGAGGAGAATCAGTTAGCAGACGCGCTAGCTACCATGTCTTCTATGTTCAAAGTCAGGTGGGACAACGAAGCTCCCCGAATCACCATTAAAAGGTTGGATGAACCAGCGCACTACTGCGAGATTGATATTGAAGAGGTAGCAGATAAGCCTTGTTTTCACGAAGTGAAAAGGTATCTCGAGACTCAAGAATATCCCAAAGAGGCATCTGTCAACGATAAGAAGTTTCTGAGAAGGTTCGCTGTGAAATTCATCCTCAGCAACGGAATCCTCTACAAGCGCAATCATGACTCTACCTTACTACGGTGTGTAGATAAGAGCGAAGCAGAGAGGATTATGACAGATTTACATGAAGGTACCTTTGGAACCCATTCTAGTGGACATACCATGGCTAAGAAGATCCTACGGGCAGGATACTACTGGTCCACTATGGAAGCAGATTGTTATCAGCACTCCCGAACTTGTCATAAGTGCCAAATTTATGCTAATAAGGTGCATGCGCCTTCGGTTCCTTTAAATGTCTTGACGGATCCTTGGTCCTTTGCGATGTGGGGCATTGACATGATCGGGGAAATTAGACCTACCGCTTCCAATGGGCATCGTTTCATCCTGGTGGCCATTGATTACTTCACGAAGTGGGTGGAAGCTGCCTCCTTTGCTACTGTGACCAAGAACGTTATGGTGCGGTTTATCAGGCATAACCTGATCTGTCGATATGGTGTTCCAGAGATAATTATCATTGACAATGGTATGAATCTCAGCAACACGATGATCACCGAGCTCTATAAACAATTCAAGATATAGTATCATAACTCTTCTCCCTACCGACCGAAGATGAATGGCGCTGTTGAAGTGGCTAACAAGAACATCAAAAAGATCATACAGAAGATGACAGTGACATATAAAGACTGACACGAGATGTTGCTATTTGCTCTTCATGGGTACCGTACCTCAGCACGGACGTCGACAGGGGCAACACCATATTCTTTGGTATATGGCATGGAGGAAGTGCTACCCGTTGAGGTCCAGATCCCTTCTCTGAAGATTATGAAGGATGTCGGCTTGAACGAAAATGACTAGATCCAGACTCGACTTGACTAACTGAATCTGATCAATGAGAAGAGACTTACTGTTGTCTATCATGGTCAGATGTATCAAAAACGGATGATCAAGGCTTTCAACAAAAAAGTTAGACGCCAAGAGTATCAAGTTGGGGATCTAGTGATCAAGCGCATCATACTGCCATAAGGTGATCCCAGGGGCAAATGCACTCCCACATACGAAGGGCCATTTGGGATTAAAAGTATCTTCTCGGGTGGAGCCATGATTCTAACCACCATGGACGGTGACGACCTTCCTCACCCTGTTAATGCGGACATAGTGAAAAGATATTACGCATGATAAAATACCTGCTAGGTTGACTGGCCTAAAAAAAACAAGGGTTTCCCGGCAAACCAAAAGGGTTCGGGCAAAAATAAGGGATGAAAACAAAAAAAATTGTACACCCGGAAAGTCGAAAACCTGAAAAGGCGGCTTGGGCTAAAAGGCGTATTCCAGTGGACTGAAAACCCGAAAGGGAAGTCCAGGAAAAAGTTAGGGATGTAAAGAGTATCACTATGTCCCATTGGATCACCTTGCAATCAGACCTCAGTATCAACTATCAAGCTCGAATGACACCAATCAATCTAATCAGCTTTGGACAAGTAGCAAAGGAATAAGACGCTCGAAGACATAGCGGCAATAGAAGACTTGGAACCCAATGGGATTGTTGCACATAGATGTTTTCTTTTTTACACAATATTGTATAGCTTCCATTTTTACGGTGGCGTTCTCTTACTAGAGCGTCATCTTCCTTGTACAAAAACGCCTGTTATAGGCCAACTTCGAAATCAATACAAATTATTTTTACAAAAAACTATGTGTTTTTTATTTTTCTGTTTTGTTTTGCAAGAACGTCCAATGGTTTATTCTTGACATATGCATTTGAATATGATTGCTATTCACAAATATTCACATAAGAAATGGAAAGACAATTGCTCATAACTTAAGAAGCAGGGGCAAAAACAAAAAATGTCAAACCTGACAGTTACTCTGTCCAGCAGGCACCGGGGCATAGACAGCCTTGAAACAATGTCATCAGTACATACGACCTCGTGACACCTACACTCCCCACAGAGTAAAGGTAATCAAAGCATTGACATCAGCTTCACCAAAACAGGAAGTACTCTCCCCATCCAGGTTTGTTCAGAAAGCTGACATCTATATCCCCCAGTCGAACTTCATAATCGCAATCGGGTCATAAAATATGTCTCCCAAGCAGAGTTTATTTCCCTGAATGCGGAAACTCAGTCCCCGACAGAGTTTATCCCTCCAGCTACGGAAGTTTACTTTCCAACATAATTATTCCCTCGCAGAGCTATTCTCAAATAGAGTCTCTCCCTGGCAGAATATTCACAAACAGAAAGGAATAAATCTCCAGCATAGTCATTTCCGTTCACCATCCCCAGCGAAAATAGAAAAACCACGGCTTTTTACAACAGTCAGCAATGTTATACTCTCCAGCAGCAGTCAGGGATTTATTTTCCCAGACTCAGATACGTCACAATAGCATCTCATGTTCATACATCATGACATGCGCATACATATCACATACAACATAATCTCATTTATTTTGAGAACATCATCCCACAATGCATTTCATGCATCGCATATAATTAATCCTGTTATCTTTTCATGAAAGACAATTATCATCAACCAACCCACGTGATTAAACGAAGCAACCTTACCTAGGTTCCTTCTCGGTTCAGATGCAGTTTTACCCAAACTTCTCACGAAGCAGCCTTACCCAGGTTCCTTCCCATAAGCCCTACTATCTAGGCTTTCATCTTGAAGTAACCCTACTACCCAGGTTCCTTCCTATAAGCGCTACTATCCAGACTTTCATCTTGAAGTAACCCTACTACCCAGGTTCCTTCCCATAAGCCCTACTATCCAAGCTTTCATTTCAAAGTAACCCTACTATCCAGGTTCCTTCCCATAAGCCCTATTATCCAGGCTTTCATCTCAAAGTAACCATACGACCCAGGTTCCTTCTCACAGCCCTACTATCCAGGCTTTCATTCCGTAGTAACCCTACTATCCAGGTTCCTTCCCATAAGCCCTATTATCCAAGCTTTCATCTCGAAGTAACCCTACGACCCAGGTTCCTTCTCACAACCCTACTATCCAAGCTTTCATTCTGAAGTAACCCTACTATCCAGGTTCCTTCCCATAGCCCTACTATCTAGGCTTTCATCTCGAAGTAACCCTACGACCCATGTTCCTTCTCACAACCCTACTATCCAGGCTTTCATTCTGAAGTAACCCTACGACCCAGGTTCCTTCTCACAGCCCTACTATCCAGGCTTTCATTCCGAAGTAACCCTACGACCCAGGTTCCTTCTCATATCCCTACTATCTAGGCTTTCATTTCGAAGCAACCTTACTATCCAGGTTCCTTCTCTCTTATCTCCAGACAACAATTTACAACACTGTAAGACCTGGACCCGACCAGATACGGTCGATTTCACATTTCCCCAGTAAGTCACTATGCAGTCTGAACCCTGACCAGACATACAGTTTACTCCCACCTCCTCAATTAGGAGTTAATTCCCCAGTAGAGTAATATATAACCAAAGCTCATATACTCTATTTCCCAATACATAAATCAACATTACCCGGCGAAGTCCTCCTCAACAGCAAGTATAGGAATTCTCGCAAAGGAATCTCTTATACAACCGATATCTTCTATGGATGGCATCTTTAAGCCCGTCTCTGACGATTCTTTGTCGACTTCCAAATGGAATCTGTAAGCCCATTCCCGATATCACTAATCAATATTACTTCATGCGAGTGTAAATTTCTGGGCACTCTAGTGTTCAATCATCTTTTACCTTCAGATCACGAAAGGCATACCAGCCAATCTACATTCTCAGGTTTAAGAAGATTCAACAGGGGCAGCTGTTGTACCCCAAAATTTTCCCTCCCATTTTACTCAAAACATACTCATGGAGGTCCTCAACTTGCTCAAGGATGCCCAAGGATTGACCAGACAAATCCTCCTCCTAAGACAAGGAGCCTCAAACTAGGGTTTCCATTTTCATCAAGATGTTTTAGTTCCAAGGGTACCAAATGATTTCCATTTCCCTAATATGTCCTCAATATTATCCATGCCAAGTTTCAATCCTTGCACAAGGAGTTTGCTCAGTCAACTGCTCAAATGCCTGAAAATCAACTATACTAGGTCAAAAGTCAACGGTGGCCCACATACAGTCAAACTTCAAGATTTTTGGTCAAAATCAACATTTTGAAGTGATGTTCATCATTTGATCACGGGTTTATCATGATTCCTCAAGGAATTCCACAAATTCATCAAAATTCAAAAGTTGCTAAATTAGGGTTCCTATAGGAAAAGTCAACCAAACTTTGACCAGCCATAACTTTCCCATCTTTATCAGAAATTTCCTATAAAAGGCTCATTTTGAAGAGGACGCAATTCCCTACAACTCATCTTCAGCCCTCAAGTTCAAAAAATGCACTCATGAAGAGATATGAATTCAGATATTACAGGTCATTTCAAAAAGTCAACAAAAACACCTTTTGGGTCAAAGATTCTTACATGAACATGAAAGATCCAATGGAAATGAAAACAAAAGTTTTGTTTAGAGGACATCCTAAGCTCTCTAAAAAGTCCAAGAACACTCTCATAGAGTTAAAATTGAGAAAGTTATGCATTGCTAAAGTTGACCAATTTTTGGAAAAGTGCATGAAGCCAATATTGACCAAACTTGAATTTTTTTCCAAATGGGCCCATCTTTTCATGATTGAAACTTGTTCATACCATGGCCCACGACCTTTGAGTTCAATCTTATAATATTTCATCGTTCATATTATTTATTTTGATATTTTATTCAATAAAATGCAAAATTAAATAAACTAAATAATAGAAATAATGGAAGATTTGATTTGAAATCTTTTTCTCATTAAATAATGGGCAAGATAGGCTGGCATATCAAGAGAAAGCACATGGGACAAAAGGAGAAGGATATATTCTTGTTTTAGCAAGTTTTGAATCAAATCCTCATGCTTTTAAAAACATGATTCTAATTGATTCTTTTGGCTTTTGTTTTAACCTAATTTGATTCACTATATATGCATGCCCATTCAGAAGCACAAGGACACAGACACGCAGCCCTGCTCATACCAAAATTTCAAAAATAATCAAAAATCGTGAAATTCCAAAGTGTAACTCCCGGCCTCTTTTAGTCCAACCTAAGCCTTCAATCCACGCCTAGAGGTTCCCAGGAGTCCATCCATGTCCAGATTCAGGCTTACAGCACCCTCAAACGCCCAGATCAAGAGTCATCAGATTGGTAAATTTCTCAAGTTTCAAACTTTTATTTCATGGCATGTAAATGAGATCTTTACATTAGCATATGTTCCTAATGTTTTTCTAAGATGTTTTGAATTATTAGTTGCAAGCATGCACGCAGAAACAGTGAGATGCCATTGCTAGAGCATTAAGGTTTTGTTTTTTCATATTTTTATTTGCAGGCATCTTTGGGACAAATGGAGGCCACCATCATGATCACAGCCCTTAAAATAGGGGGTGGGGTACCATTTGCCCTTTAATCCAGTGAAATTGGCAGGTTTGGCATTTTCACGCTGCCGGAGAAGGTGACCGGAGCTGAGCTCCGGCACCATTGACCAGTTTGAATTCCAGGGGCTTGTGTGTCATCGTATCATTAGTCCATGTCAAAGCTGATTGGGCGCGTTTTGAATATTTGACATTTGGTTTATTCTTTTATTATATTATAATTATTCTATTAAATACACAAATGAACAAGCTAGCGTGGTTGGTAAAGGAGAAGAGGTATAAAGATAACGACCTGGGTTCGACCCCAGGCGTGAGCTTTTGTATTTTTTTTCAATATTTCATTGCAGGATCCAGTGCGTGTTTACCCATGAAGGCCATCTTGCATCATCCAGATCCAACGCCTCAAAACATGCCGACGCATGGTGGATGCTCCAGGCACAACACACCAGATCCAGTGCTGTATTGGGCCAAATGATTTGGGCCTTGGCTGAAATTAAATTCTTTACCCCCTGTTTACTAACAGCACCAGGCCCAATTTCTTTCTTTTTTTATTTTCTTTTGTTTTACTTATTTGATTAATTTCTTTTTTACAAAACAACAAAAATCATTTTTTATTTAATCATGAAAAATAAAATCACAAAAAAATATAGAATTAGGTTTTTTATTTAAATTAATTATTATTGAAAATAAATTAGTTTAATTAGATTAACTTGGTTGTTTTCCTATTAATTAAAATTAACTAGAAATCAGGTTTAATTTGCAATTAAATTGTTTTCTCATTAAAAAAAAAAATATACACAAATTTTTTTTTTAATTAGATTTTTAGGCTTCCAATTTATTCTCGTATTCAATTCGTCTCGCCCGCATTTATTTATTTTTAATTAAAATTATTGTAACTGATTCGAGGTTTGTAATAGATTAATTAGGGTTTTAATTTCCGCACCTTTATTTTCAATCAAATATTCATGTATCTGCACAAAAGCCTTGTAATAGCTAGGACTTTAATTTCTCGCACTTTTTAATTTCCGCAACTATAAACTGCTAGATGTATGGATAATATGATTGCATGCAAAAGATAAATCAACAATTAAAAGGTAGACAATCCTAATTATGCAAAAATAATTAATTGAAAAAAGCACACATGCATATGCTCACTCCTAGGGTTTGCCTCACTTGGTTGCCTCGGAAACAATGATCATGTCCCTCGAACGTAGGGATATCTTAGCAAAGACCCGCAATTCAAAGTCGTCATAAAGTTCATAGCCCCTTATTGTCCCTCGAGTTGCCTATGAGAAATAATCTTATGATGATAGTCCCTTCGAAATGCTAAGGTATCTTTACATGTTGCCTTCAGTGACCATTTCGTTCCTTTGAATGTCCCTTAAAACTCCAACGATGGAGCTACCTACTCCTAAATAGTAGGATAGCATTGTCTAAAGGAAACGAAAACGAACAGTCTTTTTTCGAGTAGGTAGAAACTCCTAAGTACTTGCTCAAAACAACAAAAACTCTTTCACACTAACACTTTCAAAACAGTTTTCAAAAATAACTTCGTCACACTCTTGAGGACAGATACAAGGGTTATCACGAAGTTAAACAAAAACTTTTCAAAACACGCACAAGCAATTTCAAAAATGAGCAAGTACCTAAGAGCCCATGGAAAACCACGGATAGAAAGGGTGCTAACACCTTCCCTTTCTATAATCTACCCCCGTACTCAGAAACTCTCGAAAAAAGGTTTTTCTGTTATTTTTCCTTTCCTTTGTTGGATGAAATAAAAGTCGGTGGCGACTCTTGCTTACCGCGACATTTGCGAATAAAAAACGCAAAACCAGTATAATAGTCGGTTCTTCCACCGTATCACAATACAATTGCATCCGTCTTGGTGAAGCTTGTTGACGAGAATTCTCAACTCTTCTTGTCCCCGAGCTAAGTTTTGGATAAGAGTCGTCTGTCCCAACATCTGAATTATCATCGTTGCTATCTCCATTTTAAATTGTCTCTTTTGGCCCTCCTTGTCGTCTTCATGATTGTTATTGGTCATGTTCTCAATGAGAAGTGATTTCACTTCTTCTTTCCCCTTGGACAGGTTTAGGAACAAATCTTGAAGCTAATCATTTTGGGTCTGAAGATCTTGGACGGTCTGCTCGAAAGCCATCTTTACTTGAAATAAATAGTAAACAGATGAGAAAACATGTATGGGAAAAACCTATCATGAAATGATGCATGGTATGTGGATGCAATATTTTCAAGGATCTCGCGGGGTAAACACAAGAAGATGTTAGAAGTTGAATTTTGACTACAGCTTTGATTGAAGAACTTCGTATCATTGAATGTCCTTCTACAAGAATCAAGCTCACCATGTCAAGTGGGTCATAGCCCTCGACTCAAGATAACATGCTTTGGTATTTGACAACATTTGGTTAGAGGAGAAAAAATCCTCTTTCCCCTTGATAGACGTCTGGTTCAGTATAACCATGCATCACAGGCCCTTTCGACCCATGAAATGGTTATTGAAAATGATATGGCATGATGTCATGATGTTATGTACAAGTAAACATATACAAAAAAAGCAAACAAATCCTTAGGTTTAGGCTTGGATGGAGTTTATAGGTAAGTATCCTCTTGAAATTTAGTTGGTTTAACCTGTCCTACAAAGTGATCAGGTTCTAGGGAATCTCAATATCACCGATCTTTCTTCGTCGGGCATTGTTTCAGCGCAAGCCTCTTTATTGGCAACCGAAATATCCTGAAAGTCCGATCTCAATGAGCGTAGCATCAAGTACCAACTTTGGACTGCACCAAAGCCGACTATCTCACTACTTCCTAATGGCCAAGTTATTCAATTAAAGGTTCTACGGTCAGTTAGTGCTTCATGACACCACACAATGGCCCTGTATTCTCCTCGATTCAACACAAGAGATACTGGTACCAACAAATGTGTCACACTAATGTAGCCATCATTTTAACCATGTCGGTGTACCCCGTAAAATCCCCATGGTCTATTGCTACTTACCTAATAATGTTCCCCAATCCGGGTAGAGGATCAATAAAAAACCCAAACAAGGGCCCAAAAATGTAAATCAAACAAATCAAACAATAAAATTATTTAATGGTGATCTAGTCTCTAAGGTAACCCCACTTTTAAGTATTTCCCCAGCAGAGTCGCCAGTTCTGTAATACGGTGGGAGAATTGACTTAGGTGTTAGCACCCTTTTCATCCGTAGTTATCTACGGGCTCTTAGTTGCTAGCTCACTTTAAAATGCTTTGTTTGAAATATGTTCGTGATTGGTTTTGAAAGTGCATTTTCTTAGGAGAACTTTGTAATGATTCTCGTCTCTATAAGAATGCATACAAAGTGTTGACTTTTGAAAATATTTCATTTGAAAGTGTTTTTGAAAGTGCCTTTGCTTAGGAGAACTTTGTAATAATTCTCGTCTCTATAAGAATGCATATAAAATGTTGACTTTTGAAAATATTTCATTTGAAAGTGTTGGTGTGTTTTGAAATATGTTTTGAAGATGATTGTGAGCAAGCAACTACGAACTTTCTACCTACTAAAACGGTCTTTGTTCATTTCCTCCTTCTTTAGATATTGCTATCTTACCATTGATTGGTAAGAAGTCCTATCATTGGATGTGAAGGGACGGACGTGGGTCGTTGTGTAGTCATAGAAGGAAACATTGTAGGATATCTTAGCAATTTTTTTGTAAGGGTCTAAGATCGTTTACTAAAGGCAACATCGAAAGTTCATCGAGGGACTACGATCTTGTATTCGAGGGTCTTTGCTAAAGTATCTCACGTTCGAGGGACATGACTATTTTTCTCAAGGCAACAAGTGAGGTTAACCCTAGGGGTGCAAGTGTGCAAAGTGTTTGTTTTTCATGTTTGTTTGTCTTGAATTAGGGTTTTCTATTGGTTTATTTTAGTCTTACCATACAAACCCTAATTACTAGCATTTGTATTTGAAAGCGATAAATTGTGGAATGTAAAGATTCTACGCTATTACATCATTTGGGGATGGGGGTACAAATTTACAAATGGGGAGATGAAAGCAATTAAAACCTAATTACTATTACAAGCATATTGAATAATGAATAACAATAAAAATATAAATAAATATAAATATAATGTAAAAAAAGGAAAATTGTTATAAAAAACTTTTATGTATTGACACATACACTTATGTATTGATACGAAAACTTTTTATGCATCGACACATGCACTTATGCATTGGCTCATATCTGTTTTGTATTGACACATGCACTTATGCATAGATACATATCATTCCTTTCTCCTGGAAATAAAAACCAACTCAGTATGAGTCGATACATAAAGGTTTGCGTCAGCTCATAACCTATTTTGCATCGATACATGCACTTATGTATCGATACATACCATTTCTTTGCTCGTGGACGTCAAAACCAACTCAGTATCACTCGACACATAATGGTTTGCATCGACTCATTTTTGTTATGTGTCGACTCATTCGTGTTTTATATCGACTCATAACCTGTTTTATACCTAATATGTGTCGACACATAGAGTTATGCATTGACTTATACTGCTGTTTTTTACTTCCAACATTTTTATGCTGCATAAATGAGTCAGTTCTCAACACATGGTTAATGAAAATGAAAAGTAAACATATCGTTAGCTTCAGGGAAAGGATATTTACATCTTATCTTCACAGATGAACCACTAATGATGCTTGTATGAAGAGTTCAAAGTCAAGAAAACTTACCTTGAAACTGAAATTTGTGTTTTGATTTAGAGTTGTTGTATTGTCTTGAAGAAGTCAAGTGGCTACTTTTGAGTTTGGAGAATAGTGATAGTGATGTTACAGAAGTTTCTCTTGTGTTTGAACAACTTCTATATGATGTATATGAAGTATGTGGATGGTTTGTTTGGACAAAAATGTAAGGTTTGAGAGATTTGAAGATTTTTGTTTCTAAGCTCAAGAGTGGAGTGGTGTGGACAGTTATGGTTTTTTGAGAGTATGATGGGTTTTGAGAAACTTGTCTACACAACAAAAACTTCTTGCGCTTTAGCTTGCAAATGGCCTCTTTATTTATAGAGGAGGTTTGAGAGGATGAGAGAGTTTGTTTTATAAGCTGTCAAAATTTTGGTTTGTTTAGATGAAACAACTAAGTTATGTGAAATTTAATGTCCCAGTGCATGGTACAAAAGGGATCTGAAGTGGATAGGAGTTTTTAGGCATGTTTCTTCTTGCTTTGACATTGTGTGTGCATAAAAAATAGTTGAGAGGCTCAAGGAGAACTGACTTTGTATAAAGCATACTTTATGTGAATGACAATGGTGCCTTTGTTCCATAAATGGAATGATGCAATGGAAAATGCTTGATTCACTTGGATAATGGTTCAATAAATTATGTAAACATCTGATTATGGATATATTTGCAAGTCAAAAGGCCTGCAAAGTAAGATTATGCAGCATGTCATAAGGATTTTGTTATATGTTCTTCAACAAAATGACTTGAAATTCAAGAATTGATGCCCAACTTCAGGACCTTGAATCTCCTAGCTCAAGCATGATAAGTTCATGCTCTTGGATAATTTGTAAAGCTTGAAACATCCTCTACAACTTTCATGTCAGCTATTTTGACAAAATCATCTTGGAACTATGTGAAAAAATGCCAAGAAGTTGGAATAAAATCCTGACCAAAATCTGTTGAAAATTTCTCCAAGTGTTAGATGAAAATGTCATGACTTCACGGGCTTATACCTTCAAATCTAAGTATTTTTTAGACATCAAACCTATAATACAAAGTTGTAGAATTCATCAAGATCTACAACTTTCAAGTTGAAAGTTTCCTTTGAATCATTTTGCATCATGGTGAAAAATTGGTATGAAGTTGTGAAATAAACATGTATAAAACACTTAGAAACATTTCTAAGTCCTGAAAAGTTTTGAATTTTCAAATTGACTTTTGACTTTCTTGACTTCTTGATGATCAAGATTGATATTCTTGAATGTCTTGATGAATTTTGATCTTTGAAACTTAATGTTGACCAAAAAGTCAAAGTTTGACTTTTCAGTGTACAGTTGACTTTTTCATCAGTTGACCAAATTTCATCTATCAATCCACTGATCTTGAGAAATGTTTTGAGCCATGAAATCAGGTCAACATGTTGTATTTTAATCCTTGAGATTGTAATTTAATCCATTAGATCATGTATTAGGTCAAAAAGTCAATGATCAGTCGTTCTTAGTCAAAACCCTAATTTGTGGTTTCAGTGTTTCAGAGGTGATTTTGTCTAATCAATTCTTGAGAATCCTTGAGCATTGGAGATATTTTGTGAGGAATGTATTGATAAAGAGAGGGCAAACTTTGGGGTACAACACTAGAATTTATGTCTCTTTGTACAAAAAACGCCTGTTTATAGTCAAATTATCAATACAAATACACCTTAAAAGATCATCTTCTTGTTTTTTCTGTTTTGATTGCTAAAACATCCAATGACTAAAATTGAATGAACATATGCACATGAATATGATTAACTGTTAACAAATATATGCACAAGAACAGGAATACGCGTTTACTCAAGACTATAGGAGTTAGGATAACGTTCAAGCTATCCATAAGTCCCCACAAAGCCACTTCCATGAGATTACCCTCACAGAGTAATCTTCAATAAGGATACATTCCCCACATTTTCCCCAACCTACGGAGTTCCTATCAGTACAGTTCATGGAAATTATCTTTCCCAGCTGAGTTTGAAAACTATAAATCCAATTTCCCCAAGAGAGTTTGTTTCCTCACCAGAATACTTCTCCGTCAACAAGGTTTATTTCCTCAACAGATTACAGTTTCCTCAGCTTGAGTCTATTCCCCAATTGGGGAGAAGAGTTCAGGAACCTTAGTTGTCTGTTCCTCTCCTCGGTGAAGCCACCACTATCCCTGGAGAATTGCTACAGAAACTGGAACCAGACCAGATATCAGTCAATTGTATCTTCCCCAGACGAGTCAAAAGGTTATCCATCTCTTTTATCCTCAGTCAAGGTATATAAGATTTATCATCCCTAGACGAGTCGGAGGATTATCTATCTCTTTTATCCCCAGTCAGGGTATATAAGAATTCAATTCCCCAGTAGAGCAACAAACAACCAAGGTTCCTGAACTCTTCTCCCCAAAACAGAGTCAACATTCCTCAGCAGAGTTTTCTCAAATAGAAAGCAGGAATCCCCAGCAGAAGCATTCTAGACAAGATTGAAGATACACATACTTTTCATCCCCAACAATAGTCACCGATTTATTTTCCCAAACAAAATACAGCACGGGCTTACAAATACACTTCACAATATTTCACATTCATACATCATAGCATATGCATACGAAACGCATACATCACAATCTCATTTATTTTGATAACATCATTACGTAGTGCATTTCATACATCATGACATTGCATACAGCTAACTCTTTACCTTTTCAGGAAAGATCAATCAACAGACGAACATTATCACCAATAGGTCCAAGATTAATTCCCGAAACAAGACGGGATAAATATATACATGATAAATACTTACTTCAGACATCTTCTGGCTCAGATTAAATCAACCAAATATTTATTCTGATACTTCTTCCAATAGACCTTTTTTGGCTCAGATTAAATAAACCAAAGATTTGTTCTGATACTTCTTCCAGTAGATCTTTTTTGGCTCATATTAAATCGACCAAATATATATTCTGATACCTCTCCCAGTTAAAGACGGACGTAGATATCTTCTGGCTCAGATCAAATCAACCAAACATTTATTCTGATACTTCTTACAATAGACCTTTTCTGGCTCAGATTAAATTGACCAATGATTTATTCTGATACTTCTTCCAGTTAAAGACAAAAAGACCTCTTCTGGCTCAGATTAAATTGACCAATGATTTATTCTGATACTTCTACCAGTAGACCTTTTTTGGCTCAGATTAAATCGACCAAAGATTTATTCAGATACTTCTTCCAGTAGACATTTCCTGGCTCAGATTAAATCGACCAAAGATTTATTCTGATACTTCATCCAGTAGACATTTTTTGGCTCAGATTAAATCGACCAAAGATTTATTCTGATACTTCTCCCAGTTAAAGACGGGCACAGACATATTCTTGCTCAGATTAAATCGACCTAATATTTATTCTGATACTTCTCCCAGTTAAAGTCAAGCGCATATTTAGTCTAATTTCTCTATCAGCAGTTAGTTTGGATGGCATCTATAATCCCATCTCTGACAATTGTTCATTACTTCTCCAAATGGCATCTTTTAAGCCCATTATCGGCATAATCAACCAACAACCTTACTTTGTGCACAAGCGAGTGCAAATTTCTAGGCACTTATGTGTTCAATCATCTTCCACCTTCAAGTCACGCATGACGGACATGCCAATCTAACTCTTCAGGTTTAAGAAGATTGAACAGGGGCAGCTGTTGTACCCCAAAATTTTACCTTCCTTTTTCTCAAGACATTTCTTACAAAAGTTCTTAAATATTCTCAAGAGATGATCAGACAAGCTCACCTCTTAAGCACTGGGTCCATAACTAGGGTTTTGGTTTTCTAAAGGAAAATTGGACTTCTAATGCCTCAAGTGACTTTCATGATTCACCATAGGTATCCAATAATTCTCATACCAAGTTTCAAGGCTTGCATCACAAATTTGCTTAGTCAATTGCTCAGATGACTGAAAATCAGTTGTATTAGGTAAAAAGTCAATTGTGGTCAATATACAGTCAAACTTCAAGATTTTTGGTCAACATCAACATTTTGAATTCCTACTAATTATTTTATCAAGGGTTAATCATAATTCCTCAAGGAATACCCTCATATCACCAAAGGGGCAAAATTGTCAAAATTAGAGTTTTGACTGAGAATGACTGATCATTGACTTTTGACCTAGTACATGACCTAATGATTTGAAGCATGATCTCAAGGGCTCAAATATAATGTATTGACCTAATTAAATGGTTCAAAACATTTCAAAAGATCAAGTGATTGATAGTTGAAATTTGGACCAACTGATGAAAAGTCAGTCACACAAAAGTCAAACATTGACTTTTCGGTCAACTTTGAACTTCAAAGATCAAGAATCATCAATACATTCAAAATTATAAAGCTTGATAAACAAAAATCAACAAAGTCAAGAAAAGTCAACAAAAAGTCAAAAGTTCTAATACTTAGAAAAAATCTAAATGATTTGTCCTTAATAAATTCATTACTTCATGACCATTTTTCACTAAGATACAAGATGATTCAAGGAAAACTTTCAACATGAAAGTTGTAGAGCATGATGAATTATACAACTTTGTCCTTGAGGGTTGATGTCCAAAAAATGCTTGGGTTAGGAGATATAGGCCCATGAAGTCATGACATTTTTATCTAACACTTAGAGAAATTTTTAACAAGTTTGGTCAGATTTTTATCCCAACTTCTTGACAAATTTTCACCAAGATCCAATTTGATTTAGCCAAAGTGGTCAACATGAAATTTATAGAAAATGTTTCAAGCTTTCCAAAATGTCCAAGAACACATTTTTATCATGTATGAGCTAGGAGATTCGAAGAGATGAAGTTGGGCATCCATTCTTGAATTATAGGTCATATTTGTGAAGAGCTCAAGAACAAATCTTCATGCCATGCTGCATAATCTTGCTTTGCAGACCTCTTAACTTGCAAATCTCACCATAATTAAATGTTTACACAACTGATTGAACCATTATCCATTTGATTCAAGCTTTGTCACAAAGTCCACTCTCCTTGAGCCTCTAACATGTTCCCTCTGCATACATTCCACACAAAAGCCAGAAGCAACATGTTTAAAGACTTTAACCACTTTAGATTACCTTGTACTTCACATTGGAATCATGTTCTTCAAGTTTGCTTCATGAAAAATCCAACCTAGCCATAACATGTGATTTTTAAAACCAATCCCTCTCAGCCTCTAAAACCTTTTCTCTATAAATAGAGGAAGTATTTGCAAGCTAAGACACAGGTCCAATAGCCCTTAAACCCCCTCAATCACTCCCAAAGTCAGAATTGCCTTAAAATTCCATTTTGTTGCAAGTTTCTGACCTTGAACATCAAACACCTAATCCACTCGTGCATTTTCATTTAAAATCATTCACAAAGCTTCTATAACTCATATAGAACTTATCCAAGACCCTGTTTCATCACTGTAACATCATCTCCATCATCCTCCATTTTCAAAAACAGAGCCCTACAACTTGACATGTCCAGAAGAGTTGAGGCATCCTCAATCCAAAGTAAGCATTGCAATAGCTTCCTGGGAGTTCAGTGAAGCTATCCAGATCATCACAACATCTCCAGGAGTGCTCCAACTCCAGATTCGATTCTCACTTCAGAGGTAAGTTTTCTAACTTTGAAATCCTTATTTAAGCATCATTTGCATCTGCTTTTAAAAGATAAAATGTAGATATCATGTCTATGAAGCTAACCATGTCCTTATTTTTCATTTTTATTGACTGAATGATGTGAATTTTGGATTTGAAGTTTCTGAGAAATTAGGATTCAATTTGGTACCAACAGAAATTCATGTTCATCTTTGAGTGTTAACTTCAGTTATTTACATGGCTGAATTCGTGTTGAGATTTGGAACAAGTTTGGTGTTTACAATTTTTGAAATGATTGAGAGATGAAGGAGTTAGCATTTTCAAAAAATTTGTTGTTGATGTTGGTCGCGCGAAGAAGAGGAAGTTGCATCTTCAAACATTCAGGAAGGAGTTTGTAATATATTTAATAGTTTGCATATAAACCAACAGATGTATCACCACCCTAGTGGTTAAAGCGCACGCCTATGACTATAGGGACCTGGGTTCGTGCCCCAGTGGTACCCTTTTATTTGTTTCACATTTACCTCTTGCAGATTCAATACAAACAAGCCCAGCGCGCATGCTATACACCCCCACTCTCTCACCACATGATCATCACAAGGTCAGTTCACACGCCCCAAAATACAAACGCATGATACACCTTCAAGAGCTCAACCTCACTGAACCATCTAGCGCTTGGGCTTAGTTGTCCTGGGCCTTTTTGCTTTTGCTTGATAACACGCCCAATTTACTTTCACAATGCAGGCCCATTTTTCTTTTTTATTTTCTGCTTCAAACAAAAACTGCTTTTTGGGCCTAACATTTTCTTTTTACCCCCCCAATTTTCTTTTACTAACGTCAGGCCCAATCTTTTTTTATATTTTCTTTTCTTTCCTTTTACTTATTTATTTCATTTAATTAAAATACAAAAATATAATTTTTATTTATAGAATTTAAATTTAGGTTTTTTTAATTAATTAGTTAATTTAATTTTTGACAAAATTGATTTATTTTAAACACCTTAAGAATTAGGTTATACTTCAAATATCTTTTCAAAATAAAGCATCAAAAATATTTTTTCTAAACAATTAGTTTCTTTTTAAGTTAACTTAGACCTATTTTTTTTTCCTTCAATTAAATTAATTTTTTTAATTAAATTAATCATCAAACCTCTTTCTAAACAAAAACAACAAAAACAATAGCTTATCTTCTTAATGCTTAGAAATATTTTTAGGGTTTCTAAAAATATTCCCCTTTTCTTATCATCTTCACACATTTTATCTTTCGTCTTTATTTCTCAATTATTGTAATTGCTCAAATACTTGTAATGGACAAATTAGGGTTTATTGCTTTCCTCCCTATTCACAAATTTGTATCCCTCATTCCTAAAGCATTGTAATAGCGTATGACATTTAATTTCCGCAATTTACTGTTTTCCTTATTACTGTTAGTAATTAGGGTTTGTATGACAAGATTAAAATCAATCATAGAAAAACTTTAATTCAAGATAAAAATATTGAATCAAACACACTTTACACACATACACCTCTAGTGTTAACCTCACTTGTTGCCTTAGATATAAACATTCATGTCCCTCGAACGTAAGATGCTTTAAAAAAGACCCTCGATTAAAATATTGTAGTCCCTCGATGACCCTTCGATGTTACCTTCGATAAACGATCTTAGTCCCTTACGACAATTGCTAAAGCATCCTACAAGTTGCCTTCTATGACTGTACGATGATCCACGCATGTCCCTCACATCCAATGATAGGGCTTCCTACTAACTAATGGAATGATAGCACTATCTAAAGGAGGAGGAAAAGAACAAAGATTTTTTGAGTAGGTAGATCGCTCGTAATCGCTTGTTCACAAAAATAAAACAATCATCACACCTCACACTTTCAAAACAACTATTTTCAAAACACTTTCCAAAACAAACATTTTCTATACATTCTCAACGATACGAGAATCATTACAAAATTCCATTACATTGACATTTTCAAAACATCTTTCCAAAACACTCCCTTTCAACAAATATTTTCAAAACAAACATTTTGTATACATTCTCCATGATACGAGAATCATTACAAAATTGTCGCACTTAAGCGTTTCCAAAATATTTGCAACATACACAAACACAAAGCATTTTTAAAGTGAGCTAACAATTAAGAGTCCGTAGATAACTACGGATGAAAATGGTGCTAACATATTCCCTTTTCATAACCTACTCTCAAACTCAAGAAAAATTCTCAAAAGACCTTTCGTGTTCTTTTCACCATTTTCTTTATTGGATAATAGAAAAGTCGGTGGCAACTCTTGTTATCTACAACATTTGTGATAAAACGCAAAACTTAAAGTCAGTTCTTCCACTGTATTACACGTCGATAAATCAGTTTTTCCTCTTTTATTATTAAATCCCTTTTTTACAAGTTAGGTGGAAAAGTTCTTGGACAGGGAAATAAACTACACAGTTTCCTTTCATGTCTTCAGATGTAGCATGTACTGGTAGACTCGAGTATTGGTTCATTATATATAACTAAGCCATGTTCATATATTTTTTGTCAGGTCAATAATCTACCCGTAAATTTGCTTCCTGTTGGATACTTCAGCCAGAGCCATGGTCATAGCTCTTATTCCTTTAATGACTTGCCCAAGATTGTTGTGATGACTCTCAACCAAGGTTCGATTGTCAACCGTTTGGACTTCCATCCACTCTAGCAAATTCTACTTCTTGGCAAGCCTATTTATGTGATTTTGACACTTAATAGTTTGCTTACATTCTTTATATTTTGCCCAATTGATTGTATTTACTTCTCTATTTATTTGTCTTTTTATGGTTCGTTGGAACAAACATGGGGATGTCATGGTGTGAGATATAGGTAGTCATGAAAGGATTGCTCATAGAAATTTTAAGGTTTGGGAACTCGGAGTGTTGACGGTGCAAATTAGTAGTGTTGACTGGTATTAATAAAATTGAAGGTTAATTTCTTTCAATTTTTCTTATTGCAGTTTCATACAATTCAATCTGAAGTGAATATCTCAGTTCTTTACTTTTCCAATCCTTTACAGAATATTGACAGTAGTATCTTATCTGCACGGAAATTCAATTAAAGTAAGTTGGCAATTTTCAATTTATTTGCATTACTATTATGCATGTTGTGTTGTATTCATCACATTTTTTTGGTTAACTTTGAAAAAGAAAGTCCGCAATGAATGGAAAATTCGAGACTTTTCGAAATAGTAGATCCGAAGAAGTTATGCATATATCTGGTGGCTATAATCTCAAAACCTTGATTTGACGTGAAGCAGCTAATGAACGCAACAATTAAGATAATTTTAAGCATCTAATTACTGATGAAGATTTTTCTGTGACGCATCGACTACTAACGAATTTTATGAACAAATAATTTTGATGGTATGTGTCGAAGACACTGAAATTGAAATCACTTTTTCGATATAAGATACGATTTAGCATTTTATTATGCATCTCAATACTTCACTATTAAAATGTTTTTTTTTATCATTATTTTTGTAAAATTGTTTCTTATCAAATTTGCTTAGCTTTTTTTTAATATAATATTGAGAAGAAAATTTGAGTCAAGTATGTTGAAAAATAGTGGTTACGAATTTTGAGAGATTTAAGGGAATGGGGCAATTATAATTCTATAGGGACAAGTCTATATGTCACGTTCTATTTTCTCTCTACAAAGTTTAAAATAATTTTAAAAAAAAGTATCAAATCAGTACTGAACCCCTGTCATTAACAGTAAAACAATTCAGACTTACCACTTAGCCAACAATCAATATATCATGTTTTACGGTTTTAATTAAATATATTAAATAACACAATGAAATATATTTAAACTAATATTAATAATATTAATAAGTTATAATAAAAAAACAATTATATAATGGGATTCAACTAATTTTAATTTTAGATATTTATTTATCTCATTTATTAAATTTTAATTCTAAAAAAGTTTTTTATTTTTTATTTTTCACAATTGTTTTTTACAAACCATGTATTTAATAGTTTTTATTAAGTATATTGATTTCTTAAAACTTATACAATTAACTTCCAATCTATTTTTTTTATTTTTTATTTTTTTCAATAATATTTTAATATTTTATAATTTATTTGAATTTACATGATAAAATAGTGACAATTTTACGGTTCACAATTGTACTCTTACGAATCCACAGGTAATTTTTCACTACAAACTTATTTGATTTAAGATTTATTTATCATTTTTTTTTGTTAACCTAATTTTGTATATTATTTTAATCACATATTTATGTATCCACTTAATTTAATTTTCATTTTTTTTTAAATTATTCTAATTATTTAAATTTTTTTAATTTTATATTTTATATTCTAATTTTAAATGGTGAAAACAAATTCACACAGTCATCCATAATAGAACTCGTGTAAACGCATGAGTTTCATAGTAATCTCTTCAAAAATAAATATAAATATAGGAATAACTGCAACATCCATCATAAAACACATGTTCTAGTTATGATTAAAGAAGACAATTAAATATATTAAAGAAAAATCCATTAAATTCATCAATTAAATAATTCATCTAATCTATCCTTTATAAAAATTACTATCATAGTTTTTAATTATAATACCTTCTTAAATTTTTTTCTTGTCATTTTTTATAAGACCTTTTTCAACTTTTAAAATTTATTAATTATTTTTTTTCAAACATACTTTTAATTATATTACATCTTTGTCTGCAATGTGTAATAAATACACTGATATAAATATTAATTATTTATCTCTTTTAAAGATATACTTATAAAATTATATAAATAGTCAATAAATTTAATATTCTAACCAACTTTCTTAATTAACGTAATTTAGTCTACATGATCTTATATTTAAGGATGGGATAGAATTAATTAATATCCATCCATCCGATACATTTTTATGATCCATTAGATTATTTTAAATAATGTTTATAAATAAATGATAAAAATATTTATATTAAGATAAAAAATTTAAAATTAATTTTAAAAATCCCTTAATCTTTTTTTACTAACATTTTTTTAAATAAAAAATTGCATAAAAATAATATATATATATATATATATATATATATATATATATATATATATATATATATATATATATATATATATATATATATATATATATATATATATATATATATATATATATATATATATATATATATATATATATATATATATATATATATATATATATATATATATATATATATATATATATATATATATATATATATATATATAATGCATGACAATTTTATCATTAAGTCTTGTTCAGATTACCTTATAGAACAAAATTGTACGAAAAAAAGAAGAAGAATGGTAAAAGTGTCTTTTTGAGTTTGAAGATCTGGTGTTTTCGTTGACGTAATTAGTTTCTAATTAATACGGAAAAAAAAAGGTAATATGTACTACCATCAAATTATGTATTTCGGGAAGGTCGAATTAAAATTATAATTCGTATTATCCTAAGATGTTGTTTTATGATTTTTTTTATTGATGAGATTTGTCCCGTTTATCGTAAAGTATATTTGGATATATTTAGAGAACACGCGATTCACTGTAAGGAGTTTTTAAGCTTCAAATATCGATATGATCTTGTTAAGGATGTTTTGTTTGATATATTCTGACATTACCGAAGTATATGTGAAGAAAGAGGCGCTGGTGAATTTTTTTACTGACTCATTTGAGGAAAGATCGACACTTAGCCAGTAGATGCTTTGGTGTACGGGTGGGTAGGAAGGAAACATGCGTGTGTGGACTTGACGGGAGTTTCTCTACTGATAGGTTTGAGGGATGGTGATTTTACTGTGGACAGACAACTTTCTGTAATTGCAAGCTTAAGTCATGTTTAAAGCATTAGTTTTGATGAAGACAACATGGATATCAACATTCAAAGGATGTGCAAAAAGCTTATCAATATCATATACAAGTCTTGAAGATTAGAAGAAGAATTATTGAAGAATCAACAAATGTCAAAAGGTTTAAATAATTCTTAATCTTGAATATAGATGTTCACAAATATGCATTCATAATCATATACATATCCCACATGTTTACATTTAAGAAAAACTATGTTTGAGATCTTTTTCAAAAAGAATTTTTGAAAATAAATTTTCAGGAACCGGTTCCTCCCTAACAGGGAACCGGGTTCCAAACTTGTTCAAAAAACATGTCCCTGGAATTTGTACCAGGAACCGGGTTGTATCAATAGGGGAACCGGTTCCTGCATGATATTTTTGAATTTTGGTTTTAACGTTCACTAAGAACCGGGTTCTGCCTGTGTCGGAACCGGTTTCTAGCGAACCAGTGCAGCTTTTCTTTTGTTTTTTGAACATTTTTCAAATGGTACTCTTTCATGAATGCATTGCATCTTTTCATATCAATTGACATGAATGAAGAGGTGTTTGTGACATTATAAAATGTGCAGTTTTTCAGATTTAAAATACAACTTTCAACATAGCACAAAAACAATAAACCTTCTTCATATAAACAATTTTTTCATCATTCAAATATTGCACTTAAACTTTCATGTGTTCATAAATTTTGTGAAACTTGTCATATACACTTTCATTATCATTACAAGTTTCATACATTCATTGTGAACATTTATAATCATTGTTTGAGAATTATTTCTATCTTGAAGAAGAAGATCAATTGAAGATTGATAGTGCTCTCCATCTATTTCAAATAAATTATTGTATTACAAAAAGAAATTATTCCCTTACTATCCAGGATTGTTGGAAGTAAGTGTTGTGATTGGAAGAGGATTGTTCTTCATTCACATTAGTGTTTGTTTGATCTTAAAGGTGTTAAGAACCTTTGGTCACCCTATAGGTTAGATAGTAAGCATAGGCTGTACAATCATTCTAACTATAGTGAAATCTCTTTCGTGTTGGAAAGGGGACTGGAGTACTCTCGGATTGTGAGGGGAACCAGGATATATCACCGTGTTCTTTACTTTTCCGCTTTTATCGCTTTCATCACCATAATCAAGAAAAGATAAGATATAATCAATACCTTCAAACACTTAACCAAAAAATTACTACAAGTATTCTCATAAAACCGAATAAATTTTTATATACCTAATCCCCCCCCCCCAGGCACTCTTAGACTTACACTTTCAACTACTTCTAGTAAAGTGGTCAAACATGAAAAAACGTGTTCTGAAAATTAACATATTTTTATACTATTTGTCTTTGACACTTTTGGTTTCCTAGCATCAGAAACAGTTGATCTTTTAGAGAGAGTTTAAAGACTTATGAATAACAATGTTGTATTTTCTAAGTTTAGATATAGTTTTTAAGATGATTGATTTTACAATCCAAAAAAAAGTATCGGCGCAGCTTATTACCTACTTGTCTTCTATTTCTATTGACTTAATTTTTCATGATTAATATATAATTGCACAAAATTTTATCCAAAAAAAATTAAATATATAAGGTTATGTATCATAAATATATATTATATGTTAGTTTAATTAGATGCTGGTACAAATTCATTTATAGATTTATAAGTCACTTTAAATAATATAATATAAAGTTATGTATCAAAAGATATTATGGATTTATCGTTTAAATAATATAAGGTTATGTATCATAAATATATATTATATGTTAGTTTAATTAGATGCTGGTACCAATTAATTTATAGTTTAATTGGTATGGTACTACAATCTAATTTATTTACGTGGTCGTACGAATTGATTTATCGTTTTACGGCAGTGACAAATTTGAAATTATTGTCTTCATATACCATTAGTTTCATAAATTATGAAGAAGAAAAAATTGAGTTGGTTGTATTTTGAATGAGAAAGTAAAAATAATAATTTTTGAGAAATTAAGAAAAACAGTTTTTATAAAATCTAAAAATAAAATATATATTTTTTAAAAAATAATTATAAAATTTATTTTAATTTCATGAATGGATGGATATCCAACCATTAAAAAGAAGTTAATTGATGGATTGAATAATTTTTTTTTCTTTAATGGATAGATTGAATTGAAGTTTTTTTTTAGTAAGGTGTAGTGGATTGTTAATGGATTCATGGATTATTTTAATCCATCCATTAGCAATTCAATCATCCATTTTGCTGCCCCTAGTTATCATTTAAGCCACTATCTTGAGCCTCAAATTAATTTTTAGGGGATTGTTCTTTTCACACTTAGTTAACTTTTGGGTTTTGCATGTTTTCTGGAAGTTTAATTCCATATTGTTTTCAGGTTGAATCTAAATTTGCTTATGTAATTATTGGTTGTAGCAATGGGGCACCCTAATATTGTACCGAAAGTTATTGTGTTTATAAATGTTAAATCGGTTGATGTTGAGTCTAATGTTGTATCCAAAGTTATTGCAACGATACAGACAAAAGTTATTACAAGTTCTAGTTATGGTCATGACCCATTATCCTGAGCCTCAAATTAATTTTTTGGGAATTGCTCTTCCCACCATTAAAAAACTCGAAAATATCTTTGAAATAATATGGAAGTTAACTTTCAGACGTCCCAAAACACTTTGTAAGTGAGTCACTCCATTTTTCCAAAAAATAGTTCGAAAGTTAACCTCTATATTGATGGAATGGTGATTAGAAGTTAAATTTTGAATTTACCCCTGAACACATTTAGAACTCGTCGTAGTGTACTTATTTTAGAAGTATTAGGGGAGAATACATAAGTTAACTTCCAAAAATACCAAGCGGAAAAATGAATATAACACCACCTTACACGTACTCTTCATTTCACGATCATACCATCATACTTCACCATACTTCCAAAACCATACAAAAATCTCCTTCCATTCTCAATCAAGTTTTGTACTTCAAAACTACATTCTTTTGTTGTTTCACATCAAAAGAAGCAAAAGAAACTGAAATTTAAGGCAATGTACATGTACTCCCTCTGTCTCATATTATAAGAGAAATTTCACTTTTTTGATTCATTGAATAATTAATGTATCGGGTCTATAAAGACCAGATACATTAATTATTCAATGAATCTAAAAGGAAATTCCTCTTATAATATGGGATGGAAGGAGTATTTCCTTCTTCATTGCTTGTAAAAATCTAGTTGAGTTGTTTAAAATTGAATGTTGCATATTGAAGTTAACTTTCGTATTATGTTGCATATTTTTCGAGAAGTTTAATTCCAGACTATTTTCAGGTTAAATTTAAATTTGATTAGGTTATTAGTGGTTGCAGCAATGGGGCATCATGACATTGTTCCGAAATTTATTGTGCCTATGGATGTTAAATTGGTTAATATATAGTCTGATGTTGTACCCAATGTTATTGTGTCTATGCATGTTAAATCGATTATAGGAGTTTGTTGTTCGTGAACATATTTTGTAATGAATTCGCACGAGGGCGAAAAAATTGAGGTTCAACATTGTAATTGAGGGGTCAAATTCTAGTTCTGATAGAAGACTGACATTTGTGACAATGAGATGTGAAAGACGTGGCAAGTACAACAAAACATATACATAAGTTGAAACAGGATGACACTTATTCGAGGAAATGTGAGTGCCCTTTTAAGTTGCGCGGGTACCTTAAGAAAAATAATACATGGACATTTAATATGGTTTTAGGTATACATAATCATGATTTGTGTTATAATTTAGTTGATCATTCAATTGTATGTCGCTTTAATTATGAAAATAAGGATCTTGTGTTTAACATGACATTGAACATGTTGTAGCCCAAAAACATACTTGCAACTTTGAAACAAAAAAGACCTCATAATGTCTCAAATATTAAGCAAGTATATAATGTTCGGGCCTGAAACAACTAGGTTGTAAGAGGTCTAGAACTGAAATGCAACAACTGTTGAAGCTTTTGGATGATGATCATTGTGTATCTAGGTAAAAAGTGTGTGAGTATGGAGAAACTGTTCAAGATATATTTTAGACTCACCCTGATTCCATCAAGTTGTTTAACACATTTTCCACTTCTAGAAACTGTTGGTGTTACTTCTATCACGGAGGGAAAATTGAGATTGAACTATTGATTAACTTAAATCGAAAAAACAAGATTCGCCAACAAACTTTATTATTTTCAAAGGAAAGGGAAAATATCGAGAAAACTCAACGCAAAAAATAAAACAAAAGAGAGATCTGGATACATAGGTTGGTTATTCAAGGGGAAGGTATTAACACCCATCACATATATGGTACTCCATAGGAACCTCTTGAAAATTTGTGTTATGATAAAAATTGAGTTGTTTGCAAAAAGATTAGGGTTATGAGAAATAAGTATTTTTTTATGTTTGTACTCTCCAAGACTTCGAGAGCATGTGCCTACATATTCTCATAGTGAAATAAGGAAATCAGAGTATCGTAGTTCATGATAAAAATAACCGCGAAAGTTTGTTGATTGATTTTAATTGAAAAGACATTTCGTCGTATTCAAGTGGAAAAACTCAACTTACTACCTCCAAGTATGAGGAAGGAGTATTCACATCATCTTGATATGGAAAAATTTTACCTGGACATTCAAGTGAAAATTGTCAATCACTTCACAATATATTATAGAAGTATAGTGGTTTGCATCATTACTAGAATAAACTGATATCCAATCTTTTGATAAGGTTTTAAAAGAAAATTGCACAAAGGCACAAAAAGAAATTTGATGAGGTTTGTATTTTTTAGAATTTTGAAAAGAATTTGAATATACTTAAGTGTTTTAGCATTTATTGAGAAAAAGATTTTTACAATCACTTGACAAGGTCAAGGTTTATTATGAAAGGTTTGAAGTTTGAAAAGAGAAGTTTTGAAAATAGGGAGAAGTTTTGAAAATTGAAGAAGTGAGAAGAAGATGAAGAGACTATCCTAAAGCATAAAATAAATGACATGAAATAAAAGGTCTCATTGTAAGGTAGACCGAGAGAAAGCCTTTATGTGTGTAAGTGCACTAACCATAAGATAGAGCAAGCATTTGACATCGGTCAAAATGAACATTCCTTTCCCTTTGGAGTAAGCCACAAGATAAGAAAATCACATAATCAAGCACATAAGAAGATGGATATCATGGATCCAGATAAAAGCCAAATTCATAAAGCCACAAAGAGAATGCCAAGTCTTCAAGCAAATATCAGAGTTTCTCATAATAAGGCCAAGTCTTAAATTGAAGTTCAAAGATCCAGATGAATCACAAAGTATCAGATAACCACTCCAAGCAAAGGAAAGCACTAAGTCCTAGACCCAAGGTCCAAAATACTCCTCAAGCAAGGGATAGTAACACAAAGTCCACAAGATTAGATGAAAGTTTTTAGGGTCTTAGTCATTTTATTAATGTTTTAGTTCTTTTTGAAGCAATAAAGCAAGAGACAAGAAGATAAAGGACTTAAAGTAAAAGAAAAGAATATAAATGACATGAATGTAAATGACAAGAAATTAAAGTTCATAAAAGTAAATGACATAAAATTAAATGTTATCACAATTAATATGTCAATGTTAGTATTAATGAGCCATTAACCGAGTCGGGACAATTTAGCGCTATGTTAAGCAACTGTGAGTGGACTTATGTACAAGTCACACACATGTGAGGTCGGTCAATAACAATTTATGTGTCAATATGTTAGAGGAATGATACAAAATCACCCTCCTAAAACAATGTCACACAATGGTTTAAAACAAAAGTAAAAGAAGAAGATGGAGAAGAGAGAGATGATCAAGCACACTTGAAATATCACAAAGGGATAATCTATCATCAATTTCAATCATTCAAGTTCACAATGCAATGGGATAAACTTATCATTAATCCAAAGTACCATAGTGGATCAAATGATCATTTGAATGATAAGTTTGAAATGATAAAATTTCATACAACCAAAGCATCATCCAAAGACCAATTGAAATTGATGAAGTATTGATCAACCAAGTCATAATCCAATAGTCAACAAAAGTAAAATAAAAATGAATCAAAATAAAAATTAAAAATTGTTTAAAAAGTTTTAAAATTGAAATTAATAGGAAAATACCAAAGAGGTATCAAAATATCAAATAAAATTTCAATTTTTTTTTGTTGAGAAAGTCAGAAGTATTCCAAGTAATTGGATCTCAAAAGTTGGAGTAAAAAATGTTTTAAAATGGTTGAAAATTAATTGTTGAAAGAAAATTAAAAAGAAAATAGAAAAAAATGCTAAATTTGTTTTTTAAATTTGAATAAAAATGTATATATGTGATAGAAAATATTTTTATTGATTTATAAAAAAAATGGAGTAAAAAAAATTAAATGAGCTATTTAAAATAAATCAGAAAAAAAAGGAATTAAAAATGAATTAAAACAAAAAGAAAGTAAAATGAACCAACAGCTAGACTGCGTGGCTCCTCATGATTGGTTGAGATTCAAATATTCCCACCAAAGTGTGCGAACGACTTCATCGTCTTCAATCTTGATCCAATTTTGTAGATCCATGAACTCATAATTTTGAGCTCAAACACCACAATAGAGTCATTGGTTGGCTCTAAATAGAGATAATTTGCTCAGAAATGCATAAAACCCTAAGGGCTTCAAAGTAAAATTAAATGACTAGTACGAAGAATAAATTCAAGGTGAGTGATGGCTTTGAATCAGTGAATTAAGACGGAGAGTGTGGTAACTTGTTTGTTCAAAAATGAAACTCGTATCTACCTTTCCAGTTGAAGCTTCGAATATCAACAATGATGAAATCAAGTTGAAGATTGCAGGTGGTTTTGAACTTCTGTAATGGTTCAGTTAGCTTCAGATGGCGTTGATGAGTGATTATGGACAAAGATTTGAAGTTAAATCGAGCTTAATTTGGAAAAAGAGTTTCTAGTTTTTTAAGCTTTTTAAGTGTGAAAATGGCAGAGGTTATGTGGTTGTTCAAGCTTGCAAATGAAGGTAAAATGCTTCTCTATTTATAGGAAACACAATGAGGTCATGGTACGAGCGAATTCAGATCTATAACGTGTGAACCACATTGAAAAATTACAATTTATAATATGTGTGAGATGAGGGATGAAATGTGCGACTCATGCACCAATTCAGGTTATTTTGCACTCTTTGCTACGCGTTTTGCAAGGACAAATGATTTACACATGTGTTGGGTGGTCCTAAGTGAAGTTTTGGGGATTTCTGATTACGGGTCATGCACAAAAAGCAGATATTGATGAAGAATCAATGCAAAAAGAACCACATCAAAAGGATGCTTGAATTGAAAATGATATTGATGACAAGTTCAAGTCATGACCTGACATCCAGGTCTGGCATTAGGTTGAACCATGTTTTGGACCAACTTGTGTGCATACATGGGTGTTGTACCCCAAAATTTGCCCTCCCATATTCTTCAAAGTTTTGACAAGCATCATCTCAATTTGCTCAAGTCTACTCAAGGGTTGCACAGTTCAAACACCCTCCTAAGCCAGTCAAATTAGGGTTTTGGTTCTTGCAAGGAAGTTGAGGTTTTCAAGGGCTCAATCAAGTCACATATGCCTATAAACATTGTCAAGCATCTACATGCCAAGTTTTAAGGCTCACAAGGTCAAGTTGCATAGTCAAAAACCCTAATTGCTTCACAATCAACTGTAGGGGTAAAATGGTCATTTGGCAGTCAAAAGTCGAAATTTTTGGTCAACATCTTATTTTGAAGCCACAATCATCATTTTATCAAGTCTTGATCATGATTCTACAAGAATGGCTAAAAAATCATCAAGATGCAAAAGTTTCCATTTTTGGACAGTTGGAAAGTCAACTGTAACTTGACCAAAGCATAACTTTTTCATGGTTCATCAGAAAAAACCCATCCAATGTTCATTTTGAAGGGGAGTACATTTCCTACAACTCATATTCACATTCCAAGTCCAAGAAATGCTCTCACAAAAAGTTATCAATTTCAACATTATAGGTCATTTTCAAAAGTCAACAAAAAGGCACTTTAAGTCAAAGACCATAACTTGAGATTGGTAAATCAAAATGACATGGAACCAAAGGCATTGGTTAGAGGACTTCAAGACCTTTCCAAAATGTCCAAGAACATGTTCATATGATCAAAATTGAGCAAGATATGCATTGGAGAAGTTGGGAAATTTTTGTGAAATGGTAAAAGTCAATTATCCTTGAAACTTCAACTTTTGACAAAAGGGCCCACTTTTTTCCACTTGATTCAGCCTTGTCATGCCACCCACGTGTCCCATGATCAATTTCAAGATTAAACATTATTTTTTCTATTTTTATTTAATTTAATTTGATTTAATTCATTTTAAATCCATAAAATTCAAATAAAATAAATAAAAAAATTAATTCAATAACATCTTTTGACTTGAATGGCTTTCATGTGTCATAATACACCTACCAAATTCGTGCCAAGCTCATTTTAAGCATGAAAATTCAAATTTGAACAAAATTGGAAAATGCTTTAATGGTGGTTAAGACAAAATCCAAAAACTTAATGGCACAAGTTTAAGGCTCCTAAATGTGACTTATTCTCATTCATGACTATATATACAAGTGTGACAATCCTCACTCACAACCTAAGAACATTACACAAACGGCCAGAGCAAAATCCAAAAAGTGTCAAAAAAAGTGTGAGATCAAAAGGAGTATTGCAAGCATTTTCAGGCCAAAAGGAGAACGTGACTCTCTTCTTTGCCATCCCCTGAAGCTAAAGCAACCCTTGCCACGTCCTAAGATCCATCATACCGCGCTGTAAGTTCTTCCCAGGTCCCCCAAAATTCCATATTATTTTTTCTTACATACTTGTGTGCAGGCTTCAAAGAAGGCTTATCATGCGCCTCACAAATCCAAAGCGCCAAGTGTCTCCAAGTGCAAATCCAATGGCCACAAGGGAAGGAGCATCATGTTCTCAGGTCAAAGAAGGCACAGGTGATTCCCAAAGTCAACAAGGCTTGGAGTGTTCTTGGGCCAGAATTTCTAAATCAAACACCCCATTCTGGCCCATACCCCCCCTTTGGGTTTGCATTTCTTTTTTTTCTTTTTTTTCATTTGCTTTATTTATTTTATTGTTTTAATTATTAACCATTTAATTAATCAACATTTTTCACTATAAAAATTCAAAAAAACCAAAAAATGTAAATACTTTATTAATTTCATTTAGGTAGTTATTTTGTAAATAAATACTAATAAATTGAATTAGTTTTAATTAGGCAACTTTATCCTTTTTTTTAATAACTAAAACAAATTTAGAATTAGGTTTTATTAATTTTTAATTTTAATTCCTTTTACTTTATTTCATTAAAAAACATAAAAATACAAAAACATTTTTCTTTTAATAAATTAATTAATTAGTCATTAATTCTAATTTCATTTAATCACAAAAAAGGACAAAAAATTCAATTCTTTTCTTAAAAGGGTCAACACCCTTAGGACGTTCCCGATTATTTCTTTCGCGCGTATTTATTTTCTTATTTTATATTTATGTATCTGTACATAGTATGTAATAGTTAATTAGGGATTTTTATCGCTTTATTTAAATTCTCGCACTTATTTACCAAAACGGGTTTTTGTCTTTTGGCGATGTATAGACCCGCGCCTTGTAATAGTTAGATTTACATTTCCGCAATTTATTTTCCGCACTCCTAACTGTTAAAAAAATGCATGAAAGAATGTATGTAAATAAAATTAATCTGTAGCTCACAAATAACATGTACAAGATAAAACATTAACTGAAACACAACACACAAAACACATGCCACTTCTAGGGTACGCCTCACTGGTTGCCTCGACGTGGTCATCAAGTATAGGACGTCTTAGAGGTCGCCCTTCTGTCTAAGATCCAGTTGCCTCGAAACGGTTGCCTCGGATAAAAGGATCTAGGACATTAGGGTTACTTCTAAGATGTCTTACCATTGCTCTGGTGACCATACTGTCCCGATAATCGAATTGACCCGAACAACTCCAACGACGGTGCTACCTACCTCTCAATGGTGGGATAGCACTATCTAAAGGACTCTTACACAGCTTAATTACTTAGAGTGGGTAGATTTCTCTTAAGTACTTGCTCTTCTCAAAAACAAACAAAACAACTTTTCACACTTCACACTTTCTAAAAGTTTTCAAACAAATTTTTCATACACTCTTGAGGACAGATACAAGAGTTACTTAGAAATTTTTCAAACGAAACTTTTTTCAAAACCCACACACACTTGAAAAGCAAACAAATTTTGAAAACATAAGAGCAAGTACCTAAGAGCCCATGGATAACCATGGATAGAAAGGGTGCTAACACCTTCCCTTTCTATAAATCTACCTCCCGAACTGAGAAACATTCTCGAATAAGGAATTTTGTTGTGCTTTTGTCCTTTCCATGTTGGAGAACATAAAAGACGGTGGCGACTCTTGCTTACCGCGACATTTCGCGAAACCAGCTTACAAAAACAGTCAGTTCTATTTCCATCGATCACAATGGGCATTCCAAAATTGAGGCACTTAGAGGCAAAATTGATGTTTTGACCCTTGAACCAAAGTTATAGAGGACTTAAAATGTGACATTTGGCTCGAAGTAGATTCTTAAAATGTTGAGAAATGAGAGAGTTATGGTGTTTGGACCAAGTTATATTCCACTCTTGATTTTAGGTCAACCAACCATGTACCAACTTGTGATTTTTGATATTCTCTTGCATCCAAAGGCCCAATGATGATCTTTTGAACATTAATTGAAGGGAAATTGATTGTCCTTGATTAATCTGGATGATTGCTTAAGAATTGGATGAAGATGGCATGGAAATGAACACATGAATCATTCTTGAATCAACTTTAAGAACATGCACCAAACTTGAACTTCCCTTAATCAAGCGATATTGAATGAAGCTTGACATGAATATGACCTAAGATTATAGGTCATGCCTTGAAGTACAAGCTCTTTAGAACCACTTGTTGACCAATTTTGACCTTGGGGGACTAAAATCCTAATTTAGAGAAACATCTTGATCCTTTGATTACAAGTCCCTACCTTAAAAATTTTTTAAGGAAAGCAACACATATTTTGTATTTTGGATAAGGTTGGTAAATCTAAAATATAAGCAAGCATAAATGCAAAAAGAAATACAAATGGTGCTTGGTGATCTCCCACAAAAATTAAACCAAAAGGGTAAAGGTTAGAAGGATGTAGTGCTTGTGATCTTGGGTAAATGCAAATGGTATGATAGGTGGAATCTTAGGGTAAGCATTAGGGTATAACAACTTCTACGGAGATGACTTTTCTATTGGATTAGAATTTTTGGAAAGTTTAAAAGATGACAATGTTACTTGGACTTTATAAGTGTGTTGGACTACATTGAAAGACTAAGAAAACATGCCAAAAATAATTTTCATTGATCGCGATACCAAATTGATGAATTTGGTTGCAAAAGTGTTTCCTACATAATTTTCACATTACTTTTTTAGGTATTACATAACAAAAAAAAAGATATTAAAGCCAAAGATATGGACCAAACAAATCAAAGGTGAAGATGCGAAATTGGTCAAAGTTGGTGCGATATTGGAAAGCATAATGGATGCCTCAAATGTTATAATAAATACTTCTACACAAGAGTTATATGTCAAATATGTAATACATTTTAGAAGGGTGTATAAAAAATATCCAAATTTCTTGAAATATGTTGAAAGTATAATTTTAGACTAGGTTAAGGAGAATATTGTTTGTACTTGGATCGATCATGTTAAACATTTTTGAAATACAATAACTAAGTTGAATCTGTTCATGCTACATTTAAGAATTTGTTGGAAATGGTAAAGGAGATTTATGTAGAGGTTGGGACTCTATGAACTAAATGATCCAAAATCAGCATAACAAGATACAAACAACATTTGGTCGCAACATTACAATATTAAATCACAGATTCAGAAACTATCACCTTTATTCACATTTGGTGGAAAATATATCTCAAACGAGATTGAATATCACGAAGCCAATGAGGTAGAAAAAGTAGGTTCAAATAGCTCAAAGTATGGTTGTACACTTAAGAGGACATACAATCTTTTGTGTTCTTATTTAATTTCATAGAACATGAAACTTGATAGATCCATACAAATGGACGAGGTTTACACGCACTAGAAAAAACTCTAGTTTGATGAAGATGATGGTGTGATGAGGACGGTAAATCAAATATATCTATCATGACTGAATGGAAAGTGATTCAAGAGATATTTTTGAAAGTTGGTGACAACACGAAACTATACAACAAAGAAAAGATAAGGAAGATTTCCTATCTTGAAACCACATATTTAAAACCATCCTCGGAACTGGTAAAAAATAAAGGGAGCTCCTAAGAAGGTTAAACCAACATAGAGTGACATTCAATAAAGCAATCTCTTTCCTATTTCGAACATGTTGACACACATTTTTGGATTATCCGACTTCAAAATCTCAAAAAGTATTTTCAAAGGTGTTTTCATTAGCAAACCATCGCCTTCACCACCTTTACCAAAAGTCAAACACATTGAAGAAGTGTCAGTTTTTATCTAAAATACATTGAACGATTTTGATATGTTAAGGATGGCGGTAATTGTGGTTATCACGTTGTTTCAGCTTTGCTCGATAAAGAGAGGAGAATCATTGTCCACCAATAACTTCTCAAATAGTCGAAGGTGCATAAGGAATAATACACAACATTATACAGGAAAATAAGAAAAATTTGTTGCAATTCATGAATCTTTTATTCCTTGTGTTAGTGATCCTACATCGTAGGAAAAATAGATTTATTCCCTGAAATGAGTTATCTTATAAAAAGTGCATATAATAAGGTGTATATTAATCAGACAAGATATGGCTTCTCAGAAGAAAAAATTCCACATCAGAGTGGTCCACCTTAAAATTTAACAAGATATATTATATGTATTGGGTGGCTTTCAAAATCATTATATTTTCTTAAAATTTATTTGAAACTGGAATGTCATATACCACAAACATCACGAGAGTGAACATCTCATCCCCAAAGAAAGATTCATAACTACAAAAAGATCATTTAGCCTTAGACGTGAAAGGGTTTAAACCTTTGTTGCAGAGGCGAGGTAATGAAGGGTGTCTTGAAAACTTATCACATTACCCCTCAGTTTTGAAATAACTTAGGGGTAAAGTGTTCTTCGCATGGGTTCGATCCCCATGGAGATCAATTTTTAGATTTCTTAAATTGCGAAAACATCTTTCTCCTCAGTTTTGACATTCCACCGATGGGTGTAACACTTTTCACCTCAGTTTTGACATAAATTTGATGAATAAAACACAATTGAGTTTATTAAATCTAATGTGTATTTCTTATTTCACTAAAACCTAACTGAACAAATAACTTCTCAAAATTGGTTAAGAAAATAATCATATGAACAATTGTGTTATATTTGAAGAACAACTTACATTAATTAATGTTTTTCAAGCATTCTACAACTCATCATTCAACTCATGTTCTTTAATGGTTAAAATCTCTTCAATATTTCAAGTTCTTTATTTAACACTTCCTTTTCTACTCATTCATTCTTGAAAGTATAAAATTTGATGTTTTGAAAATGAACAAATATGGAAGAAAGGTGAACGGAAACTAGAAGTATTGAAGATATTATAACAATAAAAGAACATGAAATGAATGATGGGTTGCAGAATGCTCGAAAAACATTAATCAGTCTAAGATACGTTTCAAATACAACATAATTTTTATTATGATTATTTCCAAAATCAATTTAATAGGTTATAAGTTCAAATACAGTTTAGTAAAACAATTAATCGATATTAGATATGATAAACTCAATTCGACGAAACAAGATGAGAGCTTCACAAAGAATCACAAAAACATAAACTCAATATCAATATTAATCAAAATAAATAACAACAACTAAACTACAATATATAGATTTTCATAATCTTGAATAGTGGAACAACTAAACAACAACAATAATAATAACATCAACAACTCCAAAACAACAACTCAAAACAACAATATCTTAACAAATTTACAACAACATCATCAACAAACCTATAACATTAATCTGTTTAAACAACAACAACAAGATTAAATCCCTAGAGTTTAAGGTTTCAATAATAATAACAACAACAACATCAAAAAACGTATAACATAAGTTAGTTTAAATAACAACAACAATAATATTAAACCTCTAGGGTTTAGATTCTCAATAACAGGTCTCAACAACAACAACATCAATAAACATATAACATAAATATGTTTAAACAACAAAAACAACAAGATAAAACCTCAAAGGTTTTGGATCTCAACAAAAACAAAAACAACAACAACAACATTATAAGTAGTGATGGTTGACATATCAGATATTTGAAGAAAAAGTGAAAGAAAATGATTTGAATCTCTGAAGAAGAAAAGAGAGTCCTAAACACATATCGATTTTTTTTTTGGAATAACTAAGTATTAAAAAAATCGCAAATAACCATGTTTCGGAGAAAATTACGCAAATAACCATGTTTCAGAAAACTCCCCAAGGGAGGAGCCATCCCACTTGGCGCATACACCTTATTTTAAAGGAGAGGCGCCATCTCACTTGGAGCCTAGGTGTTAAAGGCTTGCCCTAAGCCAAGTGAGATGGCGCCTTAGTGCAATTGGGAGGCAAATTTTCACGTTTTTTATTTTAAATGCGGTGCGTTACGTATTCGATATAGGATCAACAAAATTAACTTTTTATTTACAAAATATGATTACACACATAACGATTACATAAAAAAATACAGATTAATCAGTGGTCCCCCGGAACCCGGTAATGACCCCCGGAACCCGGTAATGACCCCCGGTTCCGCATCCCCGTCCTCGCCTTTCCCGTGCTGGGTTTCGTCGCGTTTCCTGTTGTGGAAGGGTCGATGGCCCAGCGAAGTCAATGCGTTTCGGATCCATGAAATCAGTCAGATCTCCATATCTAGAAGATTCGTTTTGGTACAGTCGGTTACCCATACCCTCAAAGTTTGGTCGTGTTGGTGGTGGGTGGGGATCCATGGTTGGTTTGTAGCACTGGTCGTCTGAGTACGGGGGATATAAAGGAAATGGATCTTGGGGTGTTTGGTATTGAGGATGTTGGGTGCTTTGGTGATGTTGAGGTTGATGGTAAGTTGGGTCGGTTGGTTCATAATCTTCGGACAATCCCAGATCAGGGCTAAGGTTGGATGTTGAGGGGCCCATATTGGGATATGCAGAAGATTGAAATTATGTGTGGGGTATGCGGGTGTATTGGTATTGTGATTGAAAATGTGGTTGGGTGTGAGGCATGTGGAGGTATTGGTACTGAGGTGGTGATTGTGGTTGGTTGTGGGGCATGTGGGTGTAATTGTATTGTGGTGGTGACTGTGGTTGGGTGTTTGTGGTTCTGTTTCATAGGGGGGTAGGTGGGAGGTTGATGTGTGTTGGATTTGTTGTTGTGGAAATGAGGGTTATACCTATTGTGTTCGTGGGTCAACCAAATACCTTGGATGAGACACATGCATTTCAGGGGTACTAACCGATTTGTACCAAGATAAATACTGATCCATGTGTCGCATATTACCATGGTTGAGGAAAACTGGGAATTGCAAGACATGTCGCTGACACCTCTGCCACATCTTACACCATTCTGGAGCAAAGTATTTCCAGTTGGTAAGACCCTATTGGGCGTCGACCCTTTTGAGATGCCACGGGAACAAACAAGTCGGATCACTGGGTATCTCTTGATGCATTCCAAACTGCATCTTGACACGGTCACTGTGGTGCATCTCCATAACATTGAACCGTATGATTGCAGTCTTTGCGCTCCAAATTACTGCATCCTCAGGGTTTGGTTCATGGTCCAAACCCAAATATGGTCTCTAGACAAACTGCGGATAAAATTAAATCAGATTAATGAAAACATAATAAATAAATAATTTAAAAGTAGAAAAGTTGAAAGATACGACGTACATCATCCGGGCCAAGGTGATCCAATAGATTGTGGTATAAAGCGATATTGAATCTTGGATTCTTGCCGTAATCCATACCCCTCACGCAATACCTAAAGGAATTGAAAAATATTTTATTTTTATCATATATTTGGTGAAGAGATGAATAGTAATAAATTATATAAGTTGATGACTTACTTTGTTGCGTATGGGAAAACGAATGTGTTGTTGTTGACGGGGTTTAGGGACTCCATCCTCCACCAACCACGGGCTTGAAGTAAAAAAGTGCAGTCATAAAATGTACATTTTTCCTTGATTGCATTTTTACACAAGGAACTGTATAGATGGGCTAAAACAACAGAACCCCAACTATACTTTCTAGTTTTTTCGAAGTCTCTAAGTAAATTTAAATACATAAAATTTACACTATTTCCCGTACTTTCGGGAAATAAAAAGGTTCCAAATAATATCATTATATAATTTCTAACTTTTATTACCTTAGCTAGCTCGGAGGAATTTTCGTTCAATTCCAGAGTCACATAATGATTTTTTAGCTCAATAAGTAGTATACCCTGACCTCTCGCACCACCACCTTCAACCATATCCCTGCCCAACCATTCTTCACACAGAGAATTGGGTTGTTGAACCGACTCGTTAACCGCCTTACCGACGACAGGGAGACCCAATAACATGTACACGTCCTCTAGTGTGATGGTATATTCACCTATTGGTAGATGAAATGTATGGGTCTCTGGTCTCCACCTTTCCAATATTGCAAGTATGAACTTTGAATCAATTGTGCAGTTGGAGATCTTTATAACGTTTCTGAAACCTGCGTAATCGAGATAAGGTATGATCAACGGGTCGGAAGCAAGGTAGTTGTGTGACCGTATTCTGAATCTTTTAGTATCCTAAGTTAATAATGTAAAAAGTGTAATAGTAAGTAAGACGAATAAAGCATTACTAGAAGTATGAAAAATGTATAAGTATAAAAGAAACTTACAAACGCTGCAATGTTGTCCCTTGTGCCTCTGTGAGAAATGCCCATTGTGAGAAGAGCCATTGTTGAAAATGTCTGAGATTATGAAAGAGTTTGAAATTGTAAGAGATTATGAAAGAGTTTGTAGCAGAGAGTGAGACGATTGTGGATGCGAGAGAAGTATGTGAGGCTCTGTATTTATAGGCAAAATTTTATCATAGAGTAAGTGAGGTGGTAGGTGGGTGCATGCATGATAAGTGTCACTCTTGCAGTGTAGGTGCATGCTACGTGGAAGTGTTGGGGAAGGCATCTCTGCATGCATGTAACACGATTGGAAGTGAAGGAAGGCGCCATTGGACTTGGTGAAAGAGTACAAAAATGAAAGGTGTCACCATCCCTGTTGGCGAATAAGAGGTGGCATGGGTTGCAGTGTAGGCGCAGGCTAGGTGACAGCCTTGGAGAAGGCATCTCTGCATGCATGTAACACTATTGGACGTGATGGGAGGCGCCTTAGAGATTGGCATGGGTTGCAGTGTAGGCGCAGGCTAGGTGACAGCCTTGGAGAAGGCATCTCTGCATGCATGTAACACGATTGGACGTGAAGGGAGGCGCCATCGGACTTGGTGAAAGAGTACAAAAATGAAAGGTGTCGCCATCCCTGTTGGTGAATAAGAGGTGGCATGAGTTGCAGTGTAGGTGCAGGCAAGGTGACAACCTTGGAGAAGGCATCTCTGCATGCATGTAACACGATTGGACGTGAAGGGAGGCGCCATTGGACTTGGCGAAAGAGTACAAAAATGAAAGGTGTCACCATCTCTGTTGGCGAATAAGAGGTGGCATGGGTTGCAGTGTAGGTGCATGCTAGGTGACAGCCTTGGAGAAGGCATCTCTGCATGCATGTAACACCATTGGACGTGATGGGAGGCGCCTTAGAGGTTGAAGTGTAGGTGCAGTGTAGGTGACAACCTTGGAGACTGCTTATTGTTGGTTTATTCAAATTCAGTATAACCTATTTAATCTTACATTTATCAAAAGACTCATACACTTAATCTCTCAAACACTAGAACATTAAAAAATTCCAGCAATTAACTCATAAACTTCAAACCTTCAAACCTTCAAACAATCATACACAATGGCCTCTGCACCCCAATATATGATCAATGCACATTTCAACGGTGAGACATACATTTGTCCCACTTCTGGGTTTTTCTTTAGAGACACTGAGAACATTCGATTTTGTTAAAACAGGAAAGCCAATTTCTTGTACTTCAAAAAATGATTGGAGGCCAAACTTGGACGAGGTCTCGTGACACAAATATTTTATCAGAATCCGTTTTGTTTTTGGTAACAACTAAATAATATTTTATAAGGTTGAGGTTCAAGATGACGAGGACCTTTAGAATATGTTTTCCAGTCATGAGTATTCTGGGTACGACTCTATTGAGTTGTACATTATGCCGCGAGAGCCTCAGTTGTCACAAGTGGTTGATTCTTTGGAGATCGAACAAGCAGAAGTAGATGTTGTTGATGATGAAGAAGAAGAAGAAGACGACGAGTTGGAGTTTGACGAAATGGTTAATGATAATTCCGAAGACGATGGGATACTTGGTATTCCTTCAAACGAGATATACACACCCGCACATGACAAACTTTAACATGGGTGGAGATGAACTGTCTTCTGATTTATTTTTCAATCCGTATATGCAGTCGGATGAAAACTTAAAAGAGAAAGACAAATTTTGTAACAGAGAATAATTTATTAGAGCCATCAAAAAATTTCACATGCTCAACTCAGTCGATTTTAAGATGGACCGTGTAAATCCAGAAAGGTACAAGATCAAGTGTGTCCACCCAGATTGTATGTTCAAGCTCACTGCATCATACAGATTAAGAGGTGATTGTTGGGTCATAGGTTCTATGTCTATCCACACGTGTGTCAGTTATACTCAATCAAATGATCATCGGAAACTAAATTATGATCTCATTTGTCAAGAAATCCTACCACTCATCAGCAACGATCCATCATTGAAGGTGAAAACCATAATCTCCCACATCACTACGGTATTTAACTATACTCCGTCTTACCGAAAGGCGTGGTTAGCAAAGACCAAGGCGATTGAAAATGTATATGGAAACTGGGAATATTCATACCAAGAACTTTCTCACTACCTGAATCCACTCCAGACTTATCCTCTGGGTACTGTTTACATTCTGGAAACAGTGCCAGCATACGCCCCGGATGGTAGTCAACTCAACGGAAGTGGAATATTCAATTGAGTGTTTTGGGCTTTTCAACCTTGCATCACAGGGTTTGTGTCATGCAAACCAATTATACAAATTGATGGGACTTGGTTGTATGGGAAATACAAAGGCACGCTACTGATGGCAGTTGCACAAGATGGCAACAACAACATTTTCCCAATTGCCTTTGCCCTAGTCGAGGGGAAGACTGGTGGTGCTTGGATATTTTTTCTCAAGAATCTCCGAACACACGTGGCTCCTCAACTAGATCTCTATTTGATCTCTGATAGACATGCAACCATTGAAAGTGCATACAATAATCCTGTAAACGGTTGGTATGACCCTTCTTATACGCATGTCTATTGCATTAGACATATCGTCCAAAATTTCACGAGGGAGATCAAAGACAAAGCTTTTAAGAAAGAGGTTATGAATGCGGGATATGCATTGACACAACCTACGTTCAAATATTATCGCAACGAGACCCGTTTGTCAAATTCGGAAGCCGGTAGGTGGATCGATAATATTCCGGTAAAAAAATGGACTAGGTCATACGACAATGGACAAAGATGAGGCCACATGACAACAAATATAATTGAATCAATGAATGGGGTATTCAAAGGCATACGAAACCTCCCAGTCACTGCTTTGGTTAAATCAACATATTTTAGGATGGCTTCGTTGTTTGCCAAAAGAGGTGAAATATGGAATGCTGTGTTGCAATCTGGACAACTATGGAGTGAAAGCTGCATGAAGTACATTAAGGCAGAAAGTGCCAAAGCCAACACCCATCTGGTTATACAGTTTGATCGACACAACCACAACTTCATTGTCAAAGAGACAATCGACCACAACGAGGGTCTGCCAAGATAAGAATATAGGGTTATCTACCTTCTCATTGGCACGATTGTGGCAAGTTTCAAGCCTTTTGTATGCCTTGCTCTCATGTCATTGTCGCGTATTCCTATACTCATCAAGACGCGATACAACTTTTTTCTCCCATTTACAAATCTGAAACCTTGCTCAACGTTTACAACAACAACTTCCCTTTGGTAGCAAAACCAGATTATTGGACTGCATACGATGGCGAAAGAGTATGGCACAATGACCAAATGCGAAGGAATAAAAAGGTTCATCCCAAAAGTAAGCGCATCACAACCGAAATGGACTCCCTTGACAAGCTGGAAAGAAAGTGTGGTTTATGTCGTCAGTCAGACACAATCGCAAAAAAATTGTCTGAATCGGGCTACTGGCTCAACCACATAAAAATTGTATTACAAAAAATATTTCCTTTATTAAGTTGTAAACATTAGGGTTTTTTTGTTAATAGTATTTGTTACAATAAACATTGCGCGAACAAGAAATAAAACACGATAAACAGTCTACGAAATTACAACCGTTAAAACAATTTCATCTGACCCATGTATCATCAACATTACATCACTGTCTATTTTGACTTCCTCCAACCAAAAATTAGGTCTTCCTATCGCAAGTGAGGTTGTTGTTCGTCTTCGCTGGATCCTTCTAATTTGTTCCCCCTCCTCGATGTCTCCCTCTAGCCATCGCATCAACTCCCTCTTCAGACGCTCCATGGAGTGAATGTGCCAGAATTTCATTTTCATCGGAGGTTTTGTGGCGGAGAAAATAACGTAACCATCTCTGGTAAAAATTATGGGTGATGTCATGACGCAAATAACAGAGTAAAAAATAAGAGAACTGTGCGAGAAAGTGTGAGGAATGACGGAGAAGCAGACGAATTATTTATAAAAATAACATTTTTCCTAGGAGCCAAGTGAGATGGCGCCTCCTCTCACTTTTAAAGTGCATGCACCATCTCACTTGGCTAAAAGAGAGAGGAGGCACCAAGGGCAAGAAGGGGAGTGGATGCGCCAACTGGGTTGGCTTCTCCCTTGTGGGTTTTTCTGAAATATGGTTATTTGCGTAATTTTCTCCGAAACATGGTTATTTGCGGGGGGAAAATTTAATACATAGTTATTCCAAAAAAAAAATTCACACATATCATCTTCGTAGTAAATATGATATATGTTTATGGCTCTCGTTGTTTAGGGCTCTCTTGTTAGATCTCTTGTTAAGGGCTCTTCGTTAAAGCTATGTTTGTGTTGTGTAGACAAGCGAAACTGAATGCTAGAAAACTGAGGTGAAAAGTGGCGTATAAATAAAATATTCAGGAAGACGCCACTTTTAATGAAATAAAAACATAATCTGAAGTTGTTGGAATTTGAAGCATGTATACTGAACTAGTTTATCCCTCAATTTTCATAAAAATATATTTCATATTTTTTAAAGAAAAAAAACACCGCGTATCCAGAGATAATACCTCATAATTTTGATATGTAAGGTGAAATTATTATCATAAAAAGTAGTTTACCTAGTAGTGATGGAACTTGGCCAAATAACTTTTTAGATAGGATGAGAGAATTTATCAAGTTGAGCGAGATTGAAAGAGAATCTAATCAACAAAAATAAAGGGCACAACCACCCATATATATATATATATATATATATATATATATATATATATATATATATATATATATATATATATATATATATATATATATATATATATATATATATATATATATATATATATATATATATATATATATATATATATATATATATATATATATATATATATATAGGTGGTGACACACATGTTTTGATGCATTGTAGTTTTTATCTAACAATGTATTTAGGTTCAAACATCATTTTTTGTATGTAATGTTAGATTGTTATTGTCAACGATGTAATATAGAAATATTTTGATAATTTTAAAAGTATATTCAACATTAATTATATAAATATTAGTCGTAAAGTTTTCTATTTTTAATGAAAAAATTTTATGTTTGTGAATAAAACTTTCTGCCAAAATAGTTTCCGCAAAACAACAAATAATAGGGGTAAATCCTAAATTAAAGTTTTAGACAAACCCTTTTTTTTATATATTTTTCTAAATGTAAATGAGTTACTCCGGAATTTAATTTACAAAATATTCTCTAAAACAAGATTGGGTGTTTGAGGTCATATCTATCTAAATAATCTATAAACACGGGTGTCCCTCATGTTGTTAACTAAAACACTACAAAATGTCTCAATATTCGTATCTCATACTTTTTACTTCAACAGTGATAGACCCTTTCTTGAATTTAGATTCACAGAGATCACTTGTCTTATCGATTTAAAATCCACACTATAGAATCTCTTGTGATATCCAGATAATTGAAGAGTTGTGAAGCTTTATTATTGTTCACTCTTAATTGACAACAAATGAAAGATATATTTCAGTAAGTTTGAGCTAAAGACGAATGGAGATTTATCATTTATGTAGAGTATATTTCACCATTACGAAACAAAGGTCCCAATCGAGGTGAATGCGACAGTTACGAGATAAACCAGCGATATTTTAAAGATATTGAAATTTCTTCAACTATCTCTTAATGATGAAATATAGTGTTAGATTTATGTTAACAAAAACTTATTTAATGTTATATATTTTATGTATGTATTAACAAAGATTTATGTTAATTTATGTTGTTCTACCCATTTATGTAGTTACTGAAATTATCTTCCAAATATTTTCATCTATAACATAGGTGTGAGACTTGACTTTGGTGCGTCCGGAGATTAAGTTTTAAATTTTAGGACCATTATTGTTTTTTCAGTAGGGAATATGAGCACCACTAAGGGTGTCAAAAGTAGTGCCCATTTTGTATTGGCCATCATATAATACAAGCTTATGGTTGTTAGTGGGGACGTATAAGATTTGACCAAGTTTTATAATTCATCTCATCTTGAATGTAATATATGGGTTTGACCAAATATAATTAGAAATCAAGAGACATGCATAGTAGAAATAGAAATGGGTTTGGATTATCCATTCCATCCAAAATGAACTTGAAGATAAAAAAAATAAGTTTAGTGATATATTTTTTATTGTTTGTAATGCAGGATACAAACATTTAATTTATTTGTAACACAATGTTGCCACTATTTTTGATTAGTTTGTACGACTATTATGGTTTAGAGTATGAGATATGTGATATAAAAGTAATAATTTCGGTGCGGTGATAAGAGCTTCTAATACGGTGGAGTTGAGAATATATATTCAATGTTAGCATTCCAATATTAAAATAAATAAAGTTAAAGATATGTAATAAATAAGGTTAAAGATATGTAATTATGCAAAAGTAAAGTAAATATTATCGGTTGTGTGTGACAAAGTTTATATATAATAGGTGGTTAAAACTGCTTCTGCTTAATCCAGTGTGAAATGTAAAATACAGTGTGATTAGATTTAATGGTTGCTGATGAGCAAATACATCGGATTTATCATACAATTTTCTGGAACATGTCTACATGTTTGTATTCCGTCTAGACAATGATTTTATTGAGCCAATCGAAATAAGCTAATTTTATTTAGTTGTTGGGTTGGATTACAACAAAGACATGTCTTTGTTTGGTGAATTGTTTTTTTATTAATTTATAAGACAACGATTCTTTAAAATTACATGTTAATATATGGATATTTTCTTTTCAAGATGTATGTGATTTAAAGATCTTATAACTTATGTCGTTTTTAAAAATTGTTGATCAATACTTTTCTATTATAAATGTTTTGTACGGGGGACTTGTCTTGAGATCAACTCAGTCTTATCTATGTATTAACTTGTCCTTATATTTGATATGTTTTTCATCGGGTTAATCTAATTTAGGGTCGATTTATAAGGTCTTTAAAATTGATCTTATATTTAATGTTACGGTCGGCTAAAGGTTGCATACAACCCAACCTAACTCGCCCTTTATATATCCTAACTGTCAAGTATTTGATTTTGATTTAAATAGGTAATTATTCCATACGAATATACTGTTTTTTTATGTTTTTTTATTTTAGTGTTTTTTATTTTTTATTTATTTTGCTCCTTACAATTTTTTTTTACTTTGGTCTTTTTTTATATTATTTGCTAAATTGTTTTTTATTACAGTTGGTCCTAAAAATTTATAAAATATTTAACTTTAGTTCTTAAGTCATAAATATTAGACATAAAAAAAATCAAATGATTTACTAATTACAAGATCAAATTCTATTATAAATCAATTTTACAAGGATTATAAAAATAACAAAAGATTAAAAGTAAATTAAAAATAATTTTAAAGAGCAAAACTAAATATAAATAATTTTAAAGAGTAAGGATTATATATATATATATATATATATATATATATATATATATATATATATATATATATATATATATATATATATATATATTAGTTTTCATCATTAGTATCTGGTTCACTAGACCGTCTAATCTGGTTTAGGGGTAAGTTCTGACATCAAGAAATTCTTGTTTCTTCTCGATCGCAGTTGCGAGAGAGTGAAGTGTGGTCCTCTCAACCAAGTCTAGCGCCAATTACAACTAAACCAATTAGCAATTAGTTTTCAATTATATATTTAAACCATTGGTTTTCAGTTTTTTTAAAAGACAAAATTTATAATATAAACGAAAATATATGTACAAACTAAAGGAGTTAGGTTTGACCCAGCCAAGATAACCAATCAAAAGAAAATAATAAAAAAACAAAATACCCATAGTAGAACAAATAAAAAATAAGCCAAAGCAAAGGCAACGCCGTAGAAGACGAAACCCTAGGAACCCTTAGTGATTCTCACGCACCATAGTGAAAAATCAATAATGCCCATAAAATTTAGAATTTAACCTCTGAACGCACAAAAAAGTATCATTTCGAAGGTTAATCTCCATATTTTTTACAAACGTTAGTGTTTGTATTTTACGCGGATGTTAAGTTTCATACCTATTTGATTTATATAATGTTCTAGACATTCCCTTACCTTCTTCATTTCAAAAAGATCACTCAAACCCCAAAACAGAACTCGTGAGCAAACTCTATTTTAATCATTTTTAAGCTTTCTCAGTACTTCTATTGCATTGCATTCAAGTCTAGGACATATTTCACCCTTTACTTCACTCAAATCAATCGAGGTTTCTTATTTTTCAATCTTTCTCACAATTTGGTAAGTTTTTTATTTCATTCATTTTTTTTGTGATGAATGCATGTGTTAAATAGGTTGTTTATCGTTCATTAGGTTGTAGTTAAAATCATAATGAATTGATTTATGATGCATGCATTTAGATTTTTTTTCAAGTTTAGAGTGTATGGGATTTGTCTGTTCATGTTCTCATTATTTATTTTTGCCCTAATATAGAAGTTAACTTCCAGATTTTGCTTGTTTTGTATTATTTGTTTGATTTTTTCGGTTCTATCTCATGGGTTTGAATAATTTGATTATGATATGATTTTACTAGTTTAATTAAAAGTAAAATGTCTAACAAAAAATATATTGAGATATGGTATAATGGCTCAGCATGCTTCCGCTTGGAGGGGGAAAGATATACCATCTCGTCCAACCATTGGTAGCACTTCATTTGATGCAGGATCATCTGTGAGTGCAACTTCACTATTAGATATTTTACATGATATCAAAACTCGAAAAGCTAACATTTCAGTATGATTGACGATATCCTCATGTCTTGTGGCAATCCCATGCATTAAAGATCTTAGGAATCATTTAAAACAAGTTTGAAATTGGTCCTATTCATGAAAAATCATTTTCTACATCAATTTTTATTGTATGTGTCGACATAAGTATTTCAGATCGACACATACTGAAGCTTTTAAGAAATTACAAAAATACTGAATTTATTGTATCAATCTTTATTGTATGTGTCGACACATACAATAAGAAATTGCATCAATTTTTATTGTATGTGTCAACACATAAGTATTTCAGGTCGACACATACTGAAGCTTTTAAGAAATTGCAGAAATACTGATTTTATGTGTCGACACATACGAATTTTAGGTCGACACATGTACTGCATTTTTAAAGCATGTAGCCTCTGACTTGCCTAGGTCAACACATTCGTTTTTCAGATCGACACGTGCAGTTAGAGTTTGACTTATGTGTCGGCACATACAATTTTCAGGTTGACACATATGATTTAATTGGGTCAATTTTTCAATTCTTTTTAATTATGAAAATCTCCTTCTTGCATCTAAACTTCCACAACTATAAATACATCATTCATGCATCATTCCAACTTGATAATACCATAAAATTAACCTACATTTGCTCTTCATCTTCAACCTCCAATCTATGAATACACACTAGTATTACATTGTGATGATGTTCTGTTGGGGTGCCATCTAGACGATGATTGAGATTTTCCAATTATGTTCTTATGTAGCCAAAGATATTGGGTTGAGATTTGTAGGGGTCTTCATCCGGAAAAACTGCGGGTTTGTCCTCCTAGATCATTGGTTGATTTGGGGGTTTTCGTGCAAGATCGTTCGTGAAGGAATCGTCCATGTGAATCACCTTGGAGTGTTTGAAATCTTTGCAAGGAACCTTGGAGTGTTTGAAATATTTTCAAGGAAGTAGCAAGTATTGGAAGATAGAATTGAAGATCTTGTGTTGATAGAATGCAATTAGATTTACTCAAGTGAAATCCCTTAGAGTGTTTGAAATCTTTGCAAGGATCCTTTGAGTGTTTGAAATCTTTGCAAGGAAGTAGCTTAAGCAGCAAATAGGTTGCATCTATCTGTGTTGGTATTGATAAAAGATCAAAAAAAGGAGAAGGGGTTGTATCAACATCAATTTGAGGGTTTGTATAGTTGCTTTATACATTTCTCTTGTAATCATACTTTTGCAAAGTAAGAAAGTATCTCAATTTCACATTGGAATTGGACACAGACGTACCCACATGCAAGGACTAAAGTGGGGAACTGTGTAGACAAATTCTTGTGTCTCTTTTCTTTTATTGCTTTACTTTCTTTAATCTTCATACATTGATTTGTCAAATAGCATTGAGTAATTTATTGATGCATAGAAATTTTCCGAAACTGTTTTCATTTTGAATTGTGTGTTGAGTTCCTTATAATCACTTTTAGTTATAAGTTTTTTTTCATATCAACACAACACAAAGGAAAATTCTAAAACTTTTATTGCATGCCAAGAGTTTGACAAATTATTTAGCTTGTTTAACTCAAAGGAAAGTTGCAATGTTCTATCTCTTACTTTCATTTACTATTTATATGCAATTAGTTGAATGTGTTGTTTGATCGATTGATTCGTATAGAATTTCTCTTTGATTATTAAAGTTTAAATTGCTTTGTTTATTAGCTTATAATCACTTGATTGTAAGTGCTTTTGTATATCAACAAGTCTCAAAGAAAATTCTGAAAAATTGATTGCGCGTCACATGTTCGATAAATTGTCATGTTATACATTTAATATGATTTTATTGGAAATAGGAAACCGTTGTGTTGCATATTAAACAATTAATTGAGATATTACTATGTTGATTGATTTTATTATTATGTTAATTCCATATGGTTCGTGCATATCTGATTTTCCAATAACTAGGTTCATTTTGACTACTATTATTTGATCTAGGCCAAAAACCTTCCGCTCAACATTGTTTTTCAAATAAGTTTTAAATAAAAATTTTGAAAGGTAGTTTTTATTTAGGTATCTATTCATCCCCTCCTCTAGATACGGTGTTGTAGTCTAACAAGTGGTATCAGAGCTTCGGTTTATTTTGTGCTTTGAAACTCTTAGTAGAAAATGGCGTACAAACCTAAAGGGGGTTTCAAAATAGCCCCAATTTTTTCCAGAAGAAAACTATAGTTATTGGAAAGCTTGTATGCACATTCATATTAATTCATATGACAAGGATATGTATGACACTATTACTCATAAAAATACTAACGGCGTTGTCACATCTAAGCCAGAAGCACTATGGAATAATGATGATAAGAAAAATACATTAAATCTCATTAATCTTTTGAATGCACTTGGTAATCTTATTTCCAATGAAATTGCTACTAATAAAGTTGAGAGATGTCTTACTAGGAATTGACAACCGAAGGTCACCGCGATCAAGGAAGCTAATGATCTTACAACACTTGATCTCATTGTATTGTTTGGTAAGTTTGAAGAACATGAGCAATAACTTACTTGCATAGACAAGCATGAGAAAAATCTTGAGAAGATGAAGAAAAATAAGTAAGACACGGATAAGGAGGAAAGAACAAAGTCTAAAACTCTTAAGGCGTCATGTTCAAGGTCTTCAAATTGTGAGCACGTATACGATATTGATTTTAGTGATGGTAAAAATTTAAATTGTCACTATGGTTGTAAGATTCCCCAAATGCAACCAATTGTTTCACTAACCCCAAGGACTCAATGAAGATTGGGTACCTAGCTTGTCTTGTTGTTTTGACTCTATAAAGAGAATATGGGTTCTCATTTATGGTGGTTCAATTTATATGAATATATTATAATTCTATTGAATATGGGGCAAGATAATGGATTATATGATCTAGGAAGCAACAACAAGTTTTGTTTTATTGGTAAAAGATGTGTAAGTTACTTTTTGATGTTGTATCTGAGAATACTCGAAAAAGGTATTTCAATCTCATGATGTAGGTTTATCTTCAAGATACATACTCAATAACGCCGAATAAGTAATTGATCAATCTGAATCAGTGAAACATGAGGAGGAGAAAGATAACTAACATGAAAAGGATAAAGATAAGAGTTAATCAAAATGAAAGATCATCAAATTAATGACCTTCTTGGACTCATCACAAGTTATACTTTTGGGTACTTTGTCAAAGTGAAAAGTGGTAAGATCATGTTGTTCTAAAATCTTTGTGGCATACTTTTCATTTAGTTCAACTTTCTTTCGAGAATTCCTTGTAAAATGCAAGTGCATTCTTCGTCATTGTACGGCCAGGTAGTATCGATTTAACTTTCGCTTTGTTTGTAAGTTCCCTCTTTTACCTGTTTATTTCTCTAAGTACATGAAATACTTGGTGTATGACATATATATTATGAGTATTCATTTGCAAAATAATTCTTAATTGATAATCATGGTGACTTATCAATTTATATACTTATAATGATCTCATCATATTATATTTTCATGTATTTTCTTATAAACACATATGTATACATAAGCATGTTTAGCTTCACTAATCATCGAGCATAACACATTTGACATTACATCATATTTGATTCTACTAACATGGGATTTGTCAAAGAGTTTTCTAAGATTATGAAGGGATTATTTGAAATGAGTCTTATAGGAAGTTGAATTACTCTCCCATACTACAAATAAAGTAACTCAATGAAGTAACACATGCGTGGGAAATTACCTTCGCGATATTGTTGAAAAAGGGGATGTTGTGTTCGATATTAAACACTTAATTGAGATATTATTATGTTGATTTATTTTATCATTATGTTAATTCTATATGGCTTGTGCATATCCGAGTTTCTAATAACTAGGTTCATTTAGACTACTATATTTTATCTAGGCCAAAAACCTTCCGCTTAACATTGTTTTTCAAATAAGTTTTAAATAACCATTTTGAAAGGTAGTTTTTATTTGGGTATCTATTCACCCCCTCTAGATACAGTTTCGTAGTCTAACATCATCACCTTCCAAAGTTAACTTGTCTCCGACATCATCCTTCCGGATACATGAGTCCATTGTTGTTGCCCTAGAAGTTTCAGCAGTCCAACATATTGTTGTCATTTCTGATGTTTATTTAGGAGACCCCTCTGACACCTCACTACTTTGTATGTATGCTACCATGATGCTAGGCACGTGACAAATGGAGATGTAAAATAAATTTGTATATATTCTTTTAAAAATATGTGTTATAAGATTTAAAATTTTTGATGTTGATGTATTTTTTTCAGCACCTCGAGTCATTAAAATGTATTAACCACGATTGGATGTTTACGAAGCTGCCGCAACCTGATGAAGCATGGTTTCAAGATGTCATGCAACTATCTGGGCTGCAAGATTTATGCAGGACTAAGTATATTTTTATTAATCGTGGGTTGTTCTCTGCTTTCGTCAAGAGATGACACTCATAAAAAATTTTATTCCATCTTCTGATCAGTGAGATGTCCATCATAATTAATGATGTGTCATCCCTCCTACATTTTCTAATCAGAGGAAGATTGTTAAATTATTCCATACTCACTAGACCTGATGCACTATAGATTATGGTGCAATATTTGGAAGATGGCCCAGGTGATGCCCAACAGGAGATAAATGACACTATAGGATGTCAGGCCAAATTTGAATTTCTATAGAGGTTGTACAAATACCACTTGGATGCGATAATTGAGGATGATGGTGATGATACACAATTAGCACATTATAAAGTATGTGCATTGAAGTCATACCTTTTGTATCTGGTTGACACGTCCATATTCATGGACAAAAGTGTATACTATGTCGTTGTCGTCTACCTGAGATACTTTATTAACTTGGAGAGGATTCATGATTACATCTGAGGGGCCTCTTGTTTGATTTACGTCTACTCCAAGTTAAGTGAAGCTTGTTTATCAAAGACTAGACAGATGACATCAAGTAACACTTTACTTATAGTAATATATTTGCAACTTTACTGTTACTAATATTTCATAACACTTGTGCTATACTATTACTAATATTTCATATGATCCACTTTCAGACATGGATCCTTCAGCACTTTCCACATCTCTCTAAATGGCCATGTGTATGACTATGATGACACTTTGATACATGTTTGCTCCTTCATCCCGCTCAGAGAGAATCATACGGTCGAGTAATTTCGAGTTTATCTTGGCCACATCGCGGCATGTAATATAAATTTCACACCGTACGATGATCATCATGAGACATGCCTCTTCGAAGAGACATCCTTCTACTCCTGATGGATGGCTTGTGGGTCACGACTGATGTATCCATATCTACCTGAGCGAGTCATTCACGAGTTCGGGTACCTGCAGGGTATTCCTATAGCCCCACTATTATTGCTCCTCCCACACTCTACCACAAAGATGTTGATGAGATATTTGCGGAGTACCACGATCATCTAGTCCAAGAGGATGTATGTAGTGCGCCAGCTTCTCATCCATGGAGTACTACTTAAGGCTACTTCTAATGGTTTTTAGAATTGTACTTCCTTACATAGGATGCAGAGGGATAGTCACCTAGACCAACTTATCAGGAGATATTAGAGGAGAATGGGGCTAGAGCGGACCATGTCTTTGATGTGTTGCCGACCTGTCAGAGTATTATGACTATTAGGAGAGCGGTAATAGAGATAAAAGAGTTTCAGGAAGGCTCTCTTGATAGGGCCCATATAGAGACTATGATAGTCAAAGCACATAATGTCTTGTAGTAGAAGAAGTAGAGGATGAACCGAGGGGGTCATATATGCTCAATAATTCATTTTTTCTTTGTATTTTAGTTTATATTTTATAAACAATGTATGATTTACATTTTGACATAATATATAATATTTTGATTTAATTACGTAAATGTATAGTTACAATTATATATATTTTATATAAATAACTTAAAATATAAAATTTATTAAAAAATATCAAATTTATAACAAAATTACTGTCCGTGAGTGAAAATATTGTATTGAAGATTAATACGGAATTTAACTTCTTAATATCCATTGAAACTGAATTGTGAAATAAATTCAAATATCATAAGTTCAAAATAGAAAGGGTTAGTCCAAAAATTAACCTACGCGGACTTACCCTTCTATATTACGGATGTTAACTCGTGTACTATTTTTTGATAAAAAATAGGGAAGGTTCGCTTAAGAAGGATTTTGATTTTTGATATGTATGAGAGGGTGAAAAGAACAATCCCCAAAAAATATCAATCAAAAGCCCAAATATAAGTAGGCCTAACCGGTAGAACTCAAAAGTGTAAATGACTCAAAGAAAACAAGACGACGAAAACAGACCAAAGAAATCCAACACCACTTCTCGTTTCTCACACTAACAATGCAAACTCTTCTACCGCCGGCACCATTCTCCGGCAGGTTCACGGCGGTTCCACTCTCAGTCTCCTCCATTTCCGCCCCACATCTTCCCCGAAGAGTTCCCATCCCGAATTCCCTTCCCTCACTCCCTCTCAAGCTTACCGCTTCTTCTCCCTTTTTCAGCTCCTTCATTTCTCACCGACCATGGAACCTTCCCTTCACCGTAACCGCTTCTTCCCAACCCTCTCCACCTTTCACTCCCTCCACCGAAGAATCAGAAAAAGCAAAACTCGATCAGGTACACTCTCTCTCTCTCTAACCTATCAATGAATGTGAATTTTCTGAATTCCAATATTCGCTTGTTAAATTGAATTCAATTTCTAGGGTTTGAGTTTGGCTAATTTACAATGTAGCGTGACAATTGAGGTTTTGTTGCTGTGCAGGTTTCAAAGAGATTGGAGAAAACGGCGAGGCATTTTAAGCGATTAGGTAGCTTAGGGTTTTGGGGTCAGCTAGTGTGCACCATTGTATCAGCAGTTATACTGTCGTTTTCAGTTATCGTTACCGGGAAAGTTACATCCCCGGCAACGTTTTATGCTACAGCCGGTGGGATTGCTGCTGCATTCATTTCAGTATTTTGGTCCTTTGGTTATATTAGGCTCTCCGACAGGCTTAGGAGAACTGCAACCGATCCTACCAAGGTTGTTTTATTTTGTTCTTCGTTTAAATTTGAATAGTTGGATTTGCTTAGGAAGGTGAATAGTGTTAATTGTTGTAACTTATAACTGTTTCAATCAAATTTATGTGAAATCACTATCTGTATATAACATTGTATACTAATTAAGGGATGTTTAGATTGATGTATTTGAGCTTATCTAATGATATAAGCATTTGGAAGACTGTTTGAGATAGCTTATGGAAATGATTTATGGCATGTCCTTGAGCTTTTCTCATCTTATTTGCATAAGATGACAAAAACTCAAATTTTGCTAGGTGCTAACAATCATTGTGTTGCACTAGTCCATAGAGAGCTTTGCTCTGGCTTTAAATGGGCCTCCCGCTAGTGGACGGTGGGATTGGTCCCTTAGGATTACTCGATCTCAAGGCCGGATACCAAGTTTTCTAAAAAAAACTCTAAGATAGTTTATAAAAATAAGTTATAGCTTATATTAAAGCAATTTGAGTTTGTTTTATCTTTTGTTATAGAAATAACTTATAACTTACTTATAAACACTTATATGACTAAAAGTGTTGAATTATATTGTCTATCTGAATAGGACCTTAGTGATTATTAATGATGTGGATGTAGCTTGAGCTTTTAGTTGTTGTTTCAGGCACCTCCTCGATCTGATGTGGTGAAAAGCTTACAAAATGGTATAGTATTGAACCTTTTGGGGATGGGTGCTGCTATTCTAGGTATGCAAGCCACAGTTGGATTCTTGGTTGCAAAAGCTCTAACTTCTTCTGCCAACCCATATTATCAGGGGATCGCTCCTGGTTCAAGCCCGGTTCTCGCGTTGGATGTCTTTTTGGTGCAGGTAACACTTATTGGTTGTTCAATATAAAGTAAAGTTGCCTCCTAAATAGGAAATTTAAGTTATTTATCAACATTGCTCTCAGCTGTTCTCTTTCCCGTGTTTTGCAAACTTTGGCCTTTCCTAATAACGCTATTAAAAATGTTTTTATTCTCCAGTAGAAAAACTTTGTATAAGGCCATCATTTTGCCATTCTGGATAACAACTCTATGTCGACGTTCTTCATTTAAAGTTATAAAATAAATTAGGGGAATGATTAGACTATTGTTATTTGGCGGCAAAGTTTGGATTGATGAAGCTGAACTTGACAATTGCAATGTGAGCACAAATAACAGAATTCTTGTAATGCAAATAACTTCTGACATAGCTATGCATTATTAGATACATATTACTATATTAGAATGTATGAAATGCAAATGGATTCTCAACAATTGGAAAAACTGGTGTTTGGTTTATTGAATTTTTTTTTTCATTTTCAATTGATGATAAGTTTTCACATGATAAGAAAAATGCTATCTACTTTTATTTAGTGACAGAATCATGTTTCCAATGCTTTTCTAAATTCACGAAACAAGGAAATAGAATACAAACGAAGTGATATTTTTTTAGTTATTAGTGAGAACATATCAAATTGAAAGTGAATACTTCAACAACCACAAACTAATGTGAGTGACATTGACTGTGTTGGATTCAATTTATATGGTGCCTGGCTTCAAGTATTAACTATGTATTATTCTTTGTTTTACAGGCTTCGGCAAACACAATTCTCTCTCATTTCCTTGGGATTCTTTTCTCCCTAGAATTGTTGAGATCGGTCACATTACCGCCTTCAGAAGCTCTTCCATTTCTCAAGTTTGCATAAGGTGTGCCTCAGGTCTGATAGAATGATTTCACGCACATAAAAAACGTTTCTAGTGGTTGTTTTCTAAATGAATTGTGTTGAGTCTTGATGCAGCATTTTAAGGCCCTCATAGTTGGTGGTTGACATCTTATATTTCCAAATTGAACAGAACCTGTTCAATGTTGTTAATAAGCGTGAATCATGATAGCTCCCCAACCATTCAAGATCCATGAGCAGATTATCACAGTAGTGGGGTTTTGCCGCACTGTAGTGTTGACATTTTGGGAATGTTTGAGTTTTAACCTTGTCACTCTCATAACATTAAGTGTAAGAATGGAGAACTTTCAAATTGCAACTTTGAAACTGCTGTATATTAGACCTGTCATGCAATATCATAGCTTTTCTAAACTTAAAATACTGGTTACATTTCTGTCTATTTAATAAGAGATATGGAAAATTTTAAACTCAAATATTTTGGAGAAATGTATTTTTCAGCCATGCTTAAGTGCTTGTAATTGACGAAGTTATGATACATACATATTTCTATTGAAACGATAATAAGGATAGTTTATGCCTTTGAGTGTTTCCGATGCCTTGAGACTGGAGAGTTGGAGGGGTTACCAGTGCTTGACGTTATCAAGCAGAGGAATTGCGTGGGGAAGTGAAATTAAAGTAAAAAAAACTTTTAAGTTGTAACCATAAATGCAAACCACAGATTTGCATGTTTGATTTTAGTGTGAAAGGGACATTCGACAATTTACTCATGTTTCTAGTTTATCGAAAATTAATTTTGTTTGATTTATTACTAAATGACTTCAAATTTCAATTGATATAAAAGTAAAATACCCACTTATAAAAACAGGAAAATATTTATATAAAAAAAATCATAAATAAGCCGTTGTTGTTTATTGTAGCATATATAGAGCCAAGCAAAAGAAAAATAGATTAGAATGGGAATTAACTATTTGAAATTGAATGGAATAAGAAAAAATTGATTACAATAATAGGATGATATTTTCTAGAGTTTTTATTAGAATAATAAAAATATGTAAAATACGAATTAAAATAGAGTATAAATATTAAATATTACGGTAGAAAATACCAAATTCTCTTTACTAGGGTATAATAAATGTATAATAATATAAATATGATATTATTTAACATATCCCATCAAATTCATGAAATATTAAATTCTGGACAATTTAAATGACATTTTTATTATCACAATATAAGAAAGTTGGTTTAAAAAGAGAGACACTCATATAAAAAAACATTTTAATAGCGGTGAATGTCAAACCACGATATTCAAATTATGTAGAAGATAGTGATACAATATCTTATTTCTTATTTTTTTTTTAAAAATATAAAAATTTGTGGTAATCTTATGATTCGTGGAGTCATCAGTCCAATTAGCGTTAGAATAAACACTTAATTCTAATGAGGACGATGAGAGGAACAAAATGTTCTAAAAATAAGTTCTCTGAAGATAATGAAGAATGTGAAGAACAATTGCTCAATGTACTGTAGTGGGAGAGATAACAAATTGACTGACAACACGAACACCATAAGTAATATCATGTCTAATAATTATAAGATATACATGGCTGCCAACTAAAGTATGATACAAAGTGAGATCTGATAGAAAAACGCCATTAGAGGATGCATATTTCTCATTCAATTCAAGAAAACTATTTTTTCTCTAGTATTAGAAAAACAAGCTTGTCCAATGATGTTGCTAATGTACTTGGATTGTATTGTAACCGACAAAAAAATATGAGAGTTGTCACCACAATTTTTTGTCCTAAGAACGAAAAAGGAACGAAAAGTCCTAATTGATTTCATAGATTATTGGATGCGCGAATTAATTAGATAAAGAAAAGGTGTTTGAAACCTTTTACCTCCTTATAGGGATATTTCTTTATTTAATCATATTAATAAAACAAGGGAAAAAATTTAGATATAAATTTTGACTCTTGAAATATATTAATTTCGTGTATTTTTAATGCCTAACAAATATCTCTATTTATAGGAAAAACTTGTACCAATTAGTGAGGAGAAACATTGCTTCAATGATTTTTAAGATAACATGCGCTACTTTTGGCAATATATTTTGTAACAAATAAAGTCAAAAATTGTTAAATCAAGATTCAAACGTGTTATCTTTGAGTCAATATCAAAAGCATTAGCCACTACACCACATAAGCATTTATGATTATAGAGATCATGAAATCAGTTTACTCAATATTATTTATCAATTAAATATTTTTGAAATCTTACCAAAGGCTAGGAGCATTGATACAAAATTGAAGATTGTGCATTTTTGTGAGACACACCACTTATCCGCTTAAAACCTTAAGGTGATAGGTGAGTGGATTCTCCCATTTATATATTCTCAAGTCACCACATTCTTATCTAACGTGGAACTATTTCTCCACTCACTCACACTTGCATTATTATTCTAACAATTTTAACCGCGCGTCTGCGTATCCTCTTGCGAAGAAATCAAAGGTCATTTCGTAGTTCGAATGTGTTTGGTTAGTTTTTTTATAAGATTGCGTAGAATTTCTTTCGAACGGTCCTTTTAAATTCGTTCGAGTTTGAAAATTGAGTAATCGTAGACGCAGTTTGAAGTTTAACTTGGAAGCAATTTTAACAATCCTTTATTGAAAAAAGAATCTTGAGTTTTATTATGTTAGTAAAAAAAAAATTGTAATTGATTAGATGTTTTAAATTTAATTTGAATTTGATTGGTTGAAGAAGAGTTGATCTTCATTAGAATTAAATTGTGCGGAGTGAAGTAATTGATTTTTATAAACAGTTGATCCTTATTAGAATTAAATCTCACGAGGCGAAGAAATTCATTTAATTTATTGATGATTTAGATGTATTTCGATTTGAATAACCAATCGGTAGGCCTTAAGACGACCTATTAATTTCTCAAAAATATAAAATCCCTTTATTTACGAAAATATTGAATTAGTTAGATTTGAAAGAAAATGCTTGGATATATACAAATCAATTAATTTCTATAAAAACTAAATGTATATTTTATAACTAAAAATAAAGTTAACTTAATTAATAAATCTTAAATAAGAATTAATCTAAAATTATTCTAATGGAAATTTAAGTTAAAACTAAAATTACTCTAATAAAATAATTTAAAACTAAATAGATAAGCTAAAAGAAATTAAACTTGAGTGAAACCAAGAAAGGTGCTAATAGAAATAGACAGCAGTATCAAATAGAAACAAGTCTCATGGCCCACAGTCCAAGATCATATTAAAAAAACTCTAATCTATAAGTTAAAGTTAAGGAAAAGGAAAAACAGTACAAACAATGTGGGACGGCAGCTGAATGCAAGAAGAGAGATTGAAATTTTCAAACTCCAAGTTCAACCAATCATGCAAAGACAAATGGCAAAGCTTAAATAAAAAAATCAAAAAAGAAATATAACACAAATTTTTTACCAACATACACCCCTTTTAACAACTATATCCCAATATACCACACCTTTCAACCAATATTCTCAATATACCATCTTTTCAAAAAAAAATAATTTGAAATTAGGAGGCTCCGCCCAATGGATGGGCGGATGGTCTTAAAAAAACACAGCTTCCGCCCATTGCATTGGCGGAGCTGTGTGATCAACGTTTTTTTTTTAAAAATAATTTTAAAAATAAATTAAAATTGCTGTTAAATAAAAAAACAATATATTTTTATAAAATGAATTTGAAATATTTAATTTTAAGTCATTTTAATAAAATTATTAAAATATTAAAATTTTAATATACAAATAAAATTTATTTTAATGTAATTTTAAAAATAAATTAAAATTATTATTAAATAAGAAATCAATATATTTGTATAAAATGAAATTAAATTCAATTTTAAGTCATTTTAATGAAATTATTAAAATATTAAAATATTAATATACAAATAAAATTTATTTTAATGTAATTTTAAAAATATATTAAAATTATTATTAAATAAGAAATCAATATATTTGTATAAAATGAAATTGAAATATTCAAATTTAAGTCATTTTAATGAAATTATTAAAATACTAAAATATTAATATACAAATAAAATTTATTTTAATCTAATTTTAAAAATATATTAAAATTATTATTAAATAAGAAATCAATATATTTGTATAAAATGAAATTGAAATATTCAATTTTAAGTCATTTTAATGAAATTATTAAAATATTAAAATATTAATATACAAATAAAATTTATTTTAATGTAATTTTAAAAATATATTAAAATTATTATTAAATAAGAAATCAATATATTTGTATAAAATGAAATTGAAATATTCAAATTTAAGTCATTTTAATGAAATTATTAAAATATTAAAATATTAATATACAAATAAAATTTATTTTAATGTAATTTTAAAAATATATTAAAATTATTATTAAATAAGAAATCAATATATTTGTATAAAATGAAATTGAAATATTCAATTTTAAGTCATTTTAATGAAATTATTAAAATATTAAAATATTAATATACAAATAAAATTTATTTTAATGTAATTTTAAAAATATATTAAAATTATTATTAAATAAGAAATCAATATATTTGTATAAAATGAAATTGAAATATTCAATTTTAAGTCATTTTAATGAAATTATTAAAATATTAAAATATTAATATACAAATAAAATTTATTTTAATGTAATTTTAAAAATATATTAAAATTATTATTAAATAAGAAATCAATATATTTGTATAAAATGAAATTGAAATATTCAATTTTAAGTCATTTTAATGAAATTATTAAAATATTAAAATATTAATATACAAATAAAATTTATTTTAATGTAATTTTAAAAATATATTAAAATTATTATTAAATAAGAAATCAATGTTAAAATATTAATCATAGAAAGGGTCATGTTATTTTATTATTGCAGTGCGGCTCCGCCCCTGCAATGGACGGAGGGTTTTATTCATTTTATTATTTTATTATTTCAGTACGGTTCCGCCAGTGCGATGGGCGGAAGCTTTCGTAAATTTATTATTTATTTACGGCTCCGCCACGTTAATGGGCGGATGGTTTTATTATTTTATTAATTTAAAATTTTTGCTGTGACCTATAAATATCGTTGATGTTGAATGATCCAAGCTACACTTAAATTATTTTTCTTTAGTTGTATCTTAAAAATGTTTTCAACATCCGGGGAGTTTTCAATGTTTCCATATATGAAAAGAGACGCAGAACTTATTTTTTCTCCAGTAAAGCCTCAGATGAAGATCAAATTGTTGAACACGCAGACATTTGAGCATCTGCATAGGCACTTGGAGGGATGGTTAGGGAAAGAAATTGCCCAAGGTGAAAAGATTCGGAAAATAGAGAGGTTAGTTACGGTGCCTGGCTTAAATGGACCCACTCGTTCTTGGAGATTTGTTCACAACGACGCATGTGTTCTTATGATGATGCTTCAACAAAAAGATATTGTTTTGCTGATTGTAATATCCTAGAAATGGTTATGTCCTTGTTTGAACATGTTGATGTTGTTTACGTTTAATGTTGTTGCTAAGTTCTACTATTCGTCTCAGTATTTTAATTTATGTGTTGTTTTTTCGAATTGTTATTTATATTAAATGCAGAAGTATTAGTGAAATGAAACATAATAACTCGGCTCATTATACATACAACTTTGCAGATTGATAACAAAATGAATAACTAATTATTACTAGTTCCTACATTGGGGCATCGCGTTCGGTTGTGACCTGGAAGACGACACAATGTACATTTTCTCTCCAACTTATCATATGCGTCCATTTCTGTTGTAATACGGGTGCTCACGGGACGACCTTTCTTGTTCCTCCGCATAACTGGATTATGGCAAATTTGATCTCCCTCATAAGTGGGCCAATACTCATCGTATGGTAGAACTGGAAAGCTCGTGCTGTAAACCCCAAATAAGTTCGCAACCTTGTAAACGTCAGACAACAGAAGAAATGCGTCTTGACGCACCACAGAACATGCAGCGATAACATGTGAACAAGGAACACGGTATGCTTGAAACTTTCCGCAGTCACACCATCCTTCCATTAGGTTGACCTTGTAACGCCCCAATGGCTTCCCCTCACCGTGGTTAATTGTCTCCTTCACACTGAAAGTGTTATTATTATAGTAAAAAATGCTTACCTGATGTGTGGCGGATTTAGACGTCTCTTCTTTCATCACCTTCACGCACCGTTCTGTAAATGTTTGTCCAGAATTCAAAACTGCACTCCACTTTGCACCCCTTTCAGCAAAGAGTGTTCCCATCCTATAGTATGTTGCACTTACTAACGATGTGATGGGGAGATTACGAGTGCCTTTAAATACGGAATTTAGTGACTCGACAAGGTTAGTTGTCATGTGCCCCCAACGACGAGCCTCGTCAAATGCCCTCGTCCATTTTTCAACGGGAATTTTGTCTATCCACCTCAAAGCATCACCATTAGCCATCCCAATTTCATTACGATAATATTTAAATGTTGGTTGGTTCAGCGCATACCCTACATGTTAAAAAAAATATTGGTTAATATAATGGTATACTATTAACGAGCATGTAATGTTTGCATAAAAAGTGCTTACCCATGTTGATTAATTTTTTCCGGAGGATACGGTCCTTGATATCCTTCATAAAATTTTGCGCAATATGCCTGATACAATACACATGGACAGATGTAGTGTTATTCCAACCATTTTCAGGATTGTTATAAGCGCTTTCGATAGATGCATGTCGGTCAGAAATCAAACACAAGCCAGGTTGAGGAGCTACATGCATTCTCAAGTTTTTTAGAAAGAAACCCCAACCATCCGCCGTCTCACCTTCCACTAAGGCAAAGGCAACTGGGAAAATATTGTTGTTTCCGTCTTGTGCTACAGCCATTAGTAGCGTACCTTTGTACCTTCCATATAACCAGGTACCATCAATCTGTAGTAAAGGCTTGCAATATGCAAAGCCACGTATGCATGGTTGGAAAGCCCAAAATAGTCGGTGGAAGATTTGTTTCCCAGCAATAATAGTCCTGTCATCTGTATATACCAGTAGTGTTTGCATTTCTACTACAGTGCCTGGAACAAACTTCTTAAGGGCCAACAAGTAATTTGGAAGTTCATTGTATGACTTTTCCCAATTACCAAACACTTGTTCGATTGCTTTGTTTCTAGCAATCCATGCCTTCTTGTAAGATGGAGTGTATTTGAAAAAAGAAACAATTTCGTTAATACATACACTCACTTTGATGGAGGGATCCTTTTCAACAAGAGGCATTAATCGTTCACTCATCAGTCGAGAGCTTAGTTATCGATGATCCTGATTAAAGATGGTCGTTGAACAATTATGTGGGGGCTCCATGATTCCTATCTCCCAAAGGTCGCTCCTTTTCCTATAGGATGCCACTAGACGAAAGTTGCAACCACTTCGCTTACAACAAATTTTATATCTCTTCGTGTCAGAACACGTAACCCTGAAATCAACGACATGTTTCATATGGTACCTGGATATCGCAAAGACACAGTCAGATTTGTTTTTGAACTGGTTCCCAACAGCTATGTCATCCTCCAGCGGAAGACGAGGATTTTTGGGCCATTGAAAGGATGATTCGTCTCCAGCTGTATCCAGAGTTGTCATGTGGGCGGGTGGACAATAGACATTCTCAAGTGGAATGTGTTGTTCAGTTTCGTTGATTGCATCCGCCTCGTCACGTCCACCGTCTTCAAATAAAGTAGTGAACAAATCATCAGCTTGTGACTCAGTCTCCTCTTCTTCGTCATCTTCAACAACGACTTCCTCAGGAATTATGGACACGGGCTCAACATCATTGGGATTGGCCACTTGTGAGATTTGAGATTGTTGAGAAAGTAGAAATTTTATGTATAAATCTATCGCATGTAACCCAGATAATTCATGGTTGTAAAACATCATTTCCACATCATCATCATCTCGGATTTTCAGTGGAACATATTTCACCTGGTTAACACCGAAATTAACAGCATTTCGATATATAATTTGTGAGACAACTCCAGATTGCATCCTTGTTTGTATTCTCTCCCTCAAACATTCAAATTTCGCATTTCTACTTAATTTGAACCGGCATATATCGATATTTTCGAATATAATGCCCATTTCATCAGAGATAATGATCTCTCCATTGTAATGAGCATCTACTATATATTGAGGTATTTGAGACATGTTGATTTGTTAGGGAATAAAATCTGAATTGTAGGAGAAATTTGGTTTTTAGATGGGTTGGCTTGATGAAAAAAAGTAGGAGGTAGAAGTGTATTTAAATGAAATAGATTTTGTGTTTAGTAGATATGGTGTAATAAATAAACGCGGGAAGAATTAAATTTAGTGGTCAAACTGAATTTATGTTGTAATAACTCATCCGCCCAATGCAGAAGCGGTGCCATTAAAGTGTGAAAGGGTTCCGCCTAATGAGTAGGCAGACGCATTGATGTTCCTACAGGCTCTGCCCATTGCTCCTGCGTCCTTGGCAGGCCTAATTGCACGCTTCCTCCCATTCAAAGCGCGGATGGCAGACAAAAAGTAACATGTCCGCCCATTGAATCTGCGGCGTGTCAGAAAATTAAAAGGGTTCCGCCCATTGAGTAGGCGGACCCTGTAAAACTGTACATGCAGCACCAGTCTACGTACACAACATGCATGCAGAGTAATTACTCCCAACCATTTTATGGTTTCCATTAAATTTTTTGAATAAAAACCCTACATTATTTCTCTATAAATACTACTAATTTTTTCAAAACTTACATCATACTCAATCTTTATCTATACTTTCTCATCATAATTTTACACCAATCTCAATTTTCTATAATGTCTCTGTTAACTTATGGAGAGGAGCACCGAGGAACATTTTCAAACATCCTCCAATATGTAAGTCTTGAATATATTTACGTATACTTTTTTTTTAAATTTTAAGCATATACTTCTGACATTAACCATATTCTAATATTAACTATTTTTTTTTTTAGAATGAGAAAAAATTTAGGCCTCGTACACACTCATATGTGCGCGTAGACGAAATAATCCGTCCATATCTGATGCAAGCGGGCTTTGGGCACGTTCTAAACATAACGTCATATGGGGTGGATAGGAAATTTATTCTTGCTTTATGTGAAAGATGGTGTCCGGAGACACACACATTCCATCTTCCTACCGGTGAATCCACAGTCACCCTTGAAGATGTCCACATGTTGATGGGTTTACGTGTAAACGGTTTGGCAGTCAATGGGAGAACAAATGTTGACTACTCCATAACTCAAGAACTCTTGGGTGAAGAATTGCCCGAAAGAGATAGAAAGGGACAATTCGTCAAAATTACTTGGCTCCGGGAAATATATGATGCATTTGAATTGAACCAAGATTCCCCCTTAGAACAAATTCATAAAAAAACTAGAATTTATATTTTATTGTTATTCGCTTGTTTATTATTTCCTGACACAAATGGTAACACAATACATATGATGTATTTACCATTGCTAGCTGACTTTAATAAAATAGGTAGATACAGTTGGGGATCAACAGTTTTATCACATCTATACAGAAACCTCTGTAGATGCGCCAAAAAAGATGTTCATAATTTTGGTGGTTGTTCAACACTAATACAAGCTTGGGGATGGTCCAGGATGCCGAATCTAGCGCCTAGGAATCGTAATCCTTTTCATTTTCCGTACGCAACCAAGTAAGTTGTAACTACTCCTTTGTCTTAAACTTATTTATTATGTGAACAATATTTAACTATTACATTTTTTAGATGGTCTGCCTATGGGATGGATTACGAAAAGACTCCTCATCATTGTGCACCCGACTATCGGACTTTCATCGATCATTTTGAAGAATCTGATGTAATATTCTTAACCATATTTTAAGTATTACATATTTTATATGGTTCGTTAAACTAATAACTGATTTTTTTAACAGTTTACATGGAGGCCCTATCTGGGACTTGATGATACCGATTCGACCGATAGTCACGTGTGGAGTGCGAAAACATTTATCATATGTTTTACTACTGTTGAAATGCACCATTCTGATCGGGTAAAACTTCAATTTGGCATTAAGCAAGGCATACCGGATGCTCCACAGTGCATGGAGGAGTATCACAAAAGTGTGGTGAACGATCAATGGGCATATAGCAATTGGAAAGATTGTTACAAGCAGAAGCGTCGTTAATGGCATAACCGTGAAAATAAAGTCTTACAAGGAGATGTCATGTCAGAAGAATGTAAACCAAGTAAGGAATACATGGAATGGTATAAGTCTGTTACAAATTTGTATCTGTCACCAAACAACTTCTTGTATGACCCTCGTAATTTCCCAACATCTTCAAACGTCCAACACACCAGACCATCATCAAGCACTTACACCCAACAACCATTCATGAGCAACCAAGAACCTTTCTTCCCAACATAACCATCTTTTACGCAACAACCTTTCTTCCCAACACAACCACCTTTTACCCCAAGCCAACAATACCATCAACAAAACCCTTCTTCTAACCCCACCCAATGGGGCACCCAACAACAAAACCCTTCATCTAACACCATCCATTAGGGCACCCACCAACAATATCCTTCCTCTAACCCCACCCAATGGGGCACCCAACAACAATATCCTTCATCTAACCCCACCAAATGGGGAACCTAACAAACCCCACAAAATCCAAACTATCAAACACCCCAACAACAAATGCCTATTCCCCGACCACAACAATTTACCTCCCAAGATTGTTACCAACCCTTAATAAATAGCCCAATGTCTTCTAATCCCATGCCAAATTGGAATTGGGAGGGAACCAGATTAAGTTATGGCAGTGCAGCCGAGACAGACTTTACCAATGAGGACATGATTGAGGAATTTTTAATGGGCGGGTGTGACGCGGGACCTTCAACTTCAACTCAACCACAAAATGAAGAAGGAAATTGCAGAACAGGCCAACGTACTAGACGAGCACCTGCTTGTGGAACTCACCAACGATTGACACGACCCGGTCAAAATCGACAGTAGATGTGATGGGGAGATTATATATGTTAAAATGCAAAAAATTAATTTATGTCCTTTAGTTAAATTTTTGTTTATTTATAGTATATTTTGTTTAATTAAAGTGTATTTCATTTAATTTATAATATATATTATTTAATTATATGAATTTAATTTATTATAATATATATTATTTAATTATATGAATTTAATTTATTATAATGTATATTATTTAATTATATGAATTTAATTTATTATAATGTATATTATTTAATTATATGAATTTAATTTATAATGTATATTATTTAATTATATGAATTTAATTTATAATGTATATTATTTAATTATATTAATTTAATTTATGATGTATATTATTTAATTATATGAATTTAATTTATAATGTATATTATTTAATTATATGAATTTAGTTTATTATAATGTATATTATTTTATTATATGAATTTAATTTATAATGTATATTATTTAATTATATGAATTTAATTTATAATGTATATTATTTAATTATATGAATTAAATTTATGATGTATATTATTTAATTATATGAATTTAATTTATGATGTATATTATTTAATTATATGAATTTAATTTATAATGTATATTATTTAATTATATGAATTTAATTTATAATGTATATTATTTAATTATATGAATTTAATTTATGATGTATATTATTTAATTATATGAATTTAATTTATTATAATGTATATTATTTAATTATATGAATTTAATTTATAATGTATATTATTTAATTATATGAATTTAATTTATAATGTATATTATTTAATTATAATGTATATTATATGAATTTAAATTATAATGTAATTAAAAAAAAAACACGTTTCTCACTCATCCGTCCATCTAATGGGCGGACCCTCTCTTTTTTTATAAGCATCCGCCCAATGCAGATGCGGAGCCCAAAAAATATACACTCATCCGCCCATTGTATTGGCGGATGAGTTGTGGCAAAAACTTGTTTTGTTTGAAAAGAGGGTATATTAGGATATATGAGTGTGTGAGATGGTATAGTGGGATTTAATTCCTAAAAAGAGGGTATGTTGATAAAAAATTCATATAACACATCTTAGAATACGTTAAAACACGTGAGAGGAAAAAACTCATCAGAACTCTTCTTTCTCTATTTCTTCATACTTCTTTTCTTCTATTCTCTCTCTATTCTATCCTTCTCAAATACTTAAAACAACCTGCCATTAAAACAAAAAAAGAAAACTAACCAATATCTGAATCAAAATGGAAAGAGGGTGGTATCAATCGGAGTTGGGGAACACATGGCGGACGTCGCAGCGGCAAACTGGTCGTCGTTGGAGGTCTGTGCGCGGAGATTGTCGCGCGGTCTTATCGACAGTTTTCGGGGGAGGTCGTGTGGTCTCGGTCATGACAGAGGTCGTTTGAATCTGAAGCGGCGACACGGAGCGTGGAGCGAAGCGACGGGAAATTGTCTGGTGGGTGGTGTTGTACCCAAAAATTTACTCTCTTCATTTCGATTTTATTTTATCTTATTAGCCGTGCTGTTATGAGATCATGGATTTTCTGTTCGATTGTTATCAGAGGTGCTCAGAGTTTTATGCAAGACATTCAGGTGGTGAATAAAGATTCTCTGTCATGACTAATCTCAATGTATTCTATCATGTCTCGAGTGGTAGATGTGAGTCGGAGTTCTCGTCTGATTTGAGATAGTTCAGGTTAAAAGTCTGTTTCGGCGCGACAAGCTTCAGAATTTTCTAACTCCAAGCCAGAGTATCATTTGGAGCTGATATTTTGTCACAGGGTCCGTGTGGATATTGTCTTCATGTTTTGTGTTCGGACCAGGAGCCAATTGTGCATCTAAGATGGTCAAATAATTTTGTTATTGATTTTTCAGGTTACCGATCAACGGTATTTCTGGTATTCAGAAATTTATAATTCTGATTTGGTTTACCGTTTCGAGGTGGTTCTTTCTATTAAATCCGCTTCGATATTCTCTATAACTTCCGTGTTCGGGCCGAAGGCTGATTTTCGAGGGATGGTCTCTGAATATGCAAATATGTCAGAGGTTAAACAATACATAATATCGATAAAAGGTGACTGAACCGTTGTTTCATGCACAGTAAAAATTCATAACTCTCAGTTGAAGTACTGCATGAGCGTGATTCCGGTGCCCAAAATTTTGTCTCGATGTTATCTTGACGCCTTCTTTTATGACCAAGAGTTGATTCTACGTGAAATGTGGTGGGAATTTCGAGTTCCTGAGAAAATAATTAAGCAGAATCTGGAATCTGTTAGTTTGATCTTGTATATTAAAAAATTCGTAACTCGCTCAATTTTTACCGCATCACACCGGTTCTCGAAGCGTTGGCTCAAGAATTTTGTCTACTTTAACTTTAATTTAGATCTCAAAATCAAACGGTAGCTCGAGGATCTCCGTTATTGGTTTACTCTGCAAAAATAGAGTTTTTCGAACCGGTAAAAACACTGGACGTCGCTCCACTGGAAAATTCATAATAAATTCATCGTTTATCAGATGGTTGTCATTTTTGATACGATGTCGTGAATGCGGAGATCTATATTTCTTCTTGAAAAGTCGAGATGAGATTCTAAATTTTTGGGCACGAACTCGTGGTTTGTTCGAGTGACGAATGTCAAATAAGCTGATATTTTAACTTAATTAATTTTTAAACGTATCGAACTCACTCGATTTTTATCAGAAAGCATCCGTTCTTTTTGGGTGACGTTCGTGACTCAGAGGCACATATTTTTACAAGAGGCCCACGTTCGGAAAGATTCGCGGATCACAGTGTAATTTTCACTTAAGCGGAGAATAAGTTAAAATTTTGATTTGTTAAACAACACTATATATTATTTTTGCCACCAAAATTCAAAAGGAGGCCTCATTATTCAAAATTCCATTTTTCTCTCTATTCTTGTTCTCTCTCAAGCACAAAGGCTCCAACAACCTTGCACCTCCCTCCTCACCAATCATCGCCAGACCTCCTCACCGGCCACCACCACCGCCGTGCGCTCAACCTCCCTCACCGGCCTCCGATCGTGCTTCATCCCTTCGTCCGTGTGCCTCGCCCTCCTCTTCCTCCGATGGCAATTCCGCATCTCCGCTCCGGCTCTCTCCCGCCGATCACTCCCTCACGATTCCGGCGACATCCTTTTCCATGGACATCACCATCATCTATCATCTTCTTCCTTTTTCAAGTGTTGCTTCAAGAGGTAACACTACTAACCTCCATTAATTCTTGTTTCTTGAGTTTGATTGTTGTAGAATTGTACAATTAGGTGTTTATTGACATAGTTATGATTAGATAACATAGTTTATGTAATTCTAAGATTGAATTAGAGGTCTAGGTTGAATTTGGCTTAAGAATAGATTAGGTTCTTGATTCAATTGTATGAGATAGAAACTTAGCATGATTTATGCACATTATGTGTTTGCATTAATTCCTCATAGAAGCCTATAATTGATTTAGGAATAGCATAACACTTAATTCATACTGTTGTTCTTAATTCTTGAACTAGTTTGTTAATTAAATCTAGAATTGGTTTGTATTTCTTGATTTAGGGAGAATTTGACATAAGGTTTAGTTAAAACTAACATTTAGTTTAGGTACTAATTTCTTTGATTTAAGTGTTGTAACATAAACTAACAATTAGTTTAGTTTAGGTCTAATCCTTGGTTTCAAGCTTTGTTATGTTTCAAATTATTTGGTTGTTAAACATTGATATTTTTGTGCATTTGAAATGCGTTTTTTGTATATGATCTCAAGTTATTAATTCTTGACATAAACTAATTTTTTTATCAATTTTTGGTTGATTATTTATTGTTTGCCATTTAAATGAATTGAGTTAATTTCTAATGGACTCAAATGCCATTGTAAAACATTTTTGAAGCAAGTTTGATTGAGTTTGATAGAAAGTACCTCAATACTTGGTGAAATGGCAAAGGTTGACATAATTAGTATTTTTGCTCTAACTTTTGATCCGTATTGAGTTTTTCCGATTTTCTTTAATGAAAATCAAGTTTCTTGGGTCATTCGAAACCACTCACGCGAGTATTTTTTTAATTCGGACAAATTTAGTTCTGTTTTTTTTGCTATTGTAGCAGTTTCGAAAATCACTTTTCTGAACAGAATTTGGCCGAACCGAGTTAATTTTTGGAACCGTTGACACGTTTCTATATCGTCATAATTTTTGCGATTGATTCCGGATGCTTTTCGATTAATTTTCTAATCTTCCGACTCAAATTTTTTTGTACATTATCTTGTGTTTTTTTCTTTTGAATTGTGATACTTTTTGTTAATTCTTACTTTGATGCAAGTAATATCATTTGGTTTAATTAATTGCTTGAGAAATTTTGGTGAACTTAGCGCATCATAATAATTTTTGGTTCATAACTTTTAAACTTCATAAATTGGAAATTGATTCATATTCATCGCACTTTTGGCATAAATACATAAACTCGTGAATTTGACTTAATTCACAATTTGTTGTTTAAATTCTGATACATTAAATTCATGTGGTTTTAAGACTTTAATTCTTGATTTAAGATCAATCTTGAGGTTACATGTTCATATGCAAGTTTCGAATAACTTTATCATGCTAATATGTAAGATTAGCGGACTAAAGCTTTGATTTTCAAATCGATTCATGATAAATTTCAAAATGCACGTAATGTTGTCCAGAATTTGCATTGTACATGTGCATTGAGTTTGACTTGCGAATGATAAATTGTTGTATTTGTTTAAGGATTTCTTTGATATCGGTAACAAGTTTGGGTGTTTCTAAATCGATTTTTGCACCTATTTGTCTTGAATATGAGGTTGTTGTCCGGAATGCTAAGTTATGCACTTTTGACTTATTTGTTTTGCCTTATACATATTCATACTTCATTTTTGCGCATATTTCTAATTGTTACTATCACATTTGATTTTGTTGTTATCTACTAACAAATTTTGTGAGATGTGTATATTTTAAGAAACAAGTTAGATACCAATTGCTTTGGTGACGGATACGTTTTGCTCGCACTTATTGTTCACGCTTCTGACGTTATTTATTGTTGATGCTAGCTTGCGGCTGTTGGCTGAAGATTTTGATGATACTGTTCGAAGCGAAGCAAGTTGGATGTTTCGTTGGAATAAAATAAGATGTCATGTTTCGAAATGGTAGAAGCAGTGCTTCGAATGGGCATGTCAAAGCCCGGAGCTTCGAGTGACAGTTATGGGGATATATTCAAAAGAAGTCTCGAAGTGGTAACAAGGCTGTGTCCAAGAAATGAGTTCGAAGCGAAGAGTGCCAAAACATTTGAAATTCAAACGCAAGCGGGATGTTTGAAATTTAAAATATATGCGCTCGAGCATTCGAAGACACGTGGAAACTAGAGAAGGGCAGTGCTTTGCATGTTCTGAACGTGGCATAATCTTATAGGCAAGACCGTTATGGTCGAAGTAGTATAAATAGAAGTCTTAGCGTTAGGATTTCGTGTGTCATATCTATTGTACAAAATTCAGTAAACATTCAAAATACCACATGGCTAGGAAAATGAATGCTCGAACAATGTACGTATGATAACACCAAATGTTTATGATTCAGCAAAACTCTTTATCATTTCCAGTTTATCCTCTATCTTCATGTCAATATCATTCAAAAGCCTTTACATTAAAATCTTTTTCATTCAAAGTCATCTACTGATTCCTTGCATTTAAAAGTCTTTCCCTCTATTCCGAGTACTTTACATTTCAGAAATTCTTATACCTTTTATGCTGTTATCTTCATGCTTTTATCATTCGAATACCTTTTTCATTCAAAGTCATTTTACTGATTTCTTGCATTTAAACGCTTTCTTTATATTTCGAGTCTTTTACATTCCAGAAAATCTTTTACATTACATGCTTTTATACTTCGAAGTTATTTACTTGTTTCTTGCAGTTTTACATGTCTTTACAATTGAACCTTTATTCATGCAATTTAGTTTCGCACGTATTTACTTGATCATGTCATTAGATCTTTAATATGGTAATCGAAGTAAGTTGAACACCTACACAATATTCTAAATACCAACCATGAATATCAGTTCTATAATGAGAATTATCCAAACGACCAATACACCATAGGATCAATCTAGTCGATCTTGCAAGTTACCAGAGAGATTAAATAACAGTCATTAAGATTATTTGATAGTTTGGAGGACTAGCGGTTGTTTACCAGAAATTACTGTAAACAAATTGGCACACCTGATGGGACAGTCATTGGTCATCACGAAATTTAGAACAAAGTAAAAATTGTTGAGACATAACCATTGTAAAAGTACTTTCTGAGTGATAAGTTCGTTGTTATATGAACCTTAGAAGTGGTAGAATAACCAATAGCAACCAACCCTTACCCAGAAGAAAACGTTTAAACAAAATGTCTAATCCAGACAATCAACAAGGGGAACAAAATATCCCACATACAACAGGCACTAATATGTCCGCTTCGATGGGAACATCTAATGCGATCCCTTCGAACGCACAGTCTGTTGCATCTTCTACCAGTAGTGTAGCCACTAATGGAACAAGTGGCATGTCAACTAACAGTTCGATCCTAGGAAATACTGGAACCATTGGTTATCCTGGGGGATTCGTCCCACCATCAGGGACACAAACCCATTTCGCCACCCCACTAACTAGACCACCTGGGTTCGATGCTAACAGATACAGAAATTCCTCTTATGGGATGCCAACATCTTTTATGGCGGGTCTGCACACTTCGACATCGAATACATCACCACAATTAGGGTCTGGGTCTGAGGCAAATCAATTTATGACAAATAACCAAGGGTCAGTGGGTTATAGTGCAATGCCTATCTTAACCACAGAAAATCAGTTGGCCTTTAGGCAATTAATGGATGACAGTAACCATAATATGATAGGGGTATTAGCACATACTATGCAGGAGATCTTTGCCCCAATAGTACAAAATGTAACTGTGACAAACAGAGAAAACGCGGATAACATGAGTCGAATAGCAGATTTTTTAGCTCCCCCAGAAAGGCGTAGGCAGAATCAGGCGGGAGTTCGAGCAAATGTACCTATCATAGAACAAGTTGCTGAGGACCCACCCTATAGACCAACCAGAGAGGGGGTTAATTTGGGGGCAATGGCACAAAGGTTAGAAGCCCCAATGATTCAAGGCCCACAAAGGGAAATTATGGAACCAGGGGCAAGGATCGAAAGGCTAGAAGTCCCAGAGTTTCGAGAAGAACAGCCTAGAGGAGTTGTCATGGTGGGTCAAAATCAAGATGCTGATGCAGTCGTTCACAGAATTCGAAATGATAACATCTTGGCCGAAAATAATTTAACCACCATGATAGAGAGAATCATGGCCCATAATGGCCTCAACACAGGAATTAGAAGGCCAAATTATGCCTCTCCTATATTAGATTACATAATGCACATTGATTTACCAAGGGGATATAAAGTCCCTAAGTTTACAAAGTTCGCTGGAGATACCAATGAATCAACAGTCGAACACATAGCCAGGTATCTAACCGAAGCATGAGATATAGCAAATAATGAAGACCTTAGGATCAAATATTTCCCAAGTTCCCTAACTAAGAACGCTTTCACATGGTTCACCACTTTACCTCCTGGGTCCATAGATACTTGGGCTCTGTTGGAGAGATTATTCCATGAACAGTTCTACATGGGACAATCTAAAATAAGTCTGAAGGAACTAGCCAGTGTCAAGAGGAAGTTTACTGAACCCATAGATGATTATCTGAATAGATTCAGGCTCTTGAAATCTAGATACTTTACAGTAGTTCTTGAACATGAGTTAGTCGAAATGGCTGCTGGCGGCCTGGATTACTCTATTCGAAAGAAATTAGACACACAATACTTGAGGGATATGGCTCAATTAGCCGATAGGGTTCGACAGGTCGAAAGGCTAAAGGCCGAAAAGGCCAGAGTGTTTAAAAATAACAAGAAAGAAAGGGTCTCCTATGTTGGAGCTGAGGAAGCATAAGATTACCCTGAATTCGAAGAGGTCGAAATTGATCTCGCTGAATTAAAACAGGCTCCACCTTACTCTTGTAAGTTATTAGTTCCCACAAAAGGGAAAGAAATTGTTGAAAATGAGAAAAGTGACAAATTTCCAAAGAAGGTTTATACCTTCGATGTAACCAAGTGTGACGAGATTTTTGATTTACTCGTCAAAGATGGCCAACTCATTGTGCCATCAAATATCAAAATACCTCCTTTAGATCAAAGGAAGAAAAGAGGATTTTGCAATTATCATAGTTTCCTAGGCCACAAAACCTCACAGTGTTTTCTTTTTAGGGACCTAATTCAGAATGCAATTAAAGATGGCAGACTGAAATTCGCTGATAAACCAAAAATGAAAGTAGATGAAGATCCTTTGGATGTTGCAGACACCAATTACTCCGAGCCTGCATGCATTAGAGAAATCAATATGGTGGAAGCAAATCAAAATGACACTCCATTAGGAGAGAAAGGCACTGAGAATGAAAGTTGGGTGTTAGTCGAAGTCAACAAGGGGGTCACTGAAGACGTCCACAAGCAACCAGAGGCTTCGATCGAAGCAACACCTTTAGCTGTTGCAAAAGAAATCCAGGCTACTGAAGGCCAGGAAAACCAAAAGCAAGAATTGACACAGGTTACTGAAGGCCTGAGGCTAGAATTGGAGAAAGTCCAGATCGCGAAGCCACCCTCCCCTCAGAAATAAATATGGGATACTTTAGGGGAGCCCAGTGGAAAGTTTGACTACTTGGTCAAGTATTCTGCCCCAGAGAGTTCAAAAATCCAAATTGAAGATATAAGACCTACAGGATGGGGAGATGATGACACTAAGGGGGAGGATGTTGATGTAAACATGGTGGATATGGAGAGACCTCATTCTGAAATGGAGGAGGTAGAGAAATAATTAGAAAAAGAAAAGTATAAAATGGAGGATAATTATGCTGGGGATGCTAGTCTTAAAGATTACCTCATGTTGTGCCACAAAGGAGATACGGGAATGATACTATGCCCTAGGTGCAGTATCATCTGCAACTAGAGAATTGCTGCAAACTTCGAGAGGGTACAAAGGGCACGAACTGGCATCAACTGGCGCCAGGATAACCAGTTATTCAGGTGTTATCCTAAAGCTGGAGAAAGTTTGTTGGAATTTTTGCTTCGCTGTTACAAAGGGGTAACCAAATGCTTGATATGCCCAAGGTGTTCTGCTGTGTATGATCAAAGCATGGCCAGAGCCTTCGAAACAATCCCTTTCGCCCCTTGCTGGAACCACCAAGAGACTGGTCAGATGGGCCAACGTTTCGATAGCAAATACAATCAACGAAGGCCTGATAGTTCTCATCCCAAGGGCGCTCGAAGAGTGACGTTCAAGATTCCTGCTGAAATACCAACAGACAAATGGCTGCAAGTCAGAACTGACAAAGGCAAAGACAAATGGAGAAACAATGAACGAAACGCACGCCACGCTATGACATATAGAAGACAGTTCAACATAGCGAAGAGGGAAGAAGTGAGGTTAGAGTACTACAAAGGAAGAAACCCCATGTCAAGATCTCAATGGCGAAGGCAACAGAGAATTCGAAAGGCTGAAAGGGAAGCTGTGGCAAATAAAGGAGCAACTTCGATAAAAAACCAAGGTGAATCTAGCACCAATAAACCCACACCAAATAATCAAACTGAAGACAAACCCCCAGTTAGTAGGAGACTCTTCTCTGAAGTGCAACCAAATGAATCAAAGGAATACACTCCAGGTCCAGAAGAAGACGAAGATATGCTAACGGACAACTTCGAATCAGAGGGGGAGTCTTCGCTCAATATCAATTGCAACGTGGTATATGTACTTCCTTGTGAGTTTGGACAGGAAACTGAAATCGAAGAGTATGAGGAAGAAGATACCATAGATCTGATGAAGCATAGGCCTGTGTGTTACTACGTGATAGATAACAGAGCTGTCGAGGAGCAGAATGCGTTCTTCGAGCGTCTAGAACCAGATATGAAAAATCATCTGAAGCCATTATTCATTCGGGCAAAGGTTGGTGCCCATGGTGTAAATAAGGTTTTAGTGGATGGGGGCGCTGCAGTTAACTTAATACCCCATTTCATGCTGAAAAAGTTAGAAATACGCGAAGGAGACATCAAACCACACAACATGGTTCTGTCCAATTATGAAGGGAAAGTAGGCAAAACATTGGGGGTGGTTCAATTGGACTTGACGATAGGCTCAAGCTGTAGGCCCACCATGTTCATGGTGATCGAAGCCAAGGCCAACTACAACTTGTTGCTGGGAAGAGAGTGGATCCATGGCGTAGGAGCAATTCCTTCGTCAATGCACCAGAGATTAGTTTTATGGAGAGAAGATGGGATCGTGGAGAACATTGAAGCGGACCAGAGTTACTTCATGACAGCAGTCAACTTAGTTGACAAGAGGAATTATGACAAACATCTGGCAAAGATCGCTCCTTGTGTCCCTAATGATGAAATCAACGAAACCAGAAACACACACTATTATATGACCCTTCGCCATGATGGCATATATTGGGATAAAAGAATAATCAGTGAAGATGAAGGAGTCGAAGGTACTATGCAAAGACGGCCAGCAGGCTGGAAATTCGACAACCTTGCTCATGACTGAGTCCTCCTTTTTCGAAAGGATTTCGGCCTATATGGCTGAGAACGAATCAAAGGCGGCCTTAGAGGCTGAAACAAATAAACTGGCTGTAAAGGTGAACGAAATAAATGGGGGTAGCTCGAAAGGCTCACCCTTTGAAGAACTCGAAATAGATCAAAGGCTGGACGCCATCTATGATAAAGAACCCTTAGGCTTCGAGAGGGACCCCATAGACTCAGGTGCCAAAATGTTGGCGCAGGATCCACTCGAAGAAGTGAATTTAGGGGATGAGAACACGAAAAGAATAACCTACATAAGCGCAAAACTTAACCCAGGCCTCAAGCAGGAAGTGATCGAAGTCCTCAAGAAAAACAAAGATTGCTTCGCGTGGGACTATGACGAAATGCCTGGTTTAAAGAGGGAGTTAGTGGAACACAGACTTCCAATCAAGGATGGCAAGAAGCCCATCAAGCAAACTCCTAGAAGATTCGCACCAGCGGTTCTCACAAAGATCAAAGCTGAGATCGAAAGGTTGCTGCGATGCAGATTCATCAGAACCACAAGGTATGTCGAATGGTTAGTAAATATAGTGCCTGTTATTAAGAAAAATGGCTCTTTGAGAATCTGCATAGACTTTAGGGATTTAAATACTCCAACCTCTAAAGATGAGTACTCCATGCCTGTGGCAGAAATGTTAGTAGACTCTGCTGCAGGATTCGAATATTTAAGTATGTTAGATGGATACTCTGGGTACAATCAGATTTTTATTGCTAAAGAAGATGTTGCCAAGACAACATTTCGTTGCCCAGGAGCCTTAGGCACCTACGAATGGGTGGTGATGCCTTTTGGTTTAAAGAATGCTGGGGCAACTTATCAAAGGACAATGAATTCGATTTTCCATGATTTCATTGAAACCTTTATGCAGGTGTATATTGATGATATAGTCATCAAATCTATATCTGCAGAAACCCATTTGCATCATTTGAGCCAATCATTCGAACGAATGAGAAAACATGGCTTAAAGATGAATCCCCTTAAATGTGCATTTTTTGTGCAGACTGGAGATTTCCTTGGCTTTGTGGTTCACAAAAAAGGAATTGAGATCAACCAAAATAAAACCAAAGCCATAATGGAGACGAAAGCACCTACGTCAAAAAGGGAGCTACAATCTTTGCTAGGGAAGATTAACTTTCTCAGAAGGTTCATTTCGAATCTAAGTGGAAGAACCCAAGCTTTCTCTCCGTTGCTTCATTTGAAGCAAGGCCAAGCCTTCGAGTGGAATGAAGCCCATCAGGAGGCATTTGACAAGATAAAAAGATATCTCTCTCAACCTCCCATCTTGTCTCCACCTTCACGGGGAAAGCCCATGAGATTGTACATATTTGCCTCTGAAGTTAGTATAGGTAGTATGTTAGCACAAGAAGATAGCAATGGCATCGAAAGAGCCATATACTATTTAAGTAGAGTATTGAATGATGCAGAGACTAGATATAGCAATATAGAAAAGCTATGTCTCTGTTTGTACTTTTCTTGTATGAAACTTAAGTATTATATAAAGCTTGTTGATGTTTATGTTTCATCTCATTTCGATGTTATTAAACACATGCTTTCGAAACCAATAATGCATAGTAGAGTTGGTAAATGGGCTTTAGCCTTAACAGAATATTCTTTGACTTTCATGCCTTTAAAATCTGTGAAAGACCAAGTGATTTCTGATTTCATTGTGGACCATTCACTGATTGAACAGACTGTCATGAGTTACGTTGAAATGCAACCTTGGAAATTATACTTTGATGGTTCGACCCACAGGAATGGTAATGGTGTTGGAGTCCTTATAATTTCTCCTGAAGGAATTCCAACAAAATTCAAGTATAAATTAGATGGTCCTCGTTGCTCGAACAACGAAGCTGACTACGAAGCGCTTATTGTTGGACTTGAAGCTTTGTTGGAATTGGGGGCAACTAGAGTCGAAATTAAAGGAGACTCAGAGTTACTGGTCAAGCAAATAACAAAGGAGTACAAATGCATAAAGGAAAATCTGATGATATACTTCGTCATAATTAACAGGCTACTTAGAAAATTCGAATACATGGATATTCAACATATACCAAGAACAGAAAACCAAGAAGCGAATGACTTAGCACAGTTGGCTTCAGGTTATAAAGTTTCTGCCAAAAACTTTGAGGATTTGGTCGAATTAAGAGGTAGAGTTATGGCTACTAGATTCATACCATCAGATCTAGAGAGTATAAAATTAGGTTATGCTGAGAAACAGGGATTCGAAGTACTAGCCATAGACACCTTATCAGATGCAGATTGGCGAAGTCCACTTGTGAGTTATTTAACAAATCCAACTTTGAATGTTGATAGGAAGATAAAATATAGAGCATTATCATATGTCCTCATGGGAAATTAATTGTTCAAAAAGACCCAAGAAGGCGTATTACTGAAATGCCTGGGAGAAAGTGAGGCATACTTAGCATTGTCAGAAGTCCACAATGGGGTATGTGTGGCACATCAAGCAGGTCATAAAATGAAATGGTTGTTATTTCGATATGGCATGTATTGGCCCAGCATGCTCAAAGATTGTATAGACTTTGCTAAAGGGTGCGAAGAATGCCAGAAACATGCAGGGATTCAACATGCCCCTGCAAGTGAGTTGCATTCAATCATTAAACCATGGCCCTTCAGAGGATGGGCATTGGATTTAATAGGAGAAATAAATCCTGCTTCGTCTAAAGGACATAAATATATCTTGGTAGGAATAGATTATTTTACCAAGTGGATCGAAGCAATACCATTAATAGTTGCTGATCAAGAGGCTATTATTGAGTTCATACAGAAACAAATTATCTATAGGTTCGGATTGCCAGAGAGCATAACCACAGACCAAGGTTCTGTGTTTACTGGTAGGAAGATGCAAGAGTTTGCTCAAGAAATGGGGTTTAGATTATTGACATCAACGCCATATTATGCTCAAGCAAATGGTCAGGTCGAAGCAGCTAATAAAGTGATAATAGGGTTAATCAAGAAACATATTGGTAAAAAGCCAAGGAACTGGCACAAAACTTTGGACCAAATACTATGGGCCTGTAGAACATCTCCTAAAGAAGCTACTAACACCACGCCTTTCCAACTCACATTTGGTCATGATGCAGTTCTGCCAGTAGAAATTCATCTACAATCAGTTCGAATTCAAAGACAAAACGAAATCCCATCTGCATTATATTGGGAGATGATGATGAATGAGTTAGTTGAGTTGGATGAAGTTAGATTGCATGCATTGGAAATCCTGATGAGACAAAAGGAAAGGGTGGCCATGGCATATAACAAAAGGGTGAAAGGAAAAGCATTCACTATTAATGACTTAGTCTGGAAAGTCATATTGCCCATGGACAAGAAAAATAAAACGTTAGGTAAATGGTCACCTCATTGGGAAGGCCCTTTTCGAATAATAAAAATATTTTCAAACAATGCATATGAAATCAAAGAATTGGTTGATGATAAGCGAATCCTAAAGGTTAATGGGAAATATTTAAAGAAATATAAGCCACACCTGCAGGAGATTCGAATAATAACAACGTAATCAAAATATCATAAAAGAATGCCAAAATGGTAATATGGGATTGCCAAAATGGCGTTGTTCGGATATTACAGACCAAAACCAAATTTCAAAACTAATTAAAACTGAGATTTAAAAATAGGAATTATTCCTCAATCTATTAAAGGTACTTCAAAAGGACTCAAGCCTTTGTTGAGTAAAGTGCCTTGCTCCTTCTAGGGTAGCTACTTCTCCTTTAAGTTGTTCTGCTGCCTCCATTTCTGCAAGTCCTTTGTTGAGGAGCTCTTCGAAATGTTCACCAGCAGTATTGGTTTCGTAGGCCAATTGTTGTTGTTGAGCCTCTTTAACCTTTTGTTGAAGTTCGTGAATTTGCCTTTCCCAGAGAAGAATAGACTCAGCTCGAGCTTCATAGTCTGTTTTTGCTTGCTTTATATGCATGGCTTGATCTTCAGCTTCTTTAGAAAGCTTCGAGGCATGCTCATAAGCAGCGTCCATTGCAGTTCGTTTCTCTTGGACCTTTCTGGTAGCAAATTCATCTTGGAGAAGACACCCAATCACGTTGTCTAACATAGATTGAAGATCGAATAAGATAGTGCTGACTGGCAAAGAGCAGGTAGCGAGGTTGACTTGTGTAAGTAGCTCCTTCATGGTATAGCAAGCTGTACTATCCTGTTTGAGCACTTCGAACAAGTCCACATCAAGGATTGTTCTCCTAATTCTGTTAAGGAGTACAACTCAATCATCTGTGGGCAACGAATTGCTAATCGAACTGGTACCAACCCTAGCAAGAGGAATATCCCTTTGAGCTAGTTTCGCCTTCATGTACCCAATTGGGTCATTTCGTCTTAGGAGGGCTAGCTCCTCTTCGGTCATTTGAGTTAGAGACGATTGAGGAAGTTCCACGCGCAAGGGAGTCACATCCATTTCGACTTCCATGGGTTTATTGGTCGCGTCACCGTCACCTTCACTCGTTTCCTGCTCATTGCCTTCTTCATTATCAACCAGATCCACCACTTCAATATCATCGTTTTCACTGCTATTTGCATCTGACTCTATTCCAGCAGTCGAACCATTGTGGGCATCTTCTTCCTCAGACCCTTCCTCTGCAGATTCTTCGTTTCCTTGATCAGAATCAGCCTTCTCTCCTTCAGCGTGAATGTCCTTTGGATTCTCTTGGAGGGTTTCAAGAGGGGACTTTTGAAGAGAAGTTTTTTGTAAGGTCTCTGCAGATTCATGAAGCGTTGCTTCATTCGTTTCTTTCAGAGGGGGAGAAGTACTCTGGTCATCTTGCTGCTCTGAAGCCCCAGTCAGAACCGCCATGTTGGAGGATCCTTTGTTCTGTACCAGGTTACTGGAGTCCCCATGAGGAGAAGAGTTGATGGGAGCAACAGTCTTTGATGGAGAAGTCGAAATGGTAAGAGCTGGGTTCAAAATATCCTACAGAGGCAAAGAATATTAAGAGCACGCACCAACGTAATGAATAATTATTTTGTTAAAAATTAGAGTTCAACTTACCTGTGGATTCTCAGAAGAGAGGTTGCTATCTATATGTTCCAACATTACGTTGGAGGTCGAAGGTGGACTCTTGGATTTAGTTGAGGGAGAAGCATCTCTGGAATCGAGTCCAGAGATACCAGTTGGTGCAACACTTTTGGAAATTTCCTTCTTCTGCTTCTTCTTCGAGGCAGTTGGTGAATTCCCTCCAGCATTGGGATCCTTCCCAGTAGTGTTTGTTTTTCTTTTCTTTGGAGTGGTTGGTGGGAGTTTGTTAGTCTGAAAAGATTTAAACATGAGTTAGATCCAAATCATGAAACATTAGTGTATTCGAAACATCAAGGCTAATTGATTACCTGTGGAGTTGGAACAGTGGTTATTACTGGTATTGTTGTTGTTGTTGTTGCAGCAGTTGTTGTTGGTTTGGATAGAGTCACATTATCAATGGTTTCGACAGATGTTTGGGAGGCGCTTCCCTCTTTGAACTTTGAAGCAGCGGTCTTTATCCTGATGGCTGAAAATCGAAACAATTAAGGTAAAAGTTAAAAATGTAGAAAGTGAGAAACATTTGGGATTTTCCCAAGCATTCGCACCTGCGCCTTGATCAGATTTAATCGACATGGCAGAAAGGTCATAGCAAAGATGTCCTGGGAAATCGTGGAGCCAATGTCGAGCCCATGTCACAGTCTCAGATGGCTTTGGTTTCTTTTGAAGATATTTGAACATTTCTTTGCAAGTGAACCACCAAGGGTATGGAGGAAACCAAGCCAGAGCCAGTTCTGAGGTAGGCAATCTAGGAAATTTAGGTGGATGCATTTCGAATGCCAACCTATACATATCCTCAGGTGACAACCCTGAAGGAAGTTTTAGCTTTGAAATTTTTTCTTTAAATTTTTCCTTCAAGGTCTCAGCCGCTTGATACACAGTGGATTCCAAGTGTGTGGGATCATAAGTGTTTTCAAAATAATTTTGAAAAGCCCTAATCTCTTTGGCATGAGTGAACATACCTTTCTTGGAGTGTACCTGCACATCGAATGCATCAGTTAGTTTCTGTTGAATAGAGAGGGTATCGAACATATAAGATTGGTAGAACTTTGTCCACCATTCCAGAAAACCCTTTGCTGTGAAGTGTGTAGGTTCAAAAGGTATTAGTTCAAAGTGGGTGAAGCCTTGATATTGTTCCTGTTGTAATTTGGCTTCTCTTGCTTTGAAGGTTCGCCCAGAAGTAATGGCACTTTCTGTTTGGAACAGGGGTTCAGGGATTAGTTGGCACAGGCCAAATTGTCTAGAAACGAAGTTGGGTTGATAAGCAAAAAGGAAGATTTGGTTCTTAGAAGGAGTGATTCGTGAGGAGATTAATCTGGGAAGCAAAAAGGCTTTCCAAATATCTTGAATTTCTTTGCTCTTAACTGCTTCTGAGAGATCCGTGGTGAACCATAATGGTCCATGAGTCCTTGAAGCGAAGGGCACCATGGTCTCTTCGAATTTGTGTCTCTTGGAGAAAATCATGATATAGTTGGAGAAGAGAACTTTGAAATCATCTTTATCATCGTTTGGGGTAAGTCTTCGCAGCCTGGTACCTTCAATGATTTTATCCGCTATCTCCGGATCTTGTTCAACAATAGTGTTAGCAGTTGATAGTGAAGGTTCAAACATGGCATTAAGCCATAACTGGAGTAACCAGAAGGGGCCAGCTAGAAGGATGTTTTTGGGAGTGTGGGATTTCAAACTCGAAACGGCTGATCTTAAACTTTCTTAAAGATCAACAAGTAACAGTTCGCTTAAACACACCCTCCGATTCTCATGTAAATCTCTAGCTAGAGGGATGAACCTGCTGGCTACCTGTAAGGACCTGCTGCAGAATACATACCTTGATAACCATAAGGTGAGGAAAGCAATGTGTTCCACATCTGACACACTATCTCCTTCAGTGTGGTAGTGGCTAATGAACTTTGAAAAGCTGGCTAATTTGACTTCGAAGTCAATAATGCTCGAGTGCTCTTCATTGTCAGGAATGTAGGTTTCTCCTACTGGTGACAAACCAGTAATGGCTGCTATGTCAAAAAAGGTGGGTGTAATCATTCTCCCAGGGAGATGGAAGGTGTTGTAGGTGCTGTCCCAGAAATATAAGGACGCGAATAATAATGGATGGCTATAGGTGAAGCCTGGTTTCGATAATTTAATCAAGTTGTAAATGCCTAATTCCTCCCATTGCTGGGATTTCTTGGCTTCTACTTTGGTAAACCAGTTGTGGTAAGCTGTGTCAGAGGTGGGGCAGGATCGAAATGGTTTAAAGTTACTCTTCACATAATCTAGCACAAAAGGGTCCTTTGGGGGAATGATTGGAGTTTCCACGGTTGTCGAATCAGAAGACTCGTCTGTCTTAGGGATATCCATTTTATTAAACAAAGGCTTAAAATTATAACAAACAGAAAAGATTTTTCTAGTATCTTTTAAGATTTCAAAGACTGTAAGAGGACCCATTAGAGCAAACCTCTTTCCAGCAGCGTTAGTGGGAATTAGTACCTGAGATGCGTAGAGCATTTCCTTCTCTTTGGAGACCATCTGAGGGATAAGCACATATTGACCTTGATAGGTGCCAACCTTGCTTTCCATTATGGTTCCTGTATTCTTTCCTTTCTTTTTGGAAGCTTTTTTCAGTTGGGATGATGTTGTAGAAGACATTGTTGAAGATTGTTGGAAGTTTTAGGGTTTCGGTGAGAAGAGAGGAAGAAAAGATTCAGAATGTGGAAAGAAAAAATAAAAGACTAAGTTGATGGCTTTTTATAGTGTGGAAGTTTAAACATCCACTGAGTAAGATTAGGATACGTGGGAGTCGTGGGTTGGATTGAGAAGGAGGTGGCGTAAAAGTTGATATTGGTAATAGGCGTGATTAATAATAATCATTGTTTTATAACTGCACCATGCTGTGAAATGGTTCAAGACGGTTAAGGAATCTGAAAGGCGTCGTGATTGACGTGACTGGAGTCATACACAATAAATGTTACAATTACTCAAAGGTCACATCAAAATCTTACATATATATTTAAAATAAGTGTGTTGTACCCCAAAATTTGCCCTCGCGTTTTTCCCAAGAAATCTCAGCTTCAGACATTTCCTGACTTTTCAAACTGGCTCAAGAATCGGACAAATGGACTTTTCTTGACAGTCAAGCAAAATTAGGGTTTTTACTGATTTTCAGAGCTCTGGATTGTTTCATACAGTTGGCTTAGGGTTTTGGTTGATTTTGGCTCAGTTTTGATCAGGCGAGCGTTATTTGGCATTTAATCAGGAGTTAGGGTTTTATGGGCATATTCTCAGAAGAATTTAAATTCCACAGCACTTTGCGGTTTATTCCAAGATTCGGGTTGAAATTCGCGTTATCTTGATTTAATCAGTAAAAGAGACAGTGGTTTGAATTCAGTTCGCTTTGTTTGGGCCAGTCAAATACAGTATGTGCAGTAATGGATTCACAGTGTTTATGGCGAATCAGTGAAGAAGGATTGCGTTTGATCAGTCTATTTGGTTGACTGCTGCTTTGCTTTGGATACTGGATAAGACAGGTTTAATTGATCAATGTTGTTTTTATTTAAGTTATTTATTATTCTAAAATTGAATGATTGAAATGTATTTTTCAATTGTTTTAATTCACATAATTTTAAATAAATAAATAAACAATAAAGAAAATTAGAATTAATTGGATAATTTAGATTTTATTGATATTTGAATCATTTGTACAAATTGTTGTTTATAATTTAAATTATGAACAATAATATACATTAATTTAAAATATTACATAAAATAAAAACTATCCTATTTCTAATATTCTTCACTCTTCACTCCGCTCCGGTGCTCCATTTTTATCTGCAAAAAGAAGCAAGAAAAAGTCAGAAAACAGTTAATTAAAAGAGACAGTTAATTTGCTCATCATTATGGGCCACTGACTGGGATCAGTTGACCCTCTCTGCAAATCACGGGATTTCTCCCGGTTCACAGAGAGGGAAGATTTTTATTCATGAATGCAAATGTCAAATGCACAAGGTACAAAATTCAAGCTGCATAGAATCTCAAATCCAAAGTTCAAACTATATAGTTCAAATCCAATGACCACTTCCTATCAAATGCCAAAGATATCAAAGAAATCAAAGTAGTACAGGTTGCTATCAAAACTATCAAAACTGTCAAAGCTGTCAAAAAGGGATTTTTGCCAAGATATCAAGGAAAAGTCAGCACACAAAGCTGTCAAAAGAGATAAAAAAGATGCAGAGGAAAATGTGTTATGCAAGCAACTTGGATCTTAATCATCATTTCCCATAGGCCCCTTCAGAGAAAGTACAACATAAATCATATAATAATCTTAACTGTACTTTTGGAGAGAAAAAGAGAGATAAAGCAGCATAGGCAGGTTTTAGGCTTAGGCAGGGAAGACAACAAAGATATAACAAAAAGGATAGAAAAAGAACTCAGTTCAGCACAGCAAGGAAAAAGAAAAGATATAACACAGAGATAGAGAACTCAGTTCAGCAGGCAGGTTAGAATAGAAGAGAAATCCCCAAACTCAGAATCTGCATCAACCTGGCCACCAATACCCTGTCATAACCAAAACCATCAAACCTGAACAACCTAAAAAACCTTGTTAAGTCCAACAACATACAAAAACATACACAGGACAACCAACACCCTGCCTTACCATTAGCCTCACAAACCCAAAAACATGTGAACTGAACCACCATAACCTGCAAACTAAGTTACCAAGCCAAGCTAACATAAAAACCAGATAAAACCAACATAACCCCACCTCCTGTCAAACAAAACCAGCATAGGCCAAATCTCATAAAACATGAAGCCTCAAACTGTCAAGCAAAGAATTCAACAAAACAGAAAATATACCAAACCTCAACCATCTCAGAAACCTGTCTAAACCCTAAGCCTCAGAGTTTTTTTCTTTCCTCATCATAGGCGATACATAGCATCTAAATTCAACAGAAGTTCAAGGCCAGCAAACATCTCAGAAAGGCACATCTCAAGCATATAGGCAACAAATACGAGCCCCTCAGAACTGTAAGTTCATCATGGGGGGGAACAAATCAAATCATATAGCGTCAAGCACGTAAGCAGAAACAAATCAAGGTAACACGAGAGAAGAAGAGAAAGTTCATCAAGGCAACAATTCGAAGCATCATAGGCAAAGGCAACAGTGGCACAGAAGAAGAAGATAAAGAAGCGAATTAAAAAAAGGGGTTCTCAGCACAAGTCATCATCAAAACCCTAGGGAGCATCATAAAGCCTAAGCAAGAAGTTTAATACGGAAATACCAGGAAAGCTCAAAGATTCATCACAGCACTGCATTCCTCACGCCATCAAAGCCTCCCAGGCACCTTCATCTCCTTCCTTCCCTTCTCCAGTAGAGGTATGACATCTCTTTTCCCTCCTAATGTACCTCCAAATAAAAATCAATAACGTACCACATGAGAAGTCAAACCCAAGCAGTTAATCAATAATACGCAGAAAATCACAAAATGTGCAAGAACTAAAACAAAACGAATCAAAGCGATTACCAAGTTCTGCTGCCTCAACAATATCGCTGGAGGAAAGGGGAAACAGAGGTTGCCGGTGGCTGAGGCGAGAAGCTCATGATGGACGCTCGAAATCGGACGAAGAAGACAAAACCCAGCGAACGGCGCCGCTCAAACCCTAACCTTCGTTCTGAATGACAAAACGCCTAACCCTAAAGTTGTTTCAAGATCCATGGGCTTGACCCGTTTCTGACTTTCTCCTAAGGCCCATCCTTTTTATTTGTTTCTAATCCTCTTAAAAAAAAAACATCATTTTCATTTCTAACCAAGCTTTTTTAAAACACTAACCTTTTTTTATATTTTATATAAACATTTTATTTGCTTTATAAAATCATTTTAATGCAAAATACCTTTTTACATTCTTCAATATTTACACTTTAATTAAAACATTTTCTATATACATAATTTAATTTCTAAACATTTGATTAAAATACTTTCTTTTTATACATAATAAATCTAATTAAAAACTTGAACATTTAAATCAAAACACTTTCTTTTTCTTTTATACATAATTAAACATATAAATCAAAGATCCATTTAAAACATTTCTCTAGGTCAAACCCTAATACGCTTCAATTCCACAATTCGCACCTGTAAATAATTACACACAATACACATATACCTCATATACATCTCACATGTACACTTACACAATACATTGCCCTATACACATTTTTATCTTATATTTGTATATTCGATATTTACATTTTGATCGCACATTCGATTTGGTTGTAATTTATTGGATACTATAAGTCTCATCCCCTTTGTACATTTATACCCCCACTCCCGGACACTATTTTGTAATAGCGTAGATTTTACATTCCGCAATTTACAGTTTTCAATTATACCATGGTTAGACCTAGGGTTTGTATGTACATAAAATCAAACGCTAGATAACCTAATACAAGACAAATACATGTAATCAATACACAATCACACTTGCACCCCCCTAGGGTAATCCCACATGTTGCCTTCCAAAATGGGCCATGCTTGCACGTCGAGTATCTTTGACAAAACAAAATCAAATGATCATAAGTCCCTCGATGACGCTTTCGAATGTTGCCTAAACGGAATGATCATAGTCCCTTCAAAGCAAATTGCCAAAGACACTTGGCATCATTGCATTCATGGTCCATACGATGACCCACGCCCGTCCCGAATAAACTTCCTAAATGCAAGATTGCCTACCAATTTCAATGGTAGAACAAAAATTGTTAAAAGGGGTTAAAACATAACAAAAACCTTTGAGTACAATAGGGTAGACAAGACTCTTAGTTACTTGAGATCAAAATTGCAAAAAAACACTTGCCTTCTTTTCAAAAACCACAATCCACAACACTTTCAAACAAACTCTCAAAAACATTTGAAAACATCTTTTCGAAAAGATTCACACTTTTGTAAAACACTCAAACACGAGTCAAATACATTAGTTGCCTAAGACAAGGCATCTTTCTCCAAAACATTTTCAAAAAGCACCCACACACACACCATTTTCAAAGCAATCGAAAAACAAGGCAAGTGATCTAAAAAACCAAGTAACTAAGAGCCCATGGATAACCATGGATGAAAAGGGTGCTAATACCTTCCCTTTTCATAATCTACCCCCCGAACCCACGAAATATCTCAAAAAGGTTTTTGCTGTGCTTTTTAACCTTTCCTTTAGGATAAAATAAAAAGTCGGTGGCGACTCTTGCTCAACCGCACAAGTGCGAATACGAACGCAAAACACTAGTCAGTTCTCCCACCGTATCACAAAGTGTTTCTCAAAGGATCGAAATACATATTTTAAAGGGGCATTTTGTTGGCTGAAGATTTTGATGATACTGTTCGAAGCGAAGCAAGTTGGATGTTTCGTTGGAATAAAGCAAGATGTCATGTTTCGAAATGGTAGAAGCAGTGCTTCGAATGGGCATGTCAAAGCTCGGAGCTTCGAGTGACAGTTATGGGGATATATTCAAAAGAAGTCTCGAAGTGGTAACAAGGTTGTGTCCAAGAAATGAGTTCAAAGCGAAGAGTGCCAAAACATTTGAAATTCAAACGCAAGCGGGATGTTCGAAATTTAAAATATATGCGCTGGAGCATTCGAAGACGCGTGGAAACTAGAGAAGGGCAGTGATTTGCATGTTCTGAACGTGGCAGAATCTTATAGGAAAGACCGTTATGGTCGAAGTAGTATAAATAGAAGTCTTAGCGTTAGGATTTCGTGTGTCATATCTATTGTACAAAATTCAGTAAACATTCAAAATACCACATGGCTAGGGAAACGAATGCTCGAACAATGTACGTATGATAACACCAAATGTTTATGATTCAGCAAAACTCTTTATCATTTCCAGTTTATCCTCTATCTTCATGTCAATATCATTCAAAAGCCTTTACATTAAAATCTTTTTCATTCAAAGTCATCTACTGATTCCTTGCATTTAAAAGTCTTTCCCTCTATTCCGAGTACTTTACATTTCAGAAATTCTTATACCTTTTATGCTGTTATCTTCATGCTTTTATCATTCGAATACCTTTTTCATTCAAAGTCATTTTACTGATTTCTTGCATTTAAACGCTTTCTTTATATTTCGAGTCTTTTACATTCCAGAAAATCTTTTACATTACATGCTTTTATACTTCGAAGTTATTTACTTGTTTCTTGCAGTTTTACATGTCTTTACAATTGAATCTTTATTCATGCAATTTAGTTTCGCACGTATTTACTTGATCATGTCATTAGATCTTTAATATGGTAATCGAAGTAAGTTGAACACCTACACAATATTCTAAATACCAACCATGAATATCAGTTCTATAATGAGAATTATCCAAACGACCAATACACCATAGGATCAATCTAGTCGATCCTGCAAGTTACCAGAGAGATTAAATAACAGTCATTAAGATTATTTGATAGTTTGAAGGACTAGCGGTTGTTTACCAGAAATTACTGTAAACAGCGGCGCTCTCTGAGCTTTCGCCACACATTTAGTTTGCTTTGCGGATTTTTATTATTCGCTTGGGACGGTTTCGGGCCGTTTGTTGTAATATTGTATTTACCGCTTTCTAGAGATCATGTATAGTATGAGCCTTTACCGCTTTCTAGAAATCATGTGAAGTAGGAAGCAGGAAATAATGTTTAGGACAATGTTTGATTTAAGCATGGGAGAAGAACTTTATTCACTTTCTAGTTAGATTTCCCGCTTTCTAGTTAGAGTTAGATTTAATTTTTTCAAGTATTCTATTCTAGTACTTTCTTTTAATGAAGTTTGTCTTATCAAGTCGTTATAACATGGATTTTGATGTCTATTGAAAATTTTTCCTTTTCTTGAGCCATACTGAAATGTTTTTCAAAAAGAAACAATGGCTGTTTTAAATTAGGGCTATTAGACAAGTTTATGATAGGTTATGTAGACTTGGGAAATATCCTGAAATATCAGTATCATTTTAACATTGTAAGACTCTCAAATATAAAGTTCGATTTGGATAATTATTATGCTTTCACCTTAAAATCTCACCCTTAAATAAAGCCTTAAGTAGTTTATTTTAGCAGTCGGGACCATCCTAAGCACACTCTAGAAAATGGATAATCGATGAATATAAGTGAGTGATCCTAATTTAATAATAATTAAAAATAGGGAATCAACCATCTAAGTTAGGTGACCCTTACCGGGTTATTTAGTCCAACGGTTGTGGAACCTGCAAAAACTTAAAACCCATTGTTAGTTGGTTCAAAGGCTCTGGTGCTGAATTTGGTAGGGCAGACTACGATCCGATCCCCCGCAGCTACAATTAGGAAATAAATGGGGTATATCACCTTCGGTACCAAAACCTGGTATAAAGGATCATAATTGTTAACTGATTACCTAGATATGAGTGTGTATGGATAAAGGACTTAATGTGATTGTGCCTGAATGAAAAAGGATGAAAAATGGAATGACTAAGTTAGGTTTGACCATAATGGCATGATTCAGATTAATTTGTATATGAGAGAAACTTATGCCCGCTAATTGTGTAACGTGTTATTATGATATTCTTGTTGCATGTGAATTAGTACCTATCGACATAGCCTCATCCGAAACAAATGTCTTTAAGCCCAGAGAATCACGATGTCACTGTTTATGTTTATTTTTCTTGAGGATAAGCAACAATTCAAGTGTGGGAGAGTTTGATGACTCCTAAATTCATTGATTTGCATATAATTTCTAGCTATTTTATTTCCATTTCTATCTTTATGTTGTTATTTTTCCTTTGTTTCATGAATTTGACTAATCGGGAGCCACGAGCGGAGAGACGGGGCGAAACGGACAAGAAACAAAGAAAAAGAGAAAGCATTGAAGCATGGAAACCTCTATGGCGACCATCCTAGGGTAGCCATGGATGGTCCAACCATGTTCCAATGGCTGACAAAGTCATGCCCACTTAGTGAGCACGACAGTCGCCATGAAGGGCGTGGAGGTCGCCACCCTTTTTATGACAAGGCGGTTACAAATGGGCTTACTTGGCCACCAAGAGTCCACCCACACCTCCTATTTTCTCTCCACGACTAGAAACAGTTCTAGGTGACTTTTAGCATTTTTAGAAGCCTATAAATACCCCTTAGCTACACTATTTTTTAGCATCCTTTCTTTTATACACACTTAGGCCACACTCTGTCCAACCGTAGCTAGATCCTTTCACACTGAAGTGTATCTTGTTGCATGATAAGTTTGTATTGAATATTGGAGCACATGTATAAGTTTTATTTCCGCACATCTACGTCAGCTTATTTGTACCAGATTCAGACTCCGTTTGGAGCATGTTTCTTAATTTATTTCTGCATTTACTTTATTTCCCCCGCATTATTTATCGCTTTATTTATCGCATTTACTTCTATCGCACCGTTTATTTTCATGTTGACTTTCGCACTTAAAACCTTTATCGCTTTATTTTCAATTACCATGTCCAACTAAATTCTTAATGCTGAGATGTGAGGATCGTTAATAGGTGATGATCTACACGTGGTCTTTGTAGGATTGCTTAATGGGATGTTTATAATTTAAATACAATCTTTCTGCACTTATTTTAATTTGCTTACACAAAAGTGAAGCAGGGAAACATTGGGTAAGATCGATAGTCGTCCGACACAAAAAGATTAAGATTGATTTGTTTTTGGTTAACAAATATCACGAAAGCACTTTGTTAGTTAATTAGGTTATTTAACATTGCTAGAAGGAAGTTTGAAAACTATTTGCGGATGCACTCATAGGGTTGGGATTTGATTATCTAGGTGAAATCATGTAACCCTTTCAAGTTAAGCTATCTAGTTAAAAATACTTTTCAACTAGGTTAAGAGTTAGATTTCTTAAAAATAGGTTCACTACTTTAACGCAATGGGCATTGTTCATATGTGACAAATGAACGGGTAGATTTAAAGAGTAAACTCGGTTCTAAATATGAGAAAGTGAGAGTTCTTATTAAATAAATTATTTTCAAAGTAGAAAGCATTGCCCTATATAAGATCTTTATAGAGACTTCTAGAGTATTGTTGATTGATGTGAATTACATTTTCAGCATTGTTGCTAATTTACTTCTATTAAAAGTTGATTTGCTTTCATCTCTTTCTTATTACGTTTTCAATCGTCTTAGATAAATACCGTAGAAACTAGTATCATTAGAATTGGCATTGGTCTTTGTGGTTCGATAATCTTTTAAAACTACCTCGATAAGTTATGCACTTGCAGTTAAAAAATATATACTAAGTAGCCCACAATCATGTTCTAACGGAGAAATTTTAGAGTAAGGTGGCACTATCATCTGGCCATATTTCACCAATAAGTCGAAAATTTCATCACATTTTCTTACATCGAAAGTGTATGTTTTCTTAGGGAACTTATCATTCTTTTCAGGTTCGACGGGATTCTTCCCATTCGAAGGGGCTAAGACTTTACATGAATAGAGTGAGACTTTCTTTAATTCAACCAAATCCACTTCAGTTTTTTCGAAACCTATAAGGTCACTATAAGATCTTTGGTTCTTCTTCTTCGGCTTCGAACTTGGTTCTTTAAATGTTCCACTTGTCGAACTCGGTCCGCTAATTGGGCCATGTCCCTCAATAATTAGGTATCTAACTTCTTTCCACTGGAGTAATCCAGACCGCCTGCGGCCATTCGACCAACTCATGTTCAGGAACTTACGAAAAACACCTTGTATTTAACAAACAGAACCTGTTTAAGTAATTATCAATTGGCTCAGTAAACTTTCTCTTGATATTAGCCAATTCTTTGAGACTAATTTTCAATTGTCCTGTGTAAAATTGCTCATGGAATAACCTTTCTAAACGAGTCCAATCATGGATGGAACTCGCTGGGAGGGTAGTGAACCTTGTGAAATAATTTTTGGTTAGAAAACTAGGTAAGTATTCTATTCTTAAGTTTTCATTATTCGCTATGTCACCAGCCCCAGTAAGATACCTGGTTATATGTTCGACAATGGATTCGCTGGTGTCACCAGAGAACTTTGTGAATTTTGGGACTTTCCAACCCTTGGGTAATCCAGTTTGTAGAACATACTCAGACAAATGGGATGTTTTATTTGGCATTCAAATTACTATATTTACCCCTATTTTGAGCCATTATCCTTTCAACAATGGCTTCCAGATTATTTTCCCATGGGTATGCGTCTTGTTGAACACGTTGAAGGACTTAGTCAGCATCCTGGTTTCGATTGATCATTACTACCCTTGGGGATTGACCTTCCCTTGGTATAGCATGTTCGACCCTGAGTTGTTCAACTCTTTGCCCTTGGTTAAATTCGCCCATATTATGTGCGCTTGGTTGCGCTTGGTCAACTGTTTGACTTTCTTCGAAAACCACTCATTGGTTTTCTCTTATCCATTCTCGGGGAGGGATGTTAAATTGGGGCTCGAGGAGAACTAAAGAAATATGCAATTTACGCTCCAACTACTGATTCATTTTGGCATTTTGTTGGTTGATTTGAGTAGCACTTTGTATTAATGGGTTAAATATTGCACCCATTTGTTGGGCTAAGACGCCAACCATTTCATGATTGCTATCATCTATTTGTTGTCAAAATGTTGCTGCAGAATTTGTTATGAGAGTGGGTAATTGAGAAGCGAATCCTAGGGGTGGGACATTTCGACCCAAGTTGTTATTCCTTGATCCTGATCCTTATAGTGGTGAAAATGTAGACACTATTGGGTCAAGAAATGTCGAAGTACTATTGTTTAAATTTTCCATCATTGATGTTGGTATTCCATATGGCTATTCATGGCCATCCATAGGCATTATAAATCCATATGCAAAATGTCTAAAATTATTCTCCTCTGGTTTCCCTGGTTGCCCTGGGCCTTGTTGTAGCGGTAGAAATATTGAGACTAATCCATTGGATTGACTTAACTCACACATATCAAATAAAAATCGTCACTGCGCTTTATTGTTTCCAAAGGAAATGGGAAAAGAGTGAATAAACTCAAAAAAGAGGGGGAAAGAATCTAGGTACGGGGGTTGGTTATGCAAAAGGAAGGTATTAACACCTTAAACATCTACGGTACTCCGCATGAACCTCTTTGAAAATCTGTGTATTTTGGCTATAAAAGGTGTATACAGAAATATATGGTGGAGATAAGAAAAGAAGTATTTTTTATGATTTTTGTACCTGTCGCAGTTGCGAACCTTTAGTGCCTACGTACCACCTTCCGTGCAATAGGAGATCAGGATACTCGTAGTTCACCTCAAAAATTTTAAAACACATGTGTGTTGATTAATTTTAAGAGAAGAGACGTCATTGTCATATTCGAGTGGAAAACATACTTACTACCCACGATTATGAGAAAGGAGAATTTGCATCATCTCAAAGTGGACGATATAGCTTGGATTTTAACATCAACAAAGCCTCACTCAACACCCAAGTGGAAAATATCTCATTTCACTATATATCATAGGAATATAGTAGCTCGCATCACTATAAGAATCGACAAGAGTCTAATCTTTTGAGAAAAAGTTTTAAAGTAAAAAGTCAAAGTGGAAAAATGGTTTGAATGAGGTTAATTGACTTTTAGTCTTGAGAAAGATGTTTAAGTATGATTAAATTGATTAAAGTTTGATTAAGAAAATCTTTTTGAAAATGCATGGACCTAAGTCCAAGTTTTTTAAGAAAGCGGTTCAAGTTAGAAAACAAGAAGAATTTTGAAAAGGAGAGAGAAGATTTTGGAAATTAAAGAAGATGGGAGGAGATGAAGGGACTATCCTAAAAATAAGGTAAAATCTAAGGAAAATAACGATCTAGCCAACACTTGACATAAGAAGTCAATGTAGAATTCTCATCTTTTAGATTGAAACCAAACAAGCAAAAATACTAAACCTATGAGAAATACCAAGCTTCAACTGAATTAAGTCTTTACAAAAATTGAGCAGAGTAACGACTGTATATAGAGGAATTTTTAATCACAGACAAAGCGTATAATCAGAATAACCTGCACACATAAAGAAAACCAACCCATTACCTTAAAGTTAACTCCAATAACTTCTAGTAAAATAACAACAGAGCCATAAAGGTCCCAAGTATCAAGGTTTCTAATCCTAAGTCCGAGAGATCCACAACTCCACAATACCAAGGATAGTAACCAGATAGTCCAAGTAACCTTACAGTTTTTAATGTTCAAGTTGATTATTAAATGTCTTTAAAAATAAAAGAAAAGCTCAAATGAGCAAATATAAAATGACATAAAGATAAATGCTCAAGTGAGCAAAAGTAAAATAACATGAGATGTAAATGCTAAAAAATAAATGGTACATAAAAGTAAAGGCACAAAATAAAGGCATAAAGTAAAGTTAATTGTTAGTGAATTAGAAGTTATAAGGTTAGTTGAATGATCATCTTGAAGCTTGCATTTGAGAACTCATTATATGATTGATAAAATCAAAGCTTCTCAAAAACAAGTTTTATTTGCTTTTTGTCAAGTATATCATTCATTTCAAGTGCTCAAAGCAACCACATATGATCAACGATGTTCAAATGATTCACTTAGACCAAAATTCATGAAGTTCATTAGAGAACTGATAGAATCAAAGCCTCCTAACAATGAACTTCAAAGTTATTGGATCAAAGTTTTCAAATTAAACATACTTGGACTTGCAAACATAGGTTTGAGTCACGAATGATCATTTTTCAAATCGGGACAAATTTAGCGCTATATTAAGCAATCGTAAGTGGACTTATGTAGAAGTTGCACCTATTTTAAGGTCGGTCAATAGTAATCTATGTACGAACATGTTAGAAAAATGATATGTAGATCATTCACCAAAATCAGGTAGCACAAGTAAAAATAAGAAATGGATAAGATGAAGAGGGAGGGCATGTATCAGATGAACCTAGGGTTTCAAATATCATCAACATCATTCATCCATTTTGGTGGATTTGGTTTTTCAACCTATCAAGTGTCTCCAAATCATGACCAATCAAAATAATAAAATATATTTAAATATAAAACAAAATTTAAATGATTTAAAAAGGAAATAATTGGTAAATTACTCAACATGTATTAAAACACCAAATAAAAATCTTAAAAAAATATCAGAAGTCAAACATGAGTCAACAAGTGTTGACAAAAAATTTTAGAATTTTTTTAAAGTCAGAGACTATTTTTAAAATTTAAAGAAATAAGAAAAATAAACTAAAATTTGTGAAAAATAGTAAAATCAAAAATAAAAATAAAATGAGGTCACCAATATTTGAAAAAAGGTCATTGGATCCTTCAATAATCTTTTTAGAATTTTAAAATCAAGAAAAGTATTTTTAAACAATAAAAACAAGTCAAATAAAGTGAAAATTCATAAAAAAAATATCAAATCCTAAAATAAAATTGGAAAAAAATGAAAATCAGAAAGAGAAAAAACAAAATTATTTTTGGTAATTTTTTCACAACTTTAGAAGTTGAAATGAATTTTTTATGAATTTTTGAAGTTTAAAACAATTAAATAGAAAAATCAAAAAATAAAAATAAATCCAAAATAATGTAGAGCATTGGATCAATGTCAAAATGCGTTAGTAAATCAATTCAAAGGATCAGACATGTTGTGCATGATATGGACATTAGTGAATAAACCACGGGATCATTTATTTAAAACAGATTTTGAAAAAATTTGTTGGAGCGATACCATTGGCTGAAGGGAAGACATGTCATCGTCTAAAACCTCCAACCACGCGCGAATTATAGGTTCCAAAAAAGGTAAAATTAGAAGCTCTAGCTGGTGCCATTCGCTTCCTCCCTTTAAGACGGTTCCAATGGTACCCTCGCAAAAAAAATATATAAACTGTAGATCAGTCAATTTGCAAAAAACCAGAAGAAAGAGAAAGAAAAGGGATTTGAAAATTCATGAGCAAAATTCACTTACAGTTAAAAACTAATGATGCTATGAGTATCAGAATGATGAGAGCTACGTTGTAGTAACAAGTTTGGAGAAAGTTGATGGAGGAATCTACCTGTTGAAGCTCAACTTCAGAGCTCTGAAATTTGACTTGGCTAGCACGATTTAGGACACCTCAAGGCTTGGTTCTTCTTCTGTTAGCTTCAGTGAAGTTCAAGGATGAAAAATGAACAAAGAAATTGGATTGAAAAACAAGGGAAGAGTGAATTCGAAATATCATAATTATTAGCTATGGAGAGAGTTTGGCAGGGTGATTCTGGCTATCCAAGCTTGCAAAAATAAGTTGAATATGGTGTGTATTTATGGGAGAAGTGGATGGAATCAAGAGGAGGGGTAAATAATGTAATTTGGGTCAAATTCGTGCACACTTGTTCATGAGCAAAGTGTGCTCACATGTGCATCAAAACTCATCTAAATAATATGTTTTGATACTCTAAATGATTTAAACATCTTTGCTAGTCATGTTTAAGTGAAAATTATGTGGTAGTTTGGCGATTAGAATTCACATTATGGAAATTACAATATGACTGCAAGTGAAACTTCAGTTCCAAGGTACCAACTTTGCATCCATGGTGCACACAACTCAAAACGATTTATCACATGATTCTTGAAGCATTTGAAAGACAAGGTCACAATCTTTACAATGTTCCAAGAAAGACTTCATTTGGATAAGTGATATGGAAGTTATATCCAATTGAAATCGTGAAAAACAAACTGATTTTTGTACTTAGAAATATTTCTAAGTGTTAAACTTCAAAATGACCTATAATGTTCTTCAAAATTACATGATCTTCCACTCAAAATTTGGTCTTGATATATGAAGATCAAATGAATTGGACCTCTTGAATTGAATTGTGAAATTGAGATCACTCAAAAATCATAAAAATTGAAAGAGTTATGGTCTTTGAAAGATGATGAACAAATTTGGGAAAATTCACAAAAGACCTATAATCTTTTCAATTCTTCAACAACTTTCCAAGCATTTTCAAGTCTTGCTAATTGTAACAAAGTTGTAGTAGACATCCCAAAGATTATTTTGGAAAAATAATTGGCTCGAGGAGATAAAAATTGACCAAGTTATGACCATTTGAAGTCAAACCCTAATATTCAAAGGCTTTTCAAAGAGACTTGTAATTTTTCTCAACCATTAGTGATCTTCCTCTCAAAATTAGTCTTAGATCCACGAAGATAACTTGTTAAGGACCCTCTAAAGAGAATCATGTCTTTGGAGTTAATCAAAAATCTCAAAAAATGAGCAAGATATGGTCCTTAGAAGTCAACAAACCCTAACTAAGAGAGTGCCAAAATAACTTGAAACCCCTTTCAACTTTTGATAATTTTTCTTGCACAATTGGATCTTGTCATGTGGAGAGAGGTTATTTTAGATGATGATAAAAATCCATAAAAAAAATAACCAACTCAAAATGTTGAAAATTGAGAGAGTTATGCACATGTGATCACTGAATCAAACATTTGCTCAATTAGGTAAAACTTGTTGAATCAACCTTGAATCTTTCGAACTTTCTGAACAAAATAAAGCATTATGAATCACAATAGGCTTTGAGATGATGTTGTCTTGAATCACACTCAAATATGGAGCTAAAGTCTCAATGAAGATTGTTGAAGAATGCATGGAAATAAACACATGAACCTATGAATCTTCTTGATGAATTCCACCACTAACTTTGAGGAGAACTTGACCTAAATAAAGTGAGGGAGCCCTTTGAACCACAAATATTTGATATCATATACATAGCCTTGAAGTTTGAACTATTGCAATCCATTGAAGAACCATTTGACTGAGGACCATCCCTCAAATCCTAGGTTAGATGGTGAGATGAATGCAATTGTATCATCACCTACAATATGAACATTTAAAGAGACATATATACATATTTTGATGTTACTTTAAGAAAATATGTACAAGATATACAATTCAAGGTGCTTGGTGATCCCTCAAGAGAAAACTTAAAGATAGGATGAAATAGAAAGGAAGAACCAATCCTAATGTGTGATCTTGATGTATTGATAATATGAGATGATAAGAGATCTTAGGGACAAAAATTAGGGTATAACACTTGTGTACAGACTGGAGATAGAATTGGACCACTGTAAGCATTTGTCGAATTCCTTGTCATACTTATTTGAACAAGTATTGGTTCAGTTGTATATATTGACACCATACTTCCTCTTGTCAAAGGAGGGGGTTATTCTCCATTGTTACTGGACGGGTTAACCATCTTTCTAGGATTTTTTTTTTTTGTATAGGTTCATTAGTTTTGGCTAACTTTTCACTCCTTAATCTCATACAACAATGACGAACAATGGACTAAAGTGAAAGAACTTATGACAAAAAAAATTGTGATACTAACTTTGACATTAGTCTCACTGGATGTGCCAATTTGTTTACTGTGAAATTTGGTAAACAATCACTAGTATTCCAAAATAAATATAATTTTTTTGGTTACTTACAAGATCGACTAGATTGATCATAAGACACGTGTCTAGTTTTGATGTTCTAATGTTTCTGGATATTCTACTATTTGTCGAAAAGGTAATTACAATGAAAGTAAAGATAACATAAATTTTAAAGATAAAGATAAAAAAGGGTTTTAAAGTAGAAACTGAAATGTAAATATAAATATACTTCAACTTAAACTATAAATGAAACATAAGAGACTTGATTAGAAAGATAAATGACATTGAATTTAAAGTGGTGTTTCAATGCATACATTCTCAATAACTCTTTTCTCTCACTTGGTATTTCGAGTATATTTGAGTGATTTGTATAAAAAGTGAACACACTAAATCCTAACACAAAGACTCTAATTTATACTAATTCGACCATAATGGTCTTTCTCTATAAGAGTGTCACGTTTAACATCTGCATGCTCTTCGAATCTCTAGGCTTTCATGCATCCTTCTGGATAAGATCAAACCATTTGATTTCAAATCCTTCTTAAATTCGAAGCGCCAAAATCAATCAATATGTCGTCGAACTATCAAATTCAAAACTTGAATTTTCTTTAACGCTTCACACATTTCACAACAATAAGTCTTTCGCCATTATTTAATATAATCAACTTGTCCATAATTTTCTCAGTCGAAATCCCTTATTAAATATTCTCATTTTCCTTTTAAAGCTAACCATCTTCCGATTTTCTTCAATTCTTTTCAATATCAAATGTCGTCGAAATTCTTGAAGCTACCGGCAGAAAACACAGAGCCGCCACCGAACTTTATTTATCCCGAAGAAAGGGGAAATATCGATAAAACCACAAGGGAATGGATAAGATGGTCTTGCGACCAAGAGAAAGGGTAAGGGAGTCGGTTATGCGAGGGGAAGGTATTAGCACCCCTCGCACCCGTTATACTCAACGAGATCCGTTTTGTTTGTTTGTCTTAAAGGGTGTGTTTATCTACAACTATGCTTGCTTGAGGGGAAATGAATGGTTTTCATTATTGCGTTCGTGAGGGTTTCGCGACCCTTTGCATACGTATCCAATGAAGGAATCAGAACACCGTAGTTCCTCTAGAAAATGGTTTGTTCGTTTGTGTTTTTTAGTGGGTGGCGTTAACGCACGCATTCTAGCAATAGGCACAGCCGATATCACGATAGAACGGGGATAACATGCCCCTCGGGGTAAGTTTTGATTGGTTGAGTGTTTTGCGAGTTTTAAATGAATTTGAATAACGATTAAATGTTTTTGGATTTTTGATTTGTGAATGTTAAGTTTTAATTACAAAGGAAAAAAGGTTAAGAGGGAGACTAAAAAAAAACCTAATTGTTGGTTATGTACAAGTGAGCTAAAAATCTACTTTGACATAAGGCAATCGAAACGGGGTTTAATCGCCTCATGGAGCTACCTAAGGTAGTATGGCATTGGGGTTTGAACAAAAAAAAAACTATAACTCTAAATGTTTTTAAGGTTTTAATAAAAGAAGATAGTATTATAATATTTTTATAACCTTGTGAGAAAATAAATATTAAAACCTAACTCTAAATTATTTTAGGTATTTTTATCATGTTAAGAAAAATAAAATATTAACATATTATAAATATTTTCATGTGCAAAAATTTAGAATTTAAAAGGGAATGGGGTCCCAAGTCTAAAATTGAAACTAAACTAATTAAAGGAAATTATCAAAAAAAAGAACATTTTATTTAATTAATTATCTAAGCTGGGTTAATAATAATAAAAACTAAATAAATTAGTGAAGGAAAAAAACAAACTTAAGTTAGTAAAATAGGGGGGGGGTATAAGGCAGAAAGTGATGGAATTAGCGTAAGGCCCATCCGGAAGAGTCCATGAAGGACATTTTTGTTGACATCAACCGATTTCAAAAAAAACACAACGGGCTCAAGGCCCGACCACATCTTATGTTCAACACACCAAAAAATAATGGACAAAAAAACTGAGAATTAGGGTTCAAAGGCCTTTGGCATTTAGCTTCTTTCAGTCGAGCTTCCTCTTCCTCTCTCAACCTTGCACTGCGAACAAGAAGCTTGGCCTTCTTCTCCCTTCGACGCAGCGGCTCTCCTCTCTCTGATAATCGAATCATCCCTCTCTTTTTCGCTTCACGCCCTTTTCCTCATTACCGCATTCAAACACTCTCCTACTTAGAGCTTCAACTCTCCAATTTGTTAAACGTAAAACTTCTCTCGTCTTACATCCTCAGTAAAAAAGAAATCAAATCAACCTTAGCGAAACTTAAACTGAAATGGCCGGAATCACTTACTAGAGGATAAACCCTAAGTTACAGACTCGCACCAAATTCGTGATTTCAACCCTCAATCTTGTTGCTCGCCCTAGAATCAAACCGCCCCCATAATACCACATGCTTTCGTACAACGAGTGATTTATCTCCAAGCCCTTCGTTCGGGACGCGATCTGAAGCGACCTAGATCCTGCTTGACAGTGTTTAACAGGAAGAACCTTGCCATTAGCGTTTGCGAGGAGATGAAGGACGTGAATTTGAGGAGGCATCTCAGAGATTAGGGATTGGTTTGGACACCATTTCTAGTACTGTTGTTGACTCTGGAAGAAGGTGGTTGAGGTAAAACGAAGATTTTAGGTAATCGTGGAGTTGGGGTTGCTGAACTTGTTCGATGGTTGGATGTGACAGGTATGCAAATTTTCATTTAATCTCGATTCGCTTACGCTTCTGTGCCTTTTCTTTATATTCCGTTCTTCTGTTTTCATGAAAATAGGTCGTATCAGCGACATGTTAGATGGGAGAATGCGACCGGGAATTGAGCAACTAGGTTTGTCATGGTGGAAACAACATATGAGTGGGTACAGTAGCAGATGAAGGGAACTAAGGGATGCTGTTAAAATTAATTATTGACTGTCTCAGTCAAATTTGTTTTTGTGTTTTTTAATTTTTATATAAGTTAATTCACAGTAGTGGGATTCAACAGCAACAACTGTAAATCATAAAGAACAACACGAAACAAGATTCGAATAAAGGGAAAGTGGATTTACCGGGTTGGAGCTCCTCCGACGGGCCTTCAAATTCTCAGGTGCAATTATGACACTCTTTTTACTTTCTGAAAATCGATTCCATTTGCTTGTTGTATGTGGCTCTGTTGTTTCTCTTTGGGATTCTTACTGTATGTTGTTGTTGGTATTTTGTTGCAGGTGGTAAGTAGTAATATTGTGCATTGGTATGCGGTTTATTGATGAAGAAGATGACAGTAGGTTTGAAAGGTAGTTGCAGGTTGATACAAACTGAGATTGTTGTGATATTTTTGAGAAATTTGTGGTTTTCTGGCTGTGTTATCTCACTTTTGTTTTTCTGGATCTGTTATCTCTTTTTGGTTCGCTGGCTGTGTGAAAAAAAATCCCCCCCTTTTTCTTCTCGGTGGTTGACCCTTCTTATAATGAAACAAGGGTGGAAAATTGGAGGGAAGATTAGTAAATTTTGGACATTGTTGGTGTTGTACCCCAAAATTTGCCCTCCCATATTCTTCAAGAAATTGCCAAGTCAAGCTTCAAATCTCCCCAAGGGTTGCACAGTGCAAGGGCCTCATAAGCAGGCAAAATTAGGGTTTTGGTTCTGGTCAAGAAAATGAAGTTTCCAAAGGTCCAATCAAGTCTCACATGCCTATAAACATGGTCAAGCATCCTCATACAAAGTTTCAAGACTTTCAGCACAAAATTGCACAGTCAAAACCCTAATTGCACTACAGTCAACTGTAGGGGCAAAATGGTCATTTGGCAGTCAAAAGTTCAAATTTTTGGTCAACATCTCATTTTGAAGCCACAAACATCATTTGATCAATGCTTGATCATGATTCTCAAAGCTTGGCTCAAAAATCATCAATATGCAAAAGTTTCCTTATTTGGACAGTTGAAAAAGTCAACTGTAAATTGACCAGGGCATAACTTTCACATGGATTATCAGAAAAATTCCATCCAAAGCTCTTTTGAAGAGAAAGACATTTCCTACAACTCCTCTTCATACTTCAAGTCCAAAAAATGCTCTCACAAAAATTTATCAATTTCAACATTATAGGTCATTTTCAAAAGTCAACAAAAAGGGACTTTATGTCAAAGACCATAACTTGAGATTGGTAAATAAAAATGACATGGGACCAAGGACATTGGTTAGAGGACTCAAAAACCTTTCCAAAATGTCCAAGAACATGAGCAAAGCTTAAAAATTGAGCAAGATATGCATTGGAGAAGTTGGGAAATTTTTGTGAAATGGCCAAAATCATTTATCCTTGAAATTTCATTTTTGACAAAAGGGGCCCACTTTTTCCACTTGAATTAACTTGGCCATGCTTCCCACGTGTCCCACCTTTTATTTCATATTTTTTAATTAATTTTTTCATTTTTAATTGATTTTATTGGATTTAATTAAGTTTAAATCTTTTAAAATCAAGAGAAAATCAAAAAGCTTGATTAAATGGAATATTTGGCCTTAACTAGCCTTGAACTACCATTAAGCCTATACCAAATTCGTGCAAAGGGGCAAATAAGGCAAGAATTCAAAAATAAGGCAAAAATGGAAGGTGTGGTAATGAAGGTTTATGTCAAAATCCTAAGCATCAATGCAAGGCATTATTGGCCATAATTCTCATCCAAACACATTGCCTAGGGTATATACAAGTGATACACAACAAAATTGGGACAGAAGCTACACCAGAACACAAAGAGCAAACTCATACTTTTGGCAAAAAATCTCAAAACTGAAAACACTTCTAGAGCCCGTTTCAACCTCTCATTCTCATCCAAACAGGTTACTGACACCTTAAGGAAACTATAGCCATCAAATTCAGACCTTCAAACGCCAAGAACAGGTATAACCAAGTCCAACTTTCCTTGAAATTTTTGGTATTCGCATTTCAATATTCATGCCATATTTATCATTTTTGATCATGGATTTGGACTAATATGATTGTTCTGAAGCTGTTAGCGTGATTCAATTGGGTTTTCCAAGCCTGTGCACGATTTCACCATGAACAAAAGCTAGGGTTCCTGAAGCTTAAAATTAGGGCTTTAGTTATGTGGAAAAATTGGACTTTGACACCGGCATGAATGAAATCGTGGCAACATGAGGATTCCATTTTTGTTGTCGCGCTCAATTTATGTTTAGGCATGGCCTATTCGCTATTTTCAAATAGCTTGAGTTTTGGGGGGGTTCAAAACCCCCGCTATTTCATTTTCATTACAGGCACATTGGGGAAGATGACTGTGTGTCACGCTGTGAATGGCTGATTTGAATCCAGCGCGCGCTTTTTTTTATTTTATAACACTAACATGTATTTTCTTTTATATTATTTGTTTCTTATATAATATACAAGGCGCGTTAAGTGGCTCAGTGGCAGGCATAGGCGTTGGCAAACTACAGGACCTGGGTTCGAGCCCCAGGTCCCTCACTATTTCCATGTTATTTTTCATGTGATGTTTCCATGCAGTTTCAATGATTGAATACCATCATACATCCCTCCATCAAGCCGTCCATTTGGTCAGTCTCATTCATCCAAGGGTTCAGATTTAAGGAACATGATGGGTCCTAGTCAAAGCTACCACACGTGGCCTGAAAAAGTCAACAAGGCCTCCAGTAATGGGCCAGAAATTGCTGGGCCAGCCTCCAAATTAGGGGCTTCACCCCCTTAGGTTTTGCAATTTTCTTTACATTCTTTGTTTTTTATTATTTTTATATTCTTTTAATTATTGCCTTCTTTTAATTAATTAATATTTTCATGACATATAAAAAACACAAAAAAAAATCAGAAAAAAGAAAAACAATAAATATTTTATTTTAGTATTAATTTTGTAAATAAATCCCATAATTAATTTAGATTTAATTTTAGGTTGTTAATTTAATTCTTTTTCACAATAACCAAAAATAATAAAAATAGATCTTTAGCACTTTTTTATCTTTTTTTAATTAATTAAATATTTTTATTATAAGTATCATTAATCCATTAATTTCGTAAATAAATTTTATAATTAATTAGTTTTAATTCTAGGTTTTAACTTTAATGCATTTTCTTTAATAAATTAAAAAATAATTAGAACTAGGATTATTTGACTTTTAATTCCAATTTAATTTTCTTTAATGTCATAAATACAAAAACATAAAAAATAAGTTTCTTTCTTTTTATTTAACTTAATTATTTAATAATTTCATTTTAATTCCTTTAAAGGGTTCAACGCCCTCGCATTCGATTATATTCTCATTTCGCGCGTTTTATTTATTTCTTTGTTGTAAATATAAAGTATTTGCTCCAAAGCCCTGTAATAGTCAATTAGACATTTATTTTCTGCACTTTATTTTAAATCGGGTCTGGATTAATTTGGCGTTGTAGACCCGCGACTTTGTAATAGCGTAGGACCTTTATCTTTTCCGCACTTTAAATTCCCGCACCTTTAACTGTTAAACAATAACATGAAAGAATGAATGCCCAAAAATAAAATCAAAACGTAGATCACCAATGCATGACAAGACAAACAATAAACTGAAAATGACACACAATTCACACACCACCCCTAGGGTACGCTTCACTGTTGCCTTGCCCCTCGAAAGGTGATCGTCGAGTAGAGGATGTCTTAGTAAGTCCTCATGATCCGGGAACCTGGCATGAGGGTAGCTTCTAAGGTGTCTTCCCATTGCTCTGGTGATCACCATGTCCTGAACCTCGAATTGACCCGAACACCTCCAACGGTGGTGCTACCTACCTCTCAATGGTGGGATGACACTACTTTAAAGGACATTTACACAGACGAATTCCTTAGGGTAGGTAGATTCTCATAGATACTTGCTCTTTTCAAAAAAAAAAACAAACAAAATACTTTTCACACCTACACTTTCTAAAAGTTTTCAAACAAATTTTTCATACACTCTTGAGGACAGATACAAGAGTTACTTAGAGATTTTTCAAAACGAAACTTTTTCAAAACCCACTCACCTTGAAAAGCAAACAAACATTTTGAAAACACAAATGAGCAAGTATCTAAGAGCCCATGGATAACCATGGATAGAAAGGGTGCTAACACCTTCCCTTTCTATAACCTACCTCCCGAACCGCGAGCAATCTCTATAAGGAATTTTTCTGTGCTTTTGTCCTTTCCATTTGGAGAAAATAAAAGACGGTGACAACTCTTGCTTACCGCGACATTTCGCGAACCAGCTTTAAACAGTCAGTTCCAGATCCACCGATCACAGAACTGGCGACTCTGCTGGGGAGAGAACTTAAAGTGAGGTGTATCTTAGGGATAGTTCATAACTATGTTTTCAATTGTATTGACTTGTCTGCTTTAAATTTGTGGGTTGCATGGGAGTTACATAGATCCTAACCCGGATCTGGGGATACCCTGTTTAGGTAGCATAAGCTGTGAGGGACCTGTCCGGCGTAGACCGACACGGGTGAAGCAGTGGCTATGTTGGTGTGGCACCTTGGTCTGTACCGATATCCCTTGTGTTGCAACGAGGAGAATATGGGTCTTCTAAGGAGTCATTAAGCACCAACAACCTTAGAACCTTAAAATGACACAACTTGGCCATTAGAACAGTAGCAGTATGCTACGCCCATTGAGGCTAAACTCTCGTGATGGTTCTGGCCGCAAGAAAAGATTGCGATGCTGGAGTTATGACCGATTGAGGGTAGTCAATGATATTGGGATCCTCTAAGAACCCAGTTACTTTGATAGGACAGGTATGAACCAACAAACTGAAAGAGGGTAGTACCTAGACCTCATGTTGGCCTAAACTTTAAGGGCTTGCCTTGTGTGACTTGTGTGCCTTACCATGTTTGCCTTTGTATCTATTTGTGGTGTGCTTTATCATAGCATCATAACATCATGAGCATTGCACGCATCCTGCATAAAGGACTGACCATTTCAAAGACAAGAGGGTTTCACCTTTGCTCTGTTTTGTAGGACACCATGATGCCTATGCGAAGGAATACTATCCGGTTCAACTTTGTTCACTCACCTGAGTTGCTTGAAGAGTTAGTTAGCAGGATTCCAAATACCACTTCCTTCATTCAGAGGCATGGTTCTCTTCTCAGTTTAGTCACTGCAAAGCGGGATCAACAGTTGATGAGTGTTCTGACCCAGTTCTATGACCCTCTGTACCAGTGCTTCACCTTTCAAGACTTCCAGCTGGTCCCTACCCTGGAAGAGTTCTCTGATTTGCTTGGTATCCCTATCTTGGATCAGACTCCCTTTACTGGTTGGGAAAAGACCCTCAGACTTGAGGATGTTGCTGCAGCTCTTCCTTTGACCCATCAAGAGGTAGCAGACAACTGGGTAACTAGAAGCGGAGTTAAGGGTTTCTTGGCCAAGTTTCTGATTGGTAAAGCTAACAGTTTCTGGAATGACCTGGACTTTAGGGCATATGAAGACATCTTGGCTCTCCTAATCTATGGGTTAGCCTTGTTTCCTAATCCTGACAACTTCATCAGTGTCACTTCCATAAGGATCTTTATGTCTCAGAATCCGGTGCCCACTCTCTTGGGTGATATCTTGCAACAACTTCATGCTCGTACTACCCGAAAACGAGGAACCCTATGGTGTTGTATCCCTCTGTTGGTGAGGTGGTTTATTTCGCACCTCCCTAAGTTCGTACTGAAGAATCAAGAAGGAAGAGGTTGGGCTCATAGGTTAATGTCTCTCACCGATAAAGACATCATTTGGACTTGCAGAGGTTTAGATGAGGTAGCTGTTATTGATCGATGCGGGGAATACCCTAATGTTCCTCTGATTGGTACCCAAGGAGGAATCTCTTACAATCCATGTCTAGTGCTCTGTCAGTTTGGAAGAGCCAGAAGAGCAGGGCCCCATGAGATGTTGGTGCCTCACATCAGTTTTGAGTTTCAGGTGGATAGTGACGAGCTGCGTCGTAGGTTCATCAAGACTTGGGACAAAGTTCATAAAGCTGACCCACAAGAGTTAGGGCCAAAGACTTCTTTACCTATGGAAGCCTACTACAAATGGGTTCGCATCCGTGTTCAGAAGTTAGGTATGCCGTATGAAGCTGTCAGACCCGTCATTCTTGAGTCTCCTGACAAAGATGGTGTTCCTCCAACTATCCTTCCTCCCCAGATTCCTACTGATTATGAGACATTAAAGAGGTCTTGGTCGCAACTGCGAGAAGAACGGGATTCTTACCAAGAAAAGTTCAACGAGCAGGAATTAAAGATCCAGAAGCTGACAAAGCAGCTGGAGAATGAGCGAGCTCTGAATGCCTACATCCGTACTGAGAAGAGGAGACCATGGGATCAATAAGGAGCTCTGGACGTTCTTTTTTTACATTTTTATTTCCCTTTTCAGTATTTCTCTTTCATGTAAAGCCTAAAGGCAACCTGTTGAACAATTTAAGCTGCAAAGTTGAATCTAATGAAGTGTGTTCCTTTTTGTTTACAAAGTTGATTCCCGATTGTCTTTGAAAACATAATTCATACGCATCTCATCCATCATGTGCATCGCAGGTACTCTTCTTTTCAGGTTGCTTACTGTTCTTCGCTGTTTATTTCAGCATCATGAACCCTGAATCATCAACCGAGGCATCTATCAAGGCTCTTCAGGCGCAGAACGCCCAATTTCAGGAGCTGATCAAGGGTTTGGCTCAGGGTCAACAAGAGTTGAAGACCATGCTTCTGAAGAAGAATAAGAAGAAGAGGAGGACTGTGCTATTTAACACTGGGCGCAGACTCGGGAACACCTTGCAGATTGAGGCTGAGAGGACTACTCCATCTGTGGGGGAAGGTAGTCACCAAGAAAGGGAGGTCCCTACTCCTGTGGTCTCTGATACTGAAACAGACTTCAACGACGAACAATACCCTCCTGCTGAAGACCGGTACAAGCAGCTGGAGGACAGATTAAAAGCTATGGAAATTCAGCGTGTGCCTGGACTGGATTTCGGAGACTTGGGGTTATCTACTGGGGTGGTGATTCCACACAAGTTCAAGGCACCTGCCTTTGTGAAGTATGACGGGGCTTCCTGTCCCAAGATGCACCTCCGTTCTTATGTAAGGAAGATCCAACCTTACACAGCAGACAGGAACTTATGGATCCACTTCTTCCAGGAGAGTCTTTCAGGGACTCACCTCGAATGGTTCTATCAGTTGGATGGAACCAACATTCGTAACTGGGAGGATCTGGCCACTGCTTTTTACAAGCAGTATCAATATAATTCCGACCTCGCTCCTACGCGTACCCAACTCCAGTGTATGTCGCTAGGGTCGGGTGAAGGTTTTAAGGAGTACGCCCAGAAATGGAGAGATCTGGCTGGCAGGATGCAGCCACCATTGACGGACCGGGAGCTGGTGGATATGTTTTTGGGGACCCTATCTGGTCCATTTTTCAATCATCTCATTGGTAATTCCTCTGCTGGGTTTACTGATCTGATCCTGACTGGTGAAAGGATCGAGGCCGGTATGAAATCGGGGAAGATACAGAAGGTTGCCTCCTCCAGCGCTGAAAAGAAACCCTTCAAAAAGGAGGCTAGTGCTGTATATAGCTCCCGGAGACCAGAGAGATCCGAGCGCCGCCAATCTGTCAGTGCGGTAATGATTGCCAAGCCTGCTGCCGCTCCTCGACTGACCAATCCTCAAAGGGCTGAAAGACCCCGGAGAGAGTTTACCCATTTGAGCATGACCTTATCACAAATCTTGCCGCAGTTGCTATCCACCAATCTAGTGACTGTTAGAGAGGCTCCGAAGTTCCCAAATACTACCTCTCCAAAATACAACCCCAACGCCCGTTGCGCTTATCACTCTGATAGCCCGGGGCATAACACAGATGACTGTTGGGCCCTAAAGAATAAGGTTCAGGACCTTATTGATGCAAAGGAGATACAGTTTGAGGCCCTCGAGAGGCCAAATGTTGTAACCGCTCCCATGCCCCAGCATGGAGTGAATGCTGTTGAGGAGGATTTGTATGTAGCTTCGGTGGATGATGTTGCTACTCCGCTGCTGACGGTCAAGAGGAACCTGTTGCTAGCCGGTTTATTTCTGGGATGTAGCAAAGGTTGCCCTCTATGTGTTGCTTCCCCTGCTGGTTGTTCTTTGCTGAAGTCAGGCGTCCAAAACCTGATGGATAGTAAAGAAATTTTGTTCAGAAAGACTGTTGTTCCTGCTGCTCCTGTTGAAGAAGTTTCAATTGTTACCATCTTCAACGACCCTTCCAAGGCTCCTTCAAGGAAGCCTGTCCAAATTCTGCCTGTCCACAAGATTGCTCCCATCACCATTACTGTTCCGGGGCCCATTCCCTACAAATCTGATAAGGCTGTCCCATGGCACTATGGGGCAGATGTTTATGTTCTGGGTGTGAAACAAGAGTTCGGCACTGATACTGGTGTCACCAACATCACCGGGCCTGCTAAGGTCACTCGTAGTGGAAGACTATTCTCGCCAGACATTGCTCCTCCGGTAATTCAGAGGCCTTTGATCATCACACCTGCCAGTGTGTCTGTCTCTTCCCCTAACCAAGTTTCCACCCCCGCTGCCGAGTCATCTGATGCTCGGGGCAAGGGGATTGCTGCTGATGTGCCTGCCCGGACGGAGGCACCGAAGACCATTGTTGAGGCTTCCAGGCAGGAGATGGAAGAAATCCTCAAGATCATAAAGAAAAGTGATTTCAACGTTGTCGAACAGCTAGGGCACACCCCCTCTAAAATCTTCATGCTATCACTGCTGCTGTGTTCAGAGGCCCATGCCAAGGCCCTGATTGCTTTCTTAAAAACGGCCCACGTACCCCAAGAGACGTCTGCTGATCAGTTCACCGACTGTGTGGCCAACCTAACCGCTGATAATGGCCTGGGTTTCTCTGATGCCGATCTGACAGCAAAAGGGAAGAACCATAATGATGCCCTGCATGTCTCCATTGAATGCAGGGGCACTACTCTTGCTCACGTGCTGGTTGACACAGGTTCTTCATTAAACATGCTACCCAAGAAGGCTCTGGATAGGTTGGACTGCGAGGGTCTAGAGCTCAAACCAAGTAACATTGTTGTCCGGGCCTTTGACGGGTCCAAAAGAATGGTACATGGTGAGGTTGACATCCCGATCAGGGTTGGGTCACAGGTATTTGATTCGAAATTCTATGTGATGGACATCCGTCCATCCTATTCTTGTTTGCTGGGTCGCCCGTGGATCCACAAGGCTGGAGCTGTGACCTCCACGTTGCATCAGAAGCTCAAGTACCCGGTCAGGGGGAAGATTGTAACAGTGCAAGGGGAAGAGGAATATATGGTCAGCCACCTCAACTCCTTCAGGTACGTAGAAATGGATGGGGAGTTCATCGAGACCCCCTTTCAACATTTTGAGGAGGTACCACAAACATTGGCAGCAGCAGAAGCAGGGGTCGAAGAGGTTTCTCCTTTGAAGATGGCCTCCTTAAAGGACGCCCAGGCTGTGATTGAAAGAGGTGAATGTGCAAACTGGGAAAAGCTCCCTGATTTTACTCCTAAGACTAACAAGTTTGGGCTGGCTTTCACTACGGAGGCTCAGAAGGCTGTGCGCAAGGCGAGAATTGGAAGACCTCCTGTGCTCATCACCTACTCAGGAGTGAATGCTATTGGAGAGGAAGACGAAGTGGAAGAGTCAGAGTTCGATAGCTGGATCTACCCGACGACTGATGGTGGATTGACCAATTGGACTGCTAAAGACTTTACACCCATAACCTTTGTTCCCCAGTAATGAACTTCTTTGTTTTGGATTTGTAATAAACAATAATTTTAAACTGTATGGCCCGGTGTCTTACCCGGGGCACCGTGGTCTTATTTATGAGGGCTTTTGTTTGTCACTTTCATATATCATAAATAAAAGCATTGGACGTTTTTCACATTTCAAATCTTGCGCTCTTTTTCTTTCCTTTCCTTATATATTGCAAAACAGCTGTATTTACACACACTCACTCATACAGGTTTCAATCCACTCTGGATCTCACTGGTAACGACTCTGCTACTGCCAATTATGACTTCGAAAATCCGATCAACTTAGCCGAAGACGAAGGTGAAGATGATTGCGAAGTGCCTGGCGAGCTTGCAAGACTGTTACTTCAAGAGGAAAGGGCAATTCAACCCCATGAAGAGCCAGTGGAAACAATAAACTTGGGTACTGAAGAAGACAGGAAAGAGGTAAAGATTGGTGCCAACCTAGAGCTCAGCGTGAAGCAACGGTTGACTCAGATGCTGCATGATTATATGGAGATCTTTGCCTGGTCCTACGAAGACATGCCCGGGTTGGATACCGATATTGTGGTCCATCACTTGCCTACTAAGGAAGACTGCCCTCCGGTTAAGCAAAAGGTTCGCCGTATGCGTCCAGAAATGTCTGAGAAGATTAAAGCCGAGGTTATGAAGCAGTTTGATGCCGGGTTCCTTGCAGTGACTTCTTACCCTCAGTGGGTTGCTAACGTGGTGCCGGTACCAAAGAAAGACGGTAAGGTCAGAATGTGTGTCGACTACAGGGATCTGAACAGGGCCAGCCCCAAGGATGACTTCCCTTTACCTCACATTGATGTCCTCGTTGATAATACAACTCAGCATAAGGTGTTCTCTTTCATGGATGGCTTTTCAGGTTACAATCAGATCAAGATGGCACCTGAAGACATGGAAAAGACTACATTTGTTACTCAGTGGGGCACCTTCTGCTACAAGGTCATGCCTTTTGGACTAAAGAACGCTGGGGCAACCTACCAGCGTGCCATGGTTGCTTTATTTCATGATATGATCTATCATGAGATAGAAGTGTATGTTGACGACATGATCGCAAGGTCCCAGACTGAGGAAGAACACCTTGATCATCTGCAGAAATTGTTTGACCGTCTGAAACTGTACAAGCTGAGGTTGAACCCGAACAAGTGCACCTTCGGGGTAAGATCTGGGAAGTTGCTAGGCTTCGTTGTAAGTGATAAGGGTATTCAAGTGGACCCTGCTAAAGTTAAAGCTATTCAAGAGATGCCAGTTCCTAGGACATAGAAAGAGGTCAGAGGCTTTTTAGGACGCCTGAATTACATTGCTCGCTTCATCTCACACCTGACTGCTACCTGTGAGCCAATCTTCAAGCTGCTGAAGAAAGATCAGGTAGTACGTTGGAATGATGAATGTCAGGCTGCTTTTGACAGAATCAAGGAGTATCTCCAAGAACCACCTATCCTTATGCCACCGGTTGAAGGGAGACCTCTGATACTTTACCTGACAGTACTTGATAACTCAATGGGGTGTGTGATGGGGAAGCATGACGAGTCTGGCCGAAAAGAGCATGCCATTTATTACCTTAGCAAAAAGTTTACCGACTGTGAGACCCGATACTCACTGCTTGAGAAAACTTGCTGCGCTTTGGTATGGGCTGCTCGCCGGCTGAGACAGTATATGCTGACTCACACTACCTTGTTGATCTCAAAGATGGATCCTATAAAGTATATATTCGAAAAGCCTGCTCTGTCTGGGAGAATTGCAAGATGGCAAATGATATTGACGGAATACGACATTCAGTACACAACCCAGAAAGCCATCAAGGGAAGTGTATTGGCAGACCACTTGGCACATCAGGCCGTAGATGACTATCAGTCGATGAACTTCGAGTTTCCAGATGAAAGCATCATGATAGTAACTGATTGTGAAGTACCTGGACCGGATGAAGGACCTGAGGAAGGGTCCCGATGGTCTATGCACTTTGACGGAGCCTCCAATGCTTTGGGTAACGGTATCGGCGCTGTGATCATATCCCCTCAAGGCACTCATACTCCACTCACTGCCCGGCTATGTTTCAACTGCACCAACAACATGGCGGAGTATGAGGCATGCATCATGGGACTCAAAGCTGCAATTGACTTAAGGATTAAGTTTCTGAGTGTCTTCGGAGATTCCGCTCTCGTGATCAACCAGATCAAAGGCGAGTGGGATACGAAACATCCGAACCTTATTCCTTACAGAGAATGTGTGTTGACAATGATCCCCCACTTCACGAAGATAACCTTTGAACACTTCCCGAGGGAAGAGAATCAGTTGGCGGACGCGTTAGCTACAATGTCTTCTATGTTCAAAGTTAAATGGGATAATGAGGCTCCCCGGATCATCATCTGGAAACTGGACGAACCGGCATACTGTTGCGATCTCGAGACTGAGATGGTGACTGAGAAGCCTTGGTACCATGAGGTGAAGAGATATCTGGAAACTCAGGAATACCCTGAAGGTGCCTCTGTCAACGATAAGAAGTTCCTAAGGAGGTTCGCGGCAAAATTCTTCCTTAGCAACGGCATCTTGTACAAGCGAAACCATGATTCAACCTTACTGCGTTGTGTGGATAAGACTGAAGCAGAAAGGATCATGGAAGAGCTGCATGAAGGGACCTTTGGTACACATTCCAGTGGGCACACTATGGCGAAGAAGATCCTTCGGGCAGGATATTACTGGTCCACAATGGAAGCTGACTGCTACCAACATTCCAGGACATGCCATAAGTGCCAGATTTATGCAGACAAGGTGCATGTTCCTCCAGTTCCCCTGAATGTTCTGACCGCACCTTGGCCTTTTGCAATGTGGGGCATTGACATGATTGGTGAGATCATACCTACGGCATCTAACGGGCATCGCTTCATCCTTGTAGCGATTGATTACTTTACAAAATGGGTCGAAGCAGCATCCTATGCTACGGTAACCAAGACTGTTGTGGCACAGTTCATTCGGCATAACCTGATCTGTCGATACGGCGTCCCTGAGAGAATTATTACAGATAACGGTACCAATCTGAATAACAAGATGATCACTGAGCTCTGCGAACAGTTCAAAATACAGCACCACAATTCTTCTCCTTACAGACCGAAGATGAATGGGGCTGTAGAAGCAGCAAATAAAAATATCAAGAAAATCGTGCAGAAGATGACAGTGACCTATAAAGATTGGCACGAGATGTTACTGTTCGCTCTACATGGGTACCGTACCTCAGTTAGGACGTCAACCGGGGCAACTCCTTTCTCTTTGGTTTATGGTATGGAGGCAGTCTTACCGATCGAAGTGCAAATACCATCTCTCTGGATAATGAAGGATGCAAATCTGAACGAGGATGATTGGATTCAGACACGACTTGATCAGCTCAACCTTATTGATGAAAAGAGACTTGCTGCTATCTGTCACGGTCAGACGTATCAGAAACGGATGATCAGGGCATTTAACAAAAAGGTCAGACCACAGGAATATCAAGTTGGGGATCTGGTAATCAAGCGAATCATCCTACCTCAGAGTGATCCACGGGGCAAATGGACCCCTACGTACGAAGGGACATTTGTGGTTAAACATGTGTTCTCAGGAGGAGCCATGATTCTAACCAACATGGATGGTGACGACCTTCCTCACCCCGCCAATGCAGACATAGTAAAAAGATACTACGCATGAAAAAGGACCCGCTAGGCTGACATGCCTAGGCAAAAATTAGGGCTTCCCGGCGAACCAAAAGGGTTCGGGCAAAATGAAGGGATGAAATGAAAAAAAAACTGTACACCCGGCAAGTCGAAAACCTGAAAGGGCGGCTTGGGCAAAAATGGGTATCCCGGTGGACTGAAAACCCGAAAGGGCGGTCCAGGCAAAAGTTAGGGATAAAAGCGTAAAACTATGTCTCATTGATCACTTTGCATCCAGAATCCGGTATCCACATCAAGTTCAGACGGCATCAATCAGTCAGCTTCACCTTCAACCAAGGTCATCAAGTGATGAGACGCTCGGAGTTATAAAGGCAATAGCAGAGTTGAAACCCAGTGGGATCATTCATTTCACACAGCTGTTTTCTTTTGTACAAAATTTGTATAAACTCTTTTGTTCGGAGGCGTTCTCTTACTAGGACGTCAGCCTCTTGTACACAAAACGCCTATTTTCGGGCCATTCAAAAAAATCAATACAAATATACTTTTCAGTTAAAAGTGCCAATTGTTTTTTTTTTTTCTGTTTTGTTTTGCGAAGAACGTCCAAGGTTCAATTTGTGATATATGCATTGACAATAATTTGCTAGCTCATAAATATTTGCATACGAAACAAAGGATTAATTACAGTAACATTAGAAACAGGGGCAATAAAGAGTTGTCTAAGCAATCTAATTGTTCTATCCTCCAAGGTACCAAGGTAGGTTCAGCTAAAGAACATAACCAGATATCCTAATTCCCCAGAGAGTGAGCCAGCAAGTCAGTGCACTCTTCTCCAAGCAAAATTGTCAAACTTAAGGAAGTTGGGTGTCCTCCAGTAGATCTCAACGTTCCCCAGCAGTACATGCATTCTTAACAAGCGTCCCCGGCAGTCTTGGTCTAAAGATTGTTCCCCGGCAGTATATCAAACATTCAGTGGTGTCACTTCCCCCGATACATCTCAAAACTTCCCCAGGAGAATCCAATCCAGTTTCCCCAAGAAGTTGGAATCCATCTCCCCAAGCAGTAAGCTTATCCCCAGTAGGTTCTGGAAGCTTATCCTCGCAAAGCACGAACGCGTCGTCCGGCTTTATTTAAAGAGTTATTTCCTTAACAGGATATAACTGGGTTATCCTCAGCCAAAAGCCACGGAAAGAGCGTCCTCGACGAAGTCTTCTTATCCCCAGCGAAGTCTATCAACACTTCCAATACAACAAGGGTATCCCCAGCAAGTCATTATCAGCAACTCAGCAAAGTAACTCTCTCCCTACAGAGTATTGCTCCCCAGCAAGATCGTCAGAGTACTTTTCTCCCCGCAGAGTTATTCCATTCGCCAAGTTTATTCCCCAACGGAGTCATCTTCTCCTACCGGTATTCTTGCAACTATCATCCCCAGCGGAAGCAAAAATATATTCTTCAACATCAGCCCAGGAGTGACTTCCGGGCACCCGTCAAGGATTTACTTTCCTAGACGAAAAACACATTCATAAACATCGCACTCACATACATCATCATAGCATGCATAGACGCATCATATCTTACAAATCTCATTTATGTTGAGAACATCATTGCTTGGTCCATATCATGCATTGCATATGACTGACCTTTTACCTTTCAGGAAAGATTCAGCTAAATTCTCAATCATATTTCAAGACTCTAAGACCTTATCTGGTTCAGTTAATCGACTCCAAAGATTTCTTATCCAGTCAAAGGCCTTCTCTGGTCCAGTTAAGTCGACCCCAAACAGATTTTTCTGATAAAGATCCAGTTGAAGACATTCCAAGACCTAGACCGGTTCAGTTAATCGACTCCAAAGATTTCTTATCCAGTCCGAGGCTTTCTCTAGTCCAGCTAAATCGACCCCAAACAGATTTTTCTGATGAAGACTCAGTAGAAGTTATCTCAGGTTTTTCTCAAACGTCCGCTGTTGAGATTATAATTTCCTATGGTTCTCTCCCTAATGTTGTGGAGATGATAATTCCAACCCAGGTTTTTCTCAAACGTCCGCTGTTGAGATTATAATTTCCTATGGTTCTCTCCCTAATGTTGTGGAGATGATAATTCCATCTCAGGTTTTTCTCAAACGTCCGCTGTTGAGATTATAATTTCCTATGGTTCTCTCCCCGATGCTGCGGAGATGATAATTCCAACCCAGGTTTTTCTCAAACGTCCGCTGTTGAGATTATAATTTCCTATGGTTCTCTCCCTAATGTTGTGGAGATGATAATTCCAACCCAGGTTTTTCTCAAACGTCCGCTGTTGAGATTATAATTTCCTATGGTTCTCTCCCCAATCCTGCGGAGACGATAATTCCAATCCAGGTTTTTCTCAAACGTCCGCTTTTGAGATTATAATCGCCTATGGTTCTCTTCCCGATACTGCGAAGACGGTAATTCCCACCCAGATTTTCTCAACGTTTGTTGTTGAGGTTAAGGTCATCCAAGGTTCTCTCACTGTTCCCGTTGAGGTAGTAACCATCCCTGGTTCATTCATCGCCGTTTGAAGCTCCAGATTCAGCTCCTGTAACCAGTCAGGACACATCCATACCAAGCATCTGAAAACCAGCTCCTGCAACGTGTCAGGTATTCATTTTTCTTTTTGCAGGTACGCAAGTTCTCGCTAAGGAATCTCTTATGCGATCAACATCCAGATGGCATCTATAAGTCCATCATCCTATTCATCAATATCTAAATGGCATCTATAAGCCCATTCCCACCACATCACTGCTACTATATGAGTGCAACTGTTGTACCCCAAAATTTTCCCTCCCATATTCTTCAAGAAATTGCCAAGTCAAGCTTCAAATCTCCCCAAGGGTTGCACAGTGCAAGGGCCTCCTAAGCAGGCAAAATTAGGGTTTTGGTTCTGGTCAAGAAAATGAAGTTTCCAAAGGTCCAATCAAGTCTCACATGCCTATAAACATGGTCAAGCATCCTCATACAAAGTTTCAAGACTTTCAGCACAAAATTGCACAGTCAAAACCCTAATTGCACTACAGTCAACTGTAGGGGCAAAATGGTCATTTGGCAGTCAAAAGTTCAAATTTTTGGTCAACATCTCATTTTGAAGCCACAAACATCATTTGATCAATGCTTGATCATGATTCTCAAAGCTTGGCTCAAAAATCATCAAGATGCAAAATTTCCTTATTTGGACAGTTGAAAAAGTCAACTGTAAATTGACCAGGGCATAACTTTCACATGGATTATCAGAAAAATTCCATCCAAAGCTCATTTTGAAGAGAAAGACATTTACTACAACTCCTCTTCATACTTCAAGTCCAAAAAATGCTCTCACAAAAAGATATCAATTTCAACATTATAGGTCATTTTCAAAAGTCAACAAAAAGGGACTTTATGTCAAAGACCATAACTTGAGATTGGTAAATCAAAATGACATGGGACAAGGAAATTAGTTAGAGGACTCAAAAACCTTTCCAAAATGTCCAAGAACATGAGCAAAGCTTAAAAATTGAGCAAGATATGCATTGGAGAAGTTGGGAAATTTTTTGTGAAATGGCCAATATCATTTATCCTTGAAATTTCATTTTTGACAAAAGGGGCCCACTTTTTCCACTTGAATTAACTTGGCCATGCTTCCCACGTGTCCCACCTTTTATTTCATATTTTTTAATTAATTTTTTCATTTTTAATTGATTTTATTGGATTTAATTAAGTTTAAATCTTTTAAAATCAAGAGAAAATCAAAAAGCTTGATTAAATGGAATATTTGGACTTAACTAGCCTTGAACTACCATTAAGCCTATACCAAATTCGTGCAAAGGGGCAAATAAGGCAAGAATTCAAAAATAAGGCAAAAATGGAAGGTGTGGTAATGAAGGTTTATGTCAAAATCCTAAGCATCAATGCAAGGCATTATTGGCCATAATTCTCATCCAAACACATTGCCTAGGGTATATACAAGTGATACACAACAAAATTGGGACAGAAGCTACACCAGAACACAAAGAGCAAACTCATACTTTTGGCAAAAAATCTCAAAACTGAAAACACTTCTAGAGCCCGTTTCAACCTCTCATTCTCATCCAAACAGGTTACTGACACCTTAAGGAAACTATAGCCATCAAATTCAGACCTTCAAACGCCAAGAACAGGTATAACCAAGTCCAACTTTCCTTGAAATTTTTGGTATTCGCATTTCAATATTCATGCCATATTTATCATTTTTGATCATGGATTTGGACTAATATGATTGTTCTGAAGCTGTTAGCGTGATTCAATTGGGTTTTCCAAGCCTGTGCACGATTTCACCATGAACAAAAGCTAGGGTTCCTGAAGCTTAAAATTAGGGCTTTAGTTATGTGGAAAAATTGGACTTTGACACCGGCATGAATGAAATCGTGGCAACATGAGGATTCCATTTTTGTTGTCGCGCTCAATTTATGTTTAGGCATGGCCTATTCGCTATTTTCAAATAGCTTGAGTTTTGGGGGGGTTCAAAACCCCCGCTATTTCATTTTCATTACAGGCACATTGGGGAAGATGACTGTGTGTCACGCTGTGAATGGCTGGTTTGAATCCAGCGCGCGCTTTTTTTTATTTTATAACACTAACATGTATTTTCTTTTATATTATTTGTTTCTTATATAATATACAAGGCGCGTTAAGTGGCTCAGTGGCAGGCATAGGCGTTGGCAAACTACAGGACCTGGGTTCGAGCCCCGGGTCCCTCACTATTTCCATGTTATTTTTCATGTGATGTTTCCATGCAGTTTCAATGATTGAATACCATCATACATCCCTCCATCAAGCCGTTCATTTGGTCAGTCTCATTCATCCAAGGGTTCGGATCTAAGGAACATGATGGGTCCTAGTCAAAGCTACCACACGTGGCCTGAAAAAGTCAACAAGGCCTCCAGTAATGGGCCAGAAATTGCTGGGCCAGCCTCCAAATTAGGGGCTTCACCCCCTTAGGTTTTGCAATTTTCTTTACATTCTTTGTTTTTTATTATTTTTATATTCTTCTAATTATTGCCTTCTTTTAATTAATTAATATTTTCATGACATATAAAAAACACAAAAAAAAATCAGAAAAAAGAAAAACAATAAATATTTTATTTTAGTATTAATTTTGTAAATAAATCCCATAATTAATTTAGATTTAATTTTAGGTTGTTAATTTAATTCTTTTTCACAATAACCAAAAATAATAAAAATAGATCTTTAGCACTTTTTTTTATCTTTTTTTAATTAATTAAATATTTTTATTATAAGTATCATTAATCCATTAATTTCGTAAATAAATTTTATAATTAATTAGTTTTAATTCTAGGTTTTAACTTTAATGCATTTTCTTTAATAAATTAAAAAATAATTAGAACTAGGATTATTTGACTTTTAATTCCAATTTAATTTTCTTTAATGTCATAAATACAAAAACATAAAAAATAAGTTTCTTTCTTTTTATTTAACTTAATTATTTAATAATTTCATTTTAATTCCTTTAAAGGGTTCAACGCCCTCGCATTCGATTATATTCTCATTTCGCGCGTTTTATTTATTTCTTTGTTGTAAATATAAAGTATTTGCTCCAAAGCCCTGTAATAGTCAATTAGACATTTATTTTCTGCACTTTATTTTAAATCGGGTCTGGATTAATTTGGCGTTGTAGACCCGCGCCTTTGTAATAGCGTAGGACCTTTATCTTTTCCGCACTTTAAATTCCCGCACCTTTAACTGTTAAACAATAACATGAAAGAATGAATGCCCAAAAATAAAATCAAAACGTAGATCACCAATGCATGACAAGACAAACAATAAACTGAAAATGACACACAATTCACACACCACCCCTAGGGTACGCTTCACTGTTGCCTTGCCCCTCGAAAGGTGATCGTCGAGTAGAGGATGTCTTAGTAAGTCCTCATGATCCGGGAACCTGGCATGAGGGTAGCTTCTAAGGTGTCTTCCCATTGCTCTGGTGATCAGCATGTCCCGAACCTCGAATTGACCCGAACACATCCAACGGTGGTGCTACCTACCTCTCAATGGTGGGATGGCACTACTTTAAAGGACATTTACACAGACGAATTCCTTAGGGTAGGTAGATTCTCATAGATACTTGCTCTTTTCAAAAAAAAAACAAACAAAATACTTTTCACACCTACACTTTCTAAAAGTTTTCAAACAAATTTTTCATACACTCTTGAGGACAAATACAAGAGTTACTTAGAGATTTTTCAAAACGAAACTTTTTCAAAACCCACTCACCTTGAAAAGCAAACAAACATTTTGAAAACACAATGAGCAAGTATCTAAGAGCCCATGGATAACCATGGATAGAAAGGGTGCTAACACCTTCCCTTTCTATAATCTACCTCCCGAACCGAGAGCAATCTCTATAAGGAATTTTTCTGTGCTTTTGTCCTTTCCATTTGGAGAAAATAAAAGACGGTGGCGACTCTTGCTTCCGTGACATTTCGCGAACCAGCGTTAAACAGTCAGTTCCGGATCCACCGATCACAGTTGGAAAGCTGACTTATGGCCTTAGAACGTAGGTTTTGCTTATGCCTACTTTGGTGCTAATTTTGGCTCTCTTAGTGCAGGTTTGGGACAATAATAACACAGTAGTAGCAACAAGTTTTAGGCTTTGTTTGTAGGTCTATTTTTGGCAATTTTACAGGACTGGCCTGTGGGGCTGTTTTGGTTTTTGTATGATGCAGGTTTTATCTTTTTCTCTTTCATCTTTCTATGATATAAATCTAATATGCTTTTTATTCCAATAAATATGAAGGGTTTGCCATTAGGAAAATGATGACAGGGTCTTGAGCTATTTGATAGCTGTTATTTTTCATGAATTGCTGTTGTGTTATACTTGCTGCTGCCTGTTATTTTGCAGTGTCGTTTGGCTTGTTCTGCTTGTTGTTACATGTTGCTTAGCTGCCTTGATTTTGTTGTCTTGTTGGTTTTTGTTGCAGCCTTGGTTTTGCATTTTGTTGTCTTAATTTTGCAGTAAAAAAGTTTGTGAATGTATTTTCCTTTAGTTGTGATGCGCTGCTATTTTCCTTTTTGTGGTGCAGTTTTGCTTTCTTGTTTTTGTGCAGCAGTTGTTTGCATTTGTTGCCTTGCTGGTTGGCAATTTTTCTTTCCTCCCTTTTTGTGAACCAAAGAGGACAAATTTTTGTGATTTGCAATTTGGGAGAAAATAAACCATGATTAAAAAATAAATCCCTCTTTAACTGATTCCAAATGCAAACCCTCATGATGAGCATTTTCTCTTAACAAATAATAGTTTGGAAATTTTCATATGTTAATTGCTTGCTAATTTTTCCTTTTCTTTGTTTCATGAGCACGAGTATTGGCTGGCAAGCGGGGTTGTAAGATGAAAAGGCCGAGGCTAGCAAAGAACATGGACGATTTTCTTGAAGAGGAAGCAACAAAAATTGAAGAAGAAACATTTATTTTCTTTTTGCTTTGTAAACAACGATTATAACTTGTGATTTCTCATTCATAACATGCTTTGTAACTTCTCCCAAAATGTAATGCACAAACTTAAATGAATTTTATCAATGATGAACCTTGTTGTGTGGAAATTGAATAACTCTTGAATCTTGTTTGAATTTCGAAATTCTCCCTTGAATAATTTGAATGCACACTTTTACCTTGTAACTTAAACTTCAAGAAATTGCGAGCATTTGTTGTAACTTGTATTTCCACCAATCATGCGCCTTATCTTCCAGACTCTAATCAAACTCTTGCGCAAAGTAAATTCTTAAGAATTTAATTCCCTTTGGTTAATTCGAACCCAAAACAACGGTCACTCAAACCTTATCTTCATATCACGCCTGAACCAAACTTGCACTCTTAAACAAAACTTTAACTTTGAGACTCACATCACAAGTAACTTGTAACATAAGCAACCAAAACATGTCTTGACGGTCATTGTTGTACCCCAAAATTTGCCCTCTCATTTTATCAACATTTCTCATCACAAGGCTCTTGGAACTCAAGATCAAGCTAGGGTTTGCTCTGCTTAAGACATCTCCTTGCACTGATGACCTAAACTAGGGTTTGAGTTTGCACAGGGATTTTTGGACCTTCAATGCTCAAATTGACTTTCATACTTCTTTTTGGACTCATAAGTTTGTCCATACCAGGTTTCAAGCCTTGAATCAAATTTTTGCTCAGTCAATTGGACAGTTGACCCAGAAATCAACTGTATTCGGGGAAAAGTCAACTGTGGCCAATTTACAGTCAAACCTCATGAATTTTGACCCACATCAACATTATGAACTCATATGAACCATTTTATCAAGTTTGGACCACAACTCCACAAGAAAGTTGATCATATCACCAAAAGGGCAAAATGGTCATTTTTAGGGTTTTTTATTGTACAAAGGCAATTTCTGACTTTTTGACCTAGCCAATGGCAAATTAAGCTCAACCATAGAATCAAGGACTCAATTGAATCATCTTGACATGTTCAACAAGTTCAAAAGATCTCAAATGCATGGGATTGACAAATGAATTTTTCAATCAACTGATCAAAATTTGACTGTACACTGAAAAGTCAAACTTTGACTTTTTGGTCAAAATCAAGTGCCAAGGGTCATTTTTCATCAAGATGTGCCAAATTATGAAACTTGTTCATCAAGAAACCCAGAATTGCAAATTAGGGTTTGAAATTGAAAATTTTCATAACTTAGAATTTTTCTAAGTTATGGAATTTTCTTAATTTTTCCTAACTTTGTCCCACATTTTCACCATGATGCAAATGGATTCAAACAAAACTTACAACATGAAAGTTGTATTCCTCCACAAAGTCCACAACTTTAATTCAGAAAGTTTTCTCAAAAGAAGCTTGGATCTCAAGTTATGATTTTTGGAACAAGGGTCCCTACAACATTTAACTTTGAGAAATTTTGCCCTAGTTTAGGCAGGATTTTGACCTATCTTCTTGGCCATTTTTCACATAGTTAAACTTGGAGTCTCAAGTTGCACTTCAAATATGGATTATAGAGCATGTTGCAAGCTTTTCAAATTGTCCAAGAACTCCTCAAACACATTTGTGGTTAGGGATAATCAAATGTTTGAAGTTGGCAAAAACTCACTTTGTATCCATGGCAAATTCATGTTCACTCAAGTGGCATTTTCAAACCAGCATGCTTTTTACTAGTTTGCAGGCCTCTAAACCAATTCATACTCCTTAATTAAATGCAAATCTATCAGTCTAAGCATTTGTTTTGACCATTTGGGCATTATACACAAAACTAAGCCCTAAGTAGAAAAAAGCAAATTCCCATTTTTGAAAAGGTATGCTTTATGTCAAACCATGATCTTTGAAGCATAGGGCCATATCTCAGAAGCCAAATCAAATCCACAAATTCCAGAAACCAAGAGGATTATATGCAACATATTTTATGGCTAGTACAGGCCTGTATTGACAACTTCCACTTTCTTGCTTCAAAAACAAGAAAAACTTGCCAAATACTTAGAACTTGAAAACCAGACATTGTTAGCTTACACAAACACTTTGAACAACTTTCACACAACCCTTTGAGCAAGAAACACGAGTACTTGAGCCTCAAAACCTCCCATAGCCAGAAATCACTCTTCTTTGGCAAAACAGGGCAGGTGCTGCAACTTGAGTGCCATAGCTCATTTGGCTCGTGCGTTTTTCCCCTTTTTGCTTCAAACACCTTCCATTCAACTCACTCAAGCTATCCCAAACCTCCATTGCCAACTGTAACTCCATTTACAGTGTTCACCATTTTCATTTCAAGCTTGTGCAGGTTGAGTTCTAGAAGCTGATTCAGGGACATTCAAGGCAAGCTAGCTATTGGAAAAGATCAAGTGAAGTTCAGGCAAGCTACCAGACACCTCAAAACTTGTTGAGAAGCACTGCATTGCCCTACACGAATCCAACTGAAACAGATTTTTCATCGCTTTATATCTCTCTATTTAGGAACATTTAGCCTTAGGTTTGTGAATAAAAAATGTAGTATTCAATGCCATGAAGCTGTACATATGCTCAGTTTTCATTTATATTAAGTGTGCTAGGAGAATTTCATCCATGAACATGCTGAAAAAACTAGGTCAGATATTAAGTGTGAGTTTTCGCAAAAGATCACGTATACAGGATGTAGCATTTGAACAGGGCAAGCACGCGTTCTTTTGTTTGGAGGAAGAAGATGAAGTTGACTTGGGCTGGGCTTGGCCTGGCTTGCTTCTAACACCCCTCTTTTCAGTTTCACACCCCTGGCCCAATTTCTTATATTTTTGCATTTTTGAATTTTTGTTTTCTTTTCTGACTTTGTTATTTTATTTCCAAATATAATTTATGCTCAAAAAATATTTTCATAATTTTTTTAATTTATTTGGCATTTTATTCTAATTTTTTCTAACATTAAAAGTATTTAAATTTTCTTTTATATTATTAAGACTTGAAAAATATTTACATTTTATACTTTTATTTTTGTTCTTTACTTTTATTTATATTAAAAATATTTTCTTGAATATATTTTATTTTTGTACATATTTTATTTTATTTTGTACACATTTAATTTGATTAATATACACATAATAAACATATATACTTTTATTTTATTAAATACTTAGAATAAAAATACAAAAAATATTACATTTTTATTTTTATTATTATTTATACTAAAAAATACCTTTTTTGAGTATATTTTATTTTTGTACATATTAATATATTTTTTGTATATAAATAATATATTATATTTATTTTCTTAAAGAAATTAGGGTTTACCCTTAAACAAATAAAATTAATCTTTTATTTATTTATTTCTTTATACTTTTTTACATCAAAAATATTTTTACATACATAAACAAACAAAAACCATTTTTTGTATAATTCATATTTATTTAATATTTATTTATTTTGTTTATTTAAATATTGTACATTTAAATATTTATGCATTGTGATTCAATTTGGGTGTAATAGTAAATTAGGGTTTATATTTCTTGTCAAATATCCCCCATTCAAAATTGTACCCCCATCCCCATAATCTTGTTGTAATAGCTTAGAACTTTAAATTCTCCCATTTTACGCTTTCAATTATACCATGATTAGAGAATTAGGGTTTGTATGCAAAATCCAAATTAACAAATAGTTTGACCTAATCAAAGACAAAAATGCATGAAAGTCAAACACAATACACACTTGCACCCCTAGGGTTACAATCCACTTGTTGCCTTCAAAATGGGCCATGGTATGCATGTTGGGTACTTTGGCAAAACAAAAACAAAACAAAAGATCATAGTCCATCGATGACGCTATCTTGGTTGCCTAAACAAAAATGATCAAGTCCCTCAATAAAATTGCCAAAGACACCTAACACAATTGCTATCATGGTCTATACGATGACCCGCGCCTGTCCCGCTTAACATCCTAACACAAGGTTGTTCACCAAATGCAATGGTGAAACAACACTGTCAAAAGGGTTAAAAACATAAGAAAGATCTTTGAGTAAAATAGGGTAGATAGCTCTTAGTTACTTGATCAAAAGCTTGCAAAAACATCCTTGCTATTTTCAAACACACTTCACAACACAATTTCAAAACATTTCCCAAAACAAACTTTCAAAACATTGAAATCTTTTCAAAAGACAAAAACACCTTTGTATACATTCAAACAAGAATCATTACAAAGGTTGCCACAACGATGGCCTCTTTTCAAAACATCTTTCAAAACCACACACAAAGCACCATTTCAAACAATTGGAAAAGCAAAGCAAGTGATCTAAACAAGTAAGTAAGAGCCCATGGATAACCATGGATGAAAAGGGTGCTTGCACCTTCCCTTTTCATAATCTACTCCCCGAACCCAAGAAAACATCTCAAAGGTCTTTCCTGTGCTTTTTGACCTTTCCTTAGGATAAAATAAAAAGTCGGTGGCGACTCTTGCTAAACCGAAACATTTGCAAACACAAACGCGAAACCTCAAGTCAGTTCTCCCACTGTATCACAGAACTGGCGACTCTGCTGGGGAATATTCTAAAAATGGAGTGACCTTAGGGTTTACATCACCTTTTGAATGCTTATCTTGTTTGCTTTGATTGCTTTACATTTTGTTCTCTTGTTTGGGTTTTGAATCCTCCACCCAGATTTTTGGGAAACATTCATAGGTAAATAGCAATACGTTGTGGAAACTGTGCGGGGTATACCAACATGGTTGAAGCAATAGCTATATTAGTGCGACATATTTGTGAGTACCGGTAGCCTTTGAGTCAATCAAAGAGAATACGAAGCTGCTGAGTGATGTCATGAAGCACTAATGAACACTTAGAACCTTACTTGACCATCTTGGCCTTATTAGGGGTAGTGAGATGACAGGCTTTGGTGCAGTCCGAAGTTGGTAGATACTCGATACTACACTCATTGAGGGTTGTTTTCTTGGAAAATTTTGGTCGCCAGTTAAGTGGCTAAACCAAAACAATGAACATAGAAAATAATCCAGTGACATTCAGCTCCTTAGAACCCGTTTACTATTTATAGGACAAGTTGAGCCAACTAACTTCAAGAGGGTACTTACCTATGAAACCTCATGCAAGCCTGAAACTAGGGTTTTGTGTGACTTGTTTGTACATGTGCTTGTGCATACATCATGAACATCACAAAGCACCATTTCAAACAATTGGAAAAGCAAAGCAAGTGATCTAAACAAGTAACTAAGAGCCCATGGATAACCATGGATGAAAAGGGTGCTTGCACCTTCTCTTTTCATAATCTACTCCCCGAACCCAAGAAAACATCCCAAAGGTCTTTCCTGTGCTTTTTGACCTTTCCTTAGGATAAAATAAAAAGTCGGTGGAGACTCTTGCTAAACCGAAACATTTGCAAACACAAACGCGAAACCTCAAGTCAGTTCTCCCATTGTATCACTGAACTGGCGACTCTGCTGGGGATATTCTAAAAGTGGAGTGACCTTAGGGTTTAGATTTCCTTTTGCATGCTTATCTTGTTTGCTTTGATTGATTTACATTTTGTTCTCTTGTTTGGGTTTTGAATCCTCCACCCGGATTTTTGGGAAACATTCATAGGTAAATAGCAATACGTTGTGGAAACTGTGCGGGGTATATCGACATGGTTGAAGCAATAACTATATTAGTGCGACATATTTGTGAGTACCGGTAACCTTTGAGTCAATCAAATAGAATACAGGGCCGCTGAGTGATGTCATGAAGCACTAATGAACTCTTAGAACCTTACTTGACCATCTTGGCCTTATTAGGGGTAGTGAGATGACCGGCTTTGGGGCAGTCCGAAGTTGGTAGATACTCGATACTACACTCATTGAGGGTTGTTTTCTTGGAATATTTTGGTCGCCAGTTAAGTGGCTAAACCAAAACAATGAACATAGAAAATAATCCAGTGACATTGAGCTCCTTAGAACCCGGTTACTATTTATAGGACAGGTTGAGCCAACTAACTTCAAGAGGGTACTTACCTATGAAACCTCATGCAAGCCTGAAACTATGGTTTTGTGTGACTTGTTTGTACATGTGCTTGTGCATACATCATGAACATCATAAAGCATCATATGCATCCACTAACCATTTCAAGGGTTTGGATCTTCATCTTTGTTCTTGTTTTGTAGGTCATGGAATCACTTCGCAGGAAAACAATTCAAGTTAACCTTGTGAGAATCCCTCCTCAGCTCAAGGAGCTCACTTCCAAGATTCCAGAGAGTTCTCTCTTCAGTGAAAGACATGGTAGACTTCTCAACTTGGTCAACTCCAACATTGAAGAAGAAATGGTGAAAGTTCTCTTCCAGTTCTTTGACCCCCCTACACCACTGTTTCACATTCCCTGATTACTAACTAGTACCTACTTTGGAGGAATTTTATCAACTCCTGAGGATTCCTATTCTCCATCAACTACCCTACAACGGTTCGGAAATAGAACCAAAGCCTGAAGATGTTGCTCAAGCATTAGACTTGCAACCATCTGATATCAAAGGACATTGGGAAACCAGAAGTGGTGTCAAGGGTTTCTTGGCAAAGTTTCTGTTTGAGAAAGCACAAGACTGCTGGAATTCTCTAGATCTACAAGATTTTGAAGAGATTGTGGCACTCCGCATCTATGGGTTGGTTTTGTTCCCAAACCCTGATTAGCTTATAGATGTGAACGCTGTCAAGATTTTCATATCTCGGAATCCTGTGCCTACATTGCTTGTGGACATCCTACATTCATTTCACACATGAACAATGAGGAAAATAGGTGTTCTCATGTGTTGTACTTCTCTTCTAGCAAGGTGGTTTATTTCTCACCATCCCCAAACAGTTTTGAAGAATGAGCAGGGTTTAAGGTGGTCACAACGGTTGATGACCCTCACACATTCTGATGTTCATTGGTGTTCTCAGTCCAGAGAAAATGTCATCATCATTGATCGTTGTGGAGAATTCCCTAATGTCCCACTACTTGGCATTAGGGGAGGCATCACCTACAACCCCTGTTTAGCTCTAAGGCAATTTGGGTATGCCTGGAGGGACGACCCTCATGATATGTTGATTCTTGACCTAGTTTTTGACTTCGACAATGATGCGCAAGGACTTCGACAAAGGTTTATCCGAGCTTGGAGGATGCCCAACAAGGTGGATAGTAAGACACTAGGGCACAAGAATTCCATCCCCCTCGAGCCTTATCTCAAGTGGGTATGAACCCGCGCCCAGAGTCTTATGATGCCATACCCTCACATTCTCCCCGTGATCAAAGAGCCTGTTACGGAAGGAGAGGTTCCATACACCTTCCTACATCCAGACATGCCAACATCATTGGAAGAATTACAAAAGAGTTGGATACAACTCAAAGAGGAACAAAATACTTTTGAAGCCAGCTTCTATGCCAGTGAGAAGAAGGTTTTGGAGCTTACCCGCCGACTTCATGAGGAGGAAACTCTCAACACTTACATCGCACCAAAGAGGATGTGCAATGTCTTTTTACATTAAGAATTTTGTAATATTTTGCCCATGGGCCATTTATGTACTAACAAATTTCTTCTTAATATGACGTGTGTTCCTTTTTGTTTGCAACAAATTTGAATTTCTGAATCCTTGAATGCATTGCATGAATAACATATCATTCATCATATGCATAAACAGTTCTTCACGCCAGGTTTCCTTATCTTTCTGATGTTTATTTCAGCAAGATGGATTTGGAGCAGACGGTTAAGGATCTGCAAGCATAGAATTCGCAATTCCAGCAACTCCTCATGACCTTAGCAAAGGGTCAAGAGGACCTTAAAGCACTGTTGGAGAAAGATAAAGAGAAAAAGAAGAAAAGGACTGGTATGACCACTATGGGAAGAAGGTTTGAAAACCAGGCCAGAAAAGTTCTCGGGTTCCCCTCAACGTCTGATGAAGGGATTGGTAAAGGAAAAGGAGTTGCGATGCCTTCCGAATCTGAAGTTGAAGAAGAAGAAGAAGAAGAGGATGGAGATTACTCCAAACAGCAATATCCCCCGGCGGATGATAAGTATAAAAATCTTGAGGATCGGTTGGCAGCCATGGAGTTGCAAAGGGTACATAGTTTAGATTTCAAAGAACTAGGGTTGGTCGTTGGGATCGTCATTCCTCCCAAGTTCAAAGTTCCTACATTTGCTAAGTATGACAGTTTGTCCTGTCCAAAGATGCACCTGAGATCCTACGTCAGAAAGATCCAACTTCACTCCTCTGATAAGGATCTTTGGGTCCATTTTTTACAAGATAGCTTGTCAGGTACACAATTGGACTGGTTTTATCAACTTGAGAGGTCTGAGGTTCATAACTGGGAAGATTTAGCTGCTTCTTTCTACCAACAATACCACTACAATGCAGATTTAGAGCCTACTCGTACTCAACTACAAAGTATGGGTATGGCCTCTAATGAGGGATTTAAGGAATATGCCCAAAAGTGGCGGGATTTGGCTGGAAGGGTGCAGCCACCATTGTCGGGTAGAGAGTTGGTTGACATGTTTTTAGGGACTCTGTCAGGTCCATTCTTCAATCATTTAATCGGGAGTTCATCTGCAGGATTCACCGAATTAATTCTGACCGGCGAAAGGGTCGAGGCTGGCATTAAAAGTGGTAAGATTCAGAAAGATGCCTCCGCTTCCACTGCTATTAAGAAGACCTTCCCAGCTTAGAAGGAAGTTTCTGCTGTTCATAACCAAAGAAACCAAGGAAGAACAGAGCGTCAACCAACGGTAGGGGCTGTGATGATCCAAAACTCTTCAACCGATCAACCTCGCAGCAATCAACCAAGAGCTAATCAGCAAAGGGTAGAAAGGCCACAACGGGAATTCACCCGAATCAATATGACACCGGCTCAAGTCCTCCCTCATCTGTTAAAGCTGAATCTCACCAACTTGAAAGAAGCGCCGAAAAACCCTAATACCTCTTCTCCTTATTATCACTCCAATGCAAAATGTGCATACCATTCTGACAGTGTAGGGCATGATACCAACAACTGTTGGGCTCTTAAAAACAAGATCCAACACTTAATAGACGCCAAGGAGGTAGAATTTGATGCGCCCGAAAAGCCAAATGTGATTTCTGCCCCAATGCCGAAGCACGGTCATAATGTCCATGCCGTTATGGAAGATCTTCATGTCACCACCGTTAATGAATTAATGACTCTGTTACCAGTGATTAAAGTGAATTTGATGAAAGCCGGGATATTCCCAGGCTGTGGAAAAGACTGTTACTTCTGTTCAAACTTGCAAGCTGATTGCCCATTGTTGAAATCAGGCATCCAACGCCTGATGGATACCCAAGAGATCCTCTTTCAAAAGACTCCTGTTGATACTATCACTCATGTTACTCCTATCACTTTCGATACTCCAACAATTGACATTGCCATAATAACCATCTCCGACAATCTTCCCAAGACCTGCAAAAGGCCTGTCAAGATTACGCTTGATCCTAAGTTTGTGCCGTTGAAAATCACCATGTCGGGGCCTGTCCCGTATAAATCTAACAAGATGATACCATGGAACTACGGAGGAGAAATCTTCTACCATGGTATCAAGCAGATTGAGTCAGTCCAAGAGAATTCCAATGATGAAACCACTGATATAGGGAATATAGCAGGAACAAGCAAGATAACTCGCAGCGGAAGGATCTTCTCTCCGGAGATTGCTCCTCCACGAGCAGTCTTCGGACCCACGAGAGTTTTTGTGCCTGTCAAGCCATCTGTGCAAAGTCTGATAATTGAAGAACTTGATACTCCTGAAGATAGACCCTCTGATGTTACTACCAAAGGTAAGGGGATACTAGAAGCGCCTGTCAGGATGAAGGCTCAGACTGTGGTAATCCCAGAGACCACCCGGAAAGAGATAGAAGAAATCTTAAAGATAATCAAAAAGAGCGACTACGATGTGTGGAGCAGCTAGGGCAGACCCCTTCCAAAATCTCCATGTTGGCTCTCCTACTCTGCTCAGAGGCTCATGCTAAGGCCTTAATCAAATTTCTAAAGACGGCACACATGCCTCAAGAAACTTCTGCTGACCAGTTTCAAGAGTGCGTGGCTAGCCTTACTGCCGATAACGGTCTTGGTTTTTCTGATGCTGATTTGACCCCTAAAGGAAGGAAGCACAACGACATGCTGCATGTCTCGGTAGAGTGCAGAGGAACTACACTTGCCCATGTTCTGGTTGACACCGGTTCATCTTTAAATGTGCTATCAAAGAAGGCGTTGGATAGATTGGACTGCGAAGGATTGACCCTAAAGTCCAGTAACATCGTTGTTAGAGCCTTCAACGGTTCTAAGAGGATGGTTCACGGAGAAGTGGATATTCCAATCAAAGTGGGTACATAAATTTTCAACTCTACCTTTTATGTGATGGACATCCGTCCTTCATATTCATGCTTGTTGGGAAGGCCATGGATCCACAACGCTGGGGCAGTCACTTCCTTTTTACACCAAATGCTAAAGTACCCAGTACAAGGCAAGATTATAACGGTGCAAGGTGAGGAAGAGTACATGATAAGTCACCTCAACTCCTTTCGCTATGTGGAGTTGGATGGTGAGTTCATAGAAACGCCTTTCCAACATTTTGAAGAGGTTTCTCCTGAAATCGCAATTGCAAAGACAATGATTAATGTGCCTATCGTTTCCAAGCCTGTGTAAAGAATGGCATCCCTCAAAGATGCGGAGGCCATAATCAAAGAAGGGAGGAGTATAGTATGGGGGAAATTGCCTGATTTTTCTCATAAGACGGACAAGTTCGGACTAGGTTTTACTGCTGCTGGCCAAAAAGTTGTGCGTCGCTCCCGGGCTGGAGGACCACCCGTAAAAATCACTCACCATGGAATTAATGCCTTAGAAGATGATGATGAAGAAGACAACTTTGAAGATTGGATCTTTCCAACCGTCGAAGGAGGATTAAGCAACTGGGAAGCGAAAGACTTCGTTCCCATCACTTTCATCAACCAGTAATTTATCTTTGAACAATTTCCTATTTTGGTCTGTAATAATTAAACAATTCGTACACTATTTTCACTTTATGCCTTACCCGGGGGAATATAGGTCCATTTGTAAGGGCTTTGATTTCTTCATTATCATATGCCATTTTTAAGTGAATCATTGGACGTTTTCATCTATAAACTGTTGTGTTCATTTTCTTTCCCTTTACATTTTGATTTGTTTAATGATGGCTAACCCTTACACACACCCACACTCACAAAATGCAGGTACCCATCAACTCCGGATTCCATGGGTGACTATCTGCTTTAGCCTTCGGTGACTCTGAAGATTTGGTCAATCATGCCGAGTACGAAGGTGATGAAGACTGTGAAGTGCCTGGAGAGTTAGCCAGACTTTTGCAATAAGAAGAGAGGGCTATTTTGCCCCATGAAGAGTTACTAGAAACCATCAATCTAGGAACATAGGAAGACAAGAAAGAGGTTAAGGTGGGTGCCAACCTGGAGCCAAGTGTCAAAGAGCGTCTAGTTCAACTATTGAACGAATATGTTGAGATCTTTGCCTGGTCCTATGAAGACATGTCGAGACTAGATACAGATATCGTGGTTCACCGTCTCCCTACAAGAGAAGATTGTCCACCGATCAAACAAAAAGTCCGCCGAATGAGGCCCGACATCTCTGAAAAGATTAAAGCTGGGGTGATGAAGCAATTTAATGCTGGTTTTCTGGATGTTACTTCCTATCCACAATGGGTTGCTAACATCGTGCCCGTGCCTAAAAAGGACGGCAAAGTCAGAATGTGTGTGGACTATCAGGACTTAAAAAGGGCTAACCCTAAAGATGATTTTCCACTGCCACACATTGACATCTTGGTTGACAACACAGCTCAACACAAGGTATTTTCCTTCATGGATGGATTCTCGGGATACAACCAGATCAAAATGGCCCCCGAAGACATAGAGAAGACTACTTTTGTCACGCAGCGGGGTACCTTCTGCTATAAAGTGATGCCATTCGGACTGAAGAATGTTGGGGAAACCTATCAACGTGCCATGGTAGCTTTGTTTCATGATATGATACATCATGAGATTGAAGTCTACGTAGACGACATGATAGCCCGTTCACAGACAGAAGAAGAACACCTTGATCATCTGTAAAAGCTGTTTGTCAGATTGAAGGAATATAAGCTCAGACTGAACCCTAGCAAGTGCACTTTTGGAGTCAGGTCTGGTAAACTTTTGGGATTTATCGTCAGCAACAAGGGCATTGAGGTTGATCCTGCTAAAGTCAAATATATACAAGAAATGCCTGCCCCCCACACTGAAAAGGAGGTTAGAGGTTTCTTGGGACGCTTAAACTATATTGCGAGGTTCATCTCTCACCTAACATCTACCTGTGAGCCAATCTTCAAGCTGTTGAAGAAAGATTAGGTGGTTGAATGGAACAATGATTGTCAAGTTGCTTTTGATAAGATCAAGGAGTATTTGCTAGAACCTCCTATCTTGATGCCACCCGCCGAAGGAAGGCCGTTAATCATGTATCTGACTGTTTTGGATAACTCAATGGGGTGCGTACTGGGCCAACATGACGAGTCTGGCCGAAAAGAGCATGCCATTTATTACCTTAGCAAAAAGTTTACCGACTGTGAGACTCGCTACTCACTGCTCGAGAAAACTTGTTGCGCTTTGGTATGGGCTGCTCGCCGACTAAGGCAGTATATGTTGACACATACCACTTTGCTGATTTCTAAAATGGATCCGATCAAGTATATCTTCGAGAAACCTGCTTTATCTGGAAGAATCGCTAGATGGCAAATGATCCTGACAGAGTATGATATCCAGTATACTACCCAAAAATCTATCAAGGGGAGTGTACTAGCTGACCATCTAGCTCATCAAGCCGTCGAAGATTACCAATCTATGAGGTTCGACTTCCTTGACGAGGACATTATGACATTGGACAACATTGAAGATAACGGACCGTATGACGGACCTGAACAAGGATCCGGATGGACCCTGTACTTTGATGGTGCTTCAAATGCACTTGGAAACGGTATCGGTGCGGTACTTATTTCTCCGGAAGGTTGCCATACACCTTTCACTGCCTGACTTTGCTTCAGTTGTACCAATAACATGGCTGAATATGAAGCTTGTATCTTTGGTCTCAAGGCTTCTATTGACTTGGGAATCAAATCTTTGGTCGTATTTGGAGACTCAGCTTTGGTTATCAGTCAAATCAAAGGAGAGTGGGATACTAAACATCCTAATCTTATCCCATACAAAGAACATGTCCTGACATTGTTTCCTCATTTCGAGCAGATTACCTTTGAGCACTTCCCGCGAGAAGAAAATCAGCTAGCAGATGCTCTGGCTACAATGTCTTCCATGTTTAAACTCAATTAGGATAATGAGGCTCCCCATATCACCATCGAGCGAATGGACGAACCTACGCACTGTCATGAGATTAATACCGAAGAAGTAGTGGAACAACCCTGGTTTCATGAAATCAAAAGGTATCTCCAGACCCGAGAATACCCTGAAGGAGCTTCCGTCAATGACAAAAAGTTCTTAAGGAGATTTGATGCCAAGTTCTTCCTGAGCAATGGTATCCTATATAAGCGCAACTATGATTGTGTTCTACTTCATTGTGTGGATAAAGTTGAAGCTGAGTTGATCATGACTGATAATCATAGTGGCACCTTTGGCACCCACTTAAGCGGACATACGATGGCTAAGAAGATTCTAAGGGCAGGCTACTACTGGTCTACCATGGAAGCTGATTGTCATCAATATTCTCGTACTTGACACAAATGCCAAGTATATGCTGACAAGGTACATATTCCTCCAGTTCCTCTCAACGTCCTAACAGCTCCTTGGCCATTCTCAATGTGGGGAATCAACATGATTGGAGAGATCAAGCCTACGGCATCCAATGGACATCGCTTCATCTTGGTCGTTATTGATTATTTTACCAAGTGGGTCGAAGCAGCTTCCTATGCCTCTGTTACAAAGAATGTGGTTGCCTGCTTCATTAAGCAGAATCTCATATGCCAATATGGTATCCCTGACAAGACCATCACGGACAACGGTACAAATTTGAATAATATTGTGATCACCGCTCTGTGCGAGCAGTTCAAGATTCAACATCACAATTCATCTCCCTATCGGCCAAATATGAACGGTGTTGTTGAAGCCGCAAACAAAAATATCAAGAAGATCATTCAAAAGATGACAGTCACCTACAAAGACTGGCATGAGATGTTACCGTTTGCTCCGCATGGATATCGTACCACGACGCGTACTTCAACTGGGGCAACCCTCTTTTTGTTGGTATATGGCATGGAAGATGTTTTACCTATGGAAGTTCAAATTCCTTCCTTAAGAATTATGAAGGATACTGGTTTGAGTGAAGACGATTGGATTCAGACCCGGCTTGATCAGCTTAATTTGATCGACGAGAAGCGACTTACTGCTGTTTGTCATGGTCAGGCGTATCAGAAACGGATGATCAAGGCTTTCAACAAGAAAGTCAGGCGTCAGGTATATCAAGTCGGAGATCTTGTAATCAAGTGGATTATCTTTCCGCAAAATGATCCCAGGGGCAAGTGAACTCCTACTTATGAAGGACCATTTATGATCAAGAACATCTTTTCCGGTGGGGCAATGATTCTGACCACCATGGACGGTGACGACTTGCCGCACCCTGCGAACGCAGACATAGTTAAAAGATACTGCGCATAAAACGACCCGACAAGTTGAAAACCCGAAAGGGCGACTTGGGCAAAAATGGGCATCCCGGTGAATCGAAAACCCGAAAGGGCGGTTCAGGCAAAAATTAGGGATAAATAAAAAAATCTATACACCCGGCAAGTTGAAAACCCGAAAGGGCGACTTGGGAAAAAAGGGTTTCCCGGTGGACTGAAAACCCGAAAGGGAGGTCCAGGCAAAAGTTAGGGAATTAAAGCGTATGACTGCGTCTTGTCGGATCACTTTAAGGACAATCTCTTCACCAACAAGCTCCAAGCTTCTGATCTATCCAATCACCCGCGGACGAAGCAACGAATGGACAAGATACTCAGAGTTGTGAAGGCTATAGCAGAATGGGAACCCCATGGAATTGTTACACATAGCCATCTTTCTTTTTGTATAAATTTTTTCTCAATTTTTTCGACAAAATTCTCTTCCTAGGATGTCTGTCTCCTTTCTACAAAGATACTTACAAAAGTTAATACAAAAATACTTCAAAGTGCAAAAATTTGCCTGCCTTTCTTTTCTTTTTACACTTATGTTTTATTTGAAAACGTCCAATGGTTTGTTAAATAGGCATATGCATTTGAATATAATCATTGCTTACAAATAAAACGAAATGAGAAAGGATAATTACTGGTAGGTCGAAAGTGTAGGAAAATGTCTTTAGGCTATTCCAGAAGAAATCCCCTGCAGTATGTCATTCAGATCCTCAACAAAGCTAAAACCTTGAGGTACATATCCCCAGCGGAGTTAAATTTTAAAATTCCCATCAGAGTTAAGTCTCTAAACTCCTGATCCCCAGTGGAGCCCGAAAACTTTGAACTACAGACCCTCAGCGAAGATGAAACCTTCTTCCCCAGCGAAGTCAAATTTCCAATTATCAATCCCCAGCGGGAACCATTCAGCTTTCCCCAATTTCCCCAGCAGGTTATCTTAAAAGTCTGAGAATCAACCAGATAACAGTTAACTTTTTGTTTTATCCCCAACTAGGACAATTCTCCAGTAGATTGGCATACAACCCAAGCTCCTGATTTCCCCGGCAGAATAAACACTCTCCCCACAAAATTATTTCCCAACAGAACGAAGATTCTAGTTCCTGTCTCTCCATTTGAAGCCTCCCAAGTTTTAATTCCCCCAGTAGAGGTCGTCGGATTTTTCCTTATTTCCCCAGGAAGGTCATGAAGAATCCTCATTCCCCACAGAAGTTGTCAAAACTCTTGCTAATCCCCACAAGTCACCAAGGATTTTCAATCCCCAACAATCGTCCCAAGATTTCTCATTCTCAACAATCAAAGATTTTTGGAATCCTCAGCATCGGTCAAGGATTTACTTTCTCCTGCAGCAGTCAAAGATTTCATTATCTCCAGTTATCAAGGATTTATTTTCCTCAGCAAGACAGCTACTCAACTTACATGCACATCCATTACATTCATTAATAGAACATATTTTATTGCATCATACATATCATGCAACATAACTTTGTGCTTTAGCTAACATTTTACCCTTTTCAGGATAAGATTAAAAAGCTATCGTTAACAACTAATAAGAGATTTCAGATACAGTATGGATACACCCCAGACACGGCAGTCATTCTATAACTCATTCAGAATTTCAAAAGTCAGATACAGTATGGATACACCCCAGCCACGGCGGCCATTCTATTTCTCATTTAGATGCAACTATCAACTTCAAGTTCAGATACACTTCAGACACGGAAGTCATTTTGTCACTTGTCCATATCCCAGTTATAGTACGGATACACTCCAAACACGGAAGTCATTCTGTTACTCATATAGATCTCAACTTCAGATACAATTCAGATACACTCCAGACACGGTTGCCATTCTGTCACTCATTCGAAATTTATCCCCAGCACATAGATGCTCCATACACAGATGTTTCTCTGTCACCCATTCAGAATACAGATACACTCCAGACACGACAGTCATTCTGATGTTTATTCCAGAATCAAATACAGTTACAGCTCGAATATGCTCTAGACACAGACGCTATTCCTTTGCTCATGCAAACCTAGTCTCTAGATACAACTCAGATACGTTCCAAATACGGATACCATTCTGATGTTCATTCTCCTGGTTTTCAACAAACAAGTTTTGGATGGCATCTCTAAGCCCATCTCCAGCAATATTCTACCATCTCTAAATGGCATATTTAAGCCCATTCCCTCAGTTACATTTTTGACGAGTGCAAATTTACGGGTACTCTAGTGTCCAATCCTCTTTTACCTTCGAGTCACGAAAGGCAAAATTGCCAATCTAACTCTGCAGGTTCAAGAAGATTGAACATGGGCAACTGTTGTACCCCAAAATTTTCCCTCTCATTTTATTAACATTTCACATCACAAGGCTCTTGGAACTCAAGATCAAGCTAGGGTTTGCTCTGCTCAAGACATCTCCTTGCACTGATGACCTAAACTAGGGTTTGAGTTTGCACAGGGATTTTTGGACCTTCAATGCTCAAATTGACTTTCATACTTCTTTTTGGACTCATAAGTTTGTCCATACCAGGTTTCAAGCCTTGAATCAAATTTTTGCTCAGTCAATTGGACAGTTGACCCAGAAATCAGTTGTATTGGGGGAAAAGTCAACTGTGGCCAATTTACAGTCAAACCTCATGAATTTTGACCCACATCAACATTATGAACTCACATGAACCATTTAATCAAGTTTGGACCACAACTGCACAAGAAAGTTGATCAGATCACCAAAAGGGCAAAATGGTCATTTTATGGTTTTTGACTGTACAAAGGCAATTTCTGATTTTTTGACCTAGCCAATGGCAAATTAAGCTCAAACATAGACTCAAGGACTCAATGGAATCATCTTGACATGTTCAACAAGTTCAAAAGATCTCAAATGCATGGGATTGACAGATGACTTTTTCAGTCAACTGATCAAAATTTGACTATACACTGAAAAGCCAAACTTTGACTTTTTGGTCAAAATCAAGTGCCAAGGGTCATTTTTAATCAAGATGTGTCAAATTATGAAACTTGTTCATCAAGAAACCCAAAATTGAAAATTAGGGTTTGAAATTGAAAATTTTCATAACTTAGAATTTTTCTAAGTTATGAAATTTTCTTAATTTTTCCTAACTTTGTCCCACATGTTATCCATGATGCAAATGGATTAAAACAAAACTTATAACATGAAAGTTGTAGTACTCCACAACGTCTACAACTTTTATTCACAAAGTTTTCTCAAAAGAAGCTTGGATCTCAAGTTATGATTTTTGGAACAAGGATCCCTAAAACTTTTAACTTAGAGAAATTTTACCCTAGTTTAGGCAGGATTTTGACCTATCTTCTTGGCCATTTTTCACATAGTTACACTTGTAGTATCAAGTTTCATTTCAAATATGGATTATAGAGCATGTTGCAAGCTTTCCAAATTATCCAAGAACTCCTCAAACACATTTGTGGTTAGGGAGAATCGAATGCTTGAAGTTGGTAAAAACTCACTTTGTATCCATGGCAAATTCATGTTCACTCAAGTGGCATTTTCAAACCAGCATGCTTTGTACTAGTTTGCAGGCCTCTAAACCAATTCACACTCCTTAATTAAATGCAAATCCATCAGTCTAAGCATTTGTTTTGGCCATTTGGGCATTGTACACAAAACTAAGCCCTAAGTAGAAAAAGGCAAATTCCCATTTTTGAAAAGGTATGCTTTATGTCAAACCATGATCTTTGAAGCATAGGGTCATATCTCAGAAGCCAAATCAAATCCATAAATTCCAGCAACCAAGAGGATTGTATGCAGCATATTTGATGGCTAGTACAGGCCTGTATTGATAACTTCCACTTTCTTGCTTCAAAAACAAGAAAAACTTGACAAATACTTAGAACTTGAAAACCAGCCATTGTTAGCTTACACAAACACTTTGAACAACTTTCACACAACCCTTTGAGCAAGAAACACGAGTACTTGAGCCTCAAAACCTCCCATAGCCAGAAAACACTCTTCTTTGGCAAAACAAGGCATGTGCTGCAACTTGAGTGCCATAACTCATTTGGCCCGTGCATTTTTCCCCTTTTTGCTTTAAACACCTTCCATTTAACTCACTCAAGCTATCCCAAACCTCCATTGCCAAATGTAACTCCATTTACAGTGTTCACTATTTTCATTTCAAGCTTGTGCAGGTTGAGTTCTAGAAGCTGATTCAGGGACATTCAAGGCAAGCTAGCTATTGGAAAAGATCAAGTGAAGTTCAGGCAAGCTACCAGACACCTCAAACCTTGTTGAGAAGCACTGCATTGCCCTACACGAATCCAACTGAAACAGGTTTTTCATCACTTTCTATCTCTCTATTTAGGAACATTTAGCCTTAGGTTTGTGAATAAAAAATGTAGTATTCAATGCCATGAAGCTGTACATATGCTCAGTTTTCATTTATATTAAGAGTGCTAGGAGAATTTCATCCATAAACATGCTGAAAAAACTAGGTCATATTTTGGGGCCAGAGAAATTCTCTCTGATCTTTGAGAGTTAGGATTAGTTTTTTATATGGTTGGAATCGTCTTGAAATTCTCTACAAGTTTGATGTTGTGAGTTTTGGCAAAAGATCACGTATACAGGATGTAGCATTTGAACAGGGCAAGCGCGCGTTTTTTTGTTTGGAGGAAGAAGATGAAGTTGACTTGGGCTGGGCTTGGTCTGGCTTGCTTCTAATACCCCTCTTTTCAGTTTCACACCCCTGGTCCAATTTCTTATATTTTTGCATTTTTGAATTTTTGTTTTCTTTTCTGACTTTGTTATTTTATTTCCAAATATAATAAATGCTCAAAAAATATTTCCATAATTTTTTTAATTTATTTGGCATTTTATTCTAATTTTTTCTAACATTAAAAGTATTTAAATTTTCTTTTATATTATTAAGACTTGAAAAATATTTACATTTTACACTTTTATTTTTGTTCTTTACTTTTATTTATATTAAAAATATTTTCTTGAATATATTTTATTTTTGTACATATTTTATTTTATTTTGTACACATTTAATTTGATTAATATACACATAATAAACATATATACTTTTATTTTATTAAATACTTAGAATAAAAATACAAAAAATATTACATTTTTATTTTTATTATTATTTATACTAAAAAATACTTTTTTAAGTATATTTTATTTTTGTACATATTAATATATTTTTTGTATATAAATATTATATTATATTTGTTTTCTTAAAGAAATTAGGGTTTACCCTTTAAACAAATAAAATTAATCTTTTTTTTATTTATTTCTTTATACTTTTTTACATCAAAAATACTTTTATATACATAAACAAACAAAAACCATTTTTTGCATAATTCATATTTATTTAATATTTATTTATTTTGTTTATTTAAATATTGTACATTTAAATATTTATGCATTGTGATTCAATTTGGATGTAATAGTAAATTAGGGTTTATATTTCTTGTCAAATACCCCCATTCAAAATTGTACCCCCATCCCCATAAGCATGTTGTAATAGCTTAGAACTTTAAATTCTCGCATTTTACGCTTTCAATTATGCCATGATTAGAAAATTAGAGTTTGTATGCAAAATCCAAATTAACAAATAGTTTGACCTAATCAAAGACAAAAATGCATGAAAGTCAAACACAATACACACTTGCACCCCTAGGGTTACAATCCACTTGTTGCCTTCAAAATGGGCCATGGTATGCATGTTGGGTACTTTGGCAAAACAAAAACAAAACAAAAGATCATAGTCCATCGATGACGCTATCTTGGTTGCCTAAACAAAAATGATCAAGTCCCTCAATAAAATTGCCAAAGACACCTAACACAATTGCTTTCATGGTCTATACGATGACCTGCGCCTGTCCCGCTTAACATCCTAACACAAGGTTGTTCACCAAATGCAATGGTGAAACAACACTGTCAAAAGGGTTAAAAACATAAGAAAGATCTTTGAGTAAAATAGGGTAGATAGCTCTTAGTTACTTGATCAAAAGCTTGCAAAAACATCCTTGCTATTTTCAAACACACTTCACAACACAATTTCAAAACATTTCCCAAAACAAACTTTCAAAACATTGAAATCTTTTCAAAAGACAAAAACACCTATGTATACATTCAAACAAGAATCATTACAAAGGTTGCCACAATGATGGCCTATTTTCAAAACATCTTTCAAAACCACACACAAAGCACCATTTCAAACAATTGGAAAAGCAAAGCAAGTGATCTAAACAAGTAACTAAGAGCCCATGGATAACCATGGATGAAAAGGGTACTTACACCTTCCCTTTTCATAATCTACTCCCCGAACCCAAGAAAACATCTCAAAGGTCTTTCCTGTGCTTTTTGACCTTTCCTTAGGATAAAATAAAAAGTCGGTGGAGGCTCTTGCTAAACCGAAACATTTGCAAACACAAACGCGAAACCTCAAGTCAGTTCTCCCACCGTATCACAGTCATGAACCCCAAGCTTATTTCTTGTACCCTAACTCCACAGCTGTTAACTTATAATTCAAACCCTTGAATCAGTGACTTTGAGACTTTTAATAAGAAATCTTGAAATGAGAGGAGAGGAACTCCCTGAAATCTGAGCCATCTTTGAGGCAGGCGAAAGAAACATCTCTACAGAAAATAGGGATCCAAAAACTCTAGCATCTTGGCCAACAAATAGGAAAATAAACCCTAATCCAGGCTTTGATAAATTCGAGCAAGAATCAACCTTGAAATGTGATGACAAAATTCATTCCACGATCCACTAATCGAGAACCAGAAGAATTTCCCTTTCACCTGATAAGAGAACTTCAAAACAAATTTAGACATAAAGAGGGCGCAACCCTAATACCTTAAACCAAAGTGCCTGATTCCATGAGATGCGGGATATGCAAATGACTGAGTAAAAATGGTGCAAATGGGATACAAAGTTCAAAGCCAGATAAAAGTAAAAAGATAGGACAAATTTGGGGTACGACAGCTGCCCCTATTTAATCGTCTTAAACCTGCATGTGAGATTGGCGTCATCCTTTCGAAAGTTCAAGGTGGAAGATTATTAAATACCAGGACCCGAAATTTGCCCTAGAGAGATGGTGTGGGTGTCATTTATTGGTGTGAATGTCTGCTGGTGAAGGACAAACTGGTCTCCTGGTGGATTGGTCATGATGGATAAACATGGTTGAACAATGGTGTCTCGTATTAGGGTAACGGTGCCAATACAAGGTTCTTGAGAGAGTGGGCGGTAAAGTGACTGAAAGGATATGGTCGACAATGTCACGGTGACTAAAGGTAGGATTCATAAGAAACTTAAAGATAACACGAGGGTAAATCCTGCGGAAGACTTACGACCCTAAAAGATAACGTGGGGGTAAGACCTACGAACGACCCACAACCCTAAGAGAGATATAACGAAGGTAGGATCTACGGATGATCTTCGACCTTAAAAACAATATGAGGAGAAGGTAAAGCGAAGGTAAGATCTACGACGATCTACGACCCCGAAAATATAACACGATGTTAAGATCTACGGACGATCTACGACCCTAAAAATATAACGCGATGGTAAGATCTATGGACGATCTACGACCCTAAAAATATAACGTGATGGTAAGATCTACAGACGATCTACGACCCTAAAAACAAAATGAGGAGAGGGTAAAGTCTACGGACGACCTACGACCCTAAGAGTGATAAAGTGAAGGTAAGATCTATGGACGATCTACAACCCTAAAAATATAACGCGATGGTAAGATCTACGGACGATCTACGACCCTAAAAACAAGATGAGGAGAGGGTAAAGTCTACGGATGACCTACGACCCTAAGAGAGATAAAGTGAAGGTAAGATCTATGGGCGATCTACGACCCTAAAAATATAACGCGATGGTAAGATCTAAGGACGATCTACGACCCTAAAAATATAACACGGTGGTAAGATCTACGGACGATCTACGACCCTAAAATGCGAAGGTAAGATCTACAGACAATCTACGACCTTAAAAATAAGAGGAGGAGAGGGTAAAGTCTACGGATGACCTACGACCCTAAGAGAGATAAAGTGAAGGTAAGATCTATGGACGACCTATGACCTTAGGAAATGATAACGTGAGTATTGAGAGTTGGGGAGCATGACGTACTAACACCCTGGTTTATTTTAGTTGGTAGCGTAATGACAGATGCTAACTGAGAATTACGAGGATGATATTCTTTGTGAGGATGTTTTGTTGATTTAGGATTGATTTGGGATTGATCTGGCTCATGCTTCGTATGAATTTGAAGTGTGACATGATGATCCATGAATATGCTATGCGTTTGAGGATACAATGCAATATGTCATGATGATTATTGTATGCAAAGCTCCAAAAGCTCATTGGGATCTGTTGCTCATCATCTTGAGGTACCCATATGGATTGGTGCTTGAAATTTGAGAGAAAAGAGTTAGCCTTGTCGAGTTCACTAGGGGTAAAATCTTGCTGAGGAGAAGTAACTTGATCTGACTTCCTTCATGTGTTGGACTTTTTACGAATAACTGAAAAAGGGCATGGATCTTATCAAATGCCCCAAGTCTCTCTGTGTGGGGGAATCGGGCGCTCGGTCGACTGTAGGGAGGCGACGAGGATGAAAGCTTGGTCAAGGCGACCGTTATGACTTGTTACCCGCACAGAAGAGCAAACACTTGAATGCTACGACATTCCCTTGGGATGCCTTCCTGTCCATGTAGTGTAGTGTTTCACATCTTAGCTTGTGATTATTATTGACTTATTGTTTTCAATGCAATGCTTAACAAAGAATTTAAATCACGATTCGCATACGAAAAATAAAGTAAAAGAACATAACGAAGATTTTTTAATGGAAGGGCAAATTTTTATTAATGAGTTTGGCTCGTGAATGAGCATTCATACATAGAAACAACTCCTAAATGAGGAAGTTGCGGAGGAGAAAAGAAATACAACGAGTAAAATGGCAATAAGAAAATCTCGAACTTCCATTAAAACTGATATTGCTATAGTTCCCGTGTCATGGGTCGTCATAGTGTCGTGCTTCCAAAGGATAATAGCTAGATTGATCCATCCCGCATTGGGAGGGTGTACGTGAAGAGTCTTCAGACTGCAGTCTCTCGCTTTTTTGTCCCTAATTTTTCCTGGTTCGCCCTTTCGGGTTTTCAATCCACCGGGACACCCATTTTTGCCTAAGCCGCCCTTTTGGGTTTTCAACTTAGCGGGTTATCCTTTTTCCCCCTTTTTTAGCCCTAACTTTTGCCTAAGCCTCCCTTTCGGGTTTTCGACTTAGAGGGTCCTTTTATGCGTAGTATTTTTTGACTAAGTCTGAATTGACTGGAAGCCGAACGTCTTCCCCATCCATGTTTGTCAATATTAGAGCACCTCTTGAGAAAGCTTTCTTCACGATGTATGGTCCCTCATAATTGGGAGTCCACTTGCCTCTTGGATCAGTGTGGATTGGGAGAATCTTTCTTAAGACCAAGTCACCTGTGTGGAACTCTCGAGGCCGGATCTTCTTGTCAAATGCTCTCTTGAGACACTGTGATATAACTGACCGTGACAAATGGCTGCTAGGCGTTTTTCTTCGATGAGATTGAGTTGGTCGAGTCTCGTTTGAATCCATTCAGCTTCATCAAGCTTAGTATCCATCAGAACCCTTAAGGAAGGAATCTCCACTTCAACCGGGATTACCGATGTTGTACCCCAAAATTTTCCCTCCCATATTTCTCCAAACATTGCAAGAGAAATCTCCAAGTGGCTCAAGATTGCTCAAGAGTTGGACAATCAAGTCATCTCCTAAGGCAGTCAACCTCAAATTAGGGTTTTGTGTTGCATCAAGGTCCTTGCATCCAAATGACCTCAAGTGCTCCCCAATATCCGAATATGTTCTCAAGTTCATCCATGTCAAATTTCAAGCCTTGCAGAGGAAGTTTGGTCAGTCAATTGCTTAAGAGGCCCAAAAATCGACTGTGTTAGGGCAAAGTCAACTGTGACCTACAAATGGTAAAACCTCAAGATTTTTTATAAACATTCTCATTTTGAAGGATATTTCATCATTTGATCAAGGGTTGATCATGATTCATCAAGGATTGCTCAAAATTCATCAAGATTCAAAAGTTGCTAAATTAGGGTTTTGTAGGAAAAGTCAACTCAACTTTGACCAAGCATAACTTTCTCATACTTTATGAGAAATGACCCATCCAAATCTCATTTTGAAGAGGATGCAATTTCCTACAATCCATATTCACACCCCAATATCAAGAAATGCACTCACAAGAAGTTACAAATTTGGACATTATAGGTCATTTTTGAAAGTCAACAAAAACACCTTTTTTTCCAAAGCTTATAACTTGAGAATGGAATATTAAAATGAGATGATACAAAAAGGGTTGGTTAGAGGACATCTCAAGGTTTCTAAAAAGTCAAATAACACCTCCAAAAGTTCAAAATTGAAGAAGTTATGCATTGTTGAAGTTGGGAATTTTTCCAAAATTGCCAAAAGTTAACTATCCCCAAAACTTCAAATTTTGTCAAATGGGCCCACTTTTTTCCACTTGATTTGATCTTGTCACACTACGCACGTGTCCTATCTTCAGTCTTGTGTCCAATTATTAATTTTTCTATTTTATTTTATTTTTATTGAATTAATTCATTTTTAATCAATTTAAATCCAAATAAAATCCAAATCTTGATCACTTGCATAAACATCAAAACCAAACTTGAAAAAAACTTGAAAAAGCTTGAAACTGAAATCTGTTTTAGAGACCAATTCAAAGCAAAATATCAACACTATTCTCTTGCTAGACATCCACTGAGTCTATAGCAATCAAAAGCAAGGTCATTCACCTCCTAAAACGCGTTGTAAGTCTCCCTGAAATCTGCCCTGCATTTGAAATCACAACCTCTCATTCTTGCATTTTTTTGACAAATTATTTGCATAGTCATGATCCTTGTATGATTTCTAAACTTTCTGCAATATTTGATTGTGTTTGTATAGCCTGTAACGCCATACCCGAACCTAGGGTTTTGGAAGTTTGTTTTTGGGTGTTTTCTTTGCAGGGAAAATTGGAATAAATAATGGACATATGCATGTTCAGGAGGAAGAGACGAGCATGACTGTGGTCGTGGCTTGAGTTTTCATGGCCTAGAACGTTTTTAAGGATCAACCCATGGATTTAGCTGCGGATAAAAATCCGCAGGTAAATAACCAGGGCTGGGCGAAGAAGATGATTACGTGCCCCCTCCCCATTCGTTGGTTCAAATCTCGCGCGTTTTTTTTGTATTTCTGGCATATTAATTGTTTTGTTATATAATAATTGTTATCCATTATATTGATAAATGAAGTGCAGTTGGTCCAGTGGTCAAGGGGAGCGTTTCTTAAGGCATTGTTGGCTGGAGGTCAGGGGTTCGATCCCTGCCTCCAGCGCTTTACATTTTTCTTTATATTATTGTGTAATCAGGTGCAAACCCATAGTGGAAGCCTATGATACGCCCTCAGATCTCAAAGCGCCAGATGGCCCCAGACCAGATTTGGAAGTTCAGGGATGATGGTCTATGGTGAGGCCTAGTCAACGTGTCACATGGAACTGCAAAAGTCAATCAGGCTGGCTTGTATTGGGCCACAAAAATTGCTGATCTCACATCCAAATCAGGCCCACACCCTCATTGGTTATTTCTATTTATTTCTTTCTTTATTTTGTTTAATTATTTTCATTATTATTTTGTTTTACTAACCAATTAAATTTTTTCTCATAAAATCAAAAAAACCCAAAAATATATTTTTATTTATTAAAATTAAATTCAGCACTTTATTTTTGTAAATAAATATTAATTAATTAACTTAGTTTTATTAGGTATAATTTCAATATCTTTTGCAAATAATTAAAATTAATTTAGATTATTAGGTTTCACTAACTTTGATCAAATTTAATTTATTTCTTAAAATATCCAAAAAAATCCAAAAATATCCTTTTCTTAATTAATTTATTTATTTAATAATTAATTTAGATCTAATTTCCTTTTAATTCAAAATAATAAAAAAATCTTTTCTTTAATATAAAAAAGGGTCAAAACCCTAAAAATCCGCCCGATTTAATTTCTCGCACGCGTACCATTTTATTCAATATTGTAATTGCTTCCGGAATGTAATAGCTTTAAATAGGACTTTAATTATTTTATCGCTTTCTTTTATTTTCCGCATTTTAATTTTAAGGGTTGTTTTTGGCTATGTAAATACCCGACGCCTTGTAATAGTCTAGATTTAATTTCTGTAAATTTAATTTCCGCGATCTATAAACTGTTAGATGTTTGGTAATAGGGAATGCATGACAAAGATCAAATCTTTAACCTAAAATCAACGTAGCTCACCCATGACATGTACAAAGATAAAGATAAATGTAAAACAACACACTCGCACATGCGCACTCTTAGGGTACACCTCACTTGGTTGCCTTCGAACGTGGTCATTGAGTATAGGAAGTTTTAGAGGTCTCCCTCTTGTCCAAAGATCATAGTTGCCTCGAAACGGTTGCCTCGGAAAAATGATCTAAGACATTAGGGTTACCGCTAAGGCGTCCTAACATTGCTTTAGTGACCACACGTCCCTTAATCGAATTGACCCTTAAAACTCCAACGATGATGCTACCTACTCATCAATAGTGGGATAGCATTGTCTAAAGGACATTAGCACATATTGATTCCCTTTTCGAGTAGGTAGATGGTTCTTAAGTACTTGCTCTTTCAAAACGAAACAAATTTTCGCACTTACACTCCTTTTCAAAACAAAAACTCCTTTCAAACCCACAAACACAAAGAAAAGCAATTTTGAAAACACTTTGAGCAAGTACCTAAGAGCCCGTGGATAACCACGGATAGAAAGGGTGTTGATACCTTCCCTTTCTATAATCTACCCCCCGGACCCGAGAAACATCTCGAAAAAAGGAAATTTTCTGTGCTTTTTTCCTTTCCTTGTTGGATAAAATAAAAGATGGTGGCGACTCTTGCTTACCGCGAAATTTTGCAAAAACAAACGCAAAACGCGAACCAGCATTCCAAAAACAGTCAATTCTCTCCCACCATATCACAGAATTGGCGACTCTGCTGGGGACATAATAAGTGGGGTGTACCTTAGGATTAGATCATTGTGTTTTCAATTGTATGCTTTGTATGATTTATATTTGTGGGCTTGTATCGGAGTTTCTATAGATCCTAACCCGGATCTGGGGGATACCCTTTAGGTAAGTAGCAATAAACTGTGAGGGAACTGTACAACATAGACCGATACGGTTAAAGCAGTAGCTACGTTGGTGTGGCACTTTAGTCTGTACCGATATCCCTTGTGTTGGAACGAGGAGAATATGGGTCTTCTAAGAGGTCATTAAGCACCAAATGACCTTAGAACCTTTAAATTGACCAACTTGGCCATAGAACAGTAGCAGTATGCTACACTCATTGAGACTAAACTCTTGCGATGATTCCGGCTGCAAGAAAAGGTTGCTAAACTGGAATTATGACCGATCGAGGGTAGTCAGTGATATTGAGATCGTCTAGAACCCGGTTACTATTTTAGGACAGGTTTAAACCAACTGAACTGAAAGAGGGTAGTACCTAAGCTCCTTGCCAGCCTGAAATCTAAGGGCTCTCTGTGTGACTTGTGTGCCTTTACCATGTTTGCTGTTTGTGGATACTTGTGGTGTGCTTACTATCATGACATCATGACATCATGACATTGCATACATCTTGCATTTGACTAACCTATTTCAAAGACAGGAGGGATTCATCTTTGTTCTGTTTTGTAAGTCATCATGATACCCATGCGTAAGAATACCATTCGGATTAACTTTGTCCAGGTTCCCACCTTGCTTAAAGAGTTGGTTGCCAAAATTCCTGACACTACTTCCTTCATCAGAAGGCATGGTTATCTTCTCAGTTTGGTCACCTCCAAATTAGACGAGCAGATGATGGGTGTCCTAGCCCAGTTCTATGATCCGTTGTACCATTGCTTTACTTTTCAAGAATATCAGCTGGTTCCCACCCTAGAAGAGTTCTCTGAACTGCTCGGTATCTCTGTTCTGGAGCAGACCCCGTTTACTGGTTGGGAGAAGATTCTCAGGCCCGGAGAGATTGCTGCAGCCCTTCATATGACCAAGGAGGAGGTAATGGATAATTGGGAAACTAGAAGTGGAGCAAAGGGCTTTCTGACTAAATTCTTGGTTGGTAAGGCTAACTATTTCTGGGATAGTCTAGACTTCAAGGCATTCGAGGATATTCTGTCTCTTTTGATATATGGCTTGGTATTGTTTCCGAATCTTGACACTTTTGTTGATGTGAATGCGATAAAAATCTTCATCTCTCGCAATTCGGTACCCACTCTCTTGGGTGATATTCTTCATCAGCTTTATGCTCGTACTGCCCGAAAGCGAGGAACCTTGATGTGTTGTGCTCCATTATTGTCGAGGTGGTTTATTTCGCACCTCCCCAAGTCAGTGTTGAAGAACAAAGAAGGCATGGGTTGGGCCTATAGGGTTATGTCTCTCTCGCATAATGACATCATCTGGACTCTCAAGGGTATGGACGAGGTAGCCATTATTGATCGATGTGGAGAGTACCCCAATGTTCCACTGATAGGAACCTATGGGGGAATTTCTTACAATCCGTGCTTGGCCTTACGTCAGTTTGGGCGTGCCCGAAGAGAAGGACCTCACGAGTTGTTAATGCCTAGTATCATCTTTGATTTTCAAGGGGATAGCGACGAGCAGCGTCGCAGGTTCATAAGGGCTTGGGATAGAGTTCACCAATCTGATCCACACGAGCTGGGCCCAAAGACTTCACTTCCGATGGAGCCATATCTCAGATGGGTCTGTATCCGTGCCCAAAAGCTGGGTATGCCTGATGAAGTTGTCCGGCCTATCATTGTTGAAATTGCTAATGAAGAAGGGGTTCTTCCAACCATCCTCCATCCTTATATGCCCACTGATATTGGGGCACTGAAAAGATCTTGGATGCAGCTGAGGGAAGAACGGGATTCTTACTGAGAGAAGTTCAACGAGCAAGAGCAGAAGATCCAGAAGTTGACTAGGCAGTTGGAGAATGAGAGGATTCTGAATGACTACGTCTGCACCGACAAGAAGAGACCATGGGAGCATTGATTGATCTTTGTTGATTTCCTTTCCAGTTTTTATTTACTTTTCAGTATTTCCTTTCATGTAACGCCTTAAGGGCATCAGTTGAAAAATTTGAATTCCAAAGTTTATCTAATAAAGTGTGTTTCCTTTCTGGTTTACAAATTTGAATCTCCCAATTGTCTTTGAAATTATAATCATACACATTTCATCCCATGCACTTCATAAACAGGTGTGATACAGTGGGAGAACTGACTTGAGGTTTTTGCGTTTGTTTTCGCAAATGTTTCGGTTGAGCAAGAGTCGCCACCGACTTTTTATTTTATCCTAAGGAAAGGTCAAAAAGCACAGGAAAGACCTTTGAGATGTTTTCGTGGGTTCGGGGGGTAGATTATGAAAAGGGAAGGTGCTAGCACCCTTTTCATCCATGGTTATCCATGGGCTCTTAGTTACTTGTTTTAGATCACTTGCCTTTGATTTTCAATTGTTTGAAATGGTGGTGTGTGTGTGTGTGGTTTTTGAAAATGTTTTGAAAAAGATGCCTTGTCTAGGCAACCATTGTAACAATTCTTTACTCGAATGTTTTACAAAGGTGTTTGTCTTTTTGAAAAGATGTTTCAATGTTTTTGAAAGTTGTTTTGGAATTGTGTTGTGGAGTGTGTTTTGAAAATAGGCAAGTGTGTTTTGCAAGCTTGGTCAAGTAACCAAGAGCTATCTACCCTAATTTACTCAAAGATCTTTCTTATGTTTTAACCCTTTTAACAGTGTTGTTTCACCATTGTATTTGGTGAACAACCTTGTGTTAGGATGTTTGAACAGGACAGACGCGGGTCATCGTATAGACCATGAAAGCAATAGTGTCAAGTGTCTTTGGCAATTTTCTTGAGGGACTATGATCATTTTTGTTTAGGCAACCAAGATAGCGTCATCGAGGGACTATGATCATTTGATTTGTTTTTGTTTTGCTAAAGACACTCAACATGCAACATGGCCCATTTTTGAAGGCAACAAGTGGAGTAACCCTAAGGGTGTAAGTGTGCATTGTGTTGTTAATTTTCATGCTTTTTTTGTCTTTGTATTAGTCAAGTTATTTGTTAATTTGATTTGCATACAAACCCTAAGTCTAAACATGGCATAATTGAAAACTTTAAAATGCGGAAATTTAAAGTCCTAAATTATTACAACATGATTATGGGGATGGGGGTACAAATGTTTGAATGGGGATATTTGAATATACAAGACAAATATTTAATATTTAAATAAGTACAAATAAATAAATATCAAATAAAAATGTATTATGCTAAAAAAAGATTTTTTCATGTATGTATAAGTATTTTTCAATGTGAAATATAAACAAAATAAAAAAAGTCATGTTTTTGATTATTTTTATGGTTTAGGGCAAAACCCTAATTTTTGAACAAATAATATTTATTTGTTGATTATGTACAAGGTATATTAATTTATACAAAACTAATAAAAAAGAAGTATATTATAGAAAAAAGTATTTTTGGTGCCAAATATTAAATAAAAATAAAAGGTAGTATTTTTTGTGTTTTTGCCTTAATTATCTAATAAAATATGTACATGTATATATTAAATATATTAAATATGCTAAGTATATACAAAAAATAAAATACTAATTATTTATAAAATGTATATTTTAGAAAATGTTTTCAAAATGTAAACAAAAAATAATAACTGAAAAATAAATATTTTTGTATTATTTTTTAGTGTTTTTAAATAAAAAGGTATTATATTTATTTACATGTATATTCTAATAAAACAAATAAATGCCAAATAAATGTAAAAAAAATGTGGAAAAATATTTTTGGAGTTTTTTATGCTTGAGCAAAAAATATAAAATCAGAATCAAAAAGAAAAATGCAAAAATGACAAGTATTTCACATAATGGGCCAGGTGGGTGCAGATGGAAAAAAAGGGTGTAAGCAGCAAAACAGACTCAGGCCCAGTCCAAGCCAACCTTCTTCAACCTCCAGCTCTGTTCAAACAGAAAAACGCACGCCTCTCCTTGTCCAATACAAACTCTTGATTCTTGGACTTTTAGCAAAAACTCATAACACAAATAATGTAGAGCATCAAGCCACGATTTCAAATATGTAAAAAACTTGACCTAACTCTAAGAAACCAGGGAGAATTTCTTCACCCCCAATTTATGACCTAGTTTTTCTTCAATGTTCATGGCCAAAATTCTCACAGCATGCTTAATATAAATAAAAAGTGAACACATGCATGGCTTCAGGGCTATGAGTAGAGCATGTTTCATTCACAAACCTAAGCCTAACTCTTCCTAGATTGAGAGATAGAAGTCCATGGTTTACCTGTTTCAGCTTGAATCGTGTACCACAATGTGGCCAACTTCAATGGAGTTTGAGCTTTTGTATAGCTTGCCTGAAGTCCAAGGAACCTTCTCCAACACCTAGCTTGCTTTGAATCACCCTGAATCGTGCTATGGAAGTTCACCTGCAAAACTGAAAAGTGAAAATGGTAACAGAGGTTAGGGGAGTTACAACTTGAGTTTAAGGCTTGGGATAGCTTCAGTGGATGGAATGGAATGTGTTTGAACTCCTTTGGGACAAAACGCACGACAGGAATGGATTATGGAACTCAAGTTGCAGGGTATGCCCTGTTTCTGCAGCAAGAGGGTGTTTTGGTGTTTTTTGAGGTATGAGAGGTGGTTCAGTCGTATTTTAGGTTAGTTGGGATGTATGGAAGCTGTGTACAAAGTTTGTTTTGGCTGGTGTTTTCAGGAATGAAAGATGGAGAGTTTTTTGCAATGTTTCTTCAAATGTAAGCAAGAAAGTGTGTATTGTTATACAAGCCTGTGTACTCTCTATATCTAGGCTGCAGAATTTGCTCTTAATAAATGGGATATGTGTACAAACTCTTGCCTCAAAGATCTGGCCCATGCCTCCAAGATTTGGTATTTGACATAAAGCACCACTTTTCAAAAATGGCAAGTTTGCTTTTTCCATTTAAGGATTAATTCTATGTGTAATGACCAAATGCACAAAACAATGCTTGAACACAATGGTTAGTGTGATCGGTGGATCTGGAACTGACTGTTTAACGCTGGTTCGCGAAATGTCGCGGAAGCAAGAGTCGCCACCGTCTTTTATTTTCTCCAATATGGAAAGGACAAAAGCACAGAAAAATTCCTTATTGAGATTAGTTCTCGGTTCGGGAGGTAGATTTATAGAAAGGGAAGGTGTTAGCACCCTTTCTATCCATGGTTATCCATGGGCTCTTAGATACTTGCTCATTTGTGTTTTCAAAATATTTGTTTGCTTTTCAAAGTGTGAGTGGGTTTGAAAAAGTTTCTTTGAAAGTTTCAGATCGACTCTTTTATCAGTCCTCAAGAGTGTTTGAAAAGTTGTTTTTTGAAAGCTTTTTGCAAAGTGTCGGTGTGAAAAAGTATTTTTTGATTTGTTTTGAAATTAGAGCAAGTATTTTTTGGATTTCAAACCAGCCACTCACGGCATGCCACGCTAGCCTTCGTCCCCAATTGTACCTGTAATGAAAATGAAATAGCGGGGGTTTTAAACCCCCCCCAAAGCAATGTCCACAGAAAATAGCGAATAGCTCAGGGTGGAAAAGAAATTAGGCGCGATGGTTCAATTCCATTCAGTGGAAGGTGCTGATTTTAATGGTAGGGGTCTTAGGGTCCAATTGTTCCAGATATACAAAGCCCTAAAATTTGAACTCTGAAACCCTAAGCAATGGCCATGGTGAAATCGCGTACAGGCTTGGAAAACTCAATTAAATCATGCTATCAGCTTCAAAACAGTCACATTAGTCCAAATCCATGATCAAAGATGACAAATACAGCATGAATAATAAAATGCGAATATAAAAAATTTCAAGGAGAACTGGACTTGGTTATACCTGTTCTTTGCGTTTGAAGGTCTGAATTTGATTGCTATCGCTTCCTTAGGATGTCAGCAACGTGTTTGGATGAGGATGAGAGTCTGAAACAAGCTCTAGAGGTGTTTTCAGTTTTGAAAATTTTTGGCAAAAATGTGAGTTTGCTTATGTGCTTTGGGCGCAGCTTAGGTCTAATTGTTGTGTCTGATCACTTGCATAGGCCTTATGTAACATGTTTTGATCAAAGTTATAGCCTCATAATGTCTTGCCTTCATGTTCAAGATTCTCCATAAACCTCCATTAACAACCTTCCATTTTTGAACCAAATTTTGAATTATTGCTTCATTTGGCCTCTTGCACGAATTTGGAACATGCATAATGGTGATTCAAGGTTCATCAAAGTCAGATATCCTCCTTAATTAAACTTTTTGATTTTCCTTTGATTTTAAAAGATTTAAAATTAATTAAATCCAATAAAATCAATAAAAAAATGAAAAAATTAATTTAAAAATTTGAAATAAAAGGTGGGACACGTGGGAAGCATGGACAAGCTAATTCAAGTGGAAAAAGTGGGCCCCTTTTGTCAAAAATGAAGTTTCAAGGATAAATGATTTTGGCCATTTCACAAAAATTTCCCAACTTCTCCAATGCATATCTTGCTCAATTCTTAAGCTTTGATCATGTTCTTGGACATTTTGGAAAGGTCTTGAAGTCCTATAACCAATGTCTTTGGTCCCATGTCATTTTGATTTACCAATCTCAAGTTATGGTCTTTGACTTAAAGTCCCTTTTTGTTGACTTTTGAAAATGACCTATAATGTTGAAATTGATAACTTTTTGTGAGAGCATTTCTTGGACTTGGAGTGTGAAGATGAGTTGTAGGAAATGTCTTCCCCTTCAATATGAGCATTGGATGGGATTTTTCTGATGAACCATGAAAAAGTTATGCCTTGGTCAAGTTACAGTTGACTTTTCAGCTGTCCAAAAATAGAAACTTTTGCATCTTGAGACTTTTTGAGCCATGCTTTTGAGAATCATGATCAAGCATTGATCAAATGATTTTTGTGGCTTCAAAATAAGATTTTGACCAAAAATTTTGACTTTTGACTGCCAAATGACCATTTTGCCCCTACAGTTGACTGTTGAGCAATTAGGGTTTTTGACTGTGCAACTTGACCTTGTGAGCCTTGAAACTTGACATGTAGGTGCTTGACAATGTGTATGAGCATAGGAGACTTGATTGAGCTCTTGAAAACTTCAACTTCCTTGCAAGAACCAAAACCCTAGTTTGACTGTCTTAGGAGGATGGTTTGACTGTGTGGCCCTTGAGTAAACTTGAACCAATTATGGATGATTCTTGTCAAAACTTTGAAGATTATGGGAGGGCAAATTTTGGGGTACAACAGTTAGGAATTAAATTATTGAGTGTGAAGAGGTTTAGAGGCCTGCAAACTAGCACAAACCCTGCTGACTTGAGAAATGCAATGTTATGAACATGCTTTGGCCATGAACAAAAGTGAATTTTTCCCAACTTTGCAAATTCGATTCTCTCTAACCACAAGGGTGTTTGATAAGTTCTTGGATAATTTGGAAAGCTTGGAATGTGTAATACAATCCATATTTGTAATGCAAATTGAAACTCCAAGTGGAACCATGTGAAAAATGGCCAAGAAGTTGGACAAAAATCCTCCCTATAATAGGTCAAAATTTCACTAAGTTATAAAGTTTATGGACCCTTATTCCAAAAATCATAACTTGAGATACAGGCTTCTTTTGAGGAAACTTTGTGAATCAAAGTTGTATATTTTGCAATGGACTACAAGTTTCATGTTGAAAGTTTTGTTTGAAACCATTTGGATCTTTGTGAAAAAGTGGGACAAAGTTAGGAAAAAATAAGAAAATTTCATAACTTAGAAAAATTCTAAGTTATGAAATTTTTCCATTTTAAACCCTAATTTGCATTTTTTGGTTTCTTGATGAACAAGTTTCATAATTTGACATGTCTTGATGAAAAATGAATCTTGGCACTTGATTTTGACCAAAAAGTCAAAGTTTGACTTTTCAGTATACAGTCAAATTTTGATCAGTTGACTGAAAAATTCATCTGCCAATCCTATGCATTTGAGATCTTTTGAACTTGTTGAATGGGTCAAGACAATGCCATTGAGTCCTTGAGTCCATATGTGAGCTTGTTTTGCCATAGGTTAGGTCAAACAGTCAAAAATTTCCTTTGTGCAGTCAAAACCCTAAAAATGACCATTTTGCCCTTTTGGTGATCTGATTAAATTTCTTGTGGAGTTGTGATCCAAACTTGATCAAATAGTTCATATGAGTTCATTATGTTGATGTGGGTCAAAAATCATGAGGTTTGCCTGCCAATTGGCCACAGTTGACTTTTTCCCCAATACAGTTGATTTCTTGGTCAACTGTCCAATTGACTGAGCAAAGATTGGAATCAAGGCTTGAAACTTGGTATGGATAAACTTGTAAGTACAACATGAAACATGAAAGTCACTTTTGGAATTTTAGATCAAAACATCCTTGTGCAAACTCAAACCCTAATTTGGGTCAATAGTGCAAGGAGGGGTCTTGAGCAGAGCAAACCCTAACTTGATCTTGAGCTCCAAGAGTCTTGTGGTGAGAAAATGTTGGTGAAATGAGAGGGAAAATTTTGGGGTACAACAACAGGTACCCATTATAGGGCTCTTATCTTCTTCACTGTTTATTTTAGCACTCATCATGTCTGCTGAACCTTCAACTGAGCAAGCCATCAAGACCCTCCAGGCCCAGAATGCCCAATTCCAAGAGCTATTCATGAATCTAGCAAAGGGTCAGCAAGATATGAAGACCCTGATTCTGAAAGAGAAGAAGAAGAAGAAGAAGAGGACAATCCTATTTAACACAGGGCACCTGTTTGAAAACAGGCTTCAGAATGAAGTTGATTTGACCACCTCATCTGGAGGGAAAGATAGTCAGGAAGAAAGGAGGGCTCCTAGCCCTGTGGTCTCCGACAATGAGACGGACTTCGACGAAGAACAGTATCCTCCAGCTGAGGATAGATACAAGCAACTAGAAGACCGATTGAGTGCTATGGAAGTTCAGAAAGTGCCTGGTATGGACTTTGGTGACCTAGGTCTATCATCTGGGGTAGTGATTCCCCACAAGTTCAAGGCACCAGCCTTTGCCAAGTATGACGAAGTTTCTTGTCCGAAGCTGCACCTCCTATCATATGTAAGGAAGATTCAGCCGTACACTGCTGATAAGAACTTATGGATCCATTTCTTCCAAGACAGTCTCTTAGGGACTCAGCTTGAGTGGTTTTATCAGTTAGACAAAGCTAGTATCCGCAGTTGGGAAGATTTGGCTACTGCTTTCTACAGGCAGTACCAATACAACTCCGACCTTGCTCCCACGCGTACCCAACTCCAGGGTATGTCAATGGGAACGGGTGAAGGATTCAAAGATTATGCTCAGAAGTGGAGGGAGCTCACCGGAAGACTGCAACCACCCATGGTTGATCGGGAGCTTGTGGATATGTTTCTGGGGACCTTGTGTGGTCCATTTTTCAACCATCTAATTGGAAGCTCTTTGTCTGGGGTTACGGAGCTTATTTTGACCGGTGAGAGGATTGAGGCTGGTATTAAGGCTGGTAAAGAAGCCTTTTAAGAAAGAGTCAAGTGTTGTCTACAGTTCGAGAAGCTAGAGTAGACCTGAACACCGCCAAGTTGTTAATGCGGTTGTAATTTCAAAACCTGCTGGTGCTCCTCAGCACAACAATCAACAAAAGGACGAGAGACCTCGAAGGCAATTCACCCGTCTCAACATGACCTTATCTCAGATTCTGCCACAGTTGCTGAAGACCAATCTGGTGATTCCAAAGGAAGCCCCAAAGAATCCAAATACAACGTCACCAAAGTACAACCCTAATACCCACTGTGCTTATCACTCTGATAGCCCGGGGCATAATACAGATGATTGTTGTACTTTGAAGAATAAGATACAGGACTTAATTGATGCAAAGGAGATTGAGTTCGAGGCGCCCGAAAGGCCTAATGTTGTGACTGCTCCTATGCCCAAGCATGGAGTGAATGCTATAGATGAAGACTCGTTTGTGGTTTCTGTGGATGATATTATTACCCCTTTGATGACTGTCAAGAAGAACCTTTTGCTAGCCGGTTTATTTCCGGGTTGTGGCGAAGGTTGCCATATGTGTTCTGTTCTACCTACCGGTTGTCCGCTTTTGAAATCATGTATCCAACACCTGATGGATAGTAAAGAAATTCTGTTTGAGAAGACTGTTGTTCCTCTAGTTCATACTGAAGAAGTTGCCATCATTATCATTTTCGACAATTCTTCCAAGGCTCCCTCGAGGAAGCCTGTTAGAATTACATTTGTTCCAAGAATCGCACCTGTGATCATCACTGTTCCGGGGCCCATCCCCTATACCTCTGATAAAGCTGTCCCTTGGCACTATAGGGCTGATGTTTATTTTCATGGAGTTAAGCAAGAGTTGGATGCTGATACTGACGTCAGCAATATTGTTGGACCTGCTAAAGTCACCTGCAGCGGAAGACTTTTCTCACCTGATATCTCTCCGCCAACTGCCCGAAGACCTGTTGTTATTACACCTTCCAGTGTACCTGCTACTATTCCTGATCAAGTTCCTATTCTTACCCCTGTCGCCGAGAAATCTGACACTCGGGGAAAAGGGATCACCACTGATGTGCCTGCCCAGACGGAGGCGCCGAAGACGATTACTGTTGAAGCATATAAACAAGAAATGGAAGAGATTCTAAAGATCATCAAAAAGAGTGATTACAATGTAGTTGAACAACTGGGGAAAACCCCGTCCAAGAATTCTATGTTGTCACTGTTGTTGTGCTCAGAGGCCCATGCCAAGGCTCTGATTACGTTTCTGAAGACTGCCCACGTACCACAAGAGACATCAGCTGATTAGTTTACAGATTGTGTGGCCAATTTAACTGCTGATAATGGGTTGGGTTTCTCTGACGCCAATTTGACTGCTAAGGGGAAGAATCACAACGATGCCCTGCATGTCTCCATTGAATGCAGGGGCACTACTCTCGCTCATGTATTGGTGGATATTGGTTCCTCGTTGAATGTCTTGCCTAAGAAAGCTCTAGACCGGTTGGATTGCAAAGGGTTGGAGTTGAAACCAAGCAACATTGTTGTCAGGGCCTTTGATGGGACTAAGAGGATGGTGCACGGAGAAGTTGATATTCCGATTAAGGTTGGTTCTCAGGTTTTCAATTCTACATTCTATGTGATGGACATTCGGCCATCTTATTCTTGTTTGTTGGGTCGTCCATGGATCCACAAAGCTGGAGCCGTAACCTCAACGCTCCACCAGAAGCTGAAGTACCCGGTCAAAAGGAAGATTGTGACAGTACAAGGAGAGGAAGAATACATGGTTAGCCACCTCAACTCTTTCCGATATGTAGAGATGGATGGGGAGTTCATTGAGACCCCATTCCAACATTTTGAAGAGGTTTCCCAAACACTGGCATCAGCTGAGACTGTTGTTGAAGATTCTCCTATGAAGATGGCTTCCCTCAAGGATGCCCGGGCTGTTGTTGAGAAAGGTGGGTGTGCAAATTGGGGATGACTCCCTGATTTAACACAGAAGACTAACAAGTTTGGTTTGAGTTTCACTGCAGAAGCTCAAAGGGCTGTTCGGAATGCACGGATCGGAAGGCCTCCCGTGTTCATCAGCAACTCGGGAGTGAATGCCATTGAAGATGATGTGGAAGAATCTGAGTTCGACAGCTGGATCTATCCTACGACCGACGGTGGACCAAGCAACTGGACAGCAAAAGACTTCATCCCTATTACTTTTGTTACACAGTAATGAACTTTTTGTTTTGAATTTGTACCAGACAATGTTTAAACTTTACAGCCCGGTGTCTTACCCGGGGAACCGTGGCTTCATTTGTGAGGGCTTTATGTGTGTCATTTTCATATATCATTAATAAAAGCATTGGAGGTTCTTGCATTTCAAAACTTGCGCTCCTTGTTTTTCTATTATTATATATTGAAAAACAGCTATTTTACACACACTCACAAATACAGGTCTACATCCACTCTGGATCTCATTGGTAACGACTCTGCTACTGCCAGTTATGACTTCGAAAATTCGATCAACTTAGCCGAAGACGAAGGTGAAGACGATTGCGAAGTTCCTGGTGAACTTGCAAGACTGTTACTCCAAGAAGAGAGGGCCATTCAGCCGCATGAAGAGCCGGTGGAATCAGTGAATCTGGGTACAGAGACAGACAAGAAGGAGGTTAAGATCGGTGCCAATATGGAGCTTAGTGTGAAGCAACGGTTGATTCATATGTTGCGTGACTACGTTGAGATCTTTGCCTGGTCTTACGAAGATATGCCTGGGTTGGATACTGACATTGTGGTTCATCGCCTTCCTACCAAGGAAGACTGTCCTCCAGTGAAACAGAAGGCCCGCCGGATGCGCCCAGAAATGTCTGAGAAAATCAAGGCTGAGGTTATGAAACAGTTTGACGTCGGTTTTCTAGCAGTTACTTCTTACCCTCATTGGGTGGCCAATGTGGTTCCTGTGCCGAAGAAGGATGGTAAGGTTCGAATGTTTGTTGATTACAGGGATCTGAACAGGGTAAGCCCCAAGGATGATTTCCCTCTATCTCACATCGACGTTCTGGTTGACAATACTGCTCAGCATAAGGTCTTCTCCTTCATGGATGGTTTCTCCGATTATAATCAGATTAAAATGGCTCTCGAAGACATGGAGAAGATAACCTTTGTTACTCAATGGGGTACCTTTTGCTACAAGGTCATGCTGTTTGGACTGAAAAATGCTAGGGCAACGTATCAGCGTGCCATGGTTGCTTTGTTTCATGACATGATCCATCATGAGATTGAAGTATACATCGACGATATGATTGCAAGGTCCCAGACTGAGGAAGAACACCTTGACCATCTGCAGAAGCTATTTGACAGGTTGAAGTTATACAAGCTGAGGTTAAACCCGAACAAGTGCACCTTCGGGGTGAGATCTGGTAAACTGTTGGGTTTCATCGTAAGTGACAAAGGTATTCAAGTGGATCCGGCAAAGGTGAAATCTATACAGGAGATGCCAGCTCCCAAGACAGAGAAAGAAGTCAGAGGCTTCCTGGGACGACTGAACTATATTGCCTGATTCATCTCGCACCTGACTGCTACTTGTGAACCAATCTTCAAGCTACTGAAGAAAGTTCAAGTGGTATGTTGGAACGATGAATGCCAGGCCGCTTTCGAAAGGATCAAAGAGTATCTCCAAGAGCCACCCATTCTGATGCCTCCAGTTGAAGGGAGACCTCTGATCTTATACTTGACAGTACTCAACAACTCAATAGGGTGTGTGTTGGGTCAGCATGACGATTTTGGCCGAAAAGAGCATGCTATTTATTACCTTAGCAAAAAATTTACCGACTGTGAGACCCGATACTCGTTGCTCGAGAAAACTTGTTGCGTTTTGGCATGGGCTGCTCGCCGGCTGAGACAGTATATGTTGACTCACACTACTCTGTTGATATCAAAGATGGATCCAATCAAGTATATCTTCGAAAAGTCTGCCTTGTCCGGAAGAATAGCAAGATGGAAGATGATCTTGACTGAGTATGACATCCAATATACGACCCAAAAGGCAATCAAGGGAAGTGTGTTGGAAGACCATTTGGCACATCAGGCAGTGGATGATTACCAGTCTATGAACTTTGAATTCCCGGACGAGAATATCATGCTGGTAACTGATTGTGAGACACCTGGACCGGATGAAGGACTTGAGGAAGGATCCCGATGGTCTATGTACTTTGATGGAGCTTCGAATGCTTTGGGTAATGGAATTGGCGCTGTGATCATATCTCTTAAAGGCTCTCATACTCCGTTCACCGCCCGACTATGTTTCAACTGCACCAACAATATGGCGGAGTATGAAGCGTGCATCATGGGTCTTCGAGCAGCAATTGACCTAAGGATTAAGTTTCCAAGTGTCTTTGGAGATTCTGCTCTCGTGATCAGTCAGATCAAAGGAGAGTGGGATACGAAACACCCAAATCTTATTCCTTACAAGGAGTATGTATTGACGTTGCTTCCCCTGTTTCTAATGTTACCTGTAATTAATCCTTTGTTTCGTATGCAAATATTCATGAGTTAGCAAATTATTGTCAATGCATATATCACAAATTGAACCTTGGACGTTCTTTGCAAAACAAAACAGAAAAAGAAAACAATTGGCAATTGGTTTGAACTGTGAATTTGTATTGATTTTTGAATTTGCCTGTGAATAGGCATTTTGTGTACAAGAGGCTGACGTCCTAGTAAGAGAACACCGTCGAATAAAAGTTTATACAAATTTGTACAAAGGAAAATAAAACAGTTGTGTGAAAAGAATAATCCCACTGGGTTCCAACTCTGCTATCGCCTTTATATCTTTGAGCGTCTCATCACTTGATGACCTAACCGAAGATGAAGCTGATTGATCAATGCCGTCTGAACTTGATGTTGGTACCGGATTCTGGATGCAGAATGATCCAATGAGACACAGTATTACGCTTTATCCCTAACTTTTTCCTGGACCGCCCTTTCGGGTTTTCAGTCCACCGGGATACCCATTTTTGCCCAAGCCGCCTTTTCAGGTTTTCGACTTGCCGGGTGTACAGATTTTTTCATTTCATCCCTTCATTTTGCTCGAACCCTTTTGGTTCGCCGGGAAGCCCTAATTTTTGCCTAGGTATGTCAACCTAGCGGGTCTTTTATCATGCGTAGTATCTTTTTACTATGTCTGCATTGGCGGGGTGAGGAAGGTCGTCACCATCCATGTTGGTTAGAATCATGGCTCCTCCTGAGAACACATGTTTAACCAAAAATGGCCCTTCATACGTAGGGGTCCATTTGCCCCTTGGATCACTCTGAGGGAGAATGATGCGCTTGATTACCAGATCCCCAACTTGATATTCTTGTGGTCTGACCTTTTTGTTAAATGCCCTGATCATCCATTTTTGATACGTTTGACCATGACAAATAGCAGCAAGTCTCTTTTCGTCAATCAGATTTAGCTGATCAAGTCGTGTCTGGATCCAATCATCTTCATTCAAATCTGCATCCTTCATTATCCGAAGAGAGGGTATTTGCACTTCGATCGGTAAAACTGCCTCCATACCGTAGACCAAAGAGAAAGGAGTTGCCCCGGTTGACGTCCTGGCTGAGGTACGGTACCCATGTAGAGCAAACGGTAACATCTCGTGCCAATCTTTATAAGTCACTGTCATCTTCTGCACAATCTTCTTGATATTTTTATTTGCTGCTTCTACAGCCCCATTCATCTTCGGTCGATAAGGAGAAGAGTTGTGGTGCTGTATCTTAAACTGCTCGCAGAGCTCAGTGATCATCTTGTTATTAAGATTGGTACCGTTGTCTGTAATGATCCTTTCTGGGACGCCGTATCGACAGATCAAGTTATGCCGAATGAACCGTGCCACGACATTCTTGGTTACTGTAGCGTAGGAAGCTGCTTCAACCCACTTTGTAAAGTAATCAATCGCTACAAGGATGAAGCGATGTCCGTTGGATGCCGTAGGTCTGATCTCGCCGATCATATCTATGCCCCACATTGCGAACGGCCAAGGCGCTGTCAAGACATTCAGAGGAACTGGAGGAACATGCATCTTGTCTGCATATATCTGGCATTTATGACACGTCCGAGAATGTTGGTAACAGTCAGCTTCCATTGTGGACCAGAAATACCCTGCCCGAAGGATCTTCTTTGCCATAGTGTGTCCACTGGAATGTGTTCCGAAGGTCCCTTCATGTAGCTCTTCCATGATCCTTTCTGCTTCAGTCTTATCCACACAACGCAGTAAGGTCGAATCATGGTTTCGCTTATACAGAATGTCGTTGCTAAGGAAGAATTTCGCTGCGAACCTTCTCAGAAACTTCTTGTCATTGACAGATGCACCTTCAGGGTATTCCTGAGCTTCCAAGTATCTCTTCACCTCATGGTACCAAGGTTTCTCAGTCACCAACTTAGTCTCGAGATCACAACAGTATGCCGGTTCGTCCAGTTTCCAGATAGTGACCTGGGGAGCCTCATTGTCCCATTTAACTTTGAACATAGAAGACATCGTAGCTAACGCGTCCGCCAACTGATTCTCCTCTCTCGGGAAATGTTCAAAGGTTATCTCTGTGAAATGGGGGATCATTGTCAACACACATTCTCTGTAAGGGATAAGATTCGGATGTTTCGTATCCCACTCCCCTTTGATCTGATTGATCACGAGAGCGGAGTCTCCGAAGACACTCAGAAACTTGATCCTTAAGTCGATTGCAGCTCGAAGACCCATGATGCATGCCTCATACTCCGCCATGTTGTTAGTGTAGTTGAAACATAGCCGGGCAGTAAGTGGAGTATGAGTGCCTTGAGGGGATATGATCACAGCGCCGATACCGTTACCCAAAGCGTTGGAGGCTCCGTCAAAGTGCATAGACCATCGGGATCCTTCCTCAGGTCCTTCATCCGGTCCAGGTACTTCACAATCAGTCACTATCATGATGCTCTCGTCCAGAAACTCGAAGTTCATTGATTGATAGTCGTCTACTGCTTGATGTGCCAAGTGGTCTGCCAATACACTTCCCTTGATAGCTTTCTGAGTTGTGTACTGGATGTCGTATTCTGTCAAGATCATTTGCCATCTTGCTATTCTCCCAGACATAGCAGGCTTTTCAAATATGTACTTTATAGGATCCATCTTTGAGATCAACAAAGTAGTGTGAGTCAGCATATACTGTCTCAGCCGGCGAGCAGCCCATACCAAAGCGCAGCAAGTTTTCTCAAGCAGTGAGTATCGGGTCTCACAGTCGGTAAACTTTTTGCTAATGTAATAAATGGCATGCTCTTTTCGGCCAGACTCGTCATGTTGCCCCAGCACACACCCCATTGAGTTGTCAAGTACTGTCAGGTATAGTATCAGGGGTTTCCCTTCAACCGGCGGCATAAGGATGGGTGGTTCTTGGAGATACTCTTTGATTCTGTCAAAAGCAGCCTGACATTCATCATTCCAACGTACTACCTGATCTTTCTTCAGCAGCTTGAAGATTGGCTCACAGGTAGCAGTTAGGTGCGAGATGAATCGAGCAATGTAATTCAGGCGTCCTAGAAAGCCTCTGACCTCTTTCTCTGTCTTAGGAGCTGGCATTTCTTGAATAGCTTTAACCTTGGCAGGTTCCACTTGAATACCCTTATCACTTACAACGAAGCCTAGCAGCTTTCCAGATCTAACCCCGAAGGTGCACTTGTTCGGGTTCAACCTCAGCTTGTACAGTTTCAGACGGTCAAACAGTTTCTGCAGATGATCAAGGTGTTCTTCCTCAGTTTGGGACCTTGCAATCATGTCGTCAACGTACACTTCAATCTCATGATGGATCATGTCATGAAATAAAGCAACCATGGCGCGTTGGTAGGTTGCCCCGACATTTTTCAGTCTGAAAGGCATGACCTTGTAGCAGAAGGTGCCCCACTGAGTAACAAAGGTAGTCTTTTCCATGTCTTCAGGAGCCATCTTGATCTGATTGTAACCTGAGAAGCCATCCATGAAGGAGAACACCTTATGCTGAGCTGTATTGTCAACAAGGACATCAATGTGAGGTAGAGGGAAGTCATCCTTGGGGCTGGCCCTGTTCAGATCCTTGTAATCGACACACATTCTGACCTTACCGTCTTTCTTTGGTACCGGCACCACATTAGCAACCCACTGAGGGTAAGAGGTTACTGCAAGAAACCCGGCATCAAACTGTTTCATAACATCGACTTTGATCTTTTCAGACATCTCTGGACGCATACGGTGGACCTTTTGCTTAACCGGAGGGCAGTCTTCCTTAGTAGGCAAGTGATGGACCACAATGTCGGTATCCAACCCAGGCATGTCTTCGTAAGACCAGGCAAAGATTTCCATGTAGTCATGCAGCATCTGGATTAACCGTTGCTTCACGCTGAGCTCCAGGTTGGCACCAATCTTAACTTCCTTCCTATCCGTATCAGTACCCAGGTTTATCGTTTCCACTGGATCTTCATGTGGTTGAATTTCCCTCTCTTTCTGTTGTAACAGTCTTGCAATTTCTCCAGGCACTTCTCAATCATCTTCACCTTCGTCTTCGGCTAAGTTGATCGGATTTTCGAAGTCATAACTGGCAGTAGCAGAGTCGTTACCAGTGAGATCCGGAGTGGATTGAAACCTGTATGAGTGAGTGTGTGTAAATACAGCTGTTTTGCAATATATAAAGAAAGGAAAGAAAAGGAGCGCAAGATTTGAAATGTGAAAAACGTCCAATGCTTTTATTTAGATATATGACAGTGACAAACAAAAGCCCTCATAAATAAGACCACGGTGCCCCGGGTAAGACACCGGGCCATACAGTTTCAAATTATTGTTTATTACAAATCCAAAACAAAGAAGTTCATTACTGGGTGACAAAAGTTATGGGTGTAAAGTCTTTAGCAGTCCAATTGGTCAATCCACCATCAGTCGTCGGGTAGATCCAGCTATCAAACTCTGACTCTTCCACTTTGTCTTCCTCTCCAATAGCATTCACTCCTGGGTGGGTGATGAGCACAGGAGGTCTTCCAATTCTTGCCTTGCGCACAGCCTTCTGAGCCTCTGCAGTGAAACCCAGCCCAAACTTGTTAGTTTTAGGAGTAAAATCAGGAAGCTTGCCCCAGTTTGCACATTCACCTCTTTCAATCACAGCCCGGCGTCCTTTAAGGAGGCCATCTTCAAAGGAGAAACCTCTTCGACCACTGCTTCTGCTGCTGCCAATGTTTGTGTCACCTCTTCAAAATGTTGAAAGGGGGTCTCAATGAACTCCCCATCCATTTCCACGTACCTGAAGGAGTTGAGGTGGCTGACCATGTATTCCTCTTCCCCTTGCACTGTTACAATCTTCCCCCTGACCGGGTACTTGAGTTTCTGATGCAACATGGAGGTCACAGCTCCAGCCTTGTGGATCCACGGGTGACCCAGCAAACAAGAATAGGATGGACGGATGTCCATCACATGGAATTTTGAATCAAAGACCTGTGACCCAACCCTGATTGGGATGTCAACCTCACCATGTACCATCCTTTTGGACCCGTCAAAGGCCCAGACAATAATGTTACTTGGTTTGAGCTCTAGACCCTCACAGTCCAGCCTGTCCAGAGCCTTCTTGGGTAGCACGTTTAATGAAGAACCAGTGTCAACCAGCACATGAGCAAGAGTAGTGCCCCTGCATTCAATGGAGACATGCAGGGCATCATTATGGTTCTTCCCTTTGGCTGTCAGATCGGCATCAGAGAAACCCAGACCATTGTCAGCAGTTAGGTTGGCCACACAGTCGGTGAACTGATCAACAGACGTCTCTTGGGGTACGTGAGCCGTCTTTAAGAAAGCAATCAGGGCCTTGGCATGGGCCTCTGAACACAGCAGCAGTGATAGCATGGAGATTTTAGAGGGGGTGTGCCCCAGCTGTTCGACAACGTTGAAATCACTTTTCTTTATAATCTTGAGGATTTCTTCCATCTCCTGCTTGGAAGCCTCAACAATGGTCTTTGGTGCCTCCGTCCGGGCAGGCACATCAGCAGCAATCCCCTTACCCCGAGCATCAGATGACTCGGCAGCAGGGGTGGAAACTTGGTCAGGGGAAGAGACAGACACACTGACAGGTGTGATGATCAAAGGCCTCTGAATTACCGGAGGAGCAATGTCTGGTGAGAACAGTCTTCCACTACGAGTGACCTTAGCAGGCCCAGTGATGTTGGTGACACCAGTATCAGTGTTGAACTCTTGTTTCACACCCAGAACATAAACATCTGCCCCATAGTGCCATGGGACAGCCTTATCAGACTTGTAGGGGATGGGCCCCGGAACAGTAATGGTGATGGGAGCAATCTTGTGAACAGGCAAAATTTGGACAGGCTTCTTTGAAGGAGCCTTGGAAGGGTTGTTGAAAATGGTAACAATTGAAACTTCTTCAACAGGGGCAGCAGGAACAGCAGTCTTTCTGAATAAAATCTCTTTACTATCCATCAGGTTTTGGACGCCTGATTTCAGCAAAGAACAACCAGCAGGGGAAGCAACACATAGAGGGCAACCTTTGCTACATCCCGGAAATAAACCGGCTAGCAACAGGTTCCTCTTGACCGTCAGCAGCGGAGTAGCAACATCATCCACTGAAGCTACATACAAATCCTCCTCAACAGCATTCACTCCATGCTGGGTCATGGGAGCGGTAACAACATTTGGCCTCTCGGGCGCCTCAAACTGTATCTCCTTTGCATCAATAAGGTCCTGAACCTTATTCTTTAGGGCCCAACAGTCATCTGTGTTATGCCCCGGGCTATCAGAGTGATAAGCGCAACGGGCGTTGGGGTTGAACCTGGGGGATGTAGTATTCACAACCTTCGGGGCCTCTCTAACAGTCACCAAGCTGGCTGATAACAGTTGCGGCAGGATCTGAGAGAGAGTCATGCTGAGTCGAGTATACTGCCGTTTGGGCCTCTCAACTCTGGGTAGGTTGTACTGTTGTGGAGCAGTAGCAGGCTTAGAGATTACCACCACGTTGACAGCTTGGCGGCGTTCAGGTTTGTCTTGCCTTCTTGGACCATACACAGCACTTGCCTCCTTCTTGAAGGGCTTCTTTTCAGCATTGGAGGAGGCAACCTTTTGTATCTTCCCTGATTTTATACCAGCCTCGATCCTTTCACCAGTCAGGATCAGATCAGTAAACCCAGCAGAGGAGTTACCAATGAGATGATTGAAAAATGGCCCAGATAGGGTCCCCAAAAACATATCCACCAGCTCTCGGTCTGTCAATGGTGGCTGCACCCTGCCATCCAGATCTCTCCATTTCTGTGCGTACTCCTTAAAACCTTCACCCGACCCTAGCGACATACCCTGGAGTTGGGTACGCGTAGGAGTGAGGTCGGAATTATATTGATACTGCTTGTAAAAAGCAGTGGCCAGATCCTCCCAGTTACGAATGTTGGTCCCATCCAGCTGATAGAACCATTCGAGGTGAGTCCCTGAAAGACTCTCCTGGAAGAAGTGGATCCATAAGTTCCTGTCTGCTGTGTAAGGCTGGATCTTCCTTACATAAGAACGGAGGTGCATCTTGGGACAGGAAGCCCCGTCATACTTCATAAAGGCAGGCGCCTTGAACTTGTGTGGGATCACCACCCCAGTAGATAACCCTAAGTCTCTGAAATCCAGTCCAGGCACACGCTGAATTTCCATAGCATTTAACCTGTCCTCCAGCTGCTTGTACCGGTCCTCAGCAGGAGGATACTGTCCGTCGTTGAAGTCTGTTTCAGTATCAGAGACCACAGGGGTAGGGACCTCCCTTTCTTCGTGACTACCTTCCCCCACAGATGGAGTAGTCCTCTCAACTTCATTTTGCAAAGTATTCCCGAGCCTGCGCCCAGTGTTGAATAGCACAGTCCTCTTCTTCTTCTTACTCTTCTTCAGGAGCATAGCCTTCAGCTCTTTTTGACCTTGAGCCAAACCCATGATCAGCTCCTGAAATTGTGCGTTCTGCGCCTGAAGGGCCTTGATAGTCAGCTCGGTAGATGATTCAGGGTTCATGATGCTGAAATAAACAGCGAAGAACAGTAAGCAACCTGAAAAGAAGAGTACCTGTGATGCACATGATGAATGATATGTGTTTATGCAATGCATTCAAGGGTTCGAAAATTCAAATTTGTTGTAGACAAAAAGGAACACACGTTATCATTAAGGAAATAATTGTTTGATACATCAAAGCCTCATGGGCAAACATTACAAAGCAGATCAATCCCAAAAGACACTATGCATCCTCTTCGGAGCAATATAGGTATTGAGATTCCTTTCCTCGTGCAGTAGGCGGGTGAGCTCCAGGACCTTCTTCTCACTAGCATGTAGACTGGTCTCTAGAGAATTCCGTTCTTCCTTAAGCTGGATCCAGCTCTTCTGCATCTCTTCCCAGGACGTGGGCATGTCAGGATGCTGAATGGTGTAGGACACCTCTCCTTCCAAGACTGGCTCTTTGATCACGGGGAGAACATGAGGATATGGCATCACCAGCTTCTGGGAGCGGGCTCGTACCCACTTGAGATAAGGCTCCAATGGGATGGAGTTCCTGTGCCCCAGGGTCTTGCTGTCTATCTTACTGGGCATCCTCTAAGCTCTGATAAATCTCTGGCGAAGTCCTTGCGCATCATTATCGAAGTCAAAAACTATGTCAGGAATTAACATCTCATGAGGGCCATCCCTCCGAGCATAACCAAACTGTCTCCAAGCCAAGCATGGGTTGTAAGTAATACCTCCTCTGATTCCAAGTAAAGGAACATTAGGGTACTCCCCACAACGATCAATGATAGTGACATCCTCTCTGGACCGAGAACACCAATGTATATCTGCATGTGTAAGAGTCATCAATCGTTGTGACCACCTCAAACCCCGCTCGTTCTTCAAAACTGATTGTGGAAGGTGCGAAATAAACCACCTTCCCAGGAGAGGAGTGCAGCACATAAGAACACCCCTTTTTCTCATGGTTCGAGTGTAACATGAGTGAAGGATGTCCCCCAGCAACGTAGGTATAGGATTCCTGGACATGAAGACCTTGACAGCACTGATATCTATAAGCTGATCTGGCTTAGGGAACAGCACCAACCCATAGACAAGGAGGGCTACAACTTCTTCAAAGGCTTGTAGGTCAAGGGAATTCCAACACTCTTGGGCCTTCTCAAACAGAAACTTTGCCAAGAACCCTTTGATACCATTTCTGGCTTCCCAATGCCCCTTGATGTCAGATGGTTGTAGGCATAATGCTTTAGCTACTTCTTCAAGTTTTGGTTCCCTTTCCGTACCGTTGTAGGGTAGTTGATTGAGAATGGGAATCTTTAGAAGCTGGGAAAACTCTTCTAAAGTAGGCACCAGCTGATAATCCGGGAAAGTAAAACAGTGATGCAGAGGGTCAAAGAATTGGAAGAGGACCTTTACCATCTCTTCCTCAATATTGGTATTGACCAAGCTGATGAGTCTACCATGCCTTTCACTGAATGACGAGTTCTCGGGAATCCTGGAGGTAAGCTCCTTAAGCTGAGGAGGGACCCTTACAAGGTTGATCTGAATTGTCTTTCTGCGGATAGTTTCCATGTCCTACAAAACAAGAACAAAGATGAAGATTCGAACCCCTGAAATGGTTAGTGGATGCATATGATGCTGTATGATATTATAATGCTATGATTAAACGCACCACAAATATTTACAAAGGCAAACATGTAAGGCACACAAGTCACACAAGACAAGCCCTTAGAGCTTAGGCCAGCATGGGGTCTGGGTATTACCCTCTTGAAGTTGGTGGGCTCAAACCTGTTGTTGTACCCCAAAATTTGCCCTCCCATATTCTTCAAGAATTGCAAAGAGCATGCTTCAAAATTCCCCAAGGGTTGCACAGTTCAAGGGCCTCCTAACAGTCAAAAACTAGGGTTTTGTTTCTAGCAAAGAAAATGAAGTTTCCAAGGGTCCAATCAAGTCCCACATACCTATAAACATGGTCAAGTATCCTCATGCCAAGTTTCAAGACTTACAGCACAAAATTGCACAGTCAAAAACCCTAATTGCTCAACAGTCAACTGCAGGGGCAAAATGGTCATTTGACAGTCAAAAGTTCAAATTTTTGGTCAACATCTCATTTTTAAGCCATAAACATCATTTGATCAATTCTTGATCATGATTCTCAAAGCATGGCTCAAAAAGTCTCAAGATGCAAAAGTTTCCATATTTGGACAGTTGAAAAAGTCAACTGTAACTTGACCAAGGCATAACTTCCACATGGTTTATCAGAAAAATTCCATCCAAAGCTCATTTTGAAGAGAAAGTCATTTCCTACAACTCATCTTCACACTTCAAGTCCAAGAAATGCTCTCACAAAAAGTTATCAATTTCAACATTATAGGTCATTTTCAAAAGTCAACAAAAAAGGACTTTAAGTCAAAGGCCATAACTTGAGATTGGTAAATCAAATTGACATGGGACCAAAGGAATTGGTTAGAGGACTTCAAGACCTTTCCAAAATGTCCAAGAACATGATCAAAGCTTAAAAATTGAGCAAGATATTCCTTGTGGAAGTTGGGAAATTTTTGGGAATTTTGAAAAGTCAACTTTACTTCAAATGCTTCAAATTTGCTAATGGGCCACATTTTCTTCCAAAATTCATCATCCAAAGCATATGCACGACCATTTGGCCCAAAGGGGATTTATTTCATCATTTTTATTATTTATTTGAATTTTTAATTACAATTAATTCATTTAATTAATTAAAATATGGAAAAAATACTAAACAAATGCATGTGAATCTTTTTATGCAGTATAATCACTCATGATTCACTCAAGATTCGTGCACAACTCAAATTGGGAAGATTGGCCATGATTGGAATCAAATATTCATGGAAAAGATTTGAAAAAATATGCATGAAAATCAAATATTTCTCCCATCAATGCAAGGGGATTTGGATCCAAATTTCAACCCTAATCAGTTCCCATACATATACTGATCAAAACCTAATGCAAAAAAACCTGAAAGCTGCGCCAAAAGCCATAAACAATTTGCACTTTTTCAAGAAAATTCCAAAACTGAAAACTCGATTCCAAAGGGTTTCAAGGCAGAATAACTACCCCATTGCATTCCTGAGGCTTCAAGGAACGTTTCTGGATCAAAACCATTAGCTCTAACGCAAGGAATTGGTAGAACGACTTCGTCCCGTTCATGATTTTTTTTATATTCATGTATCATGATTCACGCATTATTTTCAATTTTTAATGTTTGATTTATATTCAGTTAACCATTCTAAAGCTAACCATATATTTTAATTGAGTTTTCATGCATCATATGAGAATCCACCATTGGAGCATTTTAGGGTTGCAGAGGTTCAAATTTGGGGTTTCTCTGTTATGGAAAAATTGAGACATGAGACTTGTACCGTTAGAACCAGGAGCTTCAGACGAATTCAATGCATAACTCGCGATCAATTTATGATCAATAGATTTCTATTCGCTATTTTTTTCATACATCATATAGTGGGGGTTTAAAACCCCCACAATCTTGTTTTCTTTTTTCAGACGAATGCAGAACGAAGGAGGAACACGCTTAGGTGTCATAACATGAATGGGCAATTCAAAGATTAGCGCGTATTTTATTTATTCAGGCCATTAACTTTTTTTTCCATATAATTATTGCCTTCCACTAATGTTACAAAGAAGGCGCATGGTACAGATGGTTAATGTGTTGTCTCATAGGCACTGGGACCTGGGTTCGATTCCCAGGTCCCCTCCCTTTCCCTATATTATTTTTCTAACCATGTTCCTATGTAGCTCGCTTCCAGAGGTTCAATGTACACCCATAATCCAGACGTGCCACATGGCCACTGAGGGCGATCCAAAGGTCAAGATTTGAAGAGCACCATGGGCACTAGTCAGTGCATATACACGCGCCCAGAAAAGTCAAACAGGGCCTTAAACATTGGGCCTAATTACTCACCACATAACCTCCAGTTTGGGGTTAACACCCCCTTGGTTTGTCCTCTTTCATTCTTTTATTTTTTTCTATTTTATTTGTTAATTTAGTTTTAATTTAATTCTCCAAATTATTTTCACAAAACATAAAATAAATAATAAAAAAATCAGGAGGACAAAAAAGACAAAAAAAATAAAATATATTTGATTTAATATTTTTTTGTAAATAAATCTTATTAATTAATTTAGTCTTAATTTTAGGTTTAAATCTTAATATTTTATTTTTATATAAACTTAAAAATTGTAGAATTAGGGTTTTAATCACTTTCATCTTTTTCTTTCCTTTTATCATTATTAATAATTAATTATTTATTTTTTTGTAAACAAAATTGTATTAAATAATTAGATTAATTCTAGGTTTAACTTTAACATGTTTTAATAAATTAAAAATAGCTAGAATTAGGTTTTAAATTCCATTAATTCTTATTAAAAATCCATAAATACAAAAAAACCCCAAAAAATCTTTTCTTTTTATTTTAATTTAATTAATTTGTTAATCGTAATTTAATTCCATTAAAAAGGGTTCAACGCTCTCGCTTTCGATTATTAGTTCGTTTCGCGCATTTATTTCCTTTCTTATAATATTCATGTAATTCTCCCAAAGCCGTGTAAATCAGACATTTATCTTTTCCGCATTCTTTATTTTATTTCAAATCGGGTCTTGGATTAAATTTGGCGATGTGGACCCGCGCCCTTGTAATAGCATAGGACCTTTATATTTCTCGCAACTTTTAAGTTGTTAACTAAACTGCATGAAAGAATGAATGTCAAAATAAAAGCAACGCGTAGATCACCAATTACATGAACAAGACAAAAATATCTGAAAACGACACACAAATCACACACCACCCCTAGGGTACGCCTCACTGTTGCCTTGCCCCTCGAAAGGTGATCGTCGAGTAGAGGATGTTTTAGTAAGTCCTCATGATCCAGGAACCTGGCATGAGGGTAGCTTCTAAGGTGTCTTCCCATTGCTCCAGTGATCACCATGTCCCGAACCCTCGAATTGACCCGAACACCTCCAACGGTGGTGCTACCTACCTCTCAATGGTGGGATGGCACTACCTTAAGGACATTTACACAGACAAATTCTTTAGGGTAGGTAGACGACTCTAGATACTTGCTCTAATTTCAAAAACAAATCAAAAATACTTTTCACACTGACACCTTTTCAAAAAACTTTCGAAAGCAATTTTTCAAACACTCTTGAGGACCGATACAAGAGTCGAACTGGAATTTTCAAAGAAACTTTTTAAAACCCACAGTTGAAAAGCAAACAAACCATTTTGAAAACACAAATGAGCAAGTATCTAAGAGCCCATGGATAACCATGGATAGAAAGGGTGCTAACACCTTCCCTTTCTATAAATCTACCTCCCGAACCGAGAGCAATCTCTTTAAGGAATTTTTCTGTGCTTTTGTCCTTTCCATTTGGAGAAAATAAAAGACGGTGGCGACTCTTGCTTCCGCGACATTTCGCGAACCAGCGTTAAACAGTCAGTTCCAGATCCACCGATCACAGAACTGGCGACTATGCTGGGGAATTAAACTTAAAGTGAGGTGTACCTTAGGATAGTTCATAACTGTGTTTTCAATTGTATTGACTTGCTTGCTTTATTATTGTGGGACCGTCTTGGGAGTTCTATAGATCCTAACCTGGATCTGGGGATACCTTCTTAGAAAGTAGCAACAAGGTTGTGAGGGAACTGTGCGGGGTATACCGACATGGTTGAAACAGTCTGCTACGTTGATGTGGCACTTTGGTGTGTACCGGTAACCCTTGAGTTCAGTCAAGGAGAGTACGGGGCCTCCGCGTGGTGTCGTGAAGCATCAACAGACCTTAGGAACCTTAATTGAACTATCTTGGCCTCTTTAGGGTAGTGAGATAACTGACTTTGGTGCAGTCCGAGGTTGGTTGATACTCGATACTACACTCAATTGAGGGTTGCTTTCCTGGAATATTTCGGTCGCCAGTTCAGTGGCTAAATCGAAACGATGAACAATGAAAGCAATCCAGTGATGTTGGGACCCTTAGAACCCGATTACTTCTAATAGGACAGGTTGAACCCACCAACTTCAAGAGGGTAATAACCAGACCCCATGCTGGCCTAAACTCTAAGGGCTTGTCTTGTGTGACTTGTGTGCCTTACATGTTTGCCTTTGTAAATATCTATGGTGTGTTAATCATAGCATCATGACATCATCCAGCATCATATGCATTGACTAACCATTTCAGGGGTTCAAATTTTCATCTTTGTTCTTGTTTTGTAAGACATGGAAACTGTTCGCAGAAAGACAATTCAAATCAGCCTTGTAAGGGTCCCTCCTCAGCTTAAGGAGCTTATATCCAGGATTCCCGAGAGCTCTTCATTCAGTGAAAGACATGGAAGACTCATCAGCTTGGTCAATACCAACATTGAGGAAGATATGATAAAGGTCCTGTTCCAGTTCTTTGACCCTCTGCATCACTATTTCACCTTCTTGGACTATCAGCTGGTACCTACATTGGAGGAGTTCTCCCTACTTCTGAAGATCCCTATCCTTGATCAACTACCCTACAACGGTACAGAAAAGGAACCCAAGCTTGAAGAGATTGCTAAAGCCTTGCACCTACAATCATCTGACCTCAAGGGACATTGGGAAGTTAGAAGTGGCATCAAAGGGTTCTTAGCCAGGTTTCTGTTTGAAAAGGCCCATGAATGTTGGAACTCCCTTGACTTACAAGCTTTTGAAGAAGTTGTGGCCCTCCTTGTCTATGGTTTGGTGTTGTTCCCTAACCCAGATCAGCTTATAGATATCAGTGTCGTCCAGATCTTCATGTCTAGGAATCCTATACCTACGTTGCTGGGGGACATCCTTCACTCATGTTACACTCGAACCATGAGAAAAAGAGGTGTCCTTATGTGCTGCACTCCTCTCCTGGGAAGGTGGTTTATTTCGCACCTTCCACAATCAGTTTTGAAGAACGAGCGGGGTTTGAGATGGTCACAACGGTTGATGACTCTCACACATGCAGATATACATTGGTGCCCTCGGTCCAGAGAGGATGTCACTATCATTGATTGTTGCGGGGAGTACCCTAATGTTCCTTTACTTGGAATCAGAGGAGGTATTACTTACAGCCCATGCCTGGCTTGGAGACAGTTTGGTTATGCTCGGAGGGATGGCCCTCATGACATGTTAATTCCTGACATAGTTTTTGACTTCGACAATGATGCACAAGGACTTCGCCAGAGATTTATCAGAGCTTGGAGGATGCCAAGTAGGATAGACAGTAAGACACTGGGACACAGGAACTCCATCCCGTTGGAACTTTATCTCAAGTGGGTACGCGCCCGCTCCCAGAAGTTAGTAATGCCTTATCCTCATATGCTCCCTGTGATCAAAGAGCCAGTCTTGGAAGGAGAGGTGTCCCACACCATTCAGCATCCCAACATGCCCATGTCCTGGGAAGAGATGCAGAAGAGCTGGATCCAGCTTAAGGAAGAACGGAATTCTCTTGAGACCAGTCTACATGCTAGTGAAAAGAAGGTCCTGGAGCTCACCCGCCTATTGCATGAGGAGAGGAATCTCAACACCTACATAGCTCCAAAGAGGATGCGTAGTGTCTTTTAGGATTGATTTTCTTTGTAATATGTGCCCATGAGGCTTTGATGTACTGAACAATTATTTCCTTAATGATAACGTGTGTTCCTTTTTGTCTACAACAAATCTGAACTTTCGAACCCTTGAATGCATTGTATAAACACATATCATTCATCATGTGCATAGCAGGTTTTCTTCTTTTCAGGTTGCTTACCGTTCTTCGCTGTTTATTTCAGCATCATGAATCCTGACTCATCATCAACCGAGATGTCCATCAAGGCTCTTCAGGTGCAGAATGCGCAATTTCAGGAACTAATCATGGGTTTGGCTCAGGGCCAAGAAGAGCTGAAGGCTCTGCTCCTGAAGAAGGAGAAGAAGAAGAAGAAGAGAACTGTTCTTTTCAACTCGGGCCGAAGGTTTGGCAACACTTTGCAGAATGAAGAGGCTGGTTCTTCTATAGGCAAGAGCAGCCCCCAAGGGGGAAAAGGTCCTAGTCCGGTAGTCTCTGACAACGAGACTGATTTCGATGAGGAACAGTATCCTCATGCTGAAGACCGGTATAAGCAGTTGGAAGACAGACTGAATGCTATGGAGATCCAACAAGTGCCTGGGCTGGATTTTGGAGATTTGGGCTTATCTACTGGTGTGATCATTCCTCATAAGTTCAAAGCACCATCTTTTACCAAGTATGACGGGGCGTCTTGTCCCAAGTTGCACCTCAGATCTTATGTGCGGAAGATTCAACCGTACTCAGTGGATAAGAACTTGTGGATCCACTTCTTCCAGGAGAGTCTTTCAGGGACTCATCTCGAATGGTTCTATCAGCTGGATGGGACCAAGGTTCGTAACTGGGAGGAGTTGGCTACTGCTTTTTACAAGCAGTATCAATATAATGCCTACCTTGCCCCTACACGTACCCAACTCTAGGGTATGTCGCTAGGGTCAAGCGAAGGTTTTAAAGAGTATGCACAGAAGTGGAGGGATCTGGCTGGCAGGGTGCAGCCTCCGTTAACTGACCGGGAGTTGGTAGATATGTTCTTGGGGACCCTATCTGGGCCATTTTTCAACCATCTTATCGGGAATTCGTCTGTAGGATTCACTGATCTTATTCTGACTGGAGAGAGAATAGAGGCTGGAATGAAGTCTGGCAAAATTCAGAAGGGTGCATCTGCAAGTTCTGAGAAGAAGCCCTTCAAGAAGGAGGCCAGTGCTGTATATGGGTCTAGAAGACAAGAGAAACCTGAGCGCCGCCAATCTATCAACGCGGTGATGATTGCCAAGCCTGTTGCCGCTCCTCGGCAAACCAATCCTCAAAGGGCTGAAAGACCCAGGAGAGAGTTCACCCGTTTGAGTATGACTCTATCACAAATCTTGCCACAGTTGTTGTCCACCAACCTAGTGACTGTCAGAGAGGCCCCGAAGGTTGTAAACACTGCTTCTCCCAAATACAATCCGAATGCCCGTTGTGCTTATCACTCCGATAGCCCGGGGCATTCCACTGATGACTGTTGGGCCTTAAGGAATAAGGTGCAAGACCTTATTGACGCAAAAGAGATACAGTTTGAAGCGCCTGAGAGGCCAAATGTGGTGACTGCTCCTATGCCCCAGCATGGAGTAAATGCCGTTGATGAAGATGTATACGCTGTTTCTGTGAATGATGTAGCTACTCCCTTAATGACTGTCAAGAGGAACCTACTGCTAGCCGGTTTATTTCCAGGTTGTAGTGAGGGTTGCCTTTTCTGTGCTGTTTCCCTTTCTGGTTGTCCTTTGCTGAAGTTGGGCATCCAAAGCCTAATGGACATCAAAGAGATTATGTTCAAGAAGACTTCTGTTCAGTTGGTTCCGGTAGAAGAAGTTTCTGTTGTTACAATCTTTAATAATCCGATCAAGGCTCTCCCAAGAAAGCCAGTTCAAATCATGACTGTCGCACCTGTTGTTATTACTATTCCGGGGCCTCTCCCCTATGAATCTGATAAGGCTGTCCCATGGCACTATGGGGCAGACGTGTATGTGCATGGAATCAAGCAAGAGTTCAACACTGGCACCAGTATCAGCAATATCACTGGTCCAGCAAAAGTTACCCGCAGTGGCAGGCTCTTCTCGCCTGACATTGCACCGCCAGCTATTCGAAGACCCTTCACTATAACACCTACAAATGTACTTATTCCCAGTTTTGATCAAGTTGTGTCCCCCGCTGCCGAGTCATCTAATGCTCGGGGCAAAGGGATTGAAGACGAGCCTGCCCGGATGGAGGCACCAAAATCTGTGACTGCTGAGGCCTCCCAACAAGAGATGGAGGAAATCCTGAAGATAATCAAGAAGAGTGACTTTAATGTTGTCGAGCAGCTGGGGCATACGCCCTCCAAGATCTCCATGCTCTCCTTGCTCCTGTGCTCAGAGGCCCATGCTAAGGCCTTGATTTCATTTCTCAAGACGGCCCATGTGCCACAGGAGACATCTGCAGTCCAGTTTACTGATTGCGTAGCAAATCTGACGGCGGACAATGGTTTGGGCTTCTCAAATGCTGACCTTACTGCTAAGGGAAAGGACCACAATGACGCCCTGCATGTCTCTATCGAATGCAGGGACACTACTCTGGCGCACGTGTTGGTGGACACTGGCTCTTCCCTAAATGTGCTACCCAAGAAGGCCTTAGACCGGTTGGACTGTGAAGGCCTGGAGCTGAAACCTAGCAACATCATCGTCAGAGCCTTTGACGGTTCTAAGAGGATGGTTCATGGAGAGGTAGACATTCCTATTCGTGTGGGCTCTCAAGTTTTCGACTCTACTTTCTATGTGATGGATATCCGTCCATCGTATTCTTGTCTACTGGGTCGACCTTGGATCCACAAAGCTGGGGCAGTGACCTCTACCTTGCACCAGAAGCTCAAGTACCCCGTCAGAGGGAAGATTGTCACTGTGCAGGGAGAGGAGGAGTATATGGTGAGCCATTTGAATTCCTTCAGGTATATTGAGATGGACGGGGAGTTTATTGAAACCCCCTTTCAGCATTTCGAAGAGGTACCTCCAACTTTGTCAGCAGCAGAAACAGTGGTCGAAGAGGATGTTCCTTTGAAGATGGCTTCCTTGAAGGATGCCCGGGCTGTGGTCAAGAAAGGTGAATGTGCTAACTGGGGCAGGCTCCCTGATTTTACACAGAAAACTGACAAGTTTGGACTGGGTTTTACTGCAGAGGGTCAGAAAGCTGTGCGCAAGGCAAAGACCAGAAGACCTCTTGTACTCATTACCAACACAGGAGTGAATGCTGTTGGGGACGGAGATGAAGTGGAAGAGTCAGAGTTTGAAAGCTGGATCTACCCGACGACTGATGGTGGATTGACCAATTGGACTGCTAAAGACCATACTCCTGTTACTTTTGTTACGCAGTAATAAACTTCTTTGTTTTGTTATTTGTAATAAACAATTAAAACTCTATGGCCCGGTGTCTTACCCGGGGCACCGTGGCTTCATTTGTGAGGGCATATAAATTGTCATTTCATATATCATGAATAAAGACCTTGGACGTTTTCTCGCATTTCAAATCTTATGCTCCTTTTCTTTCTTTCCTTTCTTTATATCGCAAAACAGCTGTATTTACACACACTCACTCATACAGGTTTCAATCCACCCCGGATCTCACTGGTAACGACTCTGCTACTGCCAGTTATGACTTCCCCCTACCTCACATTGATGTCCTTGTTGACAATACAGCTTAGCATAAGGTGTTCTCTTTCATGGATGGTTTTTCAGGTTACAATCAGATCAAGATGGCACCTGAAGACATGGAAAAAACTACCTTTGTTACTCAGATCAAGACAGGAACGCTGAGGGAACCTTGGGGCGATTACTACCTCAACAGGAATGCTGAGAGAATATGGGGACGATTACTACCTCAACAGTAACGCTGAGAGAATCTTGGATGATTACTACCTCAACAGTAACGCTGAGAGAATCTTGGGCGACTTCAACCTCAACAGTAACACTGAGAGAATCTTGGATATCTTCTACTGAGTCCTCATCAGGAAAATCTTTTAGGGGTCGATTTAACTGGACTAGAGAAGGCCTTTGACTGGATAAGAAACAGGAAAATCTTAGGGTCGATTTAACTGAACCGGTCTAGGTCTTGAAATCTTCAACTGGATAAGAAACAGGGAGATCTTAGGGTCGATCTGACTGAACCAGAGAAGGCCTTTGACTGGATAAGAAACAGGAAAATCTTAGGGTCGATTTAACTGAACCGGTCTAGGTCTTGAAATCTTCAACTGGATAAGAAACAGGGAGATCTTAGGGTCGATCTGACTGAACCAGAGAAGGCCTTTGACTGGATAAGAAACAGGAAAATCTTAGGGTCGATTTAACTGAACCGGTCAAGGTCTTTGACTCTTCAACTGGATAAGAATCAGGGAGATCTTAGGGTCGATCTGACTGAACCAGAGAAGGCCTTTGACTGGATAAGAAACAGGAAAATCTTAGGGTCGATTTAACTGAACCAGGCTAGGTCTTGAAATCTTCAACTGGATAAGAAACAGGGAGATCTTAGGGTCGATCTGACTGAACCAGAGAAGGCCTTTGACTGGATAAGAAACAGAAAAATCTTAGGGTCGATTTAACTAAACCGGTCTAGGTCTTTGAATGTAGCTGAGAACTTAACTGGATCTTTCCTGAAAGGTAAAGGTCAGTCATATGCAAGGCGTGATATGAATCAAGCGATGATGTTCTCAACATAAATGAGGTTTTTAAGATATGATGCGTATATGCATGCTATAATGTATGGAAATGTGATGTATTATGAATGTATGCTTTCGTCTTAGGAAAATAAATCCTTGACGGGTGTCGGGAAGTCACATCCTGGGCTGATGTTGAAGAATAGATCTTTGCTTCCGCTGGGGAGTGATGGTTGCAAGAATACCGGTAGGAGAAGATAACTCCGTTGGGGAATAAACTTGGCGAATGGATTACTCTGCGGGGAGAAAATGACTCTAACGATCTTGCTGGGAAGCAATACTCTGTGGGGAGAGAGATACTTTGCTGAAATGTTGATGGTAACTTCGCTGGGGATACCATTATTATGTTGGAAGTGTTAATAGACTTTGCTGGGGATAAGAAGACTTCGCCGAGGACGATCTTTCTGTGGCTTTTGGCTGAGGATAACCCAGTTATACCCTGATAGGGAAATAACTCTTTGAATAAAGTCGGGGGATGCGTTCGTGCTCTGCGAGGATAAGCTTCCAGAATCTACTGGGGATAAGCTTACTGCTTGGGGAGATGGATTCCAACTTTCCTTGGGAACTAGATTGGACTCTCCTGGGGAAGTCTTGAGCTGTATCAGGGAATTGACTCCATTGAATGTTTGATATACCGCCGGGGAACAATCTTTAGACCAAGATTGTCGGGGATGCTTGTTAAGAATGCATGTACTGCTGGGGAATGTTGAGATCTGCGGGAGGATACCCAACTTCCTTAAGGTTTGATTGTAACTTTGCTTGGGGAGAGTGAACTGATTTGCTGTTTCACTCTCTGGGGAATTATGATATACTGGTTAATCGTCCACTGAGTAACAAAGGTAGTCTTTTCCATGTCTTCAGGAGCCATCTTGATCTGATTGTAACCTGAGAAGCCATCCATGAAGAAGAACACCTTATGCTGAGCTGTATTGTCAACAAGGACATCAATGTGAGGTAGAGGGAAGTCATCCTTGGGGCTGGCCCTGTTCAGATCCTTGTAATCGACACACATTCTGACCTTACCGTCTTTCTTTGGTACCGGCACCACATTAGCAACCCACTGAGGGTAAGAGGTTACTGCAAGAAACCCGGCATCAAACTGTTTCATAACCTCGACTTTGATCTTTTCAGACATCTCTGGACGCATACGGTGGACCTTTTGCTTAACCGGAGGGCAGTCTTCCTTAGTAGGCAAGTGATGGACCACAATGTCGGTATCCAACCCAGGCATGTCTTCGTAAGACCAGGCAAAGATTTCCATGTAGTCATGCAGCATCTGGATCAACCATTGCTTCACGCTGAGCTCTAGGTTGGCACCAATCTTAACTTCCTTCCTATCTGTATCAGTACCCAGGTTTATCGTTTCCACTGGCTCTTCATGTGGTTGAATTGCCCTCTCTTCCTGTTGTAACAGTCTTGCAATTTCTCCAGGCACTTCTCAATCATCTTCACCTTCGTCTTCGGCTAAGTTGATCGGATTTTCGAAGTCATAACTGGCAGTAGCAGAGTCGTTACCAGTGAGATCCGGAGTGGATTGAAACCTGTATGAGTGAGTGTGTGTAAATACAGCTGTTTTGCAATATATAAAGAAAGGAAAGAAAAGGAGCGCAAGATTTGAAATGTGAAAAACGTCCAATGCTTTTATTTAGATATATGACTGTGACAAACAAAAGCCCTCATAAATAAGACCACGGTGCCCCGGGTAAGACACTGGGCCATACAGTTTCAAATTATTGTTTATTACAAATCCAAAACAAAGAAGTTCATTACTGGGTGACAAAAGTTATGGGTGTAAAGTCTTTAGCAGTCCAATTGGTCAATCCACCATCAGTCGTCGGGTAGATCCAGCTATCAAACTCTGACTCTTCCACTTTGTCTTCCTCTCCAATAGCATTCACTCCTGGGTGGGTGATGAGCACAGGAGGTCTTCCAATTCTTGCCTTGCGCACAGCCTTCTAAGCCTCTGCAGTGAAACCCAGCCCAAACTTGTTAGTTTTAGGAGTAAAATCAGGGAGCTTGCCCCAGTTTGCACATTCACCTCTTTCAATCACAGCCCGGACGTCCTTTAAGGAGGCCATCTTCAAAGGAGAAACCTCTTCGACCACTGCTTCTGCTGCTGCCAATGTTTGTGTCACCTCTTCAAAGTGTTGAAAGGGGGTCTCAATGAACTCCACATCCATTTCCACGTACCTGAAGGAGTTGAGGTGGCTGACCATGTATTCCTCTTCCCCTTGCACTGTTACAATCTTCCCCCTGACCGGGTACTTGAGTTTCTGATGCAACGTGGAGGTCACAGCTCCAGCCTTGTGGATCCACGGGCGACCCAGCAAACAAGAATAGGATGGACGGATGTCCATCACATGGAATTTTGAATCAAAGACCTGTGACCCAACCCTGATTGGGATGTCAACCTCACCATGTACCATCCTTTTGGACCCGTCAAAGGCCCGGACAATAATGTTACTTGGTTTGAGCTCTAGACCCTCACAGTCCAGCCTGTCCAGAGCCTTCTTGGGTAGCACGTTTAATGAAGAACCAGTGTCAACCAGCACATGAGCAAGAGTAGTGCCCCTGCATTCAATGGAGACATGCAGGGCATCATTATGGTTCTTCCCTTTGGCTGTCAGATCGGCATCAGAGAAACCCAGACCATTGTCAGCAGTTAGGTTGGCCACACAGTCGGTGAACTGATCAACAGACGTCTCTTGGGGTACGTGAGCCGTCTTTAAGAAAGCAATCAGGGCCTTGGCATGGGCCTCTGAACACAACAGCAGTGATAGCATGGAGATTTTAGAGGGGGTGTGCCCCAGCTGTTCGACAACGTTGAAATCACTTTTCTTTATAATCTTGAGGATTTCTTCCATCTCCTGCTTGGAAGCCTCAACAATGGTCTTTGGTGCCTCCGTCCGGGCAGGCACATCAGCAGCAATCCCCTTACCCCGAGCATCAGATGACTCGGCAGCAGGGGTGGAAACTTGGTCAGGGGAAGAGACAGACACACTGGCAGGTGTGATGATCAAAGGCCTCTGAATTACCGGAGGAGCAATGTCTGGTGAGAACAGTCTTCCACTACGAGTGACCTTAGCAGGCCCAGTGATGTTGGTGACACCAGTATCAGTGTTGAACTCTTGTTTCACACCCAGAACATAAACATCTGCCCCATAGTGCCATGGGACAGCCTTATCAGACTTGTAGGGGATGGGCCCCGGAACAGTAATGGTGATGGGAGCAATCTTGTGAACAGGCAAAATTTGGACAGGCTTCTTTGAAGGAGCCTTGGAAGGGTTGTTGAAAATGGTAACAATTGAAACTTCTTCAACAGGGGCAGCAGGAACAGCAGTCTTTCTGAATAAAATCTCTTTACTATCCATCAGGTTTTGGACGCCTGATTTCAGCAAAGAACAACCAGAAGGGGAAGCAACACATAGAGGGCAACCTTTGCTACATCCCGGAAATAAACCGGCTAGCAACAGGTTCCTCTTGACCGTCAGCAGCGGAGTAGCAACATCATCCACTGAAGCTACATACAAATCCTCCTCAACAGCATTCACTCCATGCTGGGTCATGGGAGCGGTAACAACATTTGGCCTCTCGGGCGCCTCAAACTGTATCTCCTTTGCATCAATAAGGTCCTGAACCTTATTCTTTAGGGCCCAACAGTCATTTGTGTTATGCCCCGGGCTATCAGAGTGATAAGCGCAACGGGCGTTGGGGTTGAACCTGGGGGATGTAGTATTCACAACCTTCGGGGCCTCTCTAATAGTCACCAAGCTGGCTGATAACAGTTGCGGCAGGATCTGAGAGAGAGTCATGCTGAGTCGAGTATACTGCCGTTTGGGCCTCTCAACTCTGGGTAGGTTGTACTGTTGTGGAGCAGTAGCAGGCTTAGAGATTACCACCACGTTGACAGCTTGGCGGCGTTCAGGTTTGTCTTGCCTTCTTGGACCATACACAGCACTTGCCTCCTTCTTGAAGGGCTTCTTTTCAGCATTGGAGGAGGCAACCTTTTGTATCTTCCCCGATTTTATACCAACCTCGATCCTTTCACCAGTCAGGATCAGATCAGTAAACCCAGCAGAGGAGTTACCAATGAGATGATTGAAAAATGGCCCAGATAGGGTCCCCAAAAACATATCCACCAGCTCTCGGTCCGTCAATGGTGGCTGCACCCTGCCATCCAGATCTCTCCATTTCTGTGCGTACTCCTTAAAACCTTCACCCGACCCTAGAGACATACCCTGGAGTTGGGTACGCGTAGGAGCGAGGTCGGAATTATATTGATACTGCTTGTAAAAAGCAGTGGCCAGATCCTCCCAGTTACGAATGTTGGTCCCATCCAGCTGATAGAACCATTCGAGGTGAGTCCCTGAAAGACTCTCCTGGAAGAAGTGGATCCATAAGTTCCTGTCTGATGTGTAAGGCTGGATCTTCCTTACATAAGAACGGAGGTGCATCTTGGGACAGGAAGCCCCGTCATACTTCATAAAGGCAGGCGCCTTGAACTTGTGTGGGATCACCACCCCAGTAGATAACCCCAAGTCTCTGAAATCCAGTCCAGGCACACGCTGAATTTCCATAGCATTTAACCTGTCCTCCAGCTGCTTGTACCGGTCCTCAGCAGGAGGATACTGTTCGTCGTTGAAGTCTGTTTCAGTATCAGAGACCACAGGGGTAGGGACCTCCCTTTCTTCGTGACTACCTTCCCCCACGGATGGAGTAGTCCTCTCAACTTCATTTTGCAAAGTATTCCCGAGCCTGCGCCCAGTGTTGAATAGCACAGTCCTCTTCTTCTTCTTACTCTTCTTCAGGAGCATAGCCTTCAGCTCTTTTTGACCTTGAGCCAAACCCATGATCAGCTCCTGAAATTGTGCGTTTTGCGCCTGAAGGGCCTTGATAGTCAGCTCGGTAGATGATTCAGGGTTCATGATGCTGAAATAAACAGCGAAGAACAGTAAGCAACCTGAAAAGAAGAGTACCTGTGATGCACATGATGAATGATATGTGTTTATGCAATGCATTCAAGGGTTCGAAAATTCAAATTTGTTGTAGACAAAAAGGAACACACGTTATCATTAAGGAAATAATTGTTTGATACATCAAAGCCTCATGGGCAAACATTACAAAGCAGATCAATCCCAAAAGACACTACGCATCCTCTTCGGAGAAATATAGGTATTGAGATTCCTTTCCTCGTGCAGTAGGCGGGTGAGCTCCAGGACCTTCTTCTCACTAGCATGTAGACTGGTCTCTAGAGAATTCTGTTCTTCCTTAAGCTGGATCCAGCTCTTCTGCATCTCTTCCCAGGACGTGGGCATGTCAGGATGCTAAATGGTGTAGGACACCTCTCCTTCCAAGACTGGCTCTTTGATCACAGGGAGAACATGAGGATATGGCATCACCAGCTTCTGGGAGCGGGCTCGTACCCACTTGAGATAAGGCTCCAATGGGATGGAGTTCCTGTGCCCCAGGGTCTTGCTGTCTATCTTACTGGGCATCCTCCAAGCTCTGATAAATCTCTGGCGAAGTCCTTGCGCATCATTATCGAAGTCAAAAACTATGTCAGGAATTAACATCTCATGAGGGCCATCCCTCCGAGCATAACCAAACTGTCTCCAAGCCAAGCATGGGTTGTAAGTAATACCTCCTCTGATTCCAAGTAAAGGAACATTAGGGTACTCCCCACAACGATCAATGATAGTGACATCCTCTCTGGACCGAGAACACCAATGTATATCTGCATGTGTAAGAGTCATCAATCGTTGTGACCACCTCAAACCCCGCTCGTTCTTCAAAACTGATTGTGGAAGGTGCGAAATAAACCACCTTCCCAGGAGAGGAGTGCAGCACATAAGAACACCCCTTTTTCTCATGGTTCGAGTGTAACATGAGTGAAGGATGTCCCCCAGCAACGTAGGTATAGGATTCCTGGACATGAAGACCTTGACAGCACTGATATCTATAAGCTGATCTGGCTTAGGGAACAGCACCAACCCATAGACAAGGAGGGCTACAACTTCTTCAAAGGCTTGTAGGTCAAGGGAATTCCAACACTCTTGGGCCTTCTCAAACAGAAACTTTGCCAAGAACCCTTTGATACCATTTCTGGCTTCCCAGTGCCCCTTGATGTCAGTTGGTTGTAGGCATAATGCTTTAGCTACTTCTTCAAGTTTTGGTTCCCTTTCCGTACCGTTGTAGGGTAGTTGATTGAGAATGGGAATCTTCAGAAGCTGGGAAAACTCTTCTAAAGTATGCACCAGCTGATAATCCGGGAAAGTAAAACAGTAATGCAGAGGGTCAAAGAATTGGAAGAGGACCTTTACCATCTCTTCCTCAATATTGGTATTGACCAAGCTGATGAGTCTACCATGCCTTTCACTGAATGACGAGTTCTCGGGAATCCTGGAGGTAAGCTCCTTAAGCTGAGGAGGGACCCTTACAAGGTTGATCTGAATTGTCTTTCTGCGGATAGTTTCCATGTCCTACAAAACAAGAACAAAGATGAAGATTCGAACCCCTGAAATGGTTAGTGGATGCATATGATGCTGTATGATATTATAATGCTATGATTAAACGCACCACAAATATTTACAAAGGCAAACATGTAAGGCACACAAGTCACACAAGACAAGCCCTTAGAGCTTAGGCCAGCATGGGGTCTGGGTATTACCCTCTTGAAGTTGGTGGGCTCAAACCTGTTGTTGTACCCCAAAATTTGCCCTCCCATATTCTTCAAGAATTGCAAATAGCATGCTTCAAAATTCCCCAAGGGTTGCACAGTTCAAGGGCCTCCTAACAGTCAAAAACTAGGGTTTTGTTTCTAGCAAAGAAAATGAAGTTTCCAAGGGTCCAATCAAGTCCCACATACCTATAAACATGGTCAAGTATCCTCATGCCAAGTTTCAAGACTTACAGCACAAAATTGCACAGTCAAAAACCCTAATTGCTCAACAGTCAACTGTAGGGGCAAAATGGTCATTTGACAGTCAAAAGTTCAAATTTTTGGTCAACATCTCATTTTGAAGCCATAAACATCATTTGATCAATTATTGATCATGATTCTCAAAGCATGGCTCAAAAAGTCTCAAGATGCAAAAGTTTCCATATTTGGACAGTTGAAAAAGTCAACTGTAACTTGACCAAGGCATAACTTCCACATGGTTTATCAGAAAAATTCCATCCAAAGCTCATTTTGAAGATAAAGACATTTCCTACAACTCATCTTCACACTTCAAGTCCAAGAAATGCTCTCACAAAAAGTTATCAATTTCAACATTATAGGTCATTTTCAAAAGTCAATAAAAAAGGACTTTAAGTCAAACGCCATAACTTGAGATTGGTAAATCAAATTGACATGGGACCAAAGGCATTGGTTAGAGGACTTCAAGACCTTTCCAAAATGTCCAAGAACATGATCAAAGCTTAAAAATTGAGCAAGATATTCCTTGTGGAAGTTGGGAAATTTTTGGGAATTTTGAAAAGTCAACTTTACTTCAAATGCTTCAAATTTGCTAATGGGCCACATTTTCTTCCAAAATTCATCATCCAAAGCATATGCACGACCATTTGGCCCAAAGGGGATTTATTTCATCATTTTTATTATTTATTTGAATTTTTAATTACAATTTATTCATTTAATTAATTAAAATATGGAAAAAATACTAAACAAATGTATGTGAATCTTTTTATGCAGTATAATCACTCATGATTCACTCAAGATTCGTGCACAACTCAAATTGGGAAGATTGGCCATGATTGGAATCAAATATTCATGGAAAAGATTTGAAAAAATATGCATGAAAATCAAATATTTCTCCCATCAATGCAAGGGGATTTGGATCCAAATTTCAACCCTAATCAGTTCCCATACATATACTGATCAAAACCTAATGCATAAAAACCTGAAAGCTGCGCCAAAAGCCATAAACAACTTTGCACTTTTTCAAGAAAATTCCAAAACTGAAAACTCGATTCCAAAGGGTTTCAAGGCAGAATAACTACCCCATTGCATTCCTGAGGCTTCAAGGAACGTTTCTGGATCAAAACCATTAGCTCTAACGCAAGGAATTGGTAGAACGACTTCGTCCCGTTCATGATTTTTTTTATATTCATGTATCATGATTCACGCATTATTTTCAATTTTTAATGTTTGATTTATATTCAGTTAACCATTCTAAAGCTAACCATATATTTTAATTGAGTTTTCATGCATCATATGAGAATCCACCATTGGAGCATTTTAGGGTTGCAGAGGTTCAAATTTGGGGTTTCTCTGTTATGGAAAAATTGAGACATGAGACTTGTACCGTTAGAACCAGGAGCTTCAGACGAATTCAATGCATAACTCGCGATCAATTTATGATCAATAGATTTCTATTCGCTATTTTTTTCATACATCATATAGTGGGGGTTTAAAACCCCCGCAATCTTGTTTTCTTTTTTCAGACGAATGCAGAACGAAGGAGGAACACGCTTAGGTGTCATAACATGAATGGGCAATTCAAAGATTAGTGCGTATTTTATTTATTCAGGCTATTAACTTTTTTTTTCATATAATTATTGCCTTCCACTAATGTTACAAAGAAGGCGCATGGTACAGATGGTTAATGTGTTGTCTCATAGGCACTGGGACCTGGGTTCGATTCCCAGGTCCCCTCCCTTTCCCTATATTATTTTTCTAACCATGTTCCTATGTAGCTCGCTTCCAGAGGTTCAATGTACACCCATAATCCAGACGTGCCACATGGCCACTGAGGGCGATCCAAAGGTCAAGATTTGAAGAGCACCATGGGCACTAGTCAGTGCATATACACGCGCCCAGAAAAGTCAAACAGGGCCTTAAACATTGGGCCTAATTACTCACCACATAACCTCCAGTTTGGGGTCAACACCCCCTTGGTTTGTCCTCTTTCATTCTTTTATTTTTTTCTATTTTATTTGTTAATTTAGTTTTAATTTAATTCTCCAAATTATTTTCACAAAACATAAAATAAATAATAAAAAAATCAGGAGGACAAAAAAGACAAAAAAAATAAAATATATTTGATTTAATATTTTTTTGTAAATAAATCTTATTAATTAATTTAGTCTTAATTTTAGGTTTAAATCTTAATATTTTATTTTTATATAAACTTAAAAATTGTAGAATTAGGGTTTTAATCACTTTCATCTTTTTCTTTCCTTTTATCATTATTAATAATTATTTATTTATTTTTTTGTAAATAAAATTGTATTAAATAATTAGATTAATTCCAGGTTTAACTTTAACATGTTTTAATAAATTAAAAATAGCTAGAATTAGGTTTTAAATTCCATTAATTCTTATTAAAAATCCATAAATACAAAAAAACCCCAAAAAATCTTTTCTTTTTATTTTAATTTAATTAATTTGTTAATCGTAATTTAATTCCATTAAAAAGGGTCCAACGCCCTCGCTTTCGATTATTAGTTCGTTTCGCGCATTTATTTCCTTTCTTATAATATTCATGTAATTCTCCCAAAGCCGTGTAAATCAGACATTTATCTTTTCCGCATTCTTTATTTTATTTCAAATCGGGTCTTGGATTAAATTTGGCGATGTGGACCCGCGCCCTTGTAATAGCGTAGGACCTTTATATTTCTCGCAAATTTTAAGCTGTTAACTAAACTGCATGAAAGAATGAATGTCAAAATAAAAGTAACGCGTAGATCACCAATTACATGAACAAGACAAAAATATCTGAAAACGACACACAAATCACACACCACCCCTAGGGTACGCCTCACTGTTGCCTTGCCCCTCGAAAGGTGATCGTCGAGTAGAGGATGTTTTAGTAAGTCCTCATGATCCAGGAACCTGGCATGAGGGTAGCTTCTAAGGTGTCTTCCCATTGCTCCGGTGATCACCATGTCCCGAACCCTCGAATTGACCCGAACACCTCCAACGGTGGTGCTACCTACCTCTCAATGGTGGGATGGCACTACCTTAAGGACATTTACACATACAAATTCCTTAGGGTAGGTAGACGACTCTAGATACTTGCTCTAATTTCAAAAACAAATCAAAAATACTTTTCACACCGACACCTTTTCAAAAAACTTTCGAAAGCAATTTTTCAAACACTCTTGAGGACCGATACAAGAGTCGAACTGGAATTTTCAAAGAAACTTTTTAAAACCCACAGTTGAAAAGCAAACAAACCATTTTGAAAACACAAATGAGCAAGTATCTAAGAGCCCATGGATAACCATGGATATAAAGGGTGCTAACACCTTCCCTTTCTATAAATCTACCTCCCGAACCGAGAGCAATCTCTTTAAGGAATTTTTCTGTGCTTTTGTCCTTTCCATTTGGAGAAAATAAAAGACGGTGGCGACTCTTGCTTCCGCGACATTTCGCGAACCAGCGTTAAACAGTCAGTTTCAGATCCACCGATCACACCTGTCCTATCAAAGTAACCGGGTTCTAAGGATCTCAATATCATTGGATTGCTTTCATTGTTCATCGTTTCGATTTAGCCACTGACTGGCGATCAAAATATCCCAAGAAAACAACCCTCAATTGAGTGTAGTATCGAGTATCAACCGACTTCGGAGTATACCAAAGTAGTTATCTCACTACCCTAAAGAGGCCAAGATGGTTCAATTAAGGTTCCTAATGTCTGTTGATGCTTCACGACACCACGCGGAGGCCCCGTACTCTCCTTGATTGACTCAAGGGTTACCGGTACACACCAAAGTGCCACATCAACATAGCAGACTGCTTCAACCATGTCGGTATACCCCGCACAGTTCCCTCACAGCCTTGTTGCTACTTTTTAAGAAGGTATCCCCAGATCCGGGTTAGGATCTATAGAACTCCCAAGACAGTACCAACAATTTAAAGCAAACAAGTCAAAGCAATTGAAAACACAGTGATCTTAGTCCTAAGGTACACCTCACTTTAAAGATTTCCCCAGCAGAGTCGCCAGTTCTGTGATAGGTGGATCTGGAACTGACTGTTTAACGCTGGTTCGCAAAATGTCGCGGAAGCAAGAGTCGCCACCGTCTTTTATTTTCTCCAATATGGAAAGGACAAAAGCACAGAAAAATTCCTTATTGAGATTAGTTCTCGGTTCGGGAGGTAGATTTATAGAGAGGGAAGGTGTTAGCACCCTTTCTATCCATGGTTATCCATGGGCTCTTAGATACTTGCTCATTTGTGTTTTCAAAATATTTGTTTGCTTTTCAAAGTGTGAGTGGGTTTGAAAAAGTTTCTTTGAAAGTTTCAGATCGACTCTTGTATCAATCCTCAAGAGTGTTTGAAAAGTTGTTTTTTGAAAGCTTTTTGCAAAGTGTCGGTGTGAAAAAGTATTTTTTGATTTGTTTTGAAATTAGAGCAAGTATCTAGAGTCGTCTACCTACCCTAAGGAATTCGTCTGTGTAAATGTCCTTAAAGTAGTGCCATCCCACCATTGAGAGGTAGGTAGCACCACCGTTGGAGGTGTTCGGGTCAATTCGAGGGTTTAGGGACGGTGTGGTCACCGAGCAATAGTAAGATACCTTAGAAGCTTCCCTTATGCCATTGATCTTTTATTCCGAGGCAACCGTTCCGAGGCAACTTGTTTCGAGGCAACTAGATCAATGGAACATAAGGACTCACTAAGACGTCCTGTACTCGACGACCACGTTTCGAGGGGGAAGGCAACAGTGTGATCACCAGAGCAACAGTAGGATACCTTAGAAGCTACCCTTATGCCATGTTCATGGACATAAGGACTTACTAAGACGTCCTATACTCGATGACCATCTTTCGAGGGGCAAGGCAACAGTGAGGCGTACCCTATGAGTGGTGTGTGGATTGTGTGTCATTTTCAGTTTATTATTTGTCTTGTCATGCATTAGTGATCTACGCTTTGATTTTTTATTTTTGGGCATTCATTCTTTCATGTGATTGTTAACAGTTTAAAGGTGCAGGAATTTAAAGTGCGGAAAAGATAAAGGTCCTACGCTATTACAAAGGCGCGGGTCTACATCGCCAAATTAATCCAGACCCGATTTAAAATAAAATGCAGAAAATAAACGCCTAATTAACTATTACAGGGCTTTGGAGCAAGTACATTATATTCACAAAAAGAAATGAAAATAAATGCGCGAATGGAAATAAGAATCGAGTGCGAGGGCGTTAGACCCTTTAAAGAAATTAAAAATGAAATTATTAAATTAATTAAATTAAATAAAGGAAAGGGCTTTTTTTTATGTATTTTTGTATTTATGACATTAAAGAAAATTAAATTGGAATTTAAAAGTTAAATAATTCTAATTCTAATTATTTTTTAATTTATCAAAGAAAATTGTCTAAAGTTAAACCTAATTTAAACCTAGTTGATTAATTACAAGTATTTACAAAATTAATTAATGGTTAATAATAATTATAATAAGAAAATAAAAATATTTAATTAAAAAAAAAGATAAAAATGTGCTAAAGACCTATTTTTTATATTTTTTAGTTATTGAGAAAAAAAACATTTAAAGTTAACAACTTAAAATTAAAACTAAATTAATTATTGAATTTATTTACAAAAAAAGAATTGATGAATTAAATTAAAATAAAACATATTTTTATTTTTTATGATTTTCTGATTTTTTTGTTTTTTATGAAAATTGTTTTGATGAATTAATTAGAAATAAAACAAAAATAAAAAAATGAAAAGAAAAGGAAATTAAATGCAAACTGTGGGGGGTGTTGACCCCAAATGAGGAGGTGGATTGATGAACTCTGGCCCAACAGGAGGAGGCCCCTTGCTGACTTTTTGGATCATGTGGAGAACCTTTGACTGACGCCTATGCTGGATAGCAGGTAGTAGCCACTGGATGGACCATTTGAGACACATGGCAAGCGCCAACGCTGGGGTGTATGATGGCTCCCTGGGTGGTGTACTGCATGGGAACAAATTAAGCAAAATAATATAAGTAATGTGAGGGGACCTGGGATTCGAACCCAGGTCCCAGTGTTTACCAGCCAACGCCTTAACCAATTGAACTATCAACGCGCTTTGTATATAAGATAAGAAACAAATAATATAAAATAAAATTGACATTAGTGGTATAAAATAAATAAAAAAAGGCGCTGGATTTCAAACCAGCCACTCACGCCGTGCCACGCTAGCCTTCGTCCCCAATTGTACCTGTAATGAAAATGAAATAGCGGGGGTTTTAAACCCCCCCAAAGCAATGTCCACAGAAAATAGCGAATAGCTCAGGGTGGAAAAGAAATTAGGCGCGATGGTTCAATTCCATTCAGTGGAAGGTGCTGATTTTAATGGTAGGGGTCTTAGGGTCCAATTGTTCCAGATATACAAAGCCCTAAAATTTGAACTCTGAAACCCTAAGCAATGGCCATGGTGAAATCGCGTACAGGCTTGGAAAACTCAATTAAATCATGCTATCAGCTTCAAAACAGTCACATTAGTCCAAATCCATGATCAAAGATGACAAATACAGCATGAATAATAAAATGCGAATATCAAAAATTTCAAGGAGAACTGGACTTGGTTATACCTGTTCTTTGTGTTTGAAGGTCTGAATTTGATTGCTATCGCTTCCTTAGGATGTCAGCAACGTGTTTGGATGAGGATGAGAGTCTGAAACAAGCTCTAGAGGTGTTTTCAGTTTTGAAAAATTTTGGCAAAAATGTGAGTTTGCTTATGTGCTTTGGGCGCAGCTTAGGTCTAATTGTTGTGTCTGATCACTTGCATAGGCCTTATGTAACATGTTTTGATCAAAGTTATAGCCTCATAATGTCTTGCCTTCATGTTCAAGATTCTCCATAAACCTCCATTAACAACCTTCCATTTTTGAACCAAATTTTGAATTATTGCTTCATTTGGCCTCTTGCACGAATTTAGAACATGCATAATGGTGATTCAAGGTTCATCAAAGTCAGATATCCTCCTTAATTAAACTTTTTGATTTTCCTTTGATTTTTAAAGATTTAAAATTAATTAAATCCAATAAAATCAATAAAAAATGAAAAAATTAATTTAAAAATTTGAAATAAAAGGTGGGACACGTGGGAAGAATGGCCAAGCTAATTCAAGTGGAAAAAGTGGGCCCCTTTTGTCAAAAATGAAGTTTCAAGGATAAATGATTTTGGCCATTTCACAAAAATTTCCCAACTTCTCCAATGCATATCTTGCTCAATTTTTAAGCTTTGATCATGTTCTTGAACATTTTGGAAAGGTCTTGAAGTCCTCTAACCAATGTCTTTGGTCCCATGTCATTTTGATTTACCAATCTCAAGTTATGGTCTTTGACTTAAAGTCCCTTTTTGTTGACTTTTGAAAATGACCTATAATGTTGAAATTGATAACTTTTTGTGAGAGCATTTCTTGGACTTGGAGTGTGAATATGAGTTGTAGGAAATGTCTTCCCCTTCAAGATGAGCATTGGATGGGATTTTTCTGATGAACCATGAAAAAGTTATGCCTTGGTCAAGTTACAGTTGACTTTTCAGCTGTCCAAAAATAGAAACTTTTGCATCTTGAGACTTTTTGAGCCATGCTTTTGAGAATCATGATCAAGCATTGATCAAATGATGTTTGTGGCTTCAAAATAAGATGTTGACCAAAAAATTTGACTTTTGACTTCCAAATGACCATTTTGCCCCTACAGTTGACTGTTGAGCAATTAGGGTTTTTGACTGTGCAACTTGACCTTGTGAGCCTTGAAACTTGACATGTAGGTGCTTGACAATGTGTATGAGCATAGGAGACTTGATTGAGCTCTTGAAAACTTCAACTTCCTTGCAAGAACAAAAACCCTAGTTTGACTGTCTTAGGAGGATGGTTTGACTGTGTGGCCCTTGAGTAAACTTGAACCAATTGTGGATGATTCTTGTCAAAACTTTGAAGATTATGGGAGGGCAAATTTTGGGGTACAACAGTTAGGAATTAAATTATTGAGTGTGAAGAGGTTTAGAGGCCTGCAAACTAGCACAAACCCTGCTGACTTGAGAAATGCAATGTTATGAACATGCTTTGGCCATGAACAAAAGTGAATTTTTCCCAACTTTGCAAATTCGATTCTCTCTAACCACAAGGGTGTTTGATAAGTTCTTGGATAATTTGGAAAGCTTGGAATGTGTAATACAATCCATCTTTATAATGCAAATTGAAACTCCAAGTGGAACCATGTGAAAAATGGCCAAGAAGTTGGACAAAAATCCTCCCTATAATAGGTCAAAATTTCACTAAGTTATAAAGTTTATGGACCCTTATTCCAAAAATCATAACTTGAGATACAGGCTTCTTTTGAGGAAACTTTGTGAATCAAAGTTGTATATTTTGCAATGGACTACAACTTTCATGTTGAAAGTTTTGTTTGAAACCATTTGGATCTTTGTGAAAAAGTGGGACAAAGTTAGGAAAAAATAAGAAAATTTCATAACTTAGAAAAATTCTAAGTTATGAAATTTTTCCATTTTAAACCCTAATTTGCTTTTTTTGGTTTCTTGATGAACAAGTTTCATAATTTGACATGTCTTGATGAAAAATGAATCTTGGCACTTGATTTTGACCAAAAAGTCAAAGTTTGACTTTTCAGTATACAGTCAAATTTTGATCAGTTGACTGAAAAATTCATCTGTCAATCCTATGCATTTGAGATCTTTTGAACTTGTTGAATGGGTCAAGACAATGCCATTGAGTCCTTGAGTCCATATGTGAGCTTGTTTTGCCATAGGTTAGGTCAAACAGTCAAAAATTTCCTTTGTGCAGTCAAAACCCTAAAAATGACCATTTTGCCCTTTTGGTGATCTGATCAAATTTCTTGTGGAGTTGTGATCCAAACTTGATCAAATAGTTCATATGAGTTCATTATGTTGATGTGGGTCAAAAATCATGAGGTTTGCCTGCCAATTGGCCACAGTTGACTTTTTCCCCAATATAGTTGATTTCTTGGTCAACTGTCCAATTGACTGAGCAAAGATTGGAATCAAGGCTTGAAACTTGGTATGGATAAACTTGTAAGTCCAACATGAAACATGAAAGTCACTTTTGGAATTTTAGGTCAAAACATCCTTGTGCAAACTCAAACCCTAATTTGGGTCAATAGTGCAAGGAGGGGTCTTGAGCAGAGCAAACCCTAACTTGATCTTGAGCTCCAAGAGTCTTGTGGTGAGAAAATGTTGGTGAAATGAGAGGGAAAATTTTGGGGTACAACAACAGGTACCCATTATAGGGCTCTTATCTTCTTCGCTGTTTATTTTAGCACTCATCATGTCTGCTGAACCTTCAACTGAGCAAGCCATCAAGACCCTCCAGGCCCAGAATGCCCAATTCCAAGAGCTATTCATGAATCTAGCAAAGGGTCAGCAAGATATGAAGACCCTGATTCTGAAAGAGAAGAAGAAGAAGAAGAAGAGGACAATCCTATTTAACACAGGGCACCGGTTTGGAAACAGGCTTCAGAATGAAGTTGATTTGACCACCTCATCTGGAGGGAAAGATAGTCAGGAAGAAAGGAGGGCTCCTAGCCCTGTGGTCTCCGACAATGAGACGGACTTCGACGAAGAAAAGTATCCTCCAGCTGAGGATAGATACAAGCAACTAGAAGACCGATTGAGTGCTATGGAAGTTCAGAAAGTGCCTAGTATGGACTTTGGTGACCTAGGTCTATCATCTGGGGTAGTGATTCCCCACAAGTTCAAGGCACCAGCCTTTGCCAAGTATGACGAAGTTTCTTGTCCGAAGCTGCACCTCCGATCATATGTAAGGAAGATTCATCTGTACACTGCTGATAAGAACTTATGGATCCATTTCTTCCAAGACAGTCTCTCAGGGACTCAGCTTGAGTGGTTTTATCAGTTAGACGAAGCTAGTATCCGCAATTGGGAAGATTTGGCTACTGCTTTCTACAGGCAGTACCAATACAACTCCGACCTTGCTCCCACGCGTACCCAACTCCAGGGTATGTCAATGGGAACGGGTGAAGGATTCAAAGATTATGCTCAGAAGTGGAGGGACCTCGCCGGAAGAGTGCAACCACCCTTGGTTGATCGGGAGCTTGTGGATATGTTTCTGGGGACCTTGTGTGGTCCATTTTTCAACCATCTAATTGGAAGCTCTTTGTCTGGGTTTACGGAGCTTATTTTGACCGATGAGAGGATTGAGGCTGGTATTAAGGCTGGTAAAGAAGCCTTTTAAGAAAGAGTCAAGTGTTGTCTACAGTTCGAGAAGCTAGAGTAGACCTGAACACCGCCAAGCTGTTAATGCGGTTGTAATTTCAAAACCTGCTGGTGCTTCTCAGCACAACAATCAACAAAAGGACGAGAGACCTTGAAGGCAATTCACCCGTCTCAACATGACCTTATCTCAGATTCTGCCACAGTTGCTGAAGACCAATCTGGTGATTCCAAAGGAAGCCCCAAAGAATCCAAATACAACGTCACCAAAGTACAACCCTAATACCCACTGTGCTTATCACTCTGATAGCCCGGGGCATAATACAGATGATTGTTGGACTTTGAAGAATAAGATACAGGACTTAATTGATGCAAAGGAGATTGAGTTCGAGGCGCCCAAAAGGCCTAATGTTGTGACTTCTCCTATGCCCAAGCATGGAGTGAATGCTATAGATGAAGACTCATTTGTGGTTTCTGTGGATGATATTATTACCCCTTTGATGACTGTCAAGAAGAACCTTTTGCTAGCCGGTTTATTTCTGGGTTGTGACGAAGGTTGCCATATGTGTTCTGTTCTACCTACCGGTTGTCCGCTTTTGAAATCATGTATCCAACACCTGATGGATAGTAAAGAAATTCTGTTTGAGAAGACTGTTGTTCCTCTAGTTCATACTGAAGAAGTTGCCATCATTATCATTTTCGACAATTCTTCCAAGGCTCCCTCGAGGAAGCCTGTTAGAATTACATTTGTTCCAAGAATCGCACCTGTGATCATCACTGTTCTGGGGCCCATCCCCTATACCTCTGATAAAGCTGTCCCTTGGCACTATAGGGCTGATGTTTATTTTCATGGAGTTAAGCAAGAGTTGGATGCTGATACTGACGTCAGCAATATTGTTGGACCTGCTAAAGTCACCTGCAGCGGAAGACTTTTCTCACCTGATATCTCTCCGCCAACTGCCCGAAGACCTGTTGTTATTACACCTTCCAGTGTACCTGCTACTATTCCTGATCAAGTTCCTATTCTTACCCCTGTCACCGAGAAATCTGACACTCGGGGAAAAGGGATCACCACTGATGTGCCTGCCCAGACGGAGGCGCCGAAGACGATTACTGTTGAAGCATCTAAACAAGAGATGGAATAGATTCTAAAGATCATCAAAAAGAGTGATTACAATGTAGTTGAACAACTGGGGAAAACCCCGTCCAAGAATTCTATGTTGTCACTGTTGTTGTGCTCAGAGGCCCATGCCAAGGCTCTGATTACGTTTCTGAAGACTGCCCACGTACCACAAGAGACATCAGCTGATTAGTTTACAGATTGCGTGGCCAATTTAACTGCTGATAATGGGTTGGGTTTCTCTGACGCCAATTTGACTGCTAAGGGGAAGAATCACAACGATGCCCTGCATGTCTCCATTGAATGCAGGGGCACTACTCTCGCTCATGTATTGGTGGATATTGGTTCCTCGTTGAATGTCTTGCCTAAGAAAGCTCTAGACCGGTTGGATTGCAAAGGGTTGGAGTTGAAACCAAGCAACATTGTTGTCAGGGCCTTTGATGGGACTAAGAGGATGGTGCACGGAGAAGTTGATATTCCGATTAAGGTTGGTTCTCAGGTTTTCAATTCTACATTCTATGTGATGGACATTCGGCCATCTTATTCTTGTTTGTTGGGTCGTCCATGGATCCACAAAGCTGGAGCCGTAACCTCAACGCTCCACCAGAAGCTGAAGTACCCGGTCAAAAGGAAGATTGTGACAGTACAAGGAGAGGAAGAATACATGGTTAGCCACCTCAACTCTTTCCGATATGTAGAGATGGATGGGGAGTTCATTGAGACCCCATTCCAACATTTTGAAGAGGTTCCCCAAACACTGGCATCAGCTGAGACTGTTGTTGAAGATTCTCCTATGAAGATGGCTTCCCTCAAGGATGCTCGGGCTGTTGTTGAGAAAGGTGGGTGTGCAAATTGGGGATGACTCCCTGATTTTACACAGAAGACTAATAAGTTTGGTTTGAGTTTCATTGCAGAAGCTCAAAGGGTTGTTCGGAATGCACGGATCGGAAGGCCTCCCGTGTTCATCAGCAACTCGGGAGTGAATGCCATTGAAGATGATGTGGAAGAATCTGAGTTCGACAGCTGGATCTATCCTACGACCGACGGTGGACCAAGCAACTGGACAGCAAAAGACTTCATCCCTATTACTTTTGTTACCCAGTAATGAACTTTTTGTTTTGAATTTGTACCAGACAATGTTTAAACTTTACGGCCCGGTGTCTTACCCGGGGAACCGTGGCTTCATTTGTGAGGGCTTTATGTGTGTCATTTTCATATATCATTAATAAAAGCATTGGAGGTTCTTGCATTTCAAAACTTGCGCTCCTTGTTTTTCTATTATTATATATTGCAAAACAGCTGTTTTACACACACTCACATATACAGGTCTACATCCACTCTGGATCTCACTGGTAACAACTCTGCTACTGCCAGTTATGACTTCGAAAATTCGATCAACTTAGCCAAAGACGAAGGTGAAGACGATTGCGAAGTTCCTGGTGAACTTGCAAGACTGTTACTCCAAGAAGAGAGGGCCATTCAGCCGCATGAAGAGCCGGTGGAATCAGTGAATCTGGGTACAGAGACAGACAAGAAGGAGGTTAAGATCGGTGCCAATATGGAGCTTAGTGTGAAGCAACGGTTGATTCATATGTTGCGTGACTACGTTGAGATCTTTGCCTGGTCTTACGAAGATATGCCTGGGTTGGATACTGACATTGTGGTTCATCGCCTTCCTACCAAGGAAGACTGTCCTCCAGTGAAACAGAAAGCCCGCCGGATGCGCCCAGAAATGTCTGAGAAAATCAAGGCTGAGGTTATGAAACAGTTTGACGTCGGTTTTCTAGCAGTTACTTCTTACCCTCAGTGGGTGGCCAATGTGGTTCCTGTGCCGAAGAAGGATGGTAAGGTTCGAATGTTTGTTGATTACAGGGATCTGAACAGGGCAAGCCCCAAGGATGATTTCCCTCTGTCTCACATCGACGTTCTGGTTGACAATACTGCTCAGCATAAGGTCTTCTCCTTCATGGATGGTTTCTCCGATTATAATCAGATTAAAATGGCTCCCGAAGACATGGAGAAGACAACCTTTGTTACTCAATGGGGTACCTTTTGCTACAAGGTCATGCCGTTTGGACTGAAAAATGCTGGGGCAACGTATCAGCGTGCCATGGTTGCTTTGTTTCATGACATGATCCATCATGAGATTGAAGTATACATCGACGATATGATTGCAAGGTCCCAGACTGAGGAAGAACACCTTGACCATCTGCAGAAGCTATTTGACAGGTTGAAGTTATACAAGCTGAGGTTAAACCCGAACAAGTGCACCTTCGGGGTGAGATCTGGTAAACTGTTGGGTTTAATCGTAAGTGACAAAGGTATTCAAGTGGATCCGGCAAAGGTGAAATCTATACAGGAGATGCCAGCTCCCAAGACAGAGAAAGAAGTTAGAGGCTTCCTGGGACGACTGAACTATATTGCCCGATTCATCTCGCACTTGACTGCTACTTGTGAACCAATCTTCAAGCTACTGAAGAAAGATCAAGTGGTACGTTGGAACGATGAATGCCAGGCCGCTTTCGAAAGGATCAAAGAGTATCTCCAAGAGCCACCCATTCTGATGCCTCCAGTTGAAGGGAGACCTCTGATCTTATACTTAACAGTACTCAACAACTCAATAGGGTGTGTGCTGGGTCAGCATGACGATTTTGGCCGAAAAGAGCATGCTATTTATTACCTTAGCAAAAATTTTACTGACTGTGAGACCCGATACTCGTTGCTCGAGAAAACTTGTTGCGTTTTGGCATGGGCTGCTCGCCGGCTGAGACAGTATATGTTGACTCACACTACTCTGTTGATATCAAAGATGGATCCAATCAAGTATATCTTCGAAAAGCCTGCCTTGTCCGGAAGAATAGCAAGATGGAAGATGATCTTGACTGAGTATGACATTCAATATACGACCCAAAAGGCAATCAAGGGAAGTGTGTTGGCAGACCATTTGGCACATCAGGCAGTGGATGATTACCAGTCTATGAACTTTGAATTCCAGGACGAGAATATCATGTTGGTAACTGATTGTGAGACACCTGGACCGGATGAAGGACTTGAGGAAGGATCCCGATGGTCTATGTACTTTGATGGAGCTTCGAATGCTTTGGGTAATGGAATTGGCACTGTGATCATATCTCTTAAAGGCTCTCATACTCCGTTCACCGCCCGACTATGTTTCAACTGCACCAACAATATGGCGGAGTATGAAGCGTGCATCATGGGTCTTCGAGCAGCAATTGACCTAAGGATTAAGTTTCCAAGTGTCTTTGGAGATTCTGCTCTCGTGATCAGTCAGATCAAAGGCGAGTGGGATACGAAACACCCAAATCTTATTCCTTACAAGGAGTATGTATTGACGTTGCTTCCCCATTTCGAAGAGATAACCTTTGAACACTTCCCTAGAGAGGAGAATCAGTTGGTGGACGCGCTGGCTACGATGTCTTCTATGTTCAAAATCAATTGGGACAACGAAGCTCCCCGGATTATCATTGAAAGACTAGACGAACCTGCACATTGTTGTGATCTTAAGACTGAAGAGGTAGCGGATAAACCCTGGTTTCATGAGGTGAAGAGGTATCTCGAGGCCCAGGAGTACCCCGAGGGTGCATCCGTTAATGACAAGAAGTTTCTGAGGCGGTTCGCAGTAAAGTTCTTCATCAGCAATGGCATTCTCTATAAGCGTAACCATGATTCGACCTTACTACATTGTATGGATAAGAATGAAGCAGAAAGAATCATGGCGGATTTACATGAAGGTACTTTCGGAACCCATTCTAGTGGACACACCATGGCAAAGAAAATCCTTCGGGAAGGATATTATTGGTCCACAATGGAAGCCGACTGTTATCAGCATTCTCGGACATGTCACAAGTGTCAGGTTTATGCTGATAAGGTGCACATACCTCCAGTGCCTCTGAACGTCTTGACGGCACCTTGGCCTTTTTCAATGTGGGGCATTGATATGATCAGCGAGATCAGACCTACGGCATCTAACGGGTATCGTTTCATCCTGGTAGCAATTGATTACTTTACAAAGTGGGTTGAAGCAGCTTCCTTTTCTACCGTAACCAAAAACGTCGTGGCACGGTTCATTCAGCACAATCTGATCTGTCGATATGGTGTACTATAGAGGATCATTACGGACAATGGTACCAATATTAACAACAAGATGATCACGGAGCTCTGCGAGCAATTCAAGATATAACATCATAACTCTTCTCCCTACCGGTTGAAGATGAATGGGGATGTCAAAGCGGATAATAAGAACATTAAGAAGATTGTGCAGAAGATGACAGTGACATACAAAGACTGGCACGAGATGTTACCATTTGCTCTTCATGGGTACCGTACCTTAGCACGGACGTCAACAGGGGCAACACCCTACTCCTTGGTATATGGCATGGAGGAAGTCTTGCCCATTGAAGTTCAGATACCCTCTCTTAGTATCATGAAGGATGCAGATTTGAGTGAAGATGACTGGATTCGGACCCGACTTGATCAGCTGAACCTAATCGATGAAAAGAGACTTATTGCTATTTGTCATGGTCAGACGTACCAAAAACAGATGATCAAAGCATTTAACAAGAAAGTCAGACGACAAGAGTATCAATTTGGGGATCCGGTAATCAAGCGCATTATCCTACCTCAAGGTGATCCCAGGGGCAAATGGACCCTTACTTACGAAGGTCCATTTGTGGTTAAGAATATTTTCTCAGGAGGAGCTATGATTCTAACCACCATGGATGGTGACGACCTTCCTCACCCCGTCAATGCTGACATAGTGAAAAGATACTACGCATGATCAAAGACCCGCTAGGTTGACTGGCCTAGACAAAAATAAGGGCTTCCCGGCGAACCAAAAGGGTTCGGGCAAAAATAAGGGATGAAAATGAAAAAAATCTGTACACCCGGCAAGTCGAAAACCTGAAAAGGCGGCTTGGGCAAAAAAGGGGTATCCCGATGGACTGAAAACCCGAAAGGGAGGTCCAGGCAAAAACTAGGGATCAAAGCGTAACACTATGTCTCATTGGATCACCTTACATCCAGACTTCGGTATCAACTATCAAGTTCGGACGGCACTAATCAATCTGATTCATCTTCAACCAAGCAGCAAAGTGATGAGATGCTCGAAGACATAAAGGCAATAGCAGAGTTGGAACCCGGTGGGATTATTCACATAGCTGTTTTGTTTAATTTTTTACAAATTGCGTAAATTCTATTATTCGGCAGTGTTCTCTTACTAGGACGCCAGCCTCTTGTACAAAAACGCCTATTTACAGGCCAAACTTCAAAATCAATACAATGTCATTTTCAGACAAATTTCAAACTGTTTTTCCTTTATCCGTTTTGTTTTGCAAAGAACGTCCAATGTTCATTTTTGATATATGCCTTTGACATTAATTGCTGCTCATAAATATTTACATGTGAAACAAAAGATGAATTACTGGTAATATCAGAAGCAGGGGCAATAAGAATTGTCTGAACTGTATAGTTGCTTTGCCCACCAGGTACAAGGTAAATTCAACTGAAGAATATGGCTAAGATACTTTCACTCCCCGCAGAGTAAGACAGTAACAGTAGCTCTCCCCAGCCGAGACCTGCAACTATGAACAAATCAGTAATGCTCTCCCCAAGCAGAGTTTGGTCTACCATCAGCACTAAAAAGGTCTTAATATTCCCCAGCGGAGTATAAGAATATTCCCCAGCAAGTATAAGAGTATCCCCGGCAGTCTTAATATTCCTCAACGGAGTATAAGAATGTTCCCCGACAGAATACAAGATACCCCAGTGGAGTCGATATTTCTCCAACACAGCCTGAAAAAGCTTCCCCGACGGAGTCGAAGCATCATCCCCAGTAGACTCTGGAATTTTATCCCCAGCGGAGTACAACAATAAATTTCCCCAACCAAATTCAAAGGATCATTCCCAGCAGAATTCAGAGGGTTATTCCCACAAGAATCTAACAGGGTTATCCCCAGCAAATCGCAATTGAAAGATCGTCCCCAGCGAAGTTCTTTCCTTTCACAAACAGGAATTCAATCCTCAACAGATTCAGTATCACCAGCAACGGTAATCCATCCCCAACAGAGTTTATCAATGGAATTCTCAGCAGAGTATCTCTTCCCCACAGAGTAATTTCCTTATCAGTTTATTCCTCAACGGAGTTATCTTCTCCTGCAAGTTTATCACCTTCGTTCATCATCCCCAGCGGAAACGAAGAATTCAGCTCTTGTCTCCAGCAGCTATCCGGGATTTATTTTTCCCAGCTAAAACATCATATCTCCATACATCATGATACATGCATATACGCATCATACCATACAATCTCATTTATGTTGAGAACATCATTGCTTGATCCATATCATGCATTGCATATGACTGACCTTTACCTTTCAGGAAAGATGCAGTTAAGTTCTCAGCTATGTCAAAGACCTTGCCTGGTCCAGTTAAATCGATTCCTAAAGATTTTTCTGATGTCGATCCAGTCAAAGGCCTTGTATGGTCCAGTTAAATCGATTCCTAAAGATTTTTCTGATGCCAATCCAGTCAAAGAAGACAAGACCTCCTCTGGTCCAGTTAAATCGATTCCTAAAGATTTTTTTGATGCCAATCCAGTCAAAGAAGACAAGACCTTCTCTGGTCCAGTTAAATCGATTCCTAAAGATTTTCTTGATGTCGATCCAGTTGAAGTTATCTCAAGACCTTTCCTGGTCCAGTTAAATCGATTCCTTAAGATTTTTCTGATGCCGATCCAGTCAAAGGCCTTGTATGGTCCAGTTAAATCGATTCCTAAAGATTTTTCTGATGCCAATCTAGTCAAAGAAGACAAGACCTTCTCTGGTCCAGTCAAATCGATTCCTAAAGATTTTTCTGATGCCGATCCAGTTGAAGTTATCCCAAGACCTTGCCTGGTCTAGTTGAATCGATTCCTAAAGATTTCTCTGATGCCGATCCAGTCAAAGGCCTTGTATGGTCCAATTAAATCGATTCCTAAAGATATTTCTGATGCCAATCCAGTCAAAGAATACAAGACCTTCTCTGGTCCAGTCAAATCGATTCCTAAAGATTTTTCTGATGCCGATCCAGTTGAAGTTATCCCAAGACCTTGCCTGGTCCAGTTAAATCGATTCCTAAATATTTCTCTGATACTGATCCAGTCAAAGGCCTCCTCTGGTCCAGTTAAATCGATTCCTAAAGATTTCTCTGATGCCGATCTAGTTAAAGAAGACAAGACCTCCTCTGGTCCAGTTAAATCAATTCCTAAAGATTTTTCTGATGCCAATCCAGTCAAAGAAGACAAGACCTCCTCTGGTCCAGTTAAATCGATTCCTAAAGATTTTCCTGATTCTAATCCAGTCAAAGAAGACAAGACCTTGTCTGGTCCAGTTAAATCGATTCCTAAAGATTTTTCTGATGCTGATCCAGTCAAAGTTAATCCAAGACCCCCTCTGGTTCAGTCAAATCACCGATAAGATCTCCCTGATTCGTAATCCAGTAGAAGTTCAGACCACCTGCTTACAATCTCCAAATGGCATCCGTAATACCATTCCTAACATCACAATGCTGATACCACTTCATGCGAGTGCAAATTTCTGGGCACTCTAGTGTTCAATCATCTTCCACCTTCGGATCACGAAAGGCCCGAAAGCCAATCTATATCCTCAGGTTTAAGAAAATTGAACAGGGGCAGCTGTTGTACCCCAAAATTTTCCCTCCCATATTTCTCCAAACATTGCAAGAGAAATCTCCAAGTGGCTCAAGATTGCTCAAGAGTTGGACAATCAAGTTATCTCCTAAGGCAGTCAACCTCAAATTAGGGTTTTGTGTTGCATCAAGGTCCTTGCATCCAAATGACCTCAAGTTCTCCCCAATATCCTAATATGTTCTCAAGTTCATACATGTCAAATTTCAAGCCTTGCAGAGGAAGTTTGGTCAGTCAATTGCTCAAGAGGCCCAAAAATCGATTGTGCTAGGGCAAAAGTCAACTGTGACCTACAAATGGTCAAACCTCAAGATTTTTTGTCAACATTATCATTTTGAAGGATATTTCATCATTTGATCAAGGGTTGATCATGATTCATCAAGGATTGCTCAAAATTCATCAAGATTCAAAAGTTGCTAAATTAGGGTTTTGTAGGAAAAGTCAACTCAACTTTGACCAAGCATAACTTTCTCATACTTTATTAGAAATGACCCATCCAAAGCTCATTTTTAAGATGATGCAATTTCCTACAATCCATCTTCACACCCCAAGATCAAGAAATGCACTCACAAGAAGTTACAAATTTGGACATTATAGGTCATTTTTGAAAGTCAACAAAAACACTTTTTTTCCAAAGCTTATAACTTGAGCATGGAATATGAAATGAGATGAGGCAAAAATATTTGGTTATAGGACATCTCGAGGTTTCTAAAAAGTCTAAGAACACCTCCAAAAGTTCAAAATTGAAGAAGTTATGCATTGTTGAAGTTGGGCATTTTTCCAAAATTGCCAAAAGTCAACTATCCCCAAAACATCAAATTTTGTCAAATGGGCCCACTTTTTTCCACTTGATTTGATATTGTCACACTACACACGTGTCCTATATTCAGTCTTGTGTCCAATTATTAATTTTTCTATTTTATTTGATTTTTATTGAATTAATTCATTCTTAATAAATTTAAATCCAAATAAAATCCAAATCTTGATCACTTGGAATCTTTTTGATTGATACAGGTCTTAATTATCATTATGGACATGGTCAAACTCGTATCAAGCCATATCATGCACAAAATATTGGTTTTTGGACAAATTTGGAAGCTTTTTCATGGAGGATCATATCAAATCCTAAATCATCAATGCATAAGGATTCAAAGTCCAAAACTTGACCTAATTCATTCCATATTGCTTATACAAACCAAAGGCACGATTTTCAGAACCTGGAGACTGCATAAACATCAAAACTAGACTTGAAAAAAACTTGAAAAAGCTTGAAACTGAAATCTGTTTTAGAGATCGATTCAAAGCAAAATCTCAACACTACTCTCTTGCTGGGCATCCACTGAGTCTATAGCAATCAAAAGCAAGGACATTCACCTCCTAAAACGCGTTGTAAGTCTCCCTGAAAGCCGCCCTGCATTTGAAATCGCAACCTCTCATTCTTGCATTTTTTTTGACAAATTATTTGCATAGTCATGATCCTTGTATGATTTCTAAACTTTCTGCAATATTTGATTGTGTTTTTATAGCCTGTAACGCCATACCCGAACCTAGGGTTTTGGAAGTTTATTTTTGGGTGTTTTCTTTGCAAGGAAAATTGGAACAAATAATGGACATAGGCATGTTCAGGAGGAAGAGACGAGCATGATTGTGGTCGTGGCTTGAGTTTTCATGGCCTAGAACGTTTTTTAGGATCGACCCATGGATTTAGCTGCGGATAAAAATCCGCAGGTAAATAACCAGGGTTGGGCGAAGAAGATGATTACGTGCCCCCTCCCCATTCGTTGGTTCAAATCTTGCGCGTTTTTTTTATATTTCTGGCATGTTAATTGTTTTGTTATATAATAATTGTTATCCATTATATTGACAAATGAAGTGCAGTTGGTCCAGTGGTCAAGGGGAGCGTTTCTTAAGGCATTGTTGGCTGGAGGTCAGGGGTTCGATCCCTGCCTTCAGCGCTTTACATTTTTCTTTATATTATTGTGTAATCAGGTGCAAACCCATAGTGGAAGCCTATGATACGCCCTCGGATCTCAAAGCGCCAGATGACCCCAGACCAGATCTGGCAGTTCAGGGATGATGGTCTATGGTGAGGCCTAGTCAACGTGTCACATGGAACTGCAAAAGTCAATCAGGCTGACTTGTATTGGGCCACAAAAATAGTTGATCTCACATCCAAATCAGGCCCACACCCTCCTTGGTTATTTCTATTTATTTCTTTCTTTTTATTTTGTTTCTTTATTTTGTTTAATCATTTTCATTATTATTTTGTTTTACTAACCAATTAAATTTTTTCTCATAAAATCAAAAAAACCTAAAAATATATTTTTATTTATTAAAATTAAATTCAGCACTTTATTTTTGTAAATAAATATTAATTAATTAACTTAGTTTTAATTAGGTATAATTTCAATATCTTTTGCAAATAATTAAAATTAATTTAGATTATTAGGTTTCACTAACTTTGATCAAATTTAATTTATTTCTTAAAATATCCAAAAAAAATCCAAAAATATCCTTTTCTTAATTAATTAATTTATTTAATAATTAATTTAGATCTAATTTCCTTTTAATTCAAAATAAAAAAAAAATCTTTTCTTTAATATAAAAAAGGGTCAAAACCCTAAAAATCCGCCCGATTTAATTTCTCGCACGCGTACCATTTTATTCAATATTGTAATTGCTTCCGGAATGTAATAGTTTTAAATAGGACTTTAATTATTTTATCGCTTTCTTTTATTTTCCGCATTTTAATTTTAAGGGTTGTTTTTGGCGATGTAAATACCCGACGCCTTGTAATAGTCTAGATTTAATTTCCGCAAATTTAATTTCCGCGATCTATAAACTGTTAGATGTTTGGTAATAGGGAATGCATGACAAAGATCAAATCTTTAACCTAAAATCAACGTAGCTCACCCATGACATGTACAAAGATAAAGTTAACTGGAAAACAACACACTCACACATGCGCACTCTTAGGGTACACCTCACTTGGTTGCCTTCGAACGTGGTCATTGAGTATAGGAAGTTTTAGAGGTCTCTCTCTTGTCCAAAGATCATAGTTGCCTCGAAACGGTTGCCTCGAAAAAATGATCTAAGACATTAGGGTTACCGCTAAGGCGTCCTAACATTGCTTTAGTGACCACACGTCCCTTAATCGAATTGACCCTTAAAACTCCAACGACGATGCTACCTACTCATCAATAGTGGGATAGCATTGTCTAAAGGATATTAGCACATATTGATTCCCTTTTCGAGTAGGTAGATGGTTCTTAAGTACTTGCTCTTTCAAAACGAAACAAATTTTCGCACTTACACTCCTTTTCAAAACAAAAACTCCACAATCCACTAATCGAGAACCAGAAGAATTTTCCTTTCACCTGATAAGAGAACTTCGAAATAAAATTAGACATAAAGAGGGCGCAGCCCTAATACCTCAAACTAAAGTGTCTGATTCCATGAGATGCGGGATATGCAAATGATTGAGTAAACAATGGTGCAAATGGGATACAAAGTTCAAAGCCAGACAAAAGTAAAAAGATAGGACAAATTTGGGGTACGACAATTCTCAGCTAATAATTAGCGACCGTTTTTTTTTTTTGAAATTTGTCGCTAAATTCGTCGTTAATTAGACAAAAAAGAATTAAAATGAAATATTTTGAAAGTCAATGGACCAAGGTGACACGAAAAAAATTAAAAAAGCAATCTGAACTCAATGATATAATTAAGAGACTAAAATATATATTTAATCCAAGTTAGATATGTTGAGATATTATATATAATATCAAAAATAATCTAAGTTAAATATGTTGAGATATTAGATATAATATAAAATATAATCTAAATTAGATATGTTGAAATATTAAATATAATATCAAATATAATTCAAAGTAGAAAGCTCAAGCCCAATTAAAATAGTACATAAATAGTTATAGTGTGTATCATTATATATAGAATACAATACAATTTCAAATAAATAATATAATCTTTATTTTTTTATTATTTTCTCTTTCTTTTCTTACGTGTCTTACACACTAATAGATTATTATTCTAACATTTTTTCACTTCTCTCGTTATTTTTTCTTTCTTAATTCTTGTTGCTTGCATTATTAATAATACTTTTTTCTTTTATTTTTTATTTTTTTAATCATAAATGATGTATTTTCAATCAAGTGATTCACGTTTAGGATTAGAAAAAAAGAAAAAATATTATGAGTAGCGCAAGCAACAAGAAATAAGATGGAAAAAATAATGAGAAGAGTGAAAAAGAAAAAGTTGTCGTTTTGACGGAGAGGCTCTGCCACTCCACTGCCATGGCTAATGGAAGGTTGTTCACCATTTTTTACTTTATTTTGAATCACTGTGCATCTCTTTCTCGACTATATTTTGTAGTAGTTGTGCAGTCGGTGGAGTGTCGGTTAGCATTTCATCTCACTTAGATGTTGGTGGTCAGGTACCTTTTTATTTAAACGTTTGGCTTTTAAAGAAGTAATTAAATAAGATATCCACGTGGCTCCTTATTGAGCATAGGATTTATCTAAGAGACTTAAATATTCTGAAGGTAGACTGACGTTCCCGCTTAAACGTAACACAATCCGGACCGCTGCCAACGTAATTTCAATCGTGAGGCTTGCGCTTTTTGAATTTTTAAACTTGTTCAGAATCCAGCTCAACTATATTTTTAAAATAATAATTTGTACAATATTACTATATCTGTTTTTTATTATAAATTATTTATATTAAAAAAAATAATGACATAAGAAAGATAAATTTACATGAAATGAGAGAAAATAATAAATGCTTAAGAATATATAAGAAAAATATTATTAATTATTTATTAAAATTATAAAATCATTTATGTTGTGGTATAATTTTTTTTTTCAAAACGATTTATAATAAAAAACGAAAGAATTTACAAATAATGCTAACCAACTTATAAATACCTAAAACCAATTATAACATATTTGAAGTCTAAATTGACATATCTGTAAACACATATCCAATTTGGAATAAACACTAAAATCCAAGATTTTTTTTTTTTTTATAAACTAAAATCTAAGATTTTCTTTAACAAGTTCATGAATACAAAAAATAAAATTGCATTAATAGTCTTATAGAATGTTTGATTTGGATGATTTTAAATGTTTGGTATAATTAATTTTGCATAAGCTAAAGTTTAAATATGAATATTACATTTAAATTTGTTATTCAATTCACTTTTACATAAATATATATAAACATAAATTAATTTTAATAAAATCAATTCTATTAAAATCAATTCTATCAAACTCAATTCAATCAAAATCAATTCTACCAACGATAAAAATCAATTTTATCAAACTCAATTCTACCGACAGTCAATCCAGAGACACTTATTTGATTGATACTTCATGGACCAAAGTATAGGAGTATATGAGTTCGTGCTATAAGGTTTTTTTTTTCTTAGCAGACCTTTTTATGAATTTAGTTGGAAACCTGAACTGAATGGTGGAGTTAACAGCCAACTAAGAACTTTAATGTAATAAAATCATATTTAAAGTTTCAAAAAGTTGAATGCCCACGAGTATTACCATTTTCCATTGTTTAATATTTAACAAGAGTGGGGACCTGAATGGTGGTTTCACATTGTTTTCACCTTCTTTTTCATTTCAAAGATTTGTAAAGAAAATAAAAATAGGGTACCTTTTTTGAATTAAAACTGAAAACAAGAAAATAATTCAAAGAATTAAAACAAAACTAAACAGACCCTATTTTAGCAATTACAATCATATTAGAAGCAAGCACAAGGTAATCTAAGGTGGCAAGATATTTTGTTAATTGTATATTTCCCATATTTTAAAAAATAAAAGTATTGCAGTACACGGTGGTAATTACTGATTAAACACTCAGGAATACATCATAAAACCAACTCATCCAAAATCTAATTGTACCCATAAACCATGCCATGTTACCATCCTGAAAACTAAACTGATGCGCAAGTTCTCAAGTCCAACCTTTTCCCCCCTTTGGTAATCTAATCCAAAGTGAAGCTTAACAAGGGTACATACCTATTTATCAAAATTCATATAAAGCATCTTCCAATGGGGTACACTGAAAATCACAACAGAAAAATCATCTAAATCAAAGCTCTTTTTCAATCTGGCTCCTGAAGAATTAGCATACCACTAATCACGAACTAAAACGGCTACGACTTCCAAACAAAACGAAAACCTCAAGTACTTCATGTGTAAGCATTCATCTGTAGTTTCTGTACGCTCCTAACTAGACTTCAGTTAACCATCTGCACTCTAGATTCCAAATGGAAGAAATTGACACAACTTCGATGTAACTGTATAAGCTTTTTTTTTTAAGAATGTGAATACAACTTTGCTTATAAACTCATATCAAATCAATCATGGAAAAATTATACCAAAAACTAACTATATAAAACATCGGCTACATTTGGTATCATTAGAGGTAACTAGGAATTGGAAAAATGATATAAATGCTAGAATCATCAAAAGTAGACGTTCATATGCACATCATTTATATACCATTAACCTCTAGCACAAACACCCCTGAACAAACGTGTGCCCATTGTCAGGCACGTGTCCGTGTTTGACATGTGACGGTTTCCGACAATGACACATGTGATTACGTTATTTTTCAAATTATTACTAATGTCGACATGTCAGTGTCGATATCGGGTAAGTCTCGGTGTCCCTGCTTCATAGCCATTAACACACCCTTTCTGCAGCTCTTAGCCTCTTAACTCTCTATGATTGCTAATAACTAGTTACTTCAGTTTCACAATAGATAACTTCCATGATGACTTGTCACAAGCTAACATAGAACAGCAAATGTTATTTTATTTTCAGTTTCAACGGTAAACTAGTGACTGTCTTATATAGAAAGGTGTCAAGTGAAAACACGAGAGTACTATTACAAAAACACCTACCTAGATGGTACATCTAAGGACATTGTTTTTGAGCAACTAATAGACAAACTGTGTGTATAGGTAAGGAATCAGGAGATTCTTTTGGGCAACTATGTGCATCAAACACAAATGTAAAGGAATAGCATGCTCTTACTGCATACCTATTGCACCTTCTTTTCTTTTTTTGCACGATTCGGAATAATGCTCAAAACAATGTTGTGAATCTTTTGATAATGTGGATGAGCAACCCCATGTACCACGTGTATCTTCTCATCAACTCTATCCTGGTACTTGTCATACAACACAGGAAGAGACAAGCTAAGAAGGACACCTGACGAGATCATTAGAGAAATATTAAACCAAACTTTCCCAGAGAGAGTTTCAAAAATTATATATTATAGCATGTATGAGCTATAGAAGAATAGAACTTACATATATAGATCAAAGTCAGAAAGTTAAACAGACTACCAATATAAGATATTGTCAACAATACACCAACAACCTGATTCACCAGGTTCACACAAACATGTGCCAATGTAAGAAAAATTGTACAGCTCAAAATTTATCGAACTCGTTATAAACAAAGACAAGAAGAAAATATAGCCCAGTACCTGTAGACAAAGCAACAAATTCCTTTCAATCGCTATATCATGTGCAACAGACAAAGCCTGATTTATCCAAATTTGAAGTTCATCAGCAAGCTTCCCAATAGTTTCCTCCGAGATCTCAAGATCAGGCAGAGGAGGAAGCGGTCTGTGACATAAAAACAAAATAATTAATCATAGAGAAAGTATAGACCGTACAGTAACCAATTTAAAACCTCTCTTTCTATATAGAATGTTTAAAGAAACCTCTCCTGTATAGAATGTTTAAAGAAACCTCTCTTTCTTCTGTCAAACAAATTACAATTTCAAAAGAGACTTAACAATCCTCATAGTTATTTCACAAACATTAACATCTCTACTAATTGTTCTCCCTCTAAACAAGATTGCTTTGTAGTACCAACACATGTTTCCGTGTCAGTGTCCGAAATCAACATTTGTTATTATGTTTAATTTACTCATTTTTTTTAAATTATTACTGGTGTCGACGTGTGGTGTTTCTTGTGCTTCATAGCAAGATTGATTAAAAAATTCAAGCATAACAATTTCACAATAAGAATCTTATTGAAAAAGCAAAACGATTATACCTATTAAGAAGATTAGCAGCTTTAGCCCATAAAAACAGAATCACAACAAGAAGCAAAATCACATTAGCCACAAACGACAAGAAGTTATAACCGGCTCGCTCAAACAGATACCACAATGTCGTCGCCGAACTCAGCACCGCAACTCCTCCACGCCAATTCTTCCATAGCAGCACATCAGCAACTAACGCAAATCAAATCAAATAAAAAACAGTCAACTCCGATTTTCATTTCTAAATCAAGCGGTTCAAAGCATAATCTAATCGAATCGTAAACAAGATCAATCGTTAACTATAAGTAACAGAAGTAAAGGATCCATCATCCATAGCAGAATGAACGAAATCGGAGGGGAAGAGAGAAAAAGAGAACCTATGCCGGCACCGAGAGCGTGATGAACGGAGATCTGTTTAGGTTCTACCATGGCGATTGGGGGAATTCGGTGGTGAGTGCAGAGTTAAGAGTAACAACTGGATATTAGAAGAAACTGCGGTTAGAGTTACGGTTACGGTGGCTATTTCTTCTTTCGGTTTTTGTCATCATTTACTATTCGCTGTTACTGATTACAAAAGGAAAGAGAAAAACGACATGCGTTACGATCCTGCTTATTCATGGGCTGGGCTTTTCAGGCCCATTTCTTGTAAGTCGTGATGGAGCAAACTAGTTGGACCCGCAGCCCTATATCCTACACCCCATCTTAATAATTGAGCAATTATGTTTGGGAAGTTCTTTTCCCAACTCTATAGGTTAACTCTTGACAAAAAGTCAAAAATATTCTCAGTTTTCGGATATGTATTTTTGGATGTATCATTTTTTCATAAAAGCTCGTGAGCAACATTCTTACAATCCTTTTTTCAAAGATCAACATTACCTCTACTTCAAGCTTTCCATTTCTAACTAATTTCACTTATTACATTCAACATTTTTCATTTTCAACATTTTTTTGAGTAAGTTTCTCATTTAATTTTTTTTGAATTTTGATTAATGTATTAGGTAAAATAGGTTATTTTAAATGCATTAGGTAGTAGTCACATTCGAAATAAATGGTTGTTAAAGACATGCACTTTCACTTGCTTGCATTTTAGACTATTAGGGCAAGACTGGTCCAGTTTTCTTCCATTGTTAGAAACACGAGCTTATTTGGAGATGCATCTCCGAATTATGTCTTTACTGGTTTTCAAAGATGCATATCCGAAAATATCCTTGATGCATACTGATGTCATTTTCTCATTTTTTTTAAAAGAAAAATGGTTGCCGACAACACTGACAGGTTAAGACTCAGCTGTGAAACTCAACACACTCCCGTTCAACGTGAGAGAACTAGACTTCAGAAGGAACGTGTCAAGGCTAGGAGGAGAATCGGCCTTAGGCCTCTTGATGGGGAAGAATCGACTTCTAGGAGCCGTCTTTCACATGGATCCTCATCCCAGGGGCACGTCTCCCCTAATCATGAAGACTGGAAGTAAGCTCCTGCTGCACATGACAATGTCCTTGCACCTGCTGACCCTTATCCAAGAGAGACCTCTGACACCTTCTTTTTGATATATTGTAGAGATCATTATGTTTGGCATGTCTGGGCGAAAACGGTATATTTGTTAATGATTGTTATTTGTATGTTTTATACAAATTCGTTGTGACCGATATTGTTATATTTTTTGAAATTCTGGCACAATAAGATAGATGTCATAAACGATGTCACGACACTAGGATGTCAAATGCAATATCAAGCACAATTTTAAGACATTGTAACAACAGACATAATATTAAACAAGTTAAAGTAAACAACATGATATAAATAACACAATTCAATTGTTAACTCGGTTCGGTGCAACGTCACCTATATCTGGGGGCATCCAAGCCATGAAGGAAATCCACTATAACAATATTAGTTTGAAGTTATAAACAACTTCTGGTTTTACAAACTTCGCACCTAATCACTACTTGTGGTATTTCTATCTAGGACTCTCCTAGATATGAGACCCCTCTCACTTCCCCTCAATCACACAACAAATGATAAAACAGTAAAAAAAAAATCAAGAAGGAGACACACTCCAACGAAACAGAATCCACTCTTGCTTAAAAGCTTATGAGTTATTCATAATTTACAACTCAAAACTCAATCCAACTCAAGCATCAACACGATACAAGAGTGGCTCACAAATAACAAAGAACAAACTAAACCCTAATGGATATTCTCTCACTTGTATCTTATGTCTTGCTTAGGTTTAATGTCTTTCTTTTTATAGCCATAAAAACGTTTGAGCTTGGAGATCAAATATGGCTACAAATCAAATCTTCAGCAGAATATTCTGGTGCAAATTATAATGTTTCCTTGAATGTTACGACATCCAATCTTGAGAAACAAATAAAATCAGATCAAATCTTTTATGCCTTGATAAATACAAGCTTAATTAACCACATATTACGCAAATCATATCTCCATAAAATTTTCAGTGATCTTGTGCTAAAAAGAAGTCTTCACAAAAGTAAAACAAATCTTGAGTTACGATGTCGTTTCATTAAGTCATGACATCTGCAGCACAATATTGTTTCCTTAAATGTTTCAACATCTGCAACATAATCTTCTGCATAATTTCCTGAACTGAATTAAATGTTTCCTTAAAATCTTTAACATTCATTCTTAGGAAACACACAAAGTCTGAACCGTCCTTTGTAGCTTCTAGAAACACCGGATTCTTAGACAACAAAAAACATGAAACAAATCTTCAGAGAATCTTCAGGATCTCATGCTGAAAACAAATCTTCTAAGAATAGAAAATAAGGCACGTTCCTGTTAGGTAATCCTGAAAATCTTGGCGACTTCACTGGGAAATTTTTTTTAGCAGTAATTGGAGATTTTTGCTTCGCCGGGGATATAAGAACACCTGACATCATTAGGCTGTGAACTGAGGATATGGAAGTGACTTTATGGTAGAATGCCCCTGTCTCGGTACCTGTTGGAGAAAATATTTGTCGGGGATTTTGTAGACGATTTGACTGTTATCCTAACTCTTGGAGTCCTTGGTGAATGCTGATCAGGGTAATAAACCTTCTACTGATAGACAAGTGGCGAGATAACGGGACATAGTCGTACGCTTTAATCCCTAACTTTTGCATGGGCTATCTTTTCAGATTTTCAGTCCATCGGGATACCCTTTTTTGCCCAAGCCGCCTTTTCAGGTTTTCGACTTGCCGGGTGCACAGATTTTTCATATGTATATCCCTAATTTTTACCCCAACCCTTTTGGTTCGCCGGGATGCCCTTATTTTTGCTTAGGTCATTCGACCTAGCGGGTCTTTACTTGTGTGTAGTATTTTCTAACTATGTCCACGTTCGTCGGGTGCAGAGAATTGTCATTGTCCATAGTAGTAAGTGTTTCCACACTGCCAGAAGGTGTGATTCGTTACAGGAATTCATTTCCAATTCCCTAAGTGACTCAGATGGAGATCTGCCCCGGGCTATTTGGCACTTTTAAGAGATTCCCCGAATCTTAACTTGAATGCCCCAGATCAGCTGGACACCATGTTATGCCCTTGATTATGAAAGACTTGTTACTGGAAATGTCTTTCCAGCTGAGATGATTTCGTCTATTGAGAGGATTTTGTTCATTGAATATTCGTTGTGCAAATTTCTCTACTATTTGAACAAATAGTCATATGCAAACAATGGTATTAAAGAATGCTAAGCTTATGTCTGTCTTGAAGTTTGAAAATTCATTTTTTTAGTAAAACAAACAAATTTTGTAAGAGTGTGATATCAACTCAGGATTTATAGCAAACCTTACAGGACTTTTAAGGGTTATAATGTGGCCTGGTTCATGGTTTAAGAAAAAAAGGTTAAAGGCTCGAATTTTATTTGTATCCAACTCGTTCTTCGTGATGTTCTTCAATCCTATGCTCAGCTAATTGTGCATTTAGATCCCAATTGAGTCTGAAATCTTTGCTCTGATACTTGGTGATGGTATTGAACGTTTTTTTGAGAAGGCGGTCATTTTTGTAACCTTTTCTTTTTTTGTTGAGGATTCGTAAGACCTCTTTTTTTTGTTATCCCTACTTTTTCCTGAATTGTTTCTTTTGTGATTACAGTCAGCGGGATGCCCCGGTTTTTCTTAAGTCTCCTTCATAGGTTTTTGACTTAACGGGCTTTTATTTTGAGGGGTAATGACTTCTTGTCTTGACGATTATGTGGAACCATCACCATCTTTTGGAGGGCATCTTCTACACTATTTGTCGTGTATGAAGGTAAAGCTTGCGACTGAATGCACATCTGAATTAACTAAGAAAACTACCCTGCCCCAGGTTATGATTAAGGGTTTTAATTTGTTTGAAAAGAAAAACTCCTACTTCTTAGGATTAAAGGGGTTGACTAGGGATTATCTTCCTTATAACTCCATTGTTTAGGATTTGCAACAACGCTTGTACATCGTCAGCGGGGTCTGTTCAAAAGCATATTGTAGAAATTGTGGTATCGTTTTCGTCATCCTCCATCTAAAGGCTTAGAGCTTTTGATCAGGAGTTGAATATCACAAAATAAGTAAAAGCACGGTTTAAATATAGTGAAAACACATGGATTTATTCAAGACAAACATATGAAATGCATTTAATGAAAGTAACCGAAGTCTGACATAAAGATAAGTGTTTAAACAAAACAAAGAAATTACAAGTGATAATTAGAATAAACAAAAAATTCTCTGCCTAAACTTCGTCACTTCAAATGATGTGTCTTAGAGGGATGACAGAAAAATTCTAGTTGACCCTCTTGTGCAAATTCCAACACTCCTTCATCAATCAGGTTTTGAATCTTATATTTCAACATCCAACATCTATCAGTATCATGCCCCGGACTGTTGGAGTGGTATGCGTGTTTTTCATTGGGATGGTAAGTAGGAGCGGAAGTATTAGCTTCCGAGGAGGATCCTTCAATGTGACAATTTTCAAATTTAACATGTGTTGCAAGACTTGCGACATTGGCATGTTGAGTTTGATATATTTCCTATTGGATGTATCCTGCTTGCGCTAGTTACCTCGTTATTGTTGGCGAGGTTGTTGTTGGGCCCGTGACGTAGAAGCCATTTTGAAAGGTCTACTCTCCACCAAGCCAACTTCTTGTCTCATCAGGGGCTGATTAATGACTTGATCCCCAGCCTCGACTGTTTTCTTCATACAGTTACATCCGTCTTGATGAAGCTTACTGATGTGAATCCTCAACTTTTCATGTCCCCGAGCTAAGCTTTGGATAAGAGCCATTTGATTACTCATCTGGATTCTCATCCTTTCTATCTCAGCCTGCAGTTGTTCTAACTGGTCATCCTTGTTGTTGTCAGGATGTTTCTTGGTCAAATTCCCGTTAAGGAGTGCTTTCAACTCTTCTTACCCTTTGGATAGGTTCAGGAACATTTCCATGAACTGAGCATCCTGAGTTTGGAGATCTCTGTTGTTCTGTTTGAGAGCCATTTTCCTTGCTAAAATAAACAGCGAGAACATGAGAAACCTGTACTGGGAGATCTATTAGGTAATGACATGCATCATGTGTGGATGCAATGTTTTAAAAGGCCTCATAGGATTTAAACTCTTTTGACCAAAACAGAAACAAAGGATTTTTATTAGTAAGTCCAAATGAGATCAAAGTTTACAAATGAATAACAAATAAGAAACTTCTAAGATTTCTAAGTTTCCCAAGGACGCTTCCTTTTGGTGTTGATGTAGGCATTGATATTTTGCTCTTCGTGAAGTTGCTTTGTCAGTTTCAACACCTTTTTCTCACTGGCATAGAATTGGGACTCAAAGGTATCTCGTTCTTCTTTGAGCTATATCCAAGAGTTTTGCAATTCTTCAAAATTTATTGGCATATCAGGATGAAGAATGGTGCGAGACTCAACCCCTTGAACAATAAGCTCTGAGATCGTTGGTAAGATAGCAGCATATGGCATCATAAGATTTTGAGTATGAGCTCGCACCCATTTGAGGTAAGGCTCCAAAAGGATAGAGTTCTTGTGCCCTAAAGTCTTACTATCAGTCTTCTTAACCATTCCCCAAGCGCGGATGAACCTCTGACGATAACCTTGCAGATCCTTTGAATAGTCGAACACAATACCCTAGATGAGCATATCATGAGGACCATCCCTCCGGGCATAACCAAACTAATGTAGGGCTAAAGAAAGGTTGTAGGTGATGCCTCGTTTAATTCCAAGGAGTGGCACATTGGGAAATTCTCCACAGCGATCAATAAAAGAGATATCTTCTTGAGAGAGAGGGAACCAATAGATATCAGAATGAGAAAGAGACATTAATCTTTGGTTCCACCTTAAGCCTAACTCATTCTTCATTACTGACCGAGGAAGGTGAGAAATAAACCACTTATAGAGTAGAGGTATACAACACATAAGAGTCCCTCGCTTCTTCATTCTACAAGTATGGAGTGAATGCATAATATCCTCGAGCAATGTAGGTACTGGATTATGAGCAAGGAAGATGTTGATGGCACTGACATCTATAAACTGGTCTGAATTGGGGAACATAACCAACCCATAGATCAAGAGAGCTAAGACATCTTCAAAGGCATGGTAACTCATAGAGTTTAGGAATAACTGAGCTTTCTTCATCAGAAAACTTGTAATGAGGCCTTTAACTCCACTCCTTTTTTCCCAGTTGGACTCAATGTCAGACGGCTTCAGGTGCAAAGTTGTGGCAACATCTTTAGCAGTTGGATCTTGTTCTAAACCGGTAAAGGGTATCTGCTTTAATATAGGCAAACCAAGTATTTTGGAGAATTCTTCCAGCGTAGGCACCAACTGATAGTCTGGAAATGTCAAGCAATGGTGCTTAGGGTCGAAGAACTGAAATAAGACACTCATTAAAGACTCGACAAAACCGGTAGTAACCAAACTGAGCAAGTGACCATATCTCTTGTTTAATGATAAGCTCTCAGGAACTTTTAAGACCATTTCTTTGAGTTTGGGAGGAATCTCTACAAAATTGATTCAGATGATTTTTCTGCGAGCTGAATCCATAACCTACCAAACAGAGGAGAGATAAATCCATAGGCCCTTGAAATGGTTAGTGTACATGACATGTTATGATGTTTATGATGTTATGATTATGATTTGGAATCACAAATATATCAAACACAAACAAGTCACACAGAGACCTTAGGTTTAAAGGCTTGCATGAGTTTTAAAGGTAAGTACCCTCTTGAAGTTTCAGTTGGCTCAACCTGTCCTGTTAATAGTAATCGGGTTCTAAGGAGTCTCATATCATTGATCTTTCTTTTAGGCATTGTTCTAGCTCAAGCACCAAAGTATTGCGGCCAAAATATCCCAAAAGTCCAATCTCAATGAGTGTAGTATCGAGTATCAACCAATCTTCGGTTGGAACCAAAGCCGACCATCTCACTACTTTCTAATGGATTAAGATGAGTCAATTAAAGGTTCTAAAGGTCAGTTAGCGTTTAATGACACTATAAGGAAGCCTAATGTTATCCTTGACTAACTCAATAAACATTAGTACAAGCCAGAGTATCACGCTAACATAGCCATCACTTCGTCCATATCGGTCTACGTCGTACAACTTTCAAGATTTATTGCTACTTACCTAAAAAAGGTGCCCCAGATCCGGGTGTGGGATCTTTTAGTAACAACCCAAACAAACCCTCAAAAGTAAAGCATAAAAAACACACAATGTAAAGAAAATTTAAAATGATCTAACTCTAAGGTAACCCCACTTTATAAGTAATTCCGCAACAGAGTTGCCAATTCTGTAATACGGTGGCAGAACCGACTGTTATACTGGTTTTACGTTTATATTCGCAAATGTTGCAGTAAGCAAGAGTCACCACCAACTTTTCTTTTATCCAACAAAGGAAAGGGTGAAAAGAACAGAAAAAGACATTTCAAGAGTTTTTTGAGTAAGGGGGATAAATTATGGAAAGGGAAGGTGTTAGAACCCTTTCCATTTGTAGTTATCTACGGGCTCTTAGATGCTTAGCTCATTTTGAAAATACCTTGTACTTTGTATGTTTTGAAAATTATTATGAAATTGCCTTAGTGCAGCGATTTGCTTTATGATAACTCTTGTATCAGTCCTCAAGAGTGTTGATAAAGCATTTGAAAATGTTTTTTTATGATTGTTTTTTGTGTAAGTGTGAAAATTTATTTTGAGCAAGCATCTAACAACTATCTACTTTTACTCGAAAAGTTTGTTCTTTTTCCTCCTTTCCTTTAGACAAGACTAACCTACTATTAGTGAGTAGGTAGCCATAGTCGTTTGGATGTATGAGGGACGTTCACGGGTCATCGTATAGTCATAAAGGCAACATGTAGAGACGCTTTAACAATTTTATTTAAGGGACTAGATCATTTATCGAAAAGGCAACATTGTAGGGTCATCGAGGGACTATGATCTTTTAATTTGAGGGTCTTTGCTAAAGCGTCCCTACTTTCAAGGGACATGACTGTTTTATTTCCGAAGACAACCAAAGTGGGAATACCCTAGAGGTGTATATGTGCAATTGTGTTGTATTCATTTATTTTTGTCTTTTGTGTTAAGTTTGCTAGCGTTTTGATTTTAATCTTTGCCATACAATCCTATTAGTCATACATCTAGCAGTTAATATATACAAAAAAATAAAATATGGGAATATAAATCCTACACTACTACAAAGCTTCGGGGAGGGGGATATTTACATGTCCAAAACTTAGGGAAAAAGCAATAAAGAAAGATCCTAAATTAAGCTATTACAGACTATGAGCAGATACAATAATATGAATGTAACGCGCGTGAAATGGAAAAGAACGTCTAAAAATCCTAAGGAAAAGGAAATCTTTTTGTTTGTTTTTATTTATAAAAGAAAGCAAAGCCTAAGTCTACTTAATTTTAATTTAAAGAAAATGTTAAAATAATTAATTTATTTATTTAATTAAATTAACTTAATTAAAAAATACTAACCTAATGTTTTTTTTGAATTTTATTTTATTATTAATTTAAAAAAAGGGAAACTATTAAAATAAATGAGTGACAAAAATAAAAAAATGCAGGAGGGAAGGTCTTTCGATCCAAAGAGAAGGTATCTTTCGATCCAACGAAAGGTGGCCTTCGATCTAATGAAGGATGATTGTTTTTCGATCCAGGAGGAAAGCTGCTTTTCAATCCGTATCTACAAGACAAGCATTAGAAAGAATAGAGATGCAAGACCTGGGTATCGAACCCAGGTCCCTCGATCACGTGTGCGTTAGTCTGTTCAGGCTTGATCTGCAGTACAAGCGTTAAGGAAAAAAATAAATACAGACATGGGTGTCGAACCCAAGTCATTAGTCTTGAATATAAATCGAACTATAAGTGTTAATATGTCATGCAACAATCAAAATTAACTTAAGATCAAAGGTTTGTTACCAATGGAATGCTTTGTTTTGGATGGAGATGGCTTGCAAAGTGCTTGGGAATGCCTCCTGCAAACTTCAAGGAGTGAGTGGAGCGTTGTTGAAGATTCCTTCAATTTGGATCACTTATGAGATTTTTGATAACTTTGGATATTTTTTGAAATTTTGAGTGTTCTCTCTAGACTGTGTATCCGTGTTCTTTCAATAGGAAATCCCTTGTCCTTTTTTTTCTGTGGCCTAGCTTTGTTGTGTATATATAGTGGAGTGTGAGGATCAACAAACATGGCAAGAATCAATACCATAAACCATATCTTTATATCAGAATCAAACAAATTAAAATATTTCCAAAACTTGAAAAACTTGTCATTTCCATGCTTGCATGCACCTGGACACCTTGCATTGGCGCCTTGTACGAATTTGAATTGTTCAAATTTTTCCCACATCAGAGCTTCTTCGATTACGTCGCCATTTGCTTTGATTGCCTGATCTGGAAAGATAAACTTAGTCGAATCAACTCTTGTTCTTTTTCGATGACTCTAAGTTCTTATTCGAATGGCACAATGCCACATCCTCATGGCTTCTTCGATCAACCCCAAGCCTGCTCTCTTCGATTACTCTGAGTCCTGACTCAAATTTCATAAGGCCTCAACATCCTGGCTTCTTCAATCAGCCCCCAAGCTTGCTCTCTTCGATTGCTCTGACACTACCCAACTAGCCCAATCGAAAGACTTCATTCTGGCCAGTCGAAGCTTCCTTTGGCATGAATGTGCTTATGCAGGAGGCTTGAGCCTGGCAGTATGCTGGATTTTGGACCAACAAGCATCTTTGAATATTTCTCTTTCGTTTTGACCAACTAGATCCATCCTTCGACCATACCCCTCTTTAGACAACAATATGTGTCCTTCGAATGGGTCCTTTGTGTATTGGAAGTTTTCAAGGCTGAAATCGAAGCAATCATGAAGGGAGTTCCTTCCTTTTGAATTTGAAAGTAAACCAAGCAGGAGGAAAATGCCTTCTGAATTGAAGGAAAACTGCAGGGGGCTATCGCCTTGTGCCTGCTGGCATGAAGCAGCCAATATTCAGTCAAAGCTTGCGTGCAGAGGGACCACTACTTAGTGAATCAAGGTAAATCAACAGGAGGCCATTGGCTTCTGAATCGAAGGAGTGCTGCACGAGGCCATTTCCTTGTGCCTGCTGGCATGAAGGAAGTCCTGGTTTTGTGAATCAAAGGCAAACATGTAAATGGTGCAATTGAAGCTTTGTGAGAAGGTAATCCTTGTCCAATCGAAACTTGCCTGCAAGAGGTCACTGTTTTGTGACTCCAAGCAAGCATACAAGAGGCCATTGCCCAAACGAAGGTTTGCATGAAAAGTCAATGTCCAATCTAAACTTGCCTGCAAGAGGTCACATGGCCAAACGAAGAATGTAACTCATAGCTTGCATAAAAGGGGGCTACATGCCCAAACGAAGGATGTAAACCAAACTTGCATTTGAAGAAGGTCACATGCCCAAACAAAAAATGCATGCAGGAGGTCCCTGCTTGGTGAATCGAAAGAAATATTTCAGAAGGTCATTGCCTTCTGAATCGAAGGACGCTTTCAGAAGGCCATTGTCTTCTGAATCGAAAGAAGCCAGCATGAAGTCACTACCTTCTAAATCGAAGGAAACTAAAAGGAGGTCCCTGCCTTCTGAATCGAAGGAAGTTGTTTCAAAGGGAAACAAAACCCAGTCGAAGCTGACATGTAGGAGAGAATTCAATTGAAGCTAAGCATGAATCGAAACAAACTTGTTTTTCTTCAATTTTGTCAACAAATCTGTTTTGCTCTTTCAATACCTTCATCTTTGACTTGGTGCTTGAAAAATCCAATATGATCCAATTGTACTTGTGCAGTCTTGACCCAGTAGGAATTTTGTGAGAAAAATCTTGAGAAATGAGAGAGCAAATTTTGGGGTACAACACTTGGTACATCTCTATTATCCTGAAAATCCAAAAAGCAATCCACGGTCTCAAGGTCAAGTTCAGAAACATAATATAGAGCTTTGGCTAGCTTATCTTGTGAATTACAATGGCTGCTTATTTGTTCCAGGATCTTCACATCTCTATTGATCAACCTAGCTCAGTATATTGTGATAACAAGAGTGCTATCTACCTTGCTCACAACCCAATCTTTCATGAGAGAACAAAACATATAAAAATTAACTGTTATGTTATTCGCGAGAAAATTCAAAATGGACTCATTCATCTCTTGCCAGTTTCTTCTACTGCACAATTGGTAGATGTGCTTACCAAGCAACTGCCTGCTCCCTCATTCATTTCATTGATTTCCAAGCTTGGCCTATTAGACATCCATAGTCCAGCTTGTTTGTGAGGGCTATTACATGATGGAAATAGTTAGCTAATCCTTTATTTAACTCTAGTTAGGTTTAATTAATCATAGTTATAACTGAATTAGTTTTGCTAAAACCAAGTCACAACGTACAAGTATTGTTTATATATATATATATATATATATATATATACTCCTTCATGTATATCACTTTAGTTACCGTCCTTCATGTTGCAGTATTGTGAATTTATTATTTCAATATTGTTAAAGTATACTGCTCCGAAGCACAGCTCCAGAATTGGCTCAAAAATTCACGTTAATTGTTCGCAAGTATACTGCAAATATTTTGTCATTGTATTGAGTAGTAATGACTTGGTTTTGTTTGGAGTTGTATTGCTGATTCTTTTGCAGGTCGAAGAAATTTAATGGTTGCTATGTGAAATAGTTGCAGGTTTTGAAAGTGGTTGCTATGGTTTCCACCCCCACCAGGTTATTTGGATTACAAGTGAGGCGTAATTGTTTGGTTTGAAAAGCACGCTATAGTTTCAGCTTTCATCCATGTAGCGTGAACAAAATTGAAATAAGTAAATGAAGTGAACAATGCATCATAAAATAGCACCTAATGTCCTACATCGGAAATGTTTCTCTAAATGTAAAAGTTTATATTTCTCTCTTACACAAAATGTTTAAAAACTTCTAGTAATGAACTTTAGAAATATTATTGGACTTTAAGCACTAAACTATATTTAAAAAATAATAATAATATTAATAAATAAAAATCATAATTAAAAAAATGTCACATAGAACTTAAATGAAGTTATATACATATTTTCATTTTTTTAAGTTGGATAAATTAAAATTTGCTACACTGATAGAAGGTAATATGCTAAAAAGAGCTGTAGTTGCTAGAGAATTGGGCGTTCCTATCGTAATGCATGACTACTTAACAGGTGGATTCACTGCAAATACTACCCTGTCTCACTATTGCCGCGATAATGGTCTACTTCTTCATATCCACCGTGCTATGCATGCAGTTATCGATAGACAAAAAAATCATGGTATGCACTTTCGTGTATTAGCTAAAGCCCACCGTGCTATGCATGCAGTTATCGATAGACAAAAAAATTATGGTATGCACTTTCGTGTATTAGCTAAAGCCTTACGTATGTCTGGTGGAGATCATATTCACGCTGGTACTGTAGTAGGTAAACTTGAAGGAGAGAGGGAGATTACGTTAGGTTTTGTTGATTTACTACGTGATGATTATATTGAAAAAGATAGAAGTCGCGGTATTTATTTCACTCAGGATTGGGTTTCTTTACCAGGTGTTATCCCTGTTGCTTCAGGGGATATTCACGTTTGGCATATGCCTGCTATGACCGAGATATTTGGAGATGATTCTGTACTCCAATTCGGTGGAGGAACTTTAGGACACCCTTGGGGAAATGCACATGGTGCCGTAGCGAATCGAGTAGCTCTGGAAGCATGTGTACAAGCTCGGAATGAGGGACGTGATCTTGCTCGCGAGGGTAATGCAATTATCCGTGAAGCTTGCAAATGGAGTCCTGAATTAGCTGCTGCTTGTGAAGTCTGGAAGGAAATCAAATTTGAATTCCCAACAATGGATACTTTGTAATCCAATAATAATCATTCGTTCTATTAATTTCCATTAAACTCGGCCCAATCTTTTACTAAAAGGATTGAGCCGAATACAATACACAATACAAAAATACTTGTTGTATCTAGAATGAATCCTATAGATCTTTCGGATTGATCTATTTTTTTTCTAGTTCATTCTTCTTTTTTGATTTGGAATAGAATGAATTAAAATAGAAATATTTTCTATTTAAAAATGAGAATAGAAATATTTTTTTATTTGTTTTCTCGATTGTATTCTTTTTTTCAACACTAATATTGACAACAGTGTATCAAACAAATATAATCTGATCGTGAATCAATGGATGGATTGACTCATGTCACATAGGTTTTTTACTTCATCAAATAGTGGATTCATTGTATTTTGATTTTGTTTGATACAAACAAGAAGTTTTTTTTCTTCACGTATTTAACCATTTTTTAATTAATATATTATTTTATTCTATAGTATCCGTATTTATTAATGTTTGAATCAAATCATGATATTCTTAAAAAAACACAAACTTAAGAGAACTTTTCAGTCCAAGAAACATGCGACGAGGTTTTTGGAAATGCATATATGAACTAAGATTTTTTAAATAGCTTAAAATGCACTGAGTGATGTTTTCAGAAATGCATATGTGAATATATCTCATAAAATTTTTGTAGATGCATCTTAGAATCTATTTTTGGTGGAAAAAAATGGAGGTGATTGTTTGATTTACGAAAAATAAAGTGATTTAAGGTCCATTTGAAGATACATCTCTGAAAATATTTAAGAACAAATTTTAAATTTTCAAATGTATTAATCATATTCTAAAGATTAAAAAAAAAATCTATTTTTTTAATTTTTATCAATCAGATCTTTTTCATATACAACTATAAAGACTAATTTCTTAAATCAAAGAGCATTATAATAAATAACAAAAAGAATCATGAAGAAAATCACTACGTGTCCAAGACTCACTTTGAACTTAAAATGTTTGATTAAGTTAAAAGAGACACTTGCTATATAATTCATGTGTTCTTTGGTTGAATATTATATTTTTTTAATCTTTTAAGTAAAAAATTTAATTTTGATTTTTTATATATTTACTTGAAAATGCAGAAATAAAATTTATATTATTTATATTAGTAACAAACATCTTAGGCACGATGCAACTGAGATTAATTGTACAAAAATTATTATTCGTGTTTCAAAATTATTCAGCATTTTTTATAAAACTTCTGCATATTTATGTAAAATTTATGTTAAATATGTTGAAACCTTAACCATAATGCAATTGTTGCTAAATATAAATTTTTAAAAAAATCACATATTTCAAAACCATTTTTACAAATATTTTTTAAAATGTATATATTATGTAAAATATACTGAAATATGGTATCTGTATTTTTAAAACTAATTTTTTTACCGCATATTTATGCTAAATATGCATAAAATAAAGATGAAAAAAGTGATTATATGTACTTAAAGATTAAAGGTTATAATTGTAAGTTCATTCAAATTCAAAATGTGCCAGTGGAATATCATAAAGTATCAAATACGGAGACTAAAGTTAAAAAATTGTAATCGTTGGAGAAAAAGATTTAGTTGATTTCTTCAAGAGTTTGAATGAAGACAATTAAAGTTTGTAAAACTAATAATCAAAAGATTGACATGGATAAGTCTTACTTAAGCTTTCACTTGCATGCCTTATATGACCTTGTTAAGTTATTATTCTATGTAATCACTTATTACTAAGATTATTTAACTGGAATCCCTTAATGACTAAACATTTATCAACTTAAAAGAAATCATCAATCTCTTGGTAAGATATCGTCTAAAGTTAACCATTTAAATAACAGAAATATAAAAGTTTCAAGGTTCCATCATTATATCATTATATTTAGGTGGTGGTAAATTAGAATACTTAATTCTAAATGTTTATCGATTTCGCTCCTATTTCACAAAATAAAGTGTAAATCAAATTATCGATAATCAATCCATAAAAATAACAAGTGTAGAAATTAGATAAATAACATACAATTAATACATTAACATAATAACTACATATACAAGATTATTTCTTAAGATTAAAAATCCATACCTTACGAAAGATAAAAGAGGTGTTTAGCTGCTCATAAAACAATTAAATATAACATAAAGAGTCGATAAACAACATCAAATTTTTGTCTCTCCATGTGATGTTAAGATGATTCTTTCATCTTGGATTGAAAGTGCTTGCTTAGAGATTGCCTTATTAATACCCAACTTAATTATTAATGTAAGGAAAAAACTAACATGTATTTTTGGGCATAAGTTAATAAATTATTTATAAAAATATTTTTTTAAAATACGTGTATTTAATATTTTGAAACTTTAAATATTATTTTATTATATTTAAATTTTTCTAATTATAATATCTTTAACATATACATTTATAACACATGTTAACATGATCTTTAATGTAATTTTGCATAGTTTACATGTCTTGTAATAGTTAAGAACCCTCACAACCCATGAAGAATCGAGGTCCTCCATATATTTCATATCCTATATATTGTACTTTAGCAATAGAAACCTATAGTTCAGATAAATTATTTTCCACTTTGGCTCCTACATGTTGGTCAATATTTTTGTTGTTATCTTTCACTACCTTTAGATCAACTAAACTATTTTTAGAAGTAGAACACCTATCATACAATTTCAAATGTTCAGTAGCAGCATTAGCTTCAATTATTTTTATAATTTTGGTAGAGGTTTTGAAGTTTGAGGAATTGTTAGTGGTTATATCAAGAGTCTGCCTCATTTTGAGCTTTAGTTTATAAAAATATTTTTTCATCTCAAATCTGAGATCTAAGTTGTGTGTTGGGCATGCAGTCAATAACCTCTTGAATCTTTTGTTGGCTTCATCAAGTGACACCTCATCCTTTTGCTTAAAAGTGGTTACCATTCATAGTAATGGTTTTGGATTGATATTCATTATGTTAGATATGGACTCGGTGCTGTTTGTTTTTTTGTTGGGGGGAAAGCATAAGATTTTAGATTCATTTCAATTTGGTGGAAGATGATATCCCTCTTGAAAGGGTCTATCGAGTGAGGTGGGTAATGGTATACATTTTTTTAAATGACCCATGAAAGGGTCCCGGTCCTTTTAGCATATTCTTGCTGAAACATAATTTGATTTTATCTTAAATACTAGTGTTGGAAACTTAACCTTATTTTGTTGGAAGTTAGTTCTAGTAGAATTAATTATTAATATTAATTAATTATTAATTAATAATGAGTTATACATTAAAATTTAGTTTTGATTAAGTAACTCCTTCACATAATTTTTTTTTCATTCTCTTACTATTTTCTCTCTACTTAGTTGAATCATTTACCTATTAATATGATTCTTAAGTTTATTGAAAACGTACGCCAGATTTTTAAATTTTTGGAATCTCATTTCTCCCTCTTTGTTCACTTTATCTCGATACAAATTATTTCTTCTTTTTTTTTTTAGTGACCTTGCGTGTCATCTACGACTGAAATTTTTCAGATATTACGAGTGGTTTAAACACCATTAAAAGATGTATTTCTATGAACAATTCATCACATTGCAAGTGATAAGTGTAATCCTTTTGTCAACGAGTTGTTTTATCCTGGAGGCTTCGTGGTTATTAAGAGATGTTTTGCATAATTTTGGCAGTACTGCGAAACGTCTTAAAGAAAGTGTACTGTTTCGCGACTCAGTCGATAACTTCCTTCGTGGCAATCAATTTTCAAAACCAAAAGCAACAATTTTAATACATTTCTATTAACTATCATGTTTACTGAGGAAATTATCGGAACTACTGCGGCCGCTACTGTGTCTGACAAACCATTTAAGTTTGAGGGTTCTCACTTCAAATGTTGGCAAGCTAAGATGAAATTCTTCTTAACTTTAAAGAAGGTTGCCCACGTTCTGACTGAGGATATCCATGTTGTTCCTTCTGGATCATTTGAACTAACTAATGGTAAGACACATGTAGAATTAGACGGGACTCCAAAATCGTCTGACTTAGACTCCGCTGTAAAAACTAAAGATGCAGCAGATAAATTACAGTTCAGGAAAGAAATCGCCCTATGGCAAGAGAATGACTATCTTTTCAAAAATCATATTTTGAACAGTCTTGTTGATGATCTGTATGATTACTACAGTAATTACAAGACTGTTAAACAAAGTATGGGAGGCTTTACAGAAGAAATATGATACTGAAGAAGCAGGTGCAAAGAAATATGCTGTCAGTCGCTACTTGAACTATAAGATGGTGGATGAAAAATCTGTGGAAGCTCAAAGCCACGAAATTTAGAAGATCGATCATGAAATCATTACATAAGGTATTGCCCCTCAATGTACAATTTCAAATTGCTGTTATCATTGACAAACTTCCCCCTGGTTGGAAAGATTTCAAAATTGTGCTTCGGTATAAAACAAAAGAGTTTTCAATCGAGAGTCTGATCATTCGCCTCTGAATTGAAGAGGAAGCTAGAAAACAAGATCAGAAGGATGAAGTCTTAGTTGTTTCTAACAACAAACAGAGATTCAGTGTGGTCCTAAAGCCTACGGGCAAACCATTAAAGAATCAGAACAACAATGTTGTGAACCGAATCTAGAATGGGAATCCCTCAAGGGACCCATTTTCTCCGATTACTAGACAACAACCACCAACTCAAAGAAATGATGCTCAGGTTTTCACTTTTTATAATTATGGAAAACTGGGTCATATGGCTAAGAGATATAAGAGCAGGCCCAAATTTGTTGTCTCTAATGCACAGGTTAACCTGGCTAATGAGAAATTCATTGCTATGATCAGTGAAATCAACATGGTTGGTGGAAGTGATGGTTGGTGGGTAGACATTGGCGCGTCTTGTCATGTTTGCTATGATCGTACTATGTGCAAGACATACACGAAGGTTGAAAATAAGAAAGTGTTGTTGGAAGATACTTACACCACTGATGTTGCTGGAATCAGAGACATTGAATTGAACTTCACCTCATGAAAGACTTTAATCTTGAAGGACGCCATGCATGTTCCTAAACTTAGAAAGAATCTTGTTTCTAGTTTTATTTTGAATAAGGCAAAGTTTAGTCAGTCTATAGGGGCAGATTTGTACACCACCACTAAGAATAGTATTTTTGTTGGGAAAGGGTACGCCACTGATGGCATGTTTAAGTTGAATGTTGATTTGAATAAAATTTCTTCTTCAGTTTACTCTTTGTATGATTTTAATATTTGGCATGCTAGACTTTGTCATGTTAATAAGCGAATTATTTCTAATGCAAGCAACTTAGGCCTAATCCCTAAATTAAATATCAATGAGTCAAATAAATGTGAATATCATAGTCAACCTAAAATAACTAAGACTTCGCATAAATCAATTATTAAAGAATTTGATCCCCTAGATCTTATACACTCTGATATATGTGAACTAGATGGTACTTTAACTAGAAATAGTAAATGTTATTTTATCATTTTTATTGACGATTGCTCTGATTATACTTATGTATACTTAATGAAGAATAAAAGTGAAGCGCTTGACATGTTTAAGATGTACGTAACTGAAATTGAGAATCAATTTAGTAAGAAGATTAAGAGACTTCGTAGTGATAGGGAAATTGAATACGATTCTAGGTTATTCAATAATTTTTATATTAAACATGAAATTGTACATGAAATGACTGCTTCATATTCTCCTTAAATGAATGGTAAAGTAGAAAGAAAGAATAGAACTCTTATTGAACTTGTTGTTGCAATTACGATGAATTTTGGTGTTGCACCTCACTGGTGGGGGAAATTTTATTGACTGTTTGATATGTCTTGAATAGAGTTCCCAAGTCAAAAATTAAGATCTAACCTTATGAGATATTAAAGAAAAGACAACCAAACTTGTCTTATTTGAGAACTTGGGGTTGTCTGGCTTATGTCAGGATTCCGGATCCGAAACGAGTTAAACTCGCTAGTAGAGCCTATGAATGTGTATTCATTGGGTATGCAACAAACAGTAAGGCATATAGGTGTTATGACCTAAATGCAAAAGTGATCATAGAACCAAATGATGTTGAATTCTATGAAGACAAATTTCCTTTCAAATCAAGAAATAATGGGGGCACCCAATCGAGTCATATTCCTGTGATTATACGACTTATAATGTAGAAGAAGATCCAATAAATATTCAAGAAGCCTTATCGTCTCTGGATGTTGATTTATGGCAAGAAGTTATTAATGATGAGATAGAATCTCTAGAGTCTAATAAGACCTTGTTAGAACATAGTTTGGTTCTACACCTAATTCATAGTTTTGATGATAACAAATACATAATTATTGTGAAGAACAATTATGCACTTTAATCGTTTAATTGAATGTACAGAGAAGTTTCGATGAAAGATAAGAAGATAATGACATGAATAATTAGACATGAAACTCTGAAGAGAACGTGCATATAAGAAGCTCAGAAGCGAAACTAAACGTGACACGCCAGTAAAAAAAGTTTTGATGCTAAAGTCAAACTTCTGAAGCACCAAGCTGTCAGTTATACTTTGATAGGAAAGTTCTGAAAGAGGAAAGAAGTTTCAAAGTATTCATCAAATTGAAGTTCTGAGACCAAGCACTCAAGTTCAAAATACTCTGAAGGTTTGTAGATCCAATATCACATTAATGACAATCAATACAGGATGAAGAAAGTAACGGCTGAAACATTATGACTGGGAACAACATCTGTATTTTTGGGAAGGATATTAAACCTCAAGTCATCAACCTTCCAAAATAAACATATATGTTTCCAACGGATCTTTGAACCTAAATTATATATAAAGGGGACTATGAAGATGGATAAAAAACAACCCTCACGCATACGAACAAAAAAGCGCTTTAATTACTCTCATATCTTTTTATCTCTTAAGTTATTCTTCGTGCTATAATTTGTGTAAACATCACAGTCGTGATATAACTTGTTAGAAGCATTTGTAAACACATTGTATGGTTGTTTAGAATTGTATTTCCTTGATAAACCTAGTTGTGGTTTGATCTCAAGAAGATGTTTACGATTGTCTTCGTGATTTGTAATCATCATTGATTAGTGGATTAAGACCTCGATTAAGAGAGGCGAAATTACATTGACGGGTGGACTGGAGTAGCTTTGAGTTCAAGAAAACCAGGATAACTAATGTGTTATATTGTTTTAATTTTTGAAAACCCTAATTCAAACCCCATTTCTTGTGTTTTTCTATCCTTCAAACCTGGAACTTGGTAGGCTTGCCTCCTGGGTGCAAACCAATCGGTTGTAAATGGGTTTTGAAAAGGAAACTAAAGCCTGGTGGAACTATTTATAAATACAAGGCTCGCATTGTAGCCAAGGATTTTAGACAAAGAGAAAATAAAGATTTCTTTGATACCTTCTCTCCACTCACTAGAATTACATCCATTAGGGTACTTATTTCTATAGATGTTATTTATAACTTAATAGTACACTAAATGAATGTTAAAATAGCTTTTTTTTTAAATGGTGACTTAGAAGAAGAAATCTATATGGAACAACTGGAAGGATTTGTGATCCATGGACAAGAAAATAAGGTCTGTAAGTTAGACAAGTCTCTGTATGGACTAAAATAAGCTCCTAAGAAATGGCACGAAAATTTTGATAACTTAATGATATCGAATGGGTACAAAGTGAATGAAAGTGACAAATGCGTTTATTACAAATATGAGAATTGCATTTGCACTATCATATGTCTATATGTAGACGATCTAATCATATTTAGATCAAACATTCAGGCTATTAACTGTATGGAATCATTGTTGTGCAACAACTTTGATATGAAAGACCTCGGAGAAGCGAGTGTGATTCTTGGAATCAAGATTAAGAGATCTGAGCAAGGAATTTCTTTGGATCAATCACGCTATGTGGAAAAGATCTTAAAGAAATATAAGTACTTTGAGTGTAAACCTGTGAGCATTCCATACGATCCAAGCATGAAATTGTTTAAGAACATTGGTGAAAGTGTTAGACAAACAGAATATGCGAGCATCATTGGCAGTCTTAGGTATGCAACTGATTATACTAGACCCGATATTGCATATGTCGTAGGATTTTTATGCAGGTTTACTAGTAGACCTAGTAATCAACATTATCAAGCTATTGAACGAGCCACGCGATACCTTAAAAACTGTGAATCTCGGTTTACATTATCATAGATTTCATGTTGTACTTGAAGGATACAATGACGCAAATTAGAATACCTTATCAGATGATTCCAAAGCTACTAGTGGCTATATATTTAGTATAGTTGGAGGAGTTGTATCTTGGAAATCAAAGAAACAGACCATCCTGGATCAGTCTACAACGGAGTCTGAGATGATATCACTAGCCACAACTAGTGAAGAAGAAAGTTAGTTAAGATGTTTGCTAGCTGAGATTCATGTATGGGAAAAACATTTCCCAGTTGTGTTGATCCACTGTGATAGTACCGCGGCTATTGCAAAAATTGAGAATCATTATTATAATGGTAAAAGACATCAAATAAGAAGAAAGCACAACACCGTCAGAGATTGTATCTCTAAAGAAGTTGTAAGAGTTGTCCATGTACACACTGATGAAAAATTAGTAGATCCTTTGACGAAAGGATTAGTTAGAGAGAAAGTCTATAATATATCATATAAGATAGGGCTAATGCCTATAGAAACATGAGTTTCTTATGATGGGAACCCGACCTAAATAACTGGGGATCCCAAGAAATAGGTTCAATGGGTAATAATAAGTTGTGAGTAATATGAGGCGATCATGTTATAGTAAATAAGAGAAGCATGAATCCTGAAGCTATATGAGGATGAGATAATAGAAACTCTTAATGAAATCTATACTCTGTATGAGGGAGTACCTAGGTTACAGTAGCACTCTTGATATACTCACCTATGTGATTGTGGAACTGAGGTTGGTTCCTATAGAATTTTGAGGCATAATTCCTAGAGCCTTCACTAAACCGGGACACACGTGCATGGTCACTAAAGCACGGACTATTAGAATACACCTTAAGAAAAGGTTGTGTGCGAGTCTAATGTATGAGATAAATTTTAATACAATAGTGTCACACTTGTTGAATCATAATCGTACTTGTTACGTAAATGTTCAAGTCGTAGACACCTCTGCTTATACACGATCTTAGAAACGTTGGAAGTTACTTTTGATATCACCTTTAAAATCAAATGGGGGATTGTTGGAAACTTAACGTGAAATGAAAAGGTCATCCTATTTTGTTGGGAGTTAGTTCTAGTGGAATTAATTATTAATATTAATTAATTATTAATTAATAATGAGTCATACATCAAAACCTAGTGTTGATTAAATAACGACTTCCCATTATTTTTTCTCCACTCTCCCACTATTTTCTCTTCACTTAGTTGAATCATTTACCTATTAATATGATTCCTAAGTTTATTGGAACGGACGTCAGATTTCTAAATTTTTGGAATCTCTCTTCTCCCTCTCTGTTCTGTTCATATCAATACAAATTATTTCTTCTTTGTTTTTCGAGTGGCCTTGTGTGTCATCTATGACTGAAATTCTTTCAGATACTACGAGTGGTTTAAATACCATCAGAAGGTGTATTTCTTTGAACGATTTATCACAATGCAAGTTATAATTGTAATCCTTTTGCGAACGAGTTGTTTTATCCTGGAGGCGTCGTGGTTATTAAGAGCTTCTTTGCATGATTTTGGCAGTACTGTGAAACGTCTTAAAGAAAGTGTATCGTTCCGCAACTCGGCCAATAACTTCCTCCGTGGCAATCAATTTTCAAAACCGAAAACAACAATTAGGAAGTTGGAAGTTTTAGGTCAGTGGGTGAATGAGGAATGAGTATGAGAGCTTAGGTGGATGAGGTTTTTTTGTTTGAAAGCTTGAGCTTCTAGATAGTCTCGTCTCGATCATAAACGGATTTTTCTTGCTCTCTTTGAAATGATTGTTAGAATCGGTCTCATGTGAAGGATGACTTATACATTATCAAAAAGACATGTAATTTTCTGTTAAGTCTGACCTTACACCTGAATAATCTTTTTCTTGAGGTAGGTTGAGATCTGCCTCTTATTTGGAATAGTTGAACTTCCTTTAAGTTTATAATTTTATCTTTGCGGTAATTTAGGAAAAAGATCCCTACGGGAGACAATCTTTTTAAGCATTAGGTGATTGTAGATTCTAATGAACTTTCTTGTGGGATTCGTTAGAGTTTTAGGAAAATTTCTTTTCACCTTTTTTCTATCTATGATATAGGTATATTAATTTTAGGTGGTTAGGTTGAGAGTTGATATTACTTAGACATTTAGTGTCTCTTTTTTAGTTATTTAAGTCTTTTATGGCTAAAGATTGGACTGATACTATGTGGTGTGGATTGTGTGAAAATCCTGAAATGAATTCATTTTTTCAAATCTAACATCTACGACAGAGAAATTGGTAGACAAAATTATGGCAAAATATTCTTTTTGGTCTCGTATGTTAACGTCAAAGTTCATTTTGATTCCTTAACTTAAAAAAAACTCATATTGGTCCCTTAATTCTTCAAAATGCTTCATAAATTTGTCGCTAATTAAATAAAAAGGACTCAAATGAAACGTTTTGAAGAGTTAAGAGACCAATATAAACTTTTTTTAAGTTAAGGAAACAAAATGAACTTTGATGCTAATATACGATATCAAAAAAGATATTTTGCCTAAAATTATTTTTTGATTTTGGAAATGATATCTTTATAAGATTGTCTTTGTTCTTTTTTTCTTTCCTCTAATGGATGATGTAGATAAAATTATTTTTTGGTTTTAGAAATGATATCTTTATAAGGTTGCCTTTGTTCTTTTTTTTCCGAATGAAGGACGGACTTGTGTTTTGAGGGGTTGTCTTCGCTCGTCAAAATCCCAGGTTGGGAGACTATATGAGTGTCTATTGTTTTGTTTTTCTTTTGTTTTTCAGCGGCTCTTTTGCTGTTTTTCTTTAACTGATATCTTTTATTTTTCTATTAGGTTTGTTGAATATCAATATATATTTTTCTCAACTTTATGCATTAATACTTTAACTTTTACCTTTTACTATACTAATATTTATTGTCATTGAAAATTGATAAAGTAATTATTTTCTCAACTTTATGCATTAATACTTTAACTTTTAACTTTTACTATACTAATATTTATTGTCATTGAAAATTGATAAAGTAATCTTCTCTCTTACGATGAAGATTATGTGGAAACTTTCCGATAATAAATTTTTGAACCGCTGAGAAGAAACATGCAACAAACGATTTGAGCGTGCTAATTATTATTTTTTGGGGGGAAGTTTGGCAACTGGCGCATAATTCTTTTTCCCATCGACCAAGATGCCACTAGAAATGGTGATATCAAGTGGAACAAAATCAGCAATATGTTGCTTCAAATGCAACACCCATGCTTCATTTCGAACTTTCAAAATAAAGTTAAAATTTGGCATGTGTTATTGGAATGAACACAGCCAATTTGTCTTAGCTAAAAAATAATAGTTTTCTGTTCCCTTTGAGGGTTGATGTTAGAGAAGCAATTGGACTTATGAAAATCAATTGGGTGCAAGATCCACATTCCCCAGTGGTGGTTTTCAATGACACAAATTAGTAAAATTGATTTTGACTAAAAGTAAGTTAAATCAAAATTATATAAAAATGAATTGAACAATAAATTTAATTATAAAAAATCAATATTAGAATTAAAAAACTACAATTTCTAATTTCAAGTTAAAATTAACTACAGACAAAATCAATTATGTTAAAATTAATTATAGATGCAAAATCAATTATGCCCTGCGGTGAATGCAAACCAGCATCTAGTTCTCTTTAAGATGAACATCATTGGAACAATTTGATTGTATTGCCTCCCAATACAAATAATTGATACCAGAGTCAGGACTGTGTTTTACCTTAAGACAGATTTACCCGCCTAGCATACTTAGTTAGCTTCAACCAAATTTAAAAAAACTTGGGGTACAACAGAAGCTTGTTTCAAGGTCCTAAGCCTCCTCCTCGTGGTTATCAGATTCCCCATTATCTGAAGATTCTTCTTTCTCTTGCTGCTGTACTCCATCATTTGTTTTGATCCTTTTCTCCTTTTTCTTTTGCTTTTTCTTTTGACGTTTTGCTCGCTTCTTAGCTGTGCGTTCCTCTGCAGCTTTTAATCTTTCCTCTCTTCTCATATTAAATTCCGCCACTTCTTTCCTTCTCTGATAATCAACGTCCATCCTAGCAAGTCGGTCTTGCTCCTTGCGCCTCATTTGCCGATACTGTTGGAAACAGAATTTAAAGAACAGAAATACTCAGAACAAGTGAAAAAGCCAAACATCACATGTTAAGTAAATGTGTTATGATAACGATGGGTAGAACTGAGCACACAACATAAAACAAAAATAGTGATACATTATGATTCCTTTGTAAAAAGTAAAACCAAACACACAAGAAAATAACAAACAAATTGTGAGCTGTCCTATTCCAATGCGTTTCATTATCAATTCAAACCTTAGTTAAGTGGGCGAGAAAACACATTAGTATGCATGTTCAAGTTATTAAATGTCACCCAATTGATAAGAGATTCCATGAATAGATATCCTAATCCTAATCACACAATTCAGGACATGTCATCTCGAGTACAAGAAAGGATACCTTAGCACTAATGAGGGTCATAGACATGCCACTTAAAAATAAATAAAACAAGGTCAATCCATTAGTCATTCTAACAAGTTTATGCATTAGACAGTTGCACTGTAATTCAAACTATTAGTTACAAATGTGGATCAAAAACCCGTCAATGGAGGTAGCCATAGCTACATTAGAGTGTAATACTATTGACTTATAGCCAATCAGTTTACATCCAACCATCAACATCTCTATGATTTTTTAGGTCCGGGAGGCCAAATTCATTCAAACACATTGAACAACAATGACCCCTCACCTCCCACTCATAGAGCTTAAGTTAATAGAACTTCCACATGCATCTTATAATATAATAAAGAGTATAGGAAGTAACTTATATGCTCACGAGTTATTATCAGTTTAAAAAACTCATTAAAAAATAGCCAATACAGAAACACTCAATTAAACTCCTTGTGATAGCTTATTGAATAAGCACTTAGTTAAACTAACAAGACACCCTCTTTGCAATCAAAACAAAACCTAACAAACATCTTATAATATAATAAAGAGTATAGGAAGTAACTTATATGCTCACGAGTTATTATCAGTTTAAAAAACTCAATAATAGCCAATACAGAAACACTCAATTAAACTCCTTGTGATAGCTTATTGAATAAGCACTTAGTTAAACTAACAAGACACCCTCTTTGCAATCAAAACAAAACCTAACAAACACCCCCACATTAATCTAAGAGCAACACAAGATGTTTCAATGCAGTATCACTTCACATTACTTTTGTTATTTTGTATGAATACAAAACTAGGTATCATAAGCAAGATACCAGGGTTTTAAAAAAAGGTTTAAGAAAAGGTCTGTTAACAGCAAAAACGGCTGCGACAAAACATTATCGGAAGGTGCCAATACCAATACAGTTATTTACCATTTTTAGAATAAAGAGCAAATTTTGATTAATTCACACCGCGACAACAGCAATCACTGTTACAACACTTATACCAACCGAAATCACAAAAGTTTTTTGAAAACCTTGCAAGCAATAACTATATCCACACAGAAGAGCAAGACTCCACCTAATGGTTCTTTTTCAATTACTATTTCCATTTAATAGCTCCTTGAAATGTAATTTTACTACAAAACCTACAAGCACCAAGAATAACATTGCACAACAGAAAATCGACTGAAGAAACCTCACTGAGACAATCCATCAAACACTTCCCAAACACACTCATAATTGTTGGTAAATGATAGTTACCCGAATAACAATAACAGCAGTTTTACCTGGTGGAAATCGCCGGAGCCAGAACCAGCGGAACTACCGGAGGTATTGCTAACACGAACCGGAACATTATCAATGATACGTCGGAGCTTAATTTCCAAATCCTCTTCCTCCTCCTTAAAAACAGGCGGAGTATATTCAACAATCGCATTTGACGATGGCGGTAGAGGGGGTTTCGACATTCCCGGTACTACAGATAGCTGAAAATCGTTGTCTTTAGGTTTACCAGTCGACATTTTAGGGATTTATCAAAACCCTAACTTTTTTTTTTCAATTCAAAACGAAACTACCGGTTTCTGATACAGCTGGTTGAGTTGTACTACCTATCAGAGCGTCTTCCGAATAGCTGTTGTTCAGAGAATCAGAGTAACTGCGGCATTAATCGGGGCGGTCTCTTCTGAATGTAATATCCGAATTCGGTAATCTTTGAAATGGGGACACGGTTTTCCCCGGAGGACTTGATTTTAACGTGTTATAAATTTTTTAATTTCGATTCCTGTATTTTTTTATTTTACAAAATATTTGGTCTTTAATGTTTGAAAATTTTAAAATTGGTTCAAACAATTTTTTTAAAAGCTTAAATACAATTTTGACTCCTCAAATTTTTTAACTATTTGATTTTAGGTTCTAAGTTTTAATTGTTTGATTTAATCTCTCAAATTTGTTTATTTTTATTTTTATATTTGACAGTTTCTTAGTAAATAAGGGTAAAAGGATTAGATCCGTTGAGCATGTGTATTTTGTATGCACTTTTTTATAGGACGGATCAAGATTTTTAGGTCTGCATTCATTAATATGTTCGTTCTGTCCCCACTCTATTTTTTTGGACGTAGACTTTAACATAAAAGTTGTAAAATTTTAAGTTTAAAAGATGTAATATTCGCGGACTCATCTTGTCCCGCACTCATTTTTTCAAGGTGGAGCAAGGTTTTTAGGCTCGCACTCTAAACAAAGGTCGTCCCGTCTCATTTTTTTGCATAATTTTGCAGGGTTGATCTAAATGGGACGGACATGCATGTTTGCCATCCTTACTCCTAGTGACATGCAGACTAAACTCCGCTTATGTCGTATTAAAAAGATTAAGTCAACACTGATGTGGCATAAAAAATGACTGATATGGCAAAAGAATTGCCAATGCAAAAGGAAGTGTTTTCTTAATATATGATTACTTAAAAAAATTATAAAAAAAATAAATTAGTAATGATTTTTATAAAATTTATTTTAAAAAAATCTTGTAAACTTGAATTAAAATATTCCGTTGCACTAAAATAGAAATATGATTTCATTTAAGGATAACAAAACTAGCGAAAAATAAAGAATAATAGACGGTAATCAAATGACAGAACGATAACGAGTCTACTCATGGTGATAGAAGATGGTCCATCAACAAAGACTATTCTCAACAAACCTAGTTCTTCTCAACGAGGTTCCATCAAAGTAAATTTTTTTATTCTTTTTAGAGATTCCACAATTGTTAGAGTTTTAATCATTCTTTTCACATTTACAGTACACACACATATTTGTCAATCTTCCAATTTGGTATTCAAATAAAAGAACAAGGTTATTTAGACCAAATTTTGCTTTGGTATTTTTTTCTAGTGGTCTTAGAAACTTGCAAAGTGACAAAGATGTCATTACTTTCATAAATCTTCATAGCTCTCATGATTTTGTTGTTATCTATGTGAAAAGTATTTAATCTTATAATCCTGATTCAAATGAATGTGGAGGTTTAAATGGAGTTGATTAGGGTGATAATAGTGAAGATAATGATCCAAATTTTGTTGAGAAATATGTTGATGTAGATGTTAAATTAAGAATTTAAATGAAGATGCGTGAAAGGAAATGACTCAATTGTCTCCTTCTATGTGGGTCAAGTTATAGTACTTATATACATTGTGACTTGCAAGTTAATAATATGTGTGAAGATTTAAATGTTGAAGCGGTAAAGCGACAAGCAACAAAAGTTTTGGAAATATTTATCCGGGAATTTATCGTGTCCATAGAGATTGGTTATTGAATTTCCGTTCGACAAATTATTTGTTAATGAGTTTGGGGATTAAATGGATTTGTTTGTAAGGAAAGGGTAAAAACTATTGACAAGAAAATAAATACATTAAATAGAAAGGAGAAACCTAACAGGCAAGAATTTACACTACTTGTCACAAACTTAAACCTATTGATCAGTTGCACTCAACCTACTGTACTCGTCAAAATCATCACGGACACCATGAGATGTACCCACAACGAAGATTATGTCTAACACCGAGTCGCGAGACCAACCGTATTACTCTATCGGCAATGTCTTGCACGCTACAACAATACAAAGGCATTAAGCTTTAGCATCCAAAGTGAATATTAGCTCTAAATATATCTCTAGAATCTAGAAACTAATAGATATTCATCTTTAATCAAGATTTGTGAGGTATATATCTATAACAACCCAAATCCAAACATAAAGCAAAAAGATCAAAGAATATGATTTCTTAATATCAGCATCATATCTCTATTGTTTAATGTACAATCAATAGCGTTTACATTCTATTATAGGTTAGAATACTATGTTTCCATATTGAGTGTATAGCCATCAATACTAGCTTAATTGTAGGATCATGCTCTCTCCTCATATATATATATATATATATATATATATATATATATATATATATATATATATATATATATATATATATATATATATATATATATATATATATATATATATATATATATATATATATATATATATATATATATATATATATATATATATATATGTGTGTGTGTGTGTGTGTGTATGTATGCTACTGATTAACAAATATCATAATTTCATACATATTACAGTTTTTAACTTGGTATCAGAGCAACATTACCAAAAGGCTCGTGATCCAATCAAAAACCATGGCACCCACTGCAAACAACAAAAATGATATTCCATCAACTATTTCTGTCAAGTTGGATAGAGATAATTTTCCCTTATGGCAGTCCTTAGTCTTTCCCATCATCAGAGGTTGCCGACTTGAAGGATACATGATAGGGACAAAAGAGTGTCCTGAGCAATATATCACAAATTCAGACTCAAGCAAGAAGCTGAATCCTTCATTTGAAGATTGGAAAACTTATGAGCAACAGCTTCTAGGTTGGTTGAAGAATTCCATGACTGCAGACATTGCAACACAGTTTTTGCACTGTGAAAACTCAAAGTAACTTTGGGAGGAGGCCCAAAGTCTAGTTGGAGCACATACAAGGTCTAGAATCACCTACCTAAAGTCAGAATTCCATAGTACCAGAAAAGGTGAAATGAAAATGCATGATTATCTATCCAAGATAAAAAATCTTGCTGATAAACTCAAGTTGGCAGGAAACCCAATTCTCAACTCAGATCTAATCATTCAGACCTTGAATGGATTGGATTCTAAGTACAATCCTGTAGTGGTAAAACTCTCTGATCAAATCAATCTTAGTTGGATTGATTTACAATCTTAATTGCTGAGTTTTGAGAGTAAAATTGAGCAACTCAGTTCCTTTAACAGCCTAAATCTCAATGCCTCGGCAAATGTTGCAAACAAGATTGATTACAAAGGAAACTGGAGAAATAATAGACTTGGCTTTCATGGCTCAAATGGAAACTGGAGAGGCTCCAACTCGAGAGGTTGGAGAGGAAGCAGAGGAAGAGGAAAATTCTCTAAACCTACCTGTCAAGTATGCTCAAAGACTGGTCACCTAGCAGTGCAGTACTTCCACAGGTTTGACAAAACCTACTCAGGATCAAATCACTCAGCAGAAGAGGAAGAAAAATTTGCATTTCTAGCATCACAAGGAACCAAACAAGAATATGATTGGTACTTTGACAGTGAAGCAAGAAATCATGTGACACATCAAACTGAAAAATTATGATAAATAAATAAACATCATGGTAAGAACTCTCTGATTATTGGCAATGGTGAGCAACTAGAGATTATAGCCACATGCTCTTTCAAACTCAAGTCACTTAATATGCATGATATACTATATGTACCTAACGTTACCAAAAAATCTATTAAGTGTATCTAAATTGGCTGCTGACAATAACATCCTTGTTGAGTTTGATAAGAATTGTTGTTTTGTGAAGAACAAGTTGACAGGAAAGGAAATACTAAAAGGAATACTTAAAGATGGATTGTACCAACTCTCAAGAATTGAAAGGAGCCCAAGTGATTATATATCTATCAGGGAGAGCTGGAATAGGAGACCTGGTCACCAAAACAACAATACATTAGACAAAGTCTTGAAAATTGTAATGTCAAAATATCACCTAATGATCACTTTAGTTTTTGTGAGGCATGTCGATATGGAAAAATGCACCTCTTACCCTTTAAGTCTTCTTCATTTCATGCTAAGGAACCACTTGAGTTGGTTCACACTGATGTATGGGGCCCTGCACCAATAATGTCATCTTTTGGTTTCAAATATTATGTGCATTTTGTTGATGATTTTAGTAGGTTCACTTGGATTTATCCTTTAAAACAAAAGTTTGAAACTGTGCAAGCTTTCATTCAATTTAAAGCCTTGGCTGAAAATCAATACAATAAGAGAATCAAAGTAATCCAGTGTGGTGGCGGTGGTGAATACAAACTTGTGCATAGACTTGCAATAGAAGCTGGCATAGGTTTTATAATGTCTTATCCTTATACCTCTCAGCAAAATGGAAGAGCTGAGAGGAAACATAGACACATAGCTGAGTTTGGTTTAACTCTGCTTGCACAAGCTCAAATGCCACTCCAATATTGGTGGGAAGCATTATCCACTGCAGTATACCTTATCAACAGGCTTCCATCTCAAGTTACCCAAAATAAGACCCCTATACACTCATGGTTCATAAGGAACCTGACTATAAACTCTTAAAACCCTTTGGTTGTGCTTGTTATCCATGCCTCAAACCATACAACCAATACAAGCTACAATTTCATATAACCAGATGTGTGTTCTTAGGCTATAGTAACTCTCAAAAAGGGTATAAATGTCTCAATTCCCATGGAATGATCTTCATATCAAGACATGTTATTTTCAATGAAGATCACTTCCCATTCCAAGATGGTTTTCTCAATACAAGAGGACCTCTAAAAACAACTAACAATCCATCATTTTCTTTTCCCTTGTGCCCTGCAGGTAATCCTATCACTGATGCAATCCCTGACAGAGATATCTCAGATGAAGTGAACTCAGCTGACTCACAAATTAAGCAGCAATCACAAAATGACAACAATGCCATAGAAGTTGACAACAATACGACATAACAATCTGAAGATATTGTACTAGACGATGCAACTCATCCAAATATATAACCTAACATAACCCAATAAATTACAAGTGAAGCAAGCAATGCAGGCATCATACAAATAAGAAGCAAGTCAGGCATTCACAAGCAAAAGCTTCCTTACAATAGTATAGCTGAAACCTACAAAGATATAGTGGAACCTATAAATGCCAAGGATGCTCTCACAAGGCCCTTATGGAAGGAAGCAATGCAAAAGGAGTATCAAGCACTCATGTCTAACAAGACTTGGACACTAGTCCCTTATCAAAATGAAGAAAACATAGTTGACTCAAAATGGGTCTTCAAGACCAAATACAAGTCAGATGGTACCATAGAAAGGAGAAAAGTTAGGCTAGTTGCCAAAGGATTTCAACAAACAGTTGGCATTGATTATGAAGAAACCTTCAGCCCTGTAGTCAAAGCTAGCACTGTCAGAATCATTCTTTCAATTGCAGTCCATTTTAACTGGAAAGTCAAGCAACTAGACATTAACAATGCTTTCCTAAATGGATATCTCAAAGAAATAGTGTTCATGCATCAACTTGAAGGATTTGTTGATCCAACAAGGCCAAATCACATATACATGTTATCCAAGGCAATTTATGAACTGAAGCAACCACCAAGAGCTTGGTTTGATAGTCTCAAGGTTGCATTACTCAAGTGGGGCTTTCAAAACACAAAGAGTGATTCCTCTCTTTTCCTTTTAAAAGTAAATATCACATTACTTTTCTGCTTATCTATGTGGATGACATAATAATTACAGGAAGCAACACCAAGTTCCTTCAAGCTTTCATCACTCAACTTAATGATGTATTCTCTCTCAAAGACTTGGGTCAACTTTACTACTTTCTAGGCATAGAAGTGAAAAGGGATATCAGTGGAATATATCTCAAACAGTCTAAGTACATCAGTGATTTACTGAGTAAATTCAAGATGGACAAAGCCTCACCATGTCCTACACCTATGATAACAGGTAGGCAGTTTACAGTTGAGGGAGAGAAACTACCTGACCCAATTGTGTTTAGACAAGCCATAGGTGCCTTACAATACTTGACTCACACAAGACCTGATCTAGCATTCTCGGTTAACAAACTCAGCCAATACATGAGCTCACCAACACTTGAACATTGGCAAGGCATAAAAATAATCTTTAGGTATCTCCAAGGCACCATGAATCATTGCTTACACATCAAGCCATCCACTGATCTGGACATTCATGGCTTCTCTGATGCAGACTAGGCCACTAGTGTTGATGACAGGAAATCCATGGTTGGTCAATGTGTGTTCCTTGGTGAAACACTTGTTTCTTGGTCATCAAGGAAGCAAAAGGTGGTATCAAGATCAAGCACTGAGTCAAAATATACAGCCTTAGCTGACCTAGCTGCTGAAATATCATGGATTCGTTCATTACTTGTTGAACTTAAACTCCCACTTCCAAGGAAACCCATACTATGGTGTGATAACTTGAGTGCCAAGGCACTAGCTTCAAATCCTGTACTCCATGCTCGTTCCAAACACATTAAAATTGATATTCATTATATTAGAGACCAAGTAATACAAAATGAAATTGTTGTGGCCTATGTTCCTACAATTGATCAAATTGCAGACTGCCTTACCAAGCCATTAAGCCACACACGTTTCAGCCAGCTCAGAGACAAACTTGGTGTTATCCACTCACCACCAGTTTGAAGAGGGGAATTAGAATATGATTCCTTAATATCAACATCATATCTCTATTGTTTAATGTACATTCAATAGCATTTACATTCTATTATAGGCTAGAATATTATATTTCCATATTGAGTGTATAGCCATCAATACTAGCTTAATTGTAGGATCATGCTCTCCCCTCATATATATATATATATATATATATATATATATATATATATATATATATATATATATATATATGCTACTAATTAACAAATATCATAATTTCATACATATTACAATTTTTAACTACACCATGATCAACAAATATACATATGTTCAAAGTAAATATACAAACATACCCAACAAATAGATAAATACATAGAGAAGAAATGGAGAAAAACCAAACATCTCACAGATTATCAGCGCCGATTGATGAGAAATCTGACTCCGGATCATCAAGATGCAAGCTCTAATGTTGTTTTATAGCTTCTCAAGACCAAAAATGGAGGTTTGATGAATTAGGACCAAAAATACCCAAAACAGAACCTAAAAAATATGTTTTTGGCCCTAAATATGCATTTCTAACTGTCCAGAATCGCCCGACAATCAAAAAGCATCGCCCGACGACAACTGATAGTAAGTTGAAAAACCAGCACAACATTCTGCACTGTTTCGGTCATAACTTTTGAGTCGTAACTCTGATTTGCATCCGGTTCGAAGCGTTGAAAAGCTTATTCAATGCTCTTTCTAAAAATAATAAAATATAAACCAAATTGATGATTTTTTATTCTTTGATTTTTGAGCCTTATTCGTTGACGAGTTGCTCAAAATCGCGCGTTTGAAGCCGTGTCTTCGACACTTTATTGCCCATGCTCCAAATACACATCAATACCTATAAAATAAACGGAAAAACATCAAACGGTACCCTATGTACACAAAAATACAAATAAACACAAACTAGATGTATTTACACAAAAGTCAGGTTTATTCAACGATATTAATAACAAAAAGTCGATAAGTGCAACAAAAAGTATATACAAAAATAGTTACAATTTGCACTTATCATTAAACAAATTCATTTTAGAATATAGGGACATGCATATAATATCTGTTGTACCCCAAAATTTGCCCTCCCATTTCCTCAACATTTTTTCATCACAAGACCTTTGAAGATCAAGATCCAGTTAGGGTTTCCCCTGCTCAAGACTTCTCCTTGCATTGTGGACTCAAATTAGGGTTTGTGTTTGCCCAAGGATATTTTGACCTAAAATGCCTGAGATGACTTTCATGCTTCATATTGGACTCCCAAGTTTCTCCATACCAAGTTTCAAGTCTTGATTCCAAGTTTTGCCCAGTCAATTGGACAATTGACCTATAAATCAGCTGTATTGGGGAAAAAGTCAACTGTGGCCAATTGACAGTCAAATCTCATGAAATTTGATCCACATCAACATTATGAACTCATATGGACCATTTGATCAAGTTTGGATCACAATTCCACAAGAAATTTGATCAGATCACCAAAAGGGCAAAATGGTCATTTTTAGGGTTTTGACTGCACAAAGGCAATTTTTGACTGTTTGACCTAACCAATGGCAAACCAAGCTCACATATGGACTCAAGGACCCCATGGAATTATCTTGACATGTTCATCAAGCTCAAAAGATCCCAAGTACACAAGATTGACAGTTGAATTTCCCAGTCAATTGATCAATTTTGACTGTACACTGAAAAATCAAACTTTGACTTTTTGGTCAAAATCAAGAGTCAAGATTCATTTTTCATCAAAACTTGCCAAATCATGAAACTTGTTCACCAAGAAATCACAAAATGCAAATTAGGGTTAGAAAATGGAATTTTTCATAACTTAGAATTTTTCTAAGTTATGAAAAACCCTAATTTTTTCCCAACTTTGCCCCATCTTTTCACCAAGATCCATTTGCATCCAAACAAAAGTCAAAACATGAAAGTTGTAGCTTGTTGAATACTCTACAACTTTGATTCACAAAGTTTTTTCATTTGAAGCTTGTATCTCAAGTTACATTTTTTTGAATAAGGGCACTAAACCATTTTTAACTTAGTGAAATTTGACCTATTTTGACAAGGTTTTCTACCCCACTTCAAGGCCACTTTTCATACCCTTCCACTTGGAATTTTAATTTCCATTTCAAAGATGGATTGTAGTACACATTCCAAGCTTTCCAAAATGTCCAAGAACTCATCAAACAACCTCATAACTTGAGAGATTCGAATTTCACAAGTTGGTAAAAATTCACTTTTGTTCTTCATCAAAACATGTTCATAATCTTGCAAATTTGAACTCAGCTTGCTTTATGCTTGATTACAGGTCCTTGAACCATTCCATACTCAATAATTTAATGCATGTTCAATGTGTTAAGGCCATGTTCTTTGTGTTCTAACATTGCATAGTGGATTAATCCTAAACTAGATAAAGTGCTTTATCCATTTTTGTAAAAAGCTAGCTTTATGTCAAATTGAAATCCAAGAAGGTACAAGCAAAATCTTTTTGGCACAAGATTATGGGCAAATTGCTCTGATCAAGAGAGGCTTATTCAGCAGGATTAGAGGCCCCCTACTAACCTAAAACACAAAGTGACCATTGTTTGCTTCAAATTCAAGTAACATTGCATAACTTGTACCATATCTCATCTCAGCTTAGAAACACAAGAGAGAAGTTATCAAACACATTCAGAAGAACATATCCAAGCTAACACACGAGCCCTTGCCATCTAAAACACTCCCATTGCCCTAATCACCTTGAAACTGCACAAACAGGGGAACCCCTGCAGATTGAGTGCTATCTCTCAATCCCTTCGAGCATTCTTGTCCAAACCTGTTCCTCTACCTTCCTTACAACATATGCAAGCTAACCATGGCCTAAAACCTGACCTGTAATCACCCTAACAGTTTCCACCATTTTCATTTTTTCCTCTTGCAGTTGAAGTTCCATAGCTTGATTCAGAAGCTCTCAAGACAAAGTAAGCATTGAAACAGCATCCCTGGACCTCAAGGAAGCTTTTCCAATCATCACATTGCACTGAAAGTTCCTCATTCTCCAGATAGAAGTTCAACTGCACAGGTAAAACTTTGAACTCGTATCTCTCTTATCATGCATCTTTAGTCTTAAGTTTGTGAAAAAACAAGGTTCTATTCATAGCCCTGAACATGTACATATCTTTACATTTCATTTCTTTTGCCTGAGTAGAGAGAATTTGTAGTTTGAAAATGGCAGAAAAATTAGGTTAGGATTTGGGGGAGGAGAAATTCTCCCTCATCTTAGAGAGTTAGGTCAAGTTCCATACATGGTTAGAACCGTCTCTTCATGCTGAACATTTGTTGTGTTATGAGTTTTTGCTGAAAAGCCAGGAATCGAGAGTTGGACATTGAAGAACAGGGGCGCGCGTTTTTTTGAATTTTGTTGCTGGAGGTTGAAGACAGTGATCTTTGGGCTGGGCTTTTGTGTTATTTCTCTTCACACCACTTAATTGCTATTACACCCCCTAAGCCCATTTGTCTTATTTTTAATTCTTTTTGACTTTTTCTTTTTTTGTTTGACTTGTTTATTTTTTCTCAGCATGTTAAAATTTTGAAAATATTTTTTCCATCCTTTTTTGAATTTATGGCATATTTATTTGATTTATTTCTTTGTTTATACATAAAATATATACATACTATTATTTAGAATAAATATAAAAATAGTGTAAATACAATTTTTATTTTTTTTACATTCTGAAAATATTCCACATAAAAAATATTTTTTTTATTATTATTATTTATTTTATTAAATATTAAATATTTTTGCACATAATGCATATTTAAGAAATTAATATATGTATATATATATGTTTATTAATATATTTAGGTTAAAATATAAAAATACTTGATTTTTTCATTTTTATTAATATTTGATACAAATACTTTTTTTCATAATATACTTCATTATTTTTATTTTTTGTACATGATAAATAAATGTTTGTATTAAATTAAACAATAATACATTTTTCCTAATAAAATTAGGGTTTTTTGCCCTAAATTCAAAATACTCCAAAAAATAATATAATTTTTATTTTCTTTTCTCTTTTACATAAATAATATTTTTTCATACATATACAAAACATTTCTTTTGCATCTTGCATTCTTATTTAATTTCTTACATTGATTAATTTGCAAATATTCAAAATGATGTAATAATGTAGATTTAAATTCTTGTCAATATCCCCATTTGAACATTTGTACCCCCCTTCCCATATTTGGTTTTGTAATAGCTTAGTAAATTTAATTTCGCATTTTATTGCTTTCTAATGATAACATGTTAGAATTAGGGTTTGTATGCGAAAAAACGATAAAAAAATAGTTATGACCTAATCTCAAGATAAACAAGCATGAAAATGGACACACATTTCACACTTGCACCCCTTAGGGTATTCCACTTGTTGCCTTCAAATAAATGGGCCATATTGCATGTTGAACTTCTTTGGGCAAAGCAAACAATTTGAATGATCATAGTCCCTCGACAAAACTTTTCAAAACAAACAAAAAAACAAATGATCAAGTCCCTTAAAGAAATTGCCCAAAGACATTTAACGCCGTTGCAATTATGGTCTAAACGATGACCCGCGCCTGTCCCCTTTACATCCTAACACAAGATTGTCCACCAAATACAATGGTGGAACAAACTTGTTAAAAGGGTTAAAACATAGCAATAATCTTTTGAGAAATTTAGGAGTAGATAACCTCTTAGTTGCTTGACTCAAACTTGCAAAACAAAACACTTGCCTAATTTCAAAACCACATCTCACTACACTTTCAAAACTACTTTCAAAAACAAATGAAAACCTTTTCAAAAGACATACATCTTTGTATACATCCCCACATGGATCATTACAAAGATTGCCATCACATTGGCCTCTTTTCAAAATATTTTCAAACCCACACACTCAAGCACCATTTAAAACAATTGAAAACAAAAGGCAAGTTGATCTAAGCAAGTAACTAAGAGCCCATGGATAACCATGGATAGAAAGGGTGCTAATACCTTCCCTTTCTATAATCTACTCCCCGAACCCAAGAAAACATCTCAAAAGGTTTTTGCTGTGCTTTTTAACCTTTCCTTAGGATAAAATAAAAAGTCGGTGGCGACTCTTGCTCAACCGAAACATTTGCGAATACAAAACGCAAAACCTCAAGTCAGTTCTCCCACCGTATCACAGAACTGGCGACTCTGCTGGGGACAATTCTAAAAGTGGAGTAACCTTAGGGCTTAGATCACCTTTGTTTTCAATTGATTGTCTTGTTTGCTTTTACATTTGTGGGCTTTGTATCGGAGTTTTATAGATCCTAACCCGGATCTGGGGATACCTTCTTAGAAAGTAGCAATAAGGCTGTGAGGGAACTGTGCGGGGTATACCGACATGGTTGAAGCAGTCTGCTACGTTGATGTGGCACTTTGGTGTGTACCGGTAACCCTTGAGTTCAGTCAAGGAGAGTACGGGGCCGCCGCGTGGTGTTGTGAAGCATCAACTGACCTTAGGCACCTTAATTTGAACCATCTTGGCCTTTTTAGGGTAGTGAGATAACTGACTTTGGTGCAGTCCGAGGTTGGTTGATACTCGATACTACACTCAATTGAGGGTTGCTTTCCTGGGATATTTCGGTCGCCAGTTCAGTGGCTAAATCGAAACGATGAACAATGAAAGTAATCCAGTGATATTGGGACCTTTAGAACCCGGTTACTTCTAATAGGGCAGGTTGAGCCCACCAAACTTCAAGAGGGTAATACCCAGACCCCATGCAGGCCTAAACCCTAAGGGTTTGTCTTGTGTGACTTGTGTGCCTTACCATGTTTGCCTTTGTGAATATTTGTGGTATGTTTAACCATAACATCATGACATCATACAACATCATGAGCATTGACTAACCATTTCAAGGGTTCCGAATCTTCATCTTTGTTCTTGTTTTATAGGACATGGAAACTGCTCGCAGAAAGACAATTCAGATTAGCCTTGTAAAGATCCCTCCTCAGCTTAAGGAGCTTATGTCCAGGATTCCCGAGGGTTCTTCATTCAGTGAGAGACATGGCAGACTCATCAGCTTGGTTAACACCAACATTGAGGAAGATATGATAAAAGTCTTGTTCCAGTTCTTTGACCCTCTGCATCACTGCTTCACCTTCCCGGATTATCAGTTGGTGCCTACATTGGAAGAGTTCTCCCGACTTCTGAAGGTCCCTATCCTTGATCAACTACCCTACAACGGTACGGAAGAGGAACCCAAGCTTGAAGAGATTGCTAAAGCCTTGCACCTACAACCGTCTGACCTCAAGGGACATTGGGAAGTTAGAAGTGGTATCAAGGGGTTCTTAGCCAGGTTTCTGTTTGAGAAGGCCCAAGAATGTTGGAACTCCCTTGACCTACAAGCTTTTGAAGAAGTTATGGCCCTCCTTGTCTATGGTTTGGTGTTATTCCCTAACCCAGATCAGCTTATTGATATCAGCGCTGTCCAGATCTTCATGACCAGGAATCCTATACCTACGTTGCTGGGGGACATCCTTCACTCATGTTACACTCGAACCATGAGAAGAAGGGGTGTCCTTATATGTTGCACTCCTCTCCTGGGAAGGTGGTTTATTTCGCACCTTCCACAATCAGTTTTGAAGAACGAGCGGGGTTTGAGATGGTCACAACGGTTAATGACTCTTACGCATGCAGATATACATTGGTGCCCTAGGTCCAGGGAAGACGTCACTATCATTGATCGTTGCGGGGAGTACCCTAATGTTCCTTTATTTGGAATCAAAGGAGGTATTACTTACAACCCATGCCTGGCTTGGAGACAGTTTGGTTATGCTCGGAGGGATGGCCCTCATGACATGTTAATCCCTAACATAGTTTTTGAATTTGGCAACGATACTCAAGGACTTCGTCAGAGATTTATCAGAGCTTGGAGGATGCCAAGTAGGATAGACAGCAAGACACTGGGGCACAGGAACTCTATCCCGTTGGAGCCTTATCTCAAGTGGGTACGAGCCCGCTCCCAGAAGTTAGTAATGCCTTATCCTCATATGCTCCCTGTGATCAAAGAACCAGTCTTGGAAGGGGAGGTGTCCTACACCATTCAACATCCTGACATGCCCACGTCCTGGGAAGAGATGCAGAAGAGCTGGATCCAGCTTAAGGAAGAACGGAATTCTCTTGAGACCAGTCTACATGCTAGTGAAAAGAAGGTCCTGGAACTCACCCGCCTACTGCACGAGGAGAGGAATCTCAATACCTACATCGCACCAAAGAGGATGCGCAATGTTTTTTTGCCTTAAGGAGTCATTTTGTAATATTTGGCCCATGGGGCATTTATGTACTAACGAATTTCTCCTTATTAATATGATGTGCGTTCTTTTTTGTCTACAACAAATTTTGAATATTCTAAATCCTTGAATGCATTGCATACATACGCATTCCATTGCACCATATGCATAGCAGGTACCCTATTTCACAGGTTGCTTAATCTCCTTCGCTGTTTATTTTGCACAGTCATCATGAATCCAGACTCCTCCAGTGAGCAAGCAATCAAGGCCCTTCAGGCCCAAAGTGCACAATTTCAAGAGATGGTCCTAAGCCTAGCCCAAGGTCAGCAAGAGTTGAAGACTCTACTCATGAAGAAGAAGAAGAAAAAGAGGACTGCGCTGTTCAACACCGGATGCAGGTTCGGGAACACACTCCACAATGAAGCTGATCCAACTACTTCTTCTGCTGAGAAAAATAGTCCCCAAGGGGGAGGAGCTCCTAGTCCCGCAGTCTCCGACAACGAGACGGACTATAATGACGAACAATACCCACCTGCTGCTGACAGATACAAGCAATTGGAGGACCGTTTGAGCGCCATGGAAATTCAGAATGTGCCAGGGTTGGATTTCGGAGATTTGGGGTTATCTTACGGGGTAGTAATTCCACACAAGTTTAAGGCGCCTGCCTTCGCCAAGTATGATGGGGTCTCCTGCCCAAAGCTGCATCTGAGGTCGTACGTAAGGAAAATCCAACCTTACACGGCAGATAAGAACCTCTGGATTCACTTCTTCCAAGATAGCCTCTCGGGGTCACAGCTTGAATGGTTTTACCAATTGGATGGAGCTAGCATCCGACACTGGGAAGATTTGGCAACCGCATTCTACAGACAATACCAATACAATTCTGATCTCGCTCCTACACGTACCCAACTTCAGGGTATGTCTCTAGGAACGGGTGAAGGGTTCAAAGAGTACGCTCAAAAATGGAGAGATTTGGCTGGCAGGGTGCAGCCTCCATTGATTGATCGAGAGCTGGTTGATATGTTTCTAGGGACGTTGTCTGGTCCGTTTTTCAATCATTTGGTTGGTAACTCCTCCGCCAGGTTTACAGATTTGATATTGACGGGAGAAAGAATTGAAGCTGGCATCAGGCCAGGCAAGATACAAAAGGCTGCCTCCACAAGTGCTGAGAAGAGGCCGTTTAAGAAAGAAGCAAGTGCTGTCTGTTGTACCCCAAAATTTGCCCTCCCATTTCCTCAACATTTTCTCATCACAAGGCATTTAAAGATCAAGATACAATTAGGGTTTCCTCTGCTCAAGACTTCTCCTTGCACTGTGGACTCAAATTAGGGTTTGTGCTTGCACAAAGATGTTTTGACCTAAAATGCCTAAGATGACTTTCATGCTTCATATTGGACTCCCAAGTTTACCCATACCAAGCTTCAGGTCTTGATTCCAAGTTTTACCCAGTCAATTGGACAGTTGACCTAGAAATCAGCTGTATTGAAGAAAAAGTCAACTGTGGCCAATTGACAGTCAAACCTCATGAAATTTGATCCACATCAACATTTTGAATTCATATGAACCATTTGATCAAGGTTGAATCACAATTCCACAAGAAATTTGATCAGATCACCAAAAGGGCAAAATGGTCATTTCTAGGGTTTTGACTGCACAAAGGCAATTTTTGACTGTTTGACCTAGCCAATGGCAAACCAAGTTCACCTATGGACTCAAGGACCCCATGGATTTATCTTGACATGTTCATCAAGCTCAAAAGATCCCAAGTACACAAGGTTGATAGTTGAATTTCCCAGTCAATTGATCAATTTTGACTGTATACTGAAAAGTCAAACTTTGACTTTTTGGTCAAAATCAAGAGTCAAGATTCATTTTTCATCAAAACATGCCAAATCATGAAACTTGTTCACCAAGAAATCACAAAATGCAAATTAGGGTTTGAAAATGGAATTTTTCATAACTTAGAATTTTTCTAAGTTATGAAAAACCCTAATTTTTTCCCAACTTTGCCCCATCTTTTCACCATGATCCATTTGGATTCAAACAAAAGTCAAAACATGAAAGTTGTAGCTTGTTGCCTAATCTACAACTTTGATTCACAAAGTTTTCTCATTTGAAGCTTGTATCTCAAGTTATGATTTTTTGAATAAGGGCACTAAACCATCTTTTAACTTAGTGAAATTTGACCTATTTTGACAAGGTTTTCTACCCCACTTCAAGGCCACTTTTCATACCCTTCCACTTGGAATTTCAAATTGCATTTCAAAGATGGATTGTAGTACACATTCCAAGCTTTCCAAAATGTCCAAGAACTCATCAAACAACCTCATAACTTGAGAGATTCGAATTTCACAAGTTGGCAAAAATTCACTTTTTGTTCTTCATCAAAGCATGTTCATAAACTTGGCAAATTTGAATTCAGCATGCTTAAGCTACATTGCGGGCCTCTAATCCCATTTTCACTCAATAATTCAATGCATATCCTTTGTGTTCTAACATTATTTTGCTCATTTGGATAATACACACAAAATCAAGCCTAAACTAGAAAAAGCATGTTATCCATTCTTGTAAAGTGATACTTTATGGCAACTTTGCAAATCTATGAGGTACAATGCAGATCTTTGAAGCAAAAAGGCATGGGCATATCCCACTGATCAAGACTCAAATGTGCAGCATAGATTGAGGCATTGTACTGGCCTAGAAACCAAGTTGACATTTGCTTGCTTCACATAGAAGTAACATCCATAACTTATGCTATCTCTCATATCAGTCAAACAACACAGCACAAAAGATATCAAACACATTCCCTAGACCACATTGAAGTTTTTGCTCGAGCCATTTGCCTTTCAAACACCCTCCATCTCAGAATCACCCTCAAACTGCACAAACAGGGGTGCCCCTGCAGTTTGAGTGCAATCTCTCATTCCCTTCAAGCATTTTGATCAAAACCTGTTCCTCTACCTTCCTTACAACATATGCAAGCTATCCAGAAGCTAAGGCACGATCTGTAGTTGCTCTAACCACTTCCACCATTTTCACATCTTTGACTTGCAGGTGAAGTTCTATAGCTTGATACAAGAAGGTTCAAGACAAAGTGAGCATTGAAAAAGCATCCCTGGCCCTCAAGGAAGCTTTTCCAATCATTACATTGCACTGAAAGTCTCTCATTCTCCACATAGAAGTTCAACTGCACAGGTAAAAGTTTGAATTCGTATCTCTCTTATTAGGCATATTTAGTCTTAAGTTTGTGAAGAAACAAGGTCCTACTCATAGCCCTGAACATGTACATAGCTTTACTTTTCATTTCTTTTGTCTGAGTAGAGAGAATTTGAGCTCTGAAAATGGTAGAAAAACTAGGTCAGAAAAGAGGGGGAGAGAAATTCTCTCTCATCTTGGAGAGATAGGTCATGTTCTTTATATGGTTGAAACCGTCTCTTAATGCTCTACACTTTTCATGTTATGAGTTTTGCTTGAAAGTCCAGGAATCCAGAGATAGAAAACGCGTGTTTTGTGAGAAGAAAGCTGTACAGAGGTTGAAGAAGAAGTGATCTGGGCTGGGCCTGGATTTGTTTCCTTTTCACACCCCATTTTTTGGTTTACACCCCCTTGAGCCCATTTGCTCATTTTTTGACATTTTTGACTTTTTCTTTTTGGGTTGACTTTATTTATTTTTTCTCATACCATTAAAATTTTTAAAATATTTTTTCCATCACTTTTTGTATTTATGGCATATTTATTTGTTTATTTCTTTTGTTTATATACAAATATATATATATATATATACTATTATTAAAAATAAATAGAAAATAATGTAGATACATTTTTATTTTTTTATTTACTTTCTGAAAATATTTCACACAAAAAATACTTTTATTTGTTTTATTGAAATATTAAATAAATATTTATAATACTTATTTAGGGTTTAATATATGTATATGTATGTTTATTAATACATTTAAGACAAAAATATAAAAATATTTGATTTTCTTCATTTTTATTAATATTTGACACAAAAATACTTTTTTTCACAAAATACTCCATTTTATTTTATTTTTATAAATAATAAATAAATAGTGGAATTAAAGTAGATAATAATACCTTTTATTTAAAAATTAGGGTTTTTTACCTTAAGTCCAAAATACTAAAAATAAATACATTTTTATTTTCTTTTTCCTTTTACATAAATAATATTTTTTTCTCATACGCATAAAAACTTCCTTTTTTGCACTTCACATATTTATTTGATTTACATTTAATTATGCATTGCAAAATATCCAATTGTTGTAATAATTTAGATTTAAATTCTTGTCAATATTCCCCATTTGAACATTTGTACCCCCCTTTCCCATATTTGGTTGTGTAATAGCTTAGTAATTTTAATTTCGCACTTTATTGCTTTCTAATAATAACATGCTAGAATTAGGGTTTGTATGCGAAAAAACGATAAAAAATAGTTTGACCTAATACAAAGATAAACAAGCATGAAAATGGACACACAAATCACACTTGCACCCCCCTAGGGTATTCCACTTGTTGCCTTCAAATAAATGGGCCATATTGCATGTTAGGTCTCTTTGGGCAAAACAAACAAATCAAATGATCATAGTCCCTCGATGACGCTTTCAAAATGTTGCCTAAACAAATGATCAAGTCCCTTAAAGAAAATTGCCCAAAGATACTTAGCACCATTGCAATTATGGTCTAAACGATGACCCGCGCCCGTCCCTTTCACATCCTAACATGAGATTGTCCACCAAATACAATGGTGGAACAAACTTATTAAAAGGGTTAAAACATAGCAATAAACTTTGAGAAATTTAGGAGTAGATAACCTCTTAGTTGCTTGAATCAAACTTGCAAAATAAAACACTTGCCTATTTTCTAAAACCACACCTCACAACACTTTCAAAATAACTTTCAAAAACAAATGAAAACCTTTTCAAAAGACATACATCTTTGTATACATCCCCACATGGATCATTACAAAGGTTGCCACCACATTGGCTTCTTTTCAAAACATTTTCAAACTCACACACACAAAGCACCATTTCAAACAATTGAAAACAAAAGGCAAAGTGATCTAAGCAAGTAACTAAGAGCCCATGGATAACCATGGATAGAAAGGGTGCTAATACCTTCCCTTTCTATAATCTACTCCCCGAACCCAAGAAAACATCTCAAAAGGTTTTTGCTGTGCTTTTTAACCTTTCCTTAGGATAAAATAAAAAGTCGGTGGCGACTCTTGCTAACCGCAACATTTGCGAATACAAACGCAAAACACTAGTCAGTTCTCCCACCGTATCACAGAACTGGCGACTCTGCTGGGGAATACTTTTAAAGTGGAGTAACCTTAGGGTTTAGATCACCTTTGTTTTCAATTGCTTGCTTTGTTTGCTTTTACATATTGTGGGCTTTGTATCGGAGTTTTATGGATCCTAACCCGGATCTGGGGAAACCCTTTTAGGTAGCAACAAGGCTGTGAGGGAACTGTGCGGGGTATACCGACATGGTTGAAGCAGTCTGCTACGTTGATGTGGCACTTTGGTGTGTACCGGTAACCCTTGAGTTCAGTCAAGGAGAGTACGGGGCCGCCGCGTGGTGTCATGAAGCATCAACTGACCTTAGGAACCTTAATTGAACCATCTTGGCCTTTTTAGGGTAGTGAGATAACTGACTTTGGTGCAGTCCGAGGTTGGTTGATACTCGATACTACACTCAATTGAGGGTTGCTTTCCTGGAATATTTCGGTCGCCAGTTCAGTGGCTAAATCGAAACGATTAACAATGAAAGCAATCCAGTGATATTGGGACCTTTAGAACCCGGTTACTTTCGATAGGACAGGTTGAGCCCACAAAACTTCAAGAGGGTAATATCCAGACTTCATGCAGGCCTAAACTCTAAGGGTTTGTGTGACTTGTGTGCCTTACCATGTTTGCCTTTGTGAATGTTTTTTAGTGCATTTAATCATCACATCATACAAACATCATGAGCATTGACTAACCGTTTCAAGGGTTTCGAATCTTCATCTTTGTTCTTGTTTTATAGGACATGGAAACTGCTCGCAGAAAGACAATTCCGATTAGCCTTGTAAAGATCCCTCCTCAGCTTAAGGAGCTCCTGTCCAGGATTCCCGAGGGTTCTTCATTCAGTGAGAGACATGGGAGACTCATCAACTTGGTTAACACCAACATTGAGGAGGACTTGTTAAAGGTCCTGTTCCAATTCTTTGACCCTCTGCATCACTGCTTCACCTTCCCGGATTATCAGTTGGTGCCTACATTGGAAGAGTTCTCCCGACTTCTGAAGGTCCCTATCCTTGATCAACTACCCTACAACGGTATGGAAGAGGAACCCAAGCTTGAAGAGATTGCTAAAGCCTTGCACCTACAGACGTCTGACCTCAAGGGACATTGGGAAGTTAGAAGTGGTATCAAGGGTTTCTTAGCTAGATTTCTGTTTGAAAAGGCTCAGGAATGTTGGAACTCTCTTGACCTACGAGCTTTTGAAGAAGTCATGGCCCTCCTTGTCTATGGTTTGGTGTTGTTCCCTAACCCAGATCAGCTTATTGATATCAGTGCTGTCCAGATCTTTATGACCAGGAATCCTATACCTACACTGTTGGGGGACATCCTTCACTCATGTTACACTCGAACCATGAGGAGAAGGGGTGTCCTTATGTGTTGCACTCCTCTTTTGGGAAGGTGGTTTATTTCGCATCTTCCACAATCAGTTTTGAAGAACGAGCAGGGTTTGAGATGGTCACAACGGCTAATGACTCTCACGCATGCAGATATACATTGGTGTCCTAGGTCCAGGGAAGACGTCACTATCATTGATCGTTGTGGGGAATACCCTAATGTTCCTTTATTTGGAATCAAAGGAGGTATAACCTACAACCCATGCCTGGCTTGGAGACAGTTTGGTTATGCTCGGAAGGAGGGCCCTCATGACATGTTAATTCCTGACATAGTCTTCGACTTCGACAACGATACTCAAGGACTTCGTCAGAGATTTATCAGAGCTTGGAGGATGCCAAGTAGGATAGACAGCAAAACATTGGGGCACCGGAACTCCATCCCGTTGGAGCCTTACCTCAAGTGGGTACGGGCCCGCTCTCAGAAGTTAGTAATGCCTTACCCTCACATGCTACCTGTAATCAAAGAGCCAATCTTGGAAGGAGAAGCATCCTACATCATTCAACATCCCGACATGCCCACCTCTTGGGAAGAGATGCAGAAGAGCTGGATCCAACTTAAGGAAGAACGGAATTCTCTTGAGACCAGTCTACATGCTAGTGAAAAGAAGGTCCTGGAACTCACCCGCCTGCTGCACGAGGAAAGGAATCTCAACACCTACATCGCGCCAAAAAGGATGCGCAATGTCTTTTTACCTTAAGGGGTTATTTTGTAATATTTGGCCCATGAGGCATTTATGTACTAACGAATTTCTCCTTATTAATATGATGTGCGTTCCTTTTTTGTCTACAACAAAGTTTGAATGTTCTAAATCCTTGAATGCATTGCATACATACGCATTCCATTGCACCATATGCATAGCAGGTACCCTATTTCACAGGTTGCTTAATTTTCTTCGCTGTTTGTGTGCACAGTCATCATGAATCCGGAATCATCCAGTGAGCAAGCAATCAAGGCCCTTCAGGCCCAAAGTGCACAGTTTCAAGAGTTGGTCCTAAGCCTAGCCCAAGGTCAGCAAGAGTTGAAGACCTTACTCCTGAAGAAGAAGAAGAAAAAGAGGACGGCGATGTTCAACACCGGACGCAGATTTGGGAACACTCTCCACAATGAAGCTGATCCAACCACTTCTTCTGCTGAGAAAGACAGTCCCCAAGGGGGAGAAGCTCCTAGTCCCGCAGTCTCCGACAACGAGACGGACTATAACGAGGAACAATACCCGCCTGTTGCTGACAGATACAAACAATTGGAGGACCGCTTGAGTGCTATGGAAATTCAGAACGTGCCGGGACTGGATTTCGGAGATTTGGGATTATCTTCTGGAGTAGTAATTCCACACAAGTTTAAGGCGCCTGCCTTCGCCAAGTATGATGGGGTCTCTTGCCCAAAACTGCATCTGAGGTCGTATGTAAGGAAAATCCAACCTTACACGGCGGATAAAAACCTCTGGATTCACTTCTTCCAAGACAGCCTCTCGGGGTCACAACTTGAATGGTTTTACCAATTGGACGGAGCTAGCATCCGGCACTGGGAAGATTTGGCAACTGCGTTTTACAGACAATACCAATACAATTCTGATCTCGCTCCTACGCGTACCCAACTTCAGGGTATGTCTCTAGGGACGGGTGAAGGGTTCAAAGAGTACGCTCAAAAATGGAGAGATTTGGCTGGCAGGGTGCAGCCTCCATTAACTGATCGAGAGCTGGTTGATATGTTTCTGGGAACGTTGTCTGGTCCGTTTTTCAATCATTTGGTTGGAAACTCCTCCGCTGGGTTCACAGATTTGATATTAACAGGAGAAAGAATTGAAGTTGGCATCAGGTCAGGCAAGATACAGAAGGCTGCCTCTGCAAGTGCTGAGAAGAGGCCGTTTAAGAAAGAAGCAAGCACCGTCTATGGCCCTAGAAGACAAGTCAAGCCCGAAAGTCGCCAAGCCGTTAATGCTTTGGTCATCTCTAAACCTGTTGCTGCTCCTCAGCAGTACAATCAGCAAAGAAGTGAAAGGCCCAAGAGGCAGTATACCCGATTGAGTATGACATTATCTCAAATTTTACCCCAACTGTTATCCACCAACCTGGTGACCCTCAAAGAAGCTCCTAAGGTCGTCAACACTGCGTCCCCTAAATACAACCCAAATGCCCGGTGTGCTTATCATTCTGATAGCCCCGGGCACACTACTGATGATTGCTGGGCCTTGAGAAACAAAGTGCAAGATCTAATTGACGCAAAAGAAATTCAGTTTGAAGCGCCGGAAAGACCGAATGTTGTAACGGCTCCTATGCCCCAGCATAGGGTGAATGCCATTGAGGAAGAAGTGTACGCTGTTTCGGTAGATGAAGTTGTTACCCCTTTGAAGACTGTTAAGAAGAACCTACTGCGGGCCGGTTTATTTCCGGGTTGCGGCGAAGGTTGCCTATTCTGTGCTATTTCCCTATCTGATTGTCCCTTGCTAAGGTTAGGCATCCAAGGCCTAATGGATAGCAAGGAGATTCTATTCAAAAAGACTGCTGTTCATTTGGTTCCGACGAAAGAAGTGTCCGTGATTACCATCTTCAAAAATCCAACCAAGGCTCCCCCAAAGAAGCCTATTCAAATCTTGACAGTTGCGCCTGTAATCATTACTGTTCCAGGACCCCTCTCCTACGTGTCTGATAAAGCTGTCCCCTGGCATTATGGGGCAGACGTATATGTAAATGGAATCAAGCAAGAATTTGATGCTAGTGCCAGTATCTGCGATATCACCGGTCCAGCCAAAGTCACCCGCAGTGGCAGGCTCTTCTCGCCTGACATTGCGCCGCCCGCTATTCGAAAACCCCTCCTCATAAAACCTGCAAGTTTACCAAGTCCCGTTGCTGATCAAATTGTGTCCCCTGCCGCCGAGTCATCAAATGCTCGGGGCAAAGGGATTGAAGAAGAGCCTGCCCGGATGGAGGCACCAATACCCGTAAATGCTGAGGCCTCCCGGCAAGAAATGGAGGAGATTCTGAAAATAATAAAGAAAAGTGATTTTAATGTTGTTGAGCAATTGGGGCATACACCCTCCAAGATCTCCCTGCTCTCCCTATTGCTATGTTCTGAGGCCCATGCTAAGGCCTTAATCTCATTTCTCAAGACGGCCCACGTGCCGCAGGAGACGTCTGCAGTTCAGTTCACTGACTGCATAGCAAATCTGACGGCGGACAACGGCTTGGGCTTTTCAGATGCTGACCTGACCGCAAAAGGGAGGGACCACAATGATGCCCTGCATGTCTCTATTGAATGCAGGGGCACTACTCTGGCACATGTATTGGTGGACACTGGTTCTTCCTTGAATGTTCTTCCGAAGAAGGCTTTGGATCGTCTGGATTATGAAGGCCTGGAGTTGAAACCCAGCAATATCATCGTCAGGGCCTTTGACGGTTCCAAGAGGATGGTTCATGGAGAGGTTAACATCCCTATTCGTGTGGGCTCTCAAGTGTTTGACTCTACCTTTTACGTGATGGATATACGTCCATCATACTCTTGTTTGTTGGGTCGACCTTGGATCCACAAGGCTGGGGCAGTGACCTCCACCTTGCACCAAAAGCTGAAGTATCCCGTCAGAGGAAAGATTGTCACTGTGCAAGGAGAAGAGGAGTATATGGTGAGCCATTTGAACTCCTTCAGGTACATCGAGATGGACGGGGAGTTCATTGAAACCCCCTTCCAACATTTCGAGGAGGTACATCCAATTTCAGCAGCTGCGGAGACAATGGCCGAAGAGATTGATTCCTTGAAGATGGTTTCCCTAAGGGATGCCCGGGCTGTGGTTCAGAAAGGCAACGGTGCACACTGGGGTCAGCTTCCTGACTTCACTCAGAAGAACGACAAGTTTGGGCTAGGCTTTACTGCAGAGGCTCAGAAGGCAGTGCGCAAAGAGAAGATTGGAAAGGCTCCGGTGTTTATTTCCAGCTCAAGGGTGAACGCTATTGAGGAAGATGTGGAGGAAGATGAGTTTGATAGTTGGATCTACCCGACTGCCAGCGACGGACCAAGCAACTGGACAGCAAAGGATTTTACCCCTATCACATTTGTCACGCAGTAATTGATTTCTTTTGATTTCCAAATTTGTAACAAACAATATGATAAAACTCTATTGGCTCGGTGTCCTACCCGGGGCATCGTAGCTCCATTTGTGAGGGCTTTTTGTATGACATTTTCATATATCATCAATCAAAACATTGGACGTTTGTTGCATTTCAAATCTTGTGCTCTCTTTCTTTCTGTGTTATACATATTGCAAAACAGCTATATTTACACACACTCACTTATACAGGTTTCAATCCACTCTGGATCTCACTGGCAACAGCTCTGCTACCGCCAGTTATGACTTCGAAAATCCGATCAACTTGGCCGAAGACGAAGGTGAAGATGATTGCGAAGTGCCTGGTGAACTCGCAAGACTGCTACTACAGGAAGAGAGGGCTATTCAACCACATGAAGAGCCTGTGGAGACAGTTAACTTGGGTACTGAGACAGATAGGAAAGAGGTCAAGATTGGTGCCAATCTAGAGCTCAGCGTGAAGCAACGATTGATCCAGATGCTACAGGACTACATGGAGATCTTTGCCTGGTCTTATGAAGATATGCCTGGTTTGGATGCCGACATTGTAGTCCACCATTTGCCAACCAAGGAAGATTGCCCTCCAGTAAAGCAAAAAGTTCGACGAATGCGTCCAGAGATGTCTGAGAAGATTAAAGCTGAGGTGATGAAGCAGTTTGATGCGGGTTTCCTTGCAGTAACTTCTTACCCTCAGTGGGTTGCCAATGTTGTGCCAGTGCCGAAGAAGGACGGTAAAGTCAGAATGTGTGTCGACTACAGGGATCTGAACAGGGCCAGCCCCAAGGATGATTTCCCCCTACCTCACATCGATGTCCTTGTTGATAATACAGCTCAACACAAGGTGTTCTCCTTCATGGATGGCTTCTCAGGGTATAATCAGATCAAGATGGCTCCTGAAGATATGGAGAAGACTACATTTGTAACTCAGTGGGGGACCTTCTGTTATAAGGTCATGCCATTCGGATTGAAAAATGCTGGGGCAACCTATCAGCGTGCCATGGTTGCTTTATTTCATGATATGATCCATCATGAGATTGAAGTATACGTTGATGACATGATTGCAAGGTCTCAAACTGAGGAGGAGCACCTTGATCATCTGAGGAAGTTGTTTGACCGACTCAAGTTGTACAAGCTGAGATTGAATCCCCACAAATGCACCTTTGGGGTAAGATCCGGAAAATTGCTAGGTTTCATTGTAAGTGATAAAGGTATCCAGGTGGACCCTGCCAAGGTTAAAGCTATTCAAGAGATGCCGACCCCAAAAACAGAGAAAGAAGTCAGAGGTTTCCTAGGACGACTGAATTACATTGCCCGATTCATCTCACATCTGACTGCTACTTGTGAGCCAATCTTCAAATTACTGAAGAAAGATCAAGTGGTACGCTGGAATGATGAATGTCAGGCCGCCTTTGAAAGAATAAAGGAATATCTCCAAGAGCCACCCATTCTTATGCCACCGGTGGAAGGAAGACCTCTGATACTATACTTGACAGTGCTTGATAATTCAATGGGGTGTGTGCTGGGACAGCATGACGAGTCTGGCCGAAAAGAGCACGCTATTTATTACTTGAGCAAAAAGTTTACCGACTGTGAGTCTCGTTACTCACTGCTTGAGAAAACTTGCTGCGCTCTTGTATGGGCTGCTCGCCGGCTGAGACAGTATATGCTGACTCACACTACCTTATTGATTTCAAAGATGGATCCCATTAAGTACATATTTGAAAAGCCCGCTCTGTCTGGGAGAATAGCGAGATGGCAAATGATCTTAACAGAATATGACATCCAGTATACAACTCAGAAAGCAATTAAGGGAAGTGTACTGGCTGATCATTTGGCACACCAACCTGTGGACGAGTATCAATCATTGAACTTTGATTTTCCGGACGAAGACATCATGGTGGTAACTGACTGTGAAGTACCTGGACCGGATGAAGGACCTGAGGAAGGATCCCGATGGTCTATGCATTTTGATGGAGCCTCCAATGCTTTGGGTAACGGCGTCGGCGCTGTAATCATATCTCCCAAAGGGACTCATACTCCACTCACCGCCCGATTATGTTTCAGCTGCACCAACAACATGGCAGAATATGAGGCATGTATCATGGGTTTACAAGCTGCGATCGATTTGAGGATCAAGTTTCTAAGTGTCTTCGGAGATTCCGCTCTCGTGATCAATCAGATCAAAGGCGAGTGGGATACGAAACACCCGAATCTCATTCCTTACAAGGAGTATGTGTCGACCTTGCTCCCTCACTTTGAAGAGATAACTTTTGAGCATTTCCCCAGAGAGGAGAATCAGCTAGCGGACGCACTAGCCACGATGTCTTCAATGTTCAAAGTTAAATGGGACAATGAGGCTCCTCAAATCATAATCTGGAAGTTGGATGAACCGGCATACTGCTGCGAGCTCGAGGCTGAGAAGGTGACTGAAAAACCCTGGTATCACGAGGTGAAGAGGTACTTGGAAGCTCAGGAATACCCTGAAGGCGCATCTGTCAATGATAAGAAGTTCATGAGGAGGTTTGCTGCAAAATTCTTCCTCAGCAACGGCATTCTCTACAAACGGAATCATGATTCAACTCTGTTACGTTGTGTGGATAAGGTTGAAGCAGAGAAAATTATGATGGAACTGCATGAAGGAACATTTGGAACCCATTCCAGTGGACACACCATGGCTAAGAAAATCCTTCGGGCAGGATATTTCTGGTCCACAATGGAAGCCGATTGTTACCAGCACTCCCGAACTTGTCATAAATGCCAGATCTATGCTGACAAAGTGCATATCCCTCCGGTTCCTTTGAATGTCCTGACGGCACCTTGGCCTTTCGCAATGTGGGGCATCGATATGATCGGTGAGATCCGACCAACGGCATCCAATGGGCATCGTTTCATCTTGGTGGCGATCGATTACTTCACGAAATGGGTTGAGGCAGCTTCATATGCCACGGTAACCAAGAGCGTCGTGGCGCGTTTCATCCGGCATAATCTGATATGTCGGTACGGTGTCCCGGAAAGAATCATTACGGACAATGGTACCAATCTCAATAATAAAATGATCACCGAACTCTGTGAACAATTCAAGATACAGCACCACAATTCTTCTCCCTACCGGCCGAAGATGAATGGGGCTGTAGAGGCAGCCAATAAAAATATCAAGAAAATTGTGCAGAAGATGACAGTGACCTATAAAGATTGGCATGAGATGTTACCGTTCGCTCTTCATGGGTACCGCACCTCAGCAAGGACATCAACCGGGGCAACTCCCTTCTCCCTAGTCTATGGCATGGAGGCTGTCTTGCCAATTGAAGTCCAGATACCCTCTCTCCGGATAATGAAGGATGCAGACTTGAATGAAGATGATTGGATCCAGACTCGACTTGATCAACTAAATCTGATTGACGAGAAGAGGCTCACTGCTATCTGTCACGGTCAAACGTATCAGAAACGGATGATCAGGGCATTTAACAAGAAAGTCAGACCGCAAGAGTATCAAGTTGGGGACCTGGTAATCAAACGCATCATCCTTCCTCAAAGTGATCCCCGGGGCAAATGGACCCCTACTTATGAAGGGCCATTTGTGGTTAAACGTGTGTTCTCAGGAGGAGCCATGATCCTGACCACCATGGATGGTGACGACCTTCCTCACCCCGCCAATGCAGACATAGTGAAAAAATACTACGCATAAATAAAAGACCCGCTAGGTTGACATACCTAGGCAAAAATAAGGGCTTCCCGGCGAACCAAAAGGGTTCGGGCAAAAATAAGGGATGAAATGAAAAAAATCTGTACACCTGGCAAGTCGAAAACCTGAAAGGGCGGCTTGGGCAAAAAAGGGTATCCCGGTGGACTGAAAACCCAAAAGGGTGGTCCAGGCAAAAGTTAGGGATAAAAGCGTAACACTATGTCTCATTGGATCACTTCGCATCCGGAATTCGGCATCAACTATCTGGCTCCAGATTTCGGCATTGACCAATCAGCTTCATCTTCAACTAAGCAGCAAAGCGATGAGACATTCGAAGACATAAAGGCAGTAGCAGAGTTGGAACCCAGTGGGATTGTTCACATAGCTGTTTTGTTTTCTTTTTCAAATTGTAAACTCTATACTTCTTGGCAATGTCCTCTTACTAGGATATCAGCCTCTTGTACAAAAATGCCTATTCACAGGCAAAGTTTAAATCAATACAAATTCACTTGTCCATACAAATTGCCTTTGTTTTTTCTTTTTCTGTTGTGTCTTGCGAAGAACGTCCAATGTTCATTTTTGATATATGCATTTGACATTAAATTGCTGATTCATAAATGTTTGCATATGAAAAAAGAGATTAATTACAAATGACATCAAAGACAGGGGCAATGTGGAGTTGTCTAATGCGGTCTAGTTGTTTTGTCCACCAAGGCACTAAGGTAGGTTCAACTGAAAATGTGGCCCAAATCATCTTAGCTCCCCGCAGAGTACAGACAGATTCAGCAATACTTCTCCCAAGCAGAATCGATTCCCCGTCGATCCTGAAAAAGGCACAACCTTCCCCGGCAGGTCTTAAAAGCTCATCCCCAGTAGATCCTGCGAGCTTATCCCCGGCGAAGTACGAACGCCTCGCCCAAGTTTTATTTAGAGTTATTTCCTCACAAGGACTTATAACTGGGTTATCCTCAGCTAAAAACCACGGAAGACCGTTCTCGGCAAAAGTTCCTTCAATCCCCAGCGAAGTCTACCTTTGGTATTCCCAGGCAGAGTTTATCTTTGGGGTTTCCCCAGCGGAGTTTATCATCACTATCCTTAGCGGAATCCATCGTTAAAGTCCTCAGCAGGCCTCTCATCAGAGCTTCGGCCAAGTATCTCTTCCACAAAACAGCTTCCCGGCCATTCGTCAAGGATTTATTTTCCTAAGATGAAAATACACTCATAAACATTTCACATTTTCATACATCTTGCTTACATACATGATGAGACACACAACATCAAATGTTGAACATCATAACATCATGCATATCATACATCATGACATTGCATACGGCTTACGTCTTTGCCTTTTCAGGAAAAAGACAATCTCAAAAACGACTACTTTCAACTGTCACAATTCCAGATTCGATACCTGTATCTAGCCAGGGCACGTCTGAAGAGTTCAAAGATTCGACTCCTGTATCCAGCCAGGGCACATCTATCAACTACAACAGCTCCAGATTCAATTCCTGTATCCAGCCAGGGCATATCTGTTAACCACATTTCCAGACTCGATTCCTGTATCTAGCCAGGGCACGTCTGCAGAATTCAAAGATTCGACTCCTGTATCCAGCCAGGGCATATCTATTGACGACTATTTCCAGATTCGACTCCTGTATCCAGCCAGGGCACATCTATGAGCAACCGATTGTAGATTCGATACCTGTATCCAGCCAGGGCATATCTGCATAAGGAGACTGAAGATCAAACACCTGTAACAAGCCAGGAAAACATCTGTCTTTCTTAAACACACAAGTTCTCGCTAAGGAACCTCTTATGCGATCAACACTTCCAAATGGCCTCTATAAGCCCATTCCCGACAAAGTTCTGTCACTTTTCCAGATGGCATCTACAAAGCCCATCTCCCTATCCACCATCTCTCCAAATGGCATCTATAAGCCCATTCCCGACACCACATTGTTGAGACTCCAGCATGCGAGTGCAAATTTCCGGGCACTCTAGTGTCCAATCTCCTTTTACCCTCGAGTCACGAAAGGCAAACTTGCCAATCTAACTCTTCAGGTCCAAGAAGATTGAACAGGGGCAACTGTTGTACCCCAAAATTTGCCCTCCCATTTCCTCAACATTTTCTCATCACAAGGCATTTAAAGATCAAGATACAATTAGGGTTTCCTCTGCTCAAGACTTCTCCTTGCACTGTGGACTCAAATTAGGGTTTGTGCTTGCACAAAGATGTTTTGACCTAAAATGCCTAAGATGACTTTCATGCTTCATATTGGACTCCCAAGTTTACCCATACCAAGCTTCAGGTCTTGATTCCAAGTTTTACCCAGTCAATTGGACAGTTGACCTAGAAATCAGCTGTATTGAAGAAAAAGTCAACTGTGGCCAATTGACAGTCAAACCTCATGAAATTTGATCCACATCAACATTTTGAATTCATATGAACCATTTGATCAAGGTTGAATCACAATTCCACAAGAAATTTGATCAGATCACCAAAAGGGCAAAATGGTCATTTCTAGGGTTTTGACTGCACAAAGGCAATTTTTGACTGTTTGACCTAGCCAATGGCAAACCAAGTTCACCTATGGACTCAAGGACCCCATGGATTTATCTTGACATGTTCATCAAGCTCAAAAGATCCCAAGTACACAAGGTTGATAGTTGAATTTCCCAGTCAATTGATCAATTTTGACTGTATACTGAAAAGTCAAACTTTGACTTTTTGGTCAAAATCAAGAGTCAAGATTCATTTTTCATCAAAACATGCCAAATCATGAAACTTGTTCACCAAGAAATCACAAAATGCAAATTAGGGTTTGAAAATGGAATTTTTCATAACTTAGAATTTTTCTAAGTTATGAAAAACCCTAATTTTTTCCCAACTTTGCCCCATCTTTTCACCATGATCCATTTGGATTCAAACAAAAGTCAAAACATGAAAGTTGTAGCTTGTTGCCTAATCTACAACTTTGATTCACAAAGTTTTCTCATTTGAAGCTTGTATCTCAAGTTATGATTTTTTGAATAAGGGCACTAAACCATCTTTTAACTTAGTGAAATTTGACCTATTTTGACAAGGTTTTCTACCCCACTTCAAGGCCACTTTTCATACCCTTCCACTTGGAATTTCAAATTGCATTTCAAAGATGGATTGTAGTACACATTCCAAGCTTTCCAAAATGTCCAAGAACTCATCAAACAACCTCATAACTTGAGAGATTCGAATTTCACAAGTTGGCAAAAATTCACTTTTTGTTCTTCATCAAAGCATGTTCATAAACTTGGCAAATTTGAATTCAGCATGCTTAAGCTACATTGCAGGCCTCTAATCCCATTTTCACTCAATAATTCAATGCATATCCTTTGTGTTCTAACATTATTTTGCTCATTTGGATAATACACACAAAATCAAGCCTAAACTAGAAAAAGCATGTTATCCATTCTTGTAAAGTGATACTTTATGGCAACTTTGCAAATCTATGAGGTACAATGCAGATCTTTGAAGCAAAAAGGCATGGGCATATCCCACTGATCAAGACTCAAATGTGCAGCATAGATTGAGGCATTGTACTGGCCTAGAAACCAAGTTGACATTTGCTTGCTTCACATAGAAGTAACATCCATAACTTATGCTATCTCTCATATCAGTCAAACAACACAGCACAAAAGATATCAAACACATTCCCTAGACCACATTGAAGTTTTTGCTCGAGCCATTTGCCTTTCAAACACCCTCCATCTCAGAATCACCCTCAAACTGCACAAACAGGGGTGCCCCTGCAGTTTGAGTGCAATCTCTCATTCCCTTCAAGCATTTTGATCAAAACCTGTTCCTCTACCTTCCTTACAACATATGCAAGCTATCCAGAAGCTAAGGCACGATCTGTAGTTGCTCTAACCACTTCCACCATTTTCACATCTTTGACTTGCAGGTGAAGTTCTATAGCTTGATACAAGAAGGTTCAAGACAAAGTGAGCATTGAAAAAGCATCCCTGGCCCTCAAGGAAGCTTTTCCAATCATTACATTGCACTGAAAGTCTCTCATTCTCCACATAGAAGTTCAACTGCACAGGTAAAAGTTTGAATTCGTATCTCTCTTATTAGGCATATTTAGTCTTAAGTTTGTGAAGAAACAAGGTCCTACTCATAGCCCTGAACATGTACATAGCTTTACTTTTCATTTCTTTTGTCTGAGTAGAGAGAATTTGAGCTCTGAAAATGGTAGAAAAACTAGGTCAGAAAAGAGGGGGAGAGAAATTCTCTCTCATCTTGGAGAGATAGGTCATGTTCTTTATATGGTTGAAACCGTCTCTTAATGCTCTACACTTTTCATGTTATGAGTTTTGCTTGAAAGTCCAGGAATCCAGAGATAGAAAACGCGTGTTTTGTGAGAAGAAAGCTGTACAGAGGTTGAAGAAGAAGTGATCTGGGCTGGGCCTGGATTTGTTTCCTTTTCACACCCCATTTTTTGGTTTACACCCCCTTGAGCCCATTTGCTCATTTTTTGACATTTTTGACTTTTTCTTTTTGGGTTGACTTTATTTATTTTTTCTCATACCATTAAAATTTTTAAAATATTTTTTCCATCACTTTTTGTATTTATGGCATATTTATTTGTTTATTTCTTTTGTTTATATACAAATATATATATATACTATTATTAAAAATAAATAGAAAATAATGTAGATACATTTTTATTTTTTTATTTACTTTCTGAAAATATTTCACACAAAAAATACTTTTATTTGTTTTATTGAAATATTAAATAAATATTTATAATACTTATTTAGGGTTTAATATATGTATATGTATGTTTATTAATACATTTAAGACAAAAATATAAAAATATTTGATTTTCTTCATTTTTATTAATATTTGACACAAAAATACTTTTTTTCACAAAATACTCCATTTTATTTTATTTTTATAAATAATAAATAAATAGTGGAATTAAAGTAGATAATAATACCTTTTATTTAAAAATTAGGGTTTTTTACCTTAAGTCCAAAATACTAAAAATAAATACATTTTTATTTTCTTTTTCCTTTTACATAAATAATATTTTTTTCTCATACGCATAAAAACTTCCTTTTTTGCACTTCACATATTTATTTGATTTACATTTAATTATGCATTGCAAAATATCCAATTGTTGTAATAATTTAGATTTAAATTCTTGTCAATATTCCCCATTTGAACATTTGTACCCCCCTTTCCCATATTTGGTTGTGTAATAGCTTAGTAATTTTAATTTCGCACTTTATTGCTTTCTAATAATAACATGCTAGAATTAGGGTTTGTATGCGAAAAAATGATAAAAAATAGTTTGACCTAATACAAAGATAAACAAGCATGAAAATGGACACACAAATCACACTTGCACCCCCCTAGGGTATTCCACTTGTTGCCTTCAAATAAATGGGCCATATTGCATGTTAGGTCTCTTTGGGCAAAACAAACAAATCAAATGATCATAGTCCCTCGATGACGCTTTCAAAATGTTGCCTAAACAAATGATCAAGTCCCTTAAAGAAAATTGCCCAAAGATACTTAGCACCATTGCAATTATGGTCTAAACGATGACCCGCGCCCGTCCCTTTCACATCCTAACATGAGATTGTCCACCAAATACAATGGTGGAACAAACTTATTAAAAGGGTTAAAACATAGCAATAAACTTTGAGAAATTTAGGAGTAGATAACCTCTTAGTTGCTTGAATCAAACTTGCAAAATAAAACACTTGCCTATTTTCTAAAACCACACCTCACAACACTTTCAAAATAACTTTCAAAAACAAATGAAAACCTTTTCAAAAGACATACATCTTTGTATACATCCCCACATGGATCATTACAAAGGTTGCCACCACATTGGCTTCTTTTCAAAACATTTTCAAACTCACACACACAAAGCACCATTTCAAACAATTGAAAACAAAAGGCAAAGTGATCTAAGCAAGTAACTAAGAGCCCATGGATAACCATGGATAGAAAGGGTGCTAATACCTTCCCTTTCTATAATCTACTCCCCGAACCCAAGAAAACATCTCAAAAGGTTTTTGCTGTGCTTTTTAACCTTTCCTTAGGATAAAATAAAAAGTCGGTGGCGACTCTTGCTAACCGCAACATTTGCGAATACAAACGCAAAACACTAGTCAGTTCTCCCACCGTATCACACTGTCTATGGTCCTAGAAGACAAGTCAAGCCCGAAAGTCGCCAAGCCGTCAACGCTTTGGTCATCTCAAAACCTGTTGCTGCTCCTCAGCAGTACAATCAACAAAGAAGCGAAAGGCCCAAGAGGCAGTATACTCGACTGAGTATGACCTTATCTCAAATTTTACCCCAACTGTTATCCACCAACCTGGTGACCCTCAAAGAAGCTCCTAAGGTCGTCAACACTGCGTCTCCTAAGTATAACCCAAATGCCCGGTGTGCTTATCATTCTGATAGTCCCGGGCACACTACTGATGATTGCTGGGCCTTGAGAAACAAAGTACAAGATCTGATCGACGCAAAGGAAATTCAGTTTGAAGCGCCGGAGAGACCAAATGTTGTAACTGCTCCTATGCCCCAGCATAGGGTAAATGCCATTGAGGAAGAAATGTATGCTGTTTCGGTAGATGAAGTTGTTACCCCTCTGAAGACTGTCAAGAAGAACCTACTGCGGGCCGGTTTATTTCCGGGATGCGGTGAAGGTTGCCTGTTATGTGCTGTTTCCCTATCTGATTGTCCCTTGCTGAGGTTAGGCGTCCAAAGCCTAATGGATAGCAAGGAGATTCTGTTTAAGAAGTCTGCTGTTCAGTTGGTTCCGATAAAAGAAGTTTATGTGGTTACCATCTTCAATAATTCAATCAAGGCTCCCCCGAAGAAGCCTGTTCAAATCATGACTGTTGCACCTGTGATTATTACTGTTCCGGGGCCTCTCCCCTACGTATCTGATAAAGCTGTCCCTTGGCATTATGGGGCAGACGTATATGTAAATGGAATCAAACAAGAATTCGACACTGGCGCCAGTATCTGCGATATCACTGGTCCAACCAAGGTCACCCGCAGTGGCAGGCTCTTCTCGCCTGACATTGCACCGCCCGCTATTCGAAGACCCCTCCTTATAAAGCCTACAAATTTACCTGTTCCTGCTGCTGATCAAGTTGTTTCCCCTGCTGCCGAGTCATCAAATGCTCGGGGCAAAGGGATTGAAGAAGAGCCTGCCCGGATGGAGGCACCAATACCCATAAATGCTGAGGCCTCCCAACAAGAAATGGAGGAGATCCTGAAAATAATAAAGAAGAGTGATTTTAATGTTGTCGAGCAGCTGGGGCATACGCCCTCCAAGATCTCCATGCTCTCTTTATTGCTATGCTCTGAGGCCCATGCTAAAGCCTTGATTTCATTTCTCAAAACGGCCCATGTGCCACAGGAGACAACTGCAGTCCAGTTCACTGATTGTGTAGCAAACCTGACAGCAGACAATGGCTTGGGTTTTTCAGATGCTGACCTGACTGCGAAGGGAAAAGACCACAACGACGCCCTGCATGTCTCTATCGAATGCAGGGGCACTACTCTGGCGCATGTATTGGTGGATACTGGTTCTTCCTTGAATGTTCTACCGAAAAAGGCTTTAGACCGTTTGGATTATGAAGGCCTGGAATTAAAGCCCAGCAATATCATCGTCAGGGCCTTTGACGGTTCCAAAAGGATGGTTCATGGAGAGGTTAACATCCCTATTCGTGTGGGCTCTCAAGTGTTTGACTCTACTTTTTATGTGATGGATATACGTCCATCGTACTCCTGTCTACTGGGTCGACCTTGGATCCATAAAGCTGGGGCAGTGACCTCCACCTTGCACCAGAAGCTGAAGTATCCCGTCAGGGGGAAGATCGTCACTGTGCAAGGAGAAGAGGAGTATATGGTGAGCCATTTGAATTCCTTCAGATACATTGAGATGGACGGGGAGTTTATTGAAACCCCCTTTCAGCATTTCGAGGAAGTACATCCAATTTCAGCAGCAGCAGAGGCAGCGGTCGAAGAGAATGTTTCCTTGAAGATGGCTTCCCTAAGGGATGCCCGGGCTGTGGTTCAGAAAGGCAATTGTGCAAACTGGGGTCAGCTTCCTGACTTCACTCAGAAGAACGACAAGTTTGGGCTGGGCTTTACTGCAGAGGCTCAGAGGGCTGTGCGCAAAGAGAAGATCAGAAAGGCTCCGGTGTTTATCTCCAGCTCAAGGGTGAATGCTATCGAGGAGGATGTAGAGGAAGCAGAGTTTGACAGTTGGATCTACCCGACTGCCAGCGACGGACCAAGCAACTGGACGGCAAAGGATTTTACCCCTATCACATTTGTCACGCAGTAATTGATTTCTTTTGATTTCCAATTTGTAACAAACAATATGTTAAAACTTTGTTGGCTCGGTGTCCTACCCAGGGCATCGTAGCTCCATTTGTGAGGGCTTTTTGTATGACATTTTCATATATCATCAATCAAAACATTGGACGTTTGTTGCATTTCAAATCTTGCGCTCTTTTCCTTTCTGTGTTATATATATTGCAAAACAACTATATTTACACACACTCACTTATACAGGTTTCAATCCACTCTGGATCTCACTGGTAACAGCTCTGCTACCGCCAGTTATGACTTCGAAAATCCGATCAACTTGGCCGAAGACGAAGGTGAAGATGATTGCGAAGTGCCTGGTGAACTTGCGAGACTGCTACTCCAGGAAGAAAGGGTTATTCAACCACATGAAGAGCCTGTGGAAACAATTAACTTGGGTACTGAGACAGATAGGAAAGAGGTCAAGATTGGTGCCAATCTAGAGCTCAGCGTGAAGCAACGATTAATCCAGATGCTACAAGACTACATGGAGATTTTTGCTTGGTCCTATGAAGATATGCCCGGTTTGGATGCCGACATTGTAGTTCACCACCTGCCAACCAAGGAAGATTGCCCTCCGGTAAAGCAAAAAGTCCGACGGATGCGTCCAGAGATGTCTGAGAAGATCAAGGCCGAGGTTATGAAACAGTTTGATGTCGGTTTCCTTGCAGTGACTTCTTACCCTCAGTGGGTTGCCAATGTGGTACCAGTGCCAAAGAGGGACGGTAAAGTCAGAATGTGCGTCGACTACAGGGATCTGAACAGGGTCAGCCCCAAGGATGACTTCCCCCTACCTCACATTGATGTCCTTGTTGACAATACAGCTCAACACAAGGTGTTATCCTTCATGGATGGTTTTTCAGGGTATAATCAGATCAAGATGGCTCCAGAAGATATGGAGAAGACTACATTTGTGACTCAGTGGGGCACCTTCTGTTATAAGGTCATGCCATTCAGATTGAAAAATGCTGGGGCAACCTATCAACGTGCCATGGTTGCTTTATTTCATGATATGATCCATCATGAGATTGAGGTATACGTTGATGACATGATTGCAAGGTCTCAAACTGAGGAGGAGCATCTTGACCATCTGAGGAAGTTATTTGACCGACTCAAGTTATACAAACTGAGATTGAATCCCAACAAATGCACCTTTGGGGTAAGATCTGGGAAATTGCTAGGTTTCATTGTAAGTGATAAAGGTATTCAGGTGGACCCTGCCAAGGTAAAAGCCATACAAGAAATGCCGACTCCAAAAACAGAGAAAGAAGTCAGAGGCTTCCTGGGACGACTGAATTACATTGCCCGATTCATCTCACATCTGACTGCTACTTGTGAGCCAATCTTCAAATTGCTGAAGAAAGATCAAGTGGTACGCTGGAATGATGAATGTCAGGCCGCCTTTGAGAAGATAAAGGATTACCTCCAAGAGCCACCCATTCTTATGCCACCGGTGGAAGGAAGACCTCTGATACTATACTTGACAGTGCTTGATAATTCAATGGGGTGTGTGCTGGGGCAGCATGACGAGTCTGGCCGAAAAGAGCACGCTATTTATTACTTGAGCAAAAAGTTTACCGACTGTGAGTCTCGTTACTCACTGCTTGAGAAAACTTGCTGCGCTCTTGTATGGGCTGCTCGCCGGCTGAGACAGTATATGCTGACTCACACTACCTTATTGATTTCAAAAATGGATCCCATCAAGTACATATTTGAAAAGCCCGCTCTGTCTGGAAGAATAGCGAGATGGCAAATGATCTTGACAGAATATGATATCCAGTATACAACTCAGAAAGCAATTAAGGGAAGTGTACTGGCGGATCATTTGGCACACCAACCTGTGGACGATTACCAGTCACTGAATTTTGATTTTCCGGACGAAGACATCATGGTGGTAACTGACTGTGAAGTACCTGGACCGGATGAAGGACCTGAGGAAGGATCCCGATGGTCTATGCATTTTGATGGAGCCTCCAATGCTTTGGGTAACGGCGTCGGCGCTGTAATCATATCTCCCAAAGGAACTCATACTCCCCTCACCGCCCGATTATGTTTCAGCTGCACCAACAACATGGCAGAATATGAGGCATGTATCATGGGTTTACAAGCTGCAATCGACTTAAGGATAAAATTTCTAAGTGTCTTCGGAGATTCCGCTCTCGTGATCAATCAGATCAAAGGCGAGTGGGATACGAAACACCCAAATCTTATTCCTTACAAGGAGTATGTGTCGACCTTGCTCCCCCACTTTGAAGAGATAACTTTCGAACACTTCCCTAGAGAGGAGAATCAGCTAGCGGACGCCCTAGCTACGATGTCTTCAATGTTCAAAGTTAAATGGGACAATGAGGCTCCCCGAATCATTATCTGGAAGTTGGATGAACCGGCATACTGTTGCGAGCTCGAGGCTGAGAAGGTGACCGAAAAACCCTGGTATCATGAGGTGAAGAGGTACTTGGAAGCTCAGGAATACCCTGAAGGTGCGTCTGTCAATGATAAGAAGTTCATGAGGAGGTTTGCTGCAAAATTCTTCCTCAGCAACAGCATTCTCTACAAGCGGAATCATGATTCAACTCTGCTACGTTGTGTGGATAAGGCTGAAGCAGAGAAAATTATGATGGAATTACATGAAGGCACGTTTGGAACACATTCCAGTGGACACACCATGGCTAAGAAAATCCTTCGGGCAGGATATTTCTGGTCCACAATGGAAGCCGACTGTTACCAACATTCCCGAACTTGTCATAAATGCCAGATCTATGCTGACAAGGTGCATATCCCTCCGGTTCCTTTGAATGTTCTGACTGCGCCTTGGCCGTTTGCAATGTGGGGCATAGACATGATCGGTGAGATTAAACCTACGACATCTAATGGGCATCGCTTCATTCTAGTAGCAATCGATTACTTCACAAAGTGGGTTGAGGCAGCATCCTATGCCACAGTAACCAAGAGCGTCGTGGCACGTTTCATCCGGCATAATCTGATCTGTCGGTACGGTGTCCCGGAAAGAATCATTACGGACAATGGTACCAATCTCAACAACAAAATGATCACTGAACTCTGTGAACAATTCAAAATACAGCACCACAATTCTTCTCCCTACCGGCCGAAGATGAATGGGGCTGTAGAGGCAGCCAATAAAAATATCAAGATAATTGTGCAGAAGATGACAGTGACCTATAAAGATTGGCACGAGATGTTACCGTTCGCCCTTCATGGGTACCGTACCTCAGCAAGGACGTCAACCGGGGCAACTCCTTTCTCCTTAGTCTATGGCATGGAGGCAGTCTTGCCAATTGAAATCCAGATACCCTCTCTCCGGATAATGAAGGATGCAGACTTGAATGAAGATGATTGGATCCAGACTCGACTTGATCAACTAAATCTGATTGACGAAAAGAGGCTCACTGCTATCTGTCATGGTCAAACGTATCAGAAACGGATGATCAGGGCATTTAACAAGAAAGTCAGACCGCAAGAGTATCAAGTTGGGGACCTGGTAATCAAACGCATCATCCTTCCTCAAAGTGATCCCCGGGGCAAATGGACCCCTACATACGAAGGGCCATTTGTGGTTAAACGTGTGTTCTCAGGAGGAGCCATGATCCTAACCACCATGGATGGTGACGACCTTCCTCACCCCGCCAATGCAGACATAGTGAAAAAATACTACGCATAAATAAAAGACCCACTAGGTTGACATACCTAGGCAAAAATAAGGGCTTCCCGGCGAACCAAAAGGGTTCGGGCAAAAATAAGGGATGAAATGAATAAAAATCTGTACACCCGGCAAGTCGAAAACCTGAAAAGGCGGCTTGGGCAAAAATGGGTATCCCGGTGGACTGAAAACCCGAAAGGGCGGTCCAAGCAAAAGTTAGGGATAAAAGCGTAACACTATGTCTCATTGGATCACTTCGCATCCGGAATTCGGCGTCAACTATCTGGCTCAAGATTTCGGCATTGACCAATCAGCTTCATCTTCAACTAGGTAGCAAAGCGATGAGACGTTCGAAGACATAAAGGCAATAGCAGAGTTGGAACCCAGTGGGATTGTTCACATAGCTGTTTTGTTTCCTTTTTCAAAATTGTAAACTCTATATTATTTGGCGGCGTCCTCTTACTAGGATGTCAGCCTCTTGTACAAAAACGCCTATTCACAGGCAAAGTTTAAATCATTACAAATATACTTTTCAGTTAAAAGTGCCAATTGTTTTCCTTTTTCTGTTTTGTCTTGCGAAGAACGTCCAATGTTCATTTTTGATATATGCATTTGACATTAAATTGCTGATTCATAAATGTTTACATATGAAACGAGAGATTGATTACAGGTGACATCAGAGACAGGGGCAATATGAGGTTGTCTAATGCAGTCTGGTTGTTTTGTCCGCCGAGGTACCGAGGTAGATTCAACTGAAGAATGTGACCAAAACATCTCAACTCCCTGCAGAGTAAAACAAGATTCAGCAATACTTTCCCCAAGCAAAGTTGGCTCCCCGTCGATCCTGAAAAAGCACAACATTCCCCGGCAGGTCTTAAAGCTCATCCCCGGTAGATTCTGGAAGCTTATCCCCTGCAGAGTACGGACGTCTCTCCCGAGTTTTATTTAAAGTTATTTCCTCACAAGGACTTATAACTGGGTTATCCTCAGCTAAAAAACCACGGAAGACCGCCCTCGGCGAAGTTCCTTCAAATCCCCAGCGGAGTTTATCATCATTATCCCCAGCGGAATCCATCTTTAAAGTCCTCAACAGGCCTCTCATCAAACTTCGGCCAAGTATCTCTTCCACAGAGCAACTTCCTGGCCGTTCGTCAAGGATTTATTTTCCTAAGATGAAATTACACTCATAAACATTTCACATTTTCATACATCTTGCTTACATACATGATAAAGCGCATACAACACTATCTCATGACTGAGCATCATAACACCATGCATATCATACATCATGACATTGCATACCACTTACGTTTTTGCCTTTTCAGGAAAAAGACAATCCCAAAAACAACTACCTTCAACTGTCACAATTCCAGATTCGATACCTGTATCTAGCCAGGGCACATCTGAGAGTGATCAGTTTCCAGACTCGATTCCTGTATCTAGCCAGGGCATGTCTGAAGAGTTCAAAGATTCGATTCCTGTATCCAGCCAGGGCACATCTATCAACTACAATATTTCCGGATTCGATTCCTGTATCCAGCCAGGGCATATCTGTTGACCACGTTTCCAGACTCGATTCCTGTATCTAGCCAGGGCACGTCTGAAGAGTCCGAAGATTCGACTCCTGTATCCAGCCAGGGCACATCTATTAACGACTATTTCCAGATTCGACTCCTGTATCCAGCCAGGGCACATCTGTGAGCGACCAGTTGTAGATTCGATACCTGTATCTAGCCAGGGCATATCTGCATAAGGAGACTGAAGATCAAACACCTGTAACAAGCCAGGAAAACATCCGTCTTTCTCAAATACACAAGTTCTCGCTAAGGAATCTCTTATGCGGTCGACACTTCCAAATGGCATCTATAAGCCCATTCCCGACAAGGTTCTGTCACATCTCCAGATGGCATCTATAAGCCCATCTCCCTATCCACCATCTCTCCAAATGGCATCTATAAGCCCATTTCCGACACCACATTGCTGAGACTCCAGCATGCGAGTGCAAATTTCCGGGCACTCTAGTGTCCAATCTCCTTTTACCTTCAAGTCGCGAAAGGCAAAATTGCCAATCTAACTCTTCAGGTCCAAGAAGATTGAACAGGGGCAACTATTGTACCCCAAAATTTTCCCTCCCATTTCCTCAACATTTTTTCATCACAAGACCTTTGAAGATCAAGATCCAGTTAGGGTTTCCCCTGCTCAAGACTTCTCCTTGCATTGTGGACTCAAATTAGGGTTTGTGTTTGCCCAAGGATATTTTGACCTAAAATGCCTGAGATGACTTTCATGCTTCATATTGGACTCCCAAGTTTCTCCATACCAAGTTTCAAGTCTTGATTCCAAGTTTTGCCCAGTCAATTGGACAGTTGACCTAGAAATCAGTTGTATTGGGGAAAAAGTCAACTGTGGCCAATTGACAGTCAAATCTCATGAAATTTGATCCACATCAACATTATGAACTCATATGGACCATTTGATCAAGTTTGGATCACAATTCCACAAGAAATTTGATCAGATCACCAAAAGGGCAAAATGGTCATTTTTAGGGTTTTGACTGCACAAAGGCAATTTTTGACTGTTTGACCTAACCAATGGCAAACCAAGCTCAAATATGGACTCAAGGACCCCATGGAATTATCTTTACATGTTCATCAAGCTCAAAAGATCCCAAGTACACAAGATTGACAGTTGAATTTCCCAGTCAATTGATCAATTTTGACTGTACACTGAAAAGTCAAACTTTGACTTTTTGGTCAAAATCAAGAGTCAAGATTCATTTTTCATCAAAACTTGCCAAATCATGAAACTTGTTCACCAAGAAATCACAAAATGCAAATTAGGGTTAGAAAATGGAATTTTTCATAACTTAGAATTTTTCTAAGTTATGAAAAACCCTAATTTTTTCCCAACTTTGCCCCATCTTTTCACCAAGATCCATTTGGATCCAAACAAAAGTCAAAACATGAAAGTTGTAGCTTGTTGCATAATCTACAACTTTTATACACAAAGTTTTCTCATTTGAAGCTTGTATCTCAAGTTACATTTTTTTGAATAAGGGCACTAAACCATTTTTAACTTAGTGAAATTTGACCTATTTTGACAAGGTTTTCTACCCCACTTCAAGGCCACTTTTCATACCCTTCCACTTGGAATTTTAATTTGCATTTCAAAGATGGATTGTATTACACATTCCAAGCTTTCCAAAATGTCCAAGAACTCATCAAACAACCTCATAACTTGAGAGATTCGAATTTCACAAGTTGGTAAAAATTCACTTTTGTTCTTCATCAAAACATGTTCATAATCTTGCAAATTTGAACTCAGCTTGCTTTATGCTTGATTACAGGTCCTTGAACCATTCCATACTCAATAATTTAATGCATGTTCAATGTGTTAAGGCCATGTTCTTTGTGTTCTAACATTGCATAGTGGATTAATCCTAAACTAGATAAAGTGCTTTATCCATTTTTGTAAAAAGCTAGCTTTATGTCAAATTGAAATCCAAGAAGGTACAAGCAAAATCTTTTTGGCACAAGATTATGGGCAAATTGCTCTGATCAAGAGAGGCTTATGCAGCAGGATTAGAGGCCCCCTACTAACCTAAAACACAAAGTGACCATTGCTTGCTTCAAATTCAAGTAACATTGCATAACTTGTACCATATCTCATCTCAGCTTAGAAACACAAGAGAGAAGTTATCAAACACATTCAGAAGAACATATCCAAGCTAACACACGAGCCCTTGCCATCTAAAACACTCCCATTGCCCTAATCACCTTGAAACTGCACAAACAGGGGAACCCCTGCAGATTGAGTGCTATCTCTCAATCCCTTCGAGCATTCTTGTCCAAACCTGTTCCTCTACCTTCCTTACAACATATGCAAGCTAACCATGGCCTAAAACCTGACCTGTAATCACCCTAACAGTTTCCACCATTTTCATTTTTTCCTCTTGCAGTTGAAGTTCCATAGCTTAATTCAGAAGCTCTCAAGACAAAGTAAGCATTGAAACAACATCCCTGGACCTCAAGGAAGCTTTTCCAATCATCACATTGCACTGAAAGTTCCTCATTCTCCAGATAGAAGTTCAACTGCACAGGTAAAACTTTGAACTCGTATCTCTCTTATCATGCATCTTTAGTCTTAAGTTTGTGAAGAAACAAGGTTCTATTCATAGCCCTGAACATGTACATATCTTTACATTTCATTTCTTTTGCCTGAGTAGAGAGAATTTGTAGTTTGAAAATGGCAGAAAAATTAGGTTAGGATTTGGGGGAGGAGAAATTCTCCCTCATCTTAGAGAGTTAGGTCAAGTTCCATACATGGTTAGAACCGTCTCTTCATGCTGAACATTTGTTGTGTTATGAGTTTTTGCTGAAAAGCCAGGAATCGAGAGTTGGACATTGAAGAACAGGGGCGCGCGTTTTTTTGAATTTTGTTGCTGGAGGTTGAAGACAGTGATCTTTGGGCTGGGCTTTTGTGTTATTTCTCTTCACACCACTTAATTGCTATTACACCCCCTAAGCCCATTTGTCTTATTTTTAATTCTTTTTGACTTTTTCTTTTTTTGTTTGACTTGTTTATTTTTTCTCAGCATGTTAAAATTTTGAAAATATTTTTTCCATCCTTTTTTGAATTTATGACATATTTATTTGATTTATTTCTTTGTTTATACATAAAATATATACATACTATTATTTAGAATAAATATAAAAATAGTGTAAATACAATTTTTATTTTTTTTACATTCTGAAAATATTCCACATAAAAAATATTTTATTATTATTATTATTTATTTTATTAAATATTAAATATTTTTGCACATAATGCATATTTAAGAAATTAATATATGTATATATATATGTTTATTAATATATTTAGGTTAAAATATAAAAATACTTGATTTTTTCATTTTTATTAATATTTGATACAAATACTTTTTTTCATAATATACTTCATTATTTTTATTTTTTGTACATGATAAATAAATGTTTGTATTAAATTAAACAATAATACATTTTTCCTAATAAAATTAGGGTTTTTTGCCCTAAATTCAAAATACTCCAAAAAATAATATAATTTTTATTTTCTTTTCTCTTTTACATAAATAATATTTTTTCATACATATACAAAACATTTCTTTTGCATCTTGCATTCTTATTTAATTTCTTACATTGATTAATTTGCAAATATTCAAAATGATGTAATAATGTAGATTTAAATTCTTGTCAATATCCCCATTTGAACATTTGTACCCCCCTTCCCATATTTGGTTTTGTAATAGCTTAGTAAATTTAATTTCGCATTTTATTGCTTTCTAATGATAACATGTTAGAATTAGGGTTTGTATGCGAAAAAACGATAAAAAAATAGTTATGACCTAATCTCAAGATAAACAAGCATGAAAATGGACACACATTTCACACTTGCACCCCTTAGGGTATTCCACTTGTTGCCTTCAAATAAATGGGCCATATTGCATGTTGAACTTCTTTGGGCAAAGCAAACAATTTGAATGATCATAGTCCCTCGACAAAACTTTTCAAAACAAACAAAAAAACAAATGATCAAGTCCCTTAAAGAAATTGCCCAAAGACATTTAACGTCGTTGCAATTATGGTCTAAACGATGACCCGCGCCTGTCCCCTTTACATCCTAACACAAGATTGTCCACCAAATACAATGGTGGAACAAACTTGTTAAAAGGGTTAAAACATAGCAATAATCTTTTGAGAAATTTAGGAGTAGATAACCTCTTAGTTGCTTGACTCAAACTTGCAAAACAAAACACTTGCCTAATTTCAAAACCACATCTCACTACACTTTCAAAACTACTTTCAAAAACAAATGAAAACCTTTTCAAAAGACATACATCTTTGTATACATCCCCACATGGATCATTACAAAGATTGCCATCACATTGGCCTCTTTTCAAAATATTTTCAAACCCACACACTCAAGCACCATTTAAAACAATTGAAAACAAAAGGCAAGTTGATCTAAGCAAGTAACTAAGAGTCCATGGATAACCATGGATAGAAAGGGTGCTAATACCTTCCCTTTCTATAATCTACTCCCCGAACCCAAGAAAACATCTCAAAAGGTTTTTGCTGTGCTTTTTAACCTTTCCTTAGGATAAAATAAAAAGTCGGTGGCGACTCTTGCTCAACCGAAACATTTGCGAATACAAAACGCAAAACCTCAAGTCAGTTCTCCCACCGTATCACAATATCCTTTGTAGAAGGTTTTAAATTATATATGACTATTATGATTGTTAGACTTCAAGTCTTTATGCTTAGATATGAGGGAATTATAAGTTCTATAATACAGAAGAAGTTAGAGAAGTAAAAAAAAGTTGATAACTGGAGTCTAATATGGAACTAATCAATATGTGATAAATTTTAAAGGCAAGACATGTGCGTGTAAGAGATGGAATTTATCTAGGAAACATTGTGTACATGTTATTTGTTGCATGTTGTTTAATAACAATAATTTAGAAGATTTTGTTTTACACTTGTATAATTATGAACTGTAACAAGCAAAATACTTGTGTGTCCATACGGGTAAATTATTTAATATGATATAGATTTTATTTAGATATACATATAAATTTGAAACAATTTTTTAGTTATAAAATGCATAGTGATAATATAAACTCAATTGTGTTAAATAATCATATAAAAAAAGCTCGTGAAATGGAGAAAGAAAAAAAATAAAAATTTGACATTTGAAAATAAGAATTTTGTGTCTCAAATAAAGACAATTATTAATTAAAATAAAATAGGTATTTTACTGATAGATGCCTTTGAAAAAAAAAGACATTTTGACATTTGAAAAAAAGAATTTTGGGTCTTAAATAAAGACAATTGTCAATTATAATAAAATAGGTAATTTATTGATAGTGGCCCGTGAAAAATAAATAAATTTTGATATATGAAAACATGAATTTTGTGCCTCAAATAAATATGATTATTAATTACAATAAAATAGATATTTTGCTCATAGTGATACGTAAGAAAACAAATTGACATTTAAAAATAAGAGGGAATTATAAGTTTTATAATACAGAATAATTTGGAGAAGTAAAAAAAAAGACGTTGATAGATGGAGTCCAATGTGGTCTAGAAATTTGAATCAATCTATCTGTTCTGGACTGGGCCCGACAGGCCCAAAAGCATTGCAAAGGCCCAGTCCAAATGGACTTACAAAGGCCACGCCGACCAAAGAGTGAGGCCGTGCCCGACGCACAGTTGCTGGCTCGACGATACGCCTCCAGCTCGACATGAGGTGGTCCAGCACCACGGTCTGAGGTCCAGCTCGACGTTACCTCGAGCACTCCAGCTAGGGCAGACTCAGTCCACCATTCCCCCAACGATACTCCGAAAAGACCGCGTCTCCGTCCGCCCGCACTTCATGCAGAACATCCAGGAAGGGGACCACGTGCGGGTCCCCACTACCCACGTAGAACCTGGCAGTTCCTCCATTGGGCCAAACCTGCCCGGCCCAATGAAGGAACCTTGGCCCAGCGCTGGGGGCTATAAATACCCTCTGCTTCCAGAGGGTCAGGTATTCATCATTCTAACCTTACACTTGCTATTATCTGCTCGTACTCCTACTTACTTCAGCATCGGAGTGCCTTGCAGGTACCCCCCCCCCCCCCACCTCGTTCAAAAAAGCCTTCTGCTCGGAGCCAGCCGTGACGGTCCATTTCTGATCAGGTCAGATCAGTGGCGCCGTCTGTGGGAATCAGCTTCCCCGTCTAACGAACAATTCTAAAGACCAAAGCTCAATTCAACTACCTGTCATGGCTGATCCAGCTCGCGACGAGCAGCCCGTCCGTGTCGCCGACACTAACAACGGTACCGCGGACAAGAATGGACACCTCGATAACCCCGGTGACCCCGGCCACGGTGCCATCCCTGTGACAACCGCCCCTGGACCTTCCTCCTATAGGGACGGGGCTACTGCATCATCCTCTACGACCCCTCCAGCACTCGAAGATGACCTGGTAGCTCTCGCTCATCGCAGAGCTGCCCGGTTCTATGAAGTCCCAGTTTCTGCCGGGGCAGATGCCACGACTCAGGCACTGTTCGCGGCCATTAATCAGACAAATTATCTCATCTTCGCCCAAGGAGAAAGATTAAGGGCACTTGAAGATGATCGACGACCCCCGAGGAGGCATCGGAGGCCACATTCTCCCCCTCCTCGGGTCACGGAAGCTCGACACCCTTCTCCCCCACGAAGACACTATAGGGAGAACTCCAGGAGCCCTTCTCCCCGGCCAAAGCAGAGGCGGCCCTACCATGAGAGACAGCCCGTCATCTCTGCCGGAGAACCCAGTCGCGACCCATCAAGGCACGACAAGAGGCACGCCGGAGACGGGCGTGTGACCTTCAACCACCGAGCATCACGCTCGAGGGAATCTCAGCACGATCATCGTGCCAGACATAACTACAGGACCCCTTCTCTTTCTCCGGAGAGGAGCGACGAGGACGACCCCCGCGGTCCCCTGTCGCAGGCCATCATGGATGCACCCATCCCCCCGGGCATGGAAAAGCCCCCGCATCTGAAGGAGTATGACGGAGTAGCGGACCCGGTCGACCACATTGACGGGTTCGAAGCCATGCTCCACTATCATAATGTCGGGGGGCCCATCAAGTGCCGTCTTTTCCCCACGACTCTCAGGAAGGCGGCCATGGACTGGTATAAAGGGCTCGCCCCGGGCTCAATTACGTCGTGGCGGAACTTGAAGAACCAGTTCATCAGTTCCTTCACAGCTTCTCGGCGCCATCCGAAGACCGAGGCGGCTCTCGAGGCCATCATCCAAAGATAGGATGAAACCTTGAGGGAATTCATTAACCGCTTCAACCGAGAAGCAATACAGGTCCCCTGCGCGGACCATATGAAAAGATACTTGCTGGAGAGGGGTCTCCTCCCCGGCACAGAATTCAGAAAAGCTGTGGGTATTGAGCCACCTCCAACTTTTGATGCCCTCCTCGACAAAGCCCGAGCATACATGGACTACGAGGAGAGAGAAGCTGCCAACAGGGCCCAAGACTCCAGGGCTCGCGCTCCCAACAACAGTAGCAGCTCACGACAAGAGCCTCCTCCCCGACGTATCGGGGAGAAAAGGAAGGAAGATCGACCCCGGGAAGTCCGGGAACAAAGGGGCCCCTCCGGCCGTTTCACCGAGTACACTCCGCTCACGGCTTCCCGCGAGCGTATTTTGGCGGAGTGTGCCAGTACAGATTTCAGAGACGGTGGCGTCAAGCGTCCCCAACCTGCTCCCGCCAAGCCTGGGGCAGATAAAAATAAATATTGTCAATACCATAGGAGTCATGGTCATTTGACAGAAGACTGCGTCCACCTCAAGGACGCCATCGAAACCCTCATCAAGGGAGGGAGGCTCGCACAGTACAGGCGAAACGACGCTCCCCGTCGTGACGCCCATGAGACCAAGGAGCCCGAAGAAGATGCCCGACCATCAGACGAGTCGGTGCCTATCCAGACCGCCTTCTCAGTAACCAGGCCCGAGGATTTCGACGTTCCCGAGCTCCTGCAGGAGCCCCTGACAACACACAGCAGGTGGGAATATTTCCCCTCCGCCATGGTCATCAACGGGGGCGGGTTCAACGACCTCACCATCAATTCGGCCAAGAGGAAGTTGGACGAGCTGGTCGACATAGCTCCTCCACAAACTGTGACGTTCGAAAGGGTGAAGGGCAGGTCAGAGCCCATCACCTTCTACCTGGAAGAACTCCCCGGCGGAGCCCCGAACACAGTCATCCCCTTGCTGATAAGGGCAAAAATGGCCAATTTTGACGTGCATCGCATCCTGGTCGACGAAGGGAGTTCCGTCGACGTGATGTACAGCCAGCTGTTCCGGACCTTGCAGCTGGACGACTCACATCTCTCTCCGTATGTGGGTTCGGATCTTCAAGGCTTCAACGGCTCGACTTCCAAACCTTGGGGTTATGTCGAGCTCCTGGTTACGTTCGGAGAAGGAACAGCTACAAGACAGGTTAAGGTCCGCTTCCTCGTCATTGACTGCCTGTCTCTATACAATTGCATCTTGGGGAGACCGACTCTGGCGGAGTTGACAGCGGTGCCCTCGACTGTCCATCTGAAGATGAAGTTCTATACCAAAAGGGCACAGGTAGCCACCATCCAAGGAGACCCCGCCGCTGCCCGCAGGTGCTTCAACGCTGCTTCAAAGGGACGGGATACTGTCGACGTAGGGACCAGACCCACCAAGAGGACGAAGCAGGAGCCCGATAGAAAAACATCCCCCGAGGAAGAAGTCCAGAAGGCCCCACCTAAGGTCGACTTCATAGCCCTCGACGCTCGCTTCGATCAGGACGAGCCATCCAGCAGCGAGCAAATCCCACTCCGACCTATTCCGGACGGTGATTTTGAACTCGTTCCCCTCGGCACAGACCCGACCAAGGGAGTGAAGATTGGCAAAGACCTCCCCGACTTGGCCAGGAAGCAAATCAAGGCCTGTCTGCGCGAGAACGCTGATCTCTTCGCCTGGAGCGCTGCAGAGATGCCCGGACTCGACCCTGAGGTCGCCTGTCACCACCTCGCCATTGATCCAGCCGCCAAGGTCGTAGTACAACGTAGGCGTAGGCAGTCTCCAGAAAAAACGGAGGCTGCTGAAAAAGCTGTAAAAGACCTCCTAGAGGCAAATTTTATTTCTGAAGCCCGGTACTCCACCTGGCTGTCAAATGTTGTACTTGTTAAAAAGAATAATGGAAAATGGAGAATGTGTGTTGACTATACCGACCTCAACCGAGCTTGCCCGAAGGATGCTTTTCCTTTACCTAATATAGACATGCTGGTCGACAACTCGGCCGGCTACAAGACTTTGTCGTTCATGGACGCCTACTCGGGATATAACCAAATCCCAATGGCTCTGGGCGACAAACACTGCACGGTGTTCATGACCAGCTCGGGCAACTATTACTACAACGTAATGCCCTTCGGACTGAAGAACGCCGGAGCAACTTACCAACGTATGATGAACAAAGTGTTCAACAAACAGATTGGCGACATGCTCGAGGTATATATGGACGACATGATCGTCAAATCTCGAGCAGACACCGATCACGCAGCTCATCTCAAGACAGTCTTCGCCCAAGCAAGACAATGCAAGATGAGGTTCAACCCCGAGAAGTGCACGTTCGGGGTTAAGGTAGGAAAATTCCTTGGATTCTATCTAACAGAACGAGGGATTGAAGCCAACCTCGACAAATGTCGGGCATTCTCCGACCTCCCGACACCGACGTCGAAGAAGTCGATACAAATTATGAACGGCATGCTGACGTCACTATCCCGCTTCGTCGCGAAGTCCGCTCAGCACGCCCTCCCCTTCTTCAAACTCCTTCGAAAGGAAGCAACCTTTGAATGGAACGAGGAATGCGAGCACGCACTTCGCCATCTGAAGCAGAGCCTGTCTCAACCGCCCGTGTTGTCTCGACTAAACGACGGGGAATCGCTGTACTTATACTTAGCCGTTTCGAACGAAGCCATCAGCGCAGCCCTTGTCCGCGAGACCCCTGACGGGCAGAAACCTGTCTACTTCACGAGCAAAGCCTTACAAGGGCCCGAAAGCAGATATCAGCAGATATAAAAGGTTGCTCTGGCCCTCGTCAATGCTGCGAGGAGGCTCAGACACTACTTTCTAGCCCACACCATCATCGTGCGAACCGACCAGCCGGTGAGGCAGCTCCTGGGTCGGCCAGATATAGCGGGCAGGATGCTGAAGTGGTCCTTGGAACTCTCCGAGTTCGACATTCAGTACGAGAGCAGGAAGGCCCTGAAAGCACAAGCCTTGGCCGACTTCGTCGCGGAGATGACCACTCACGACCTTCCCCCGGGGAAGGAACACAAGTGGACCATCTTCGTCGACGGAGCCTCCAGCTCGTCCGGTAGCGGCGCAGGGATCCTCCTGGAAAACGAAGAAGGCGTAGTGATCGAGCACTCCTTGGTTCTCTCCTTCCCGACGTCAAATAACCAGGCAGAATACGAAGCCCTGCTCGCATGACTGAGACTAGCCGAGGACCTGGGAGCCCGCGAGGTTCAAATTTACACCGACTCCCAGCTCGTCGCCTCTCAAGTACAGGGAAGCTACCAGGCCAAAAATGACAACCTCATCGAGTATTTGAACTTAGTCAAAAAACACATGACAAAGTTCGTACGTGCAGAAATTTCTCATGTTCCCCGCGAGCAAAACACGAGGGCGGACATATTGTCCAAACTCGCGAGCACACGAAAGAAGGGCGGGAATAAATCCGTCATCCAGGAATCCCTGGCACGTCCGAGTATCGAACCACCCTCGATTACGGTCGAGATCCATGCCATCAGCGATGCCACGTCCTGGATGACCCCGGTTTATAATTTCCTGACAAAAGGAGAACTCCCGTCGAACCAGTCCGAAGCTTCCATAATCAAGCGACAAGCATGTTCCTATGTAGTTCTCGAGCAGAAACTGTACCGAAGAGGATTCTCCATTCCCCTCCTGAAATGCATCGACGAGTCCGCCATCCCCGACGTACTGCGGGAGATACACGAAGGGATTAATGCCCAGCACATGGGCGGTAAATCCTTGGCAAGGAAAGCCCTCCGAGCAGGATACTACTGGCCGACGATGCAACAGGACGCCAAGGAACACGTGAAAAAATGTGACAAGTGCCAGAAGTACGGGGATATACACCTCGCCCCCCCGCACGAGCTGAACACATTGTCGTCCCCATGGCCGTTTGCCTGGTGGGGCATGGACATCCTCGGGCCCTTCGTGCAAGGAACCTACCAGAACAAATTTCTAATCGTCGCCGTGGATTACTTCACGAAGTGGATCGAGGCCGAGGCACTCGCAAAAATCACCTCGCACAATATCCTCCGTTTCTACAAAAGAAACGTCCTCGCCAGGTTCGGAATTCCGTAGGCCCTGGTGACCGACAACGGTACCCAGTTCACCGACCACGGGTTCCGGGACTTCGTCACCAAACTTGGGACAAAACAACATTTCACATCGGTCGAGCACCCCCAAACCAACGGGCAAGCCGAAGCCGCGAACAGAGTCATCCTCCGAGGGCTCAAACGTCGACTCGGCGAAGCCAAAAGAGGATGGGTCGAGGAGCTCCACAGCGTCTTGTGGGCATACCGCACCACACCCCACTCAACGACGGGTGAAACACCATTCCGACTGACGTACGGCACCGAGGCTGTCATCCCGGTCGAAATCATGGAACCATCCCGACGAACGGAGGAACCCCTCGACGAAGAAATGAATGACGAAGCACTAAGGGATGAACTCGACCTTGTCGAGGAAATCCGATCGGGTGCAGCCCTGCGCGAAGCCACCCTAAAACAACGAGTGGCTCTGCGCCACAACGACAAGGTCATCAAGCGCGAGTTCGAAATAGGCAGTCTGGTATTACGCAGGAACCAGAAAGATTCCCGCGAAGGGAAGTTGGCCGCGAACTGGGAAGGACCTTACCGCGTCCACGGTACCACGGGTACCGGGGCGTACTACCTCGAGCAATTAGACGGAGAGCCATTACCACGACCCTGGAACGCTGCTAAGCTAAAGCAGTACTACAGTTAGAAACTACCAACACCTGGGACCCTCGACCAGCAGCACCCGCGCTTGGTCAACGAGGAAAAACGTCCAATTTCGTATAAGGCTAAGGTACAAGCCCGACATACGGCCAAAATGGCACAACATCGCGCGGTAAACGATGACGATCGATAGTGCCTGACGTGGACAGCTATACCGAGCCCCATCGTCGTTGTACCCATAAGGCAGAACACCCAGCTCGCGATGGGTAGTTCACGCCAAGGGCGAATAGTCCCTAACGGGCTCCACGCCCGACTGAGCAACTTCGCTCCGAAATGCCCAACATTCCATCAAGAATAACGGGCCATCTAAAAGGGTCAAAGGAAAATCTCTCCCCTCGAGCACAGCACTTAGGTGACTCTGGCCAGCGAAATAGGGCCGGGCACGCATACAAACGGAGGCGGGCAGACTCGCTCGCCAAATCAAAGCCACTTACGGGCACTCCTCGGGCCCATGACTTAGGCTAAAAATTCATGCAAATATATGATTTCAAACAAGGGCAAAACATCCAAAATGTAAAACAGCATTGATATAAATGCCCGAAGGCGATAAAACAATTATAAACCGACCAAGAAGGCCAGCGATGTTTATAACATACAACAAACGGGCATGCAGGCCCAAAGAATACAAATGTCAAGGGCACGCAGGCCCGCTATCCTAGTCAGGTCTCCCCAGAACTATCATTGTCAGCGCTTGGAGAGTCGGGCGGAGGAATGATCACGCCATCCACGATCTGATGTGTGTGGCCGATACCCTCAGTGACCAGGCCAGGGTTTAGCAAGGAGAGTTGACCGACCGTGGAGTTGAACCCATCCTCCAGGGCACCGACACAATCTGCCTCGAGGAGCCGGATATGGGCGACCAGCTCCAATCGACTCTTCAAAGCCACTATGTCCTCGGGCTCATCCTCGGCAGGTTGCATTGCAGCATTCATTTCCTCGATCTGCTGGGCCAAACGTTCGACTTCGGCCCCCAGACGATCCCTGTCTGCCCGAAGAAGCTCCCCCTCCTCGGCCAACTTCCCCGACTTCTCCTTCTCCAGGGTCAACATCTCCCTCTCAGCATCGAGCATCGCAGTCTGCTCGCGGAACATCCCCTCGGAGCGTTCCAGAGCGACCTTCAACTTCCGCGAGCTCGAGGTCAGGGCCGCCTTCTCCTGCTCGAGTTCTTCAACACGGGCAGGATCCCCTCCATCCTCGGATAGCACCAAAGCCATCTCGGCCATTTTTACCAGCCCGTCCATGCTGGCGGCCAGATGCGCCTTCCGGTCCTCTTTACTCATCCTTTTTATGGCTGCAGCTTCGTCGGCAATCACTGTCAGAGGGAATCTCTCGAAAAAGCCCGCCTCTTCGAAGCAAGGGGGGAAGGCGAAGGATTTAACAGCACCGGCGTCCTCGCCAACAGTCGGACCACTTTCCACCCGGGTCCTCTTCCTCTGTATCAAGACGGCACTAGGGTCGATCTCTTCAACTTCTGGGGTCCCATCCGACGCGGCCCCCGAGCTTGACGGCGAGTCCACCCTCACCGGCTGAGGAGCATTTGGACTGGGTGGTGGACCCATCCTCGCCGCCTGTGGGGCCTTCACGACCCTCCTGCCTCGCCTCTGGTCGCAGGATAATTTCAAGAGCCTTTCATGTCGACCAGCCATCGAACCTGCACAAAATAAAAGTTAGGTCAGTATCGAGCAAACTTCATAAATAAATGACGAATAAAGAAATTCAAGCAACAAACAACCTAACAGGCGGGCAGCCTGCCTGTATGTCGGGCACTCCACGAGCGCCTTGGTATCAATCGGACGGGACTCGAACGTTGGGTAACCATCCTTGTCCAAGATATCATCCCCTTCCCACGTAACCCACCGGGCAGGATGAAAGCTATCAACAAATCGGCAAAGTGCGGCGTACGCCTCCTCATCTTCCGTGCACATGTCCCCGACGGCGGTATGGTAATAACCCGTCCCATGCTCGTAATGTCGGGACATCCAGTGCACAGGGACTTTAGCCGTACGGCCCAACACAGGGTTCCCATCGTCGCCCAGAACTGCCTCCCCGTCCTCGTCGCTCACCGGCTCCTCCTCCTCGAAAAGAGAATTTAAAGCAGAGGTGGTAACTGGCCGCACCACGTACCACTTGTCTTTAAAACCCCTCACGGAGTCCATATACATTTTAAAGAGTCTCATCGACTGCTTCAGGGAGACCCAGCTATGTTTCCCTCCTCGGGACTGGCGCTGCAGGTGAAATATCCGGAAGAAAAGCGGTATGGTCGCCCCGATCCTCAGGTAGCGACACGTCAACTCAAATGCCCGGATGAAGGCGAGAGAGTTTGGATGTAGCTGGGACGGGGCCAGCTCCAGGTGAGTGAAGACCCCGGCCTGGAAATCAGTGAAGGGCAGCCGCAGCCCTAGATCTTTGAACGCGATCTCATACATCGCGAAGCTGTATTCCGGATAAACCGAGCAGATCCTTGCACGGGATGACGGGCGCATGACTACGAAGTTCTTTTGGAAGTCGGGCTGACCCTGGCCCGCTTCGATGACAGCATACGGATCCCGGTCGCTCCGACTGTAGACCGACGCGATCCCTCGGGGCTCGACGCCCACCAATCCAGCAACGGGTCGTTCACAGTATCAATCAGGTTGACCGACTCGTCGGCGCTTTGTTCTTCACGATCGTGACGCCCGGAGGTGCTCGACTCGTTCGCCATGGTTACCTGCAGACCACGGAAAACCAGTCAATTGGGCACGAAGCTATATGCTCGACAAATCACGTCGCCCCATTCACGACAACGTAGTCTGTTTCCACGAATGGTTTCCTCCACGACATCCTGAAACTCGGTGTTCTTCCTCAAACCAACTACGCGATCACTCTCCAACATGTCGACCCAAGGTATGAACATGGCGAGCCACACCATGAGGACCACGGCCAGGACCATGAACATACCGGGCGCGATCATGAATCAGGCGCCCTGGATCATGAAGACCCCGGGCAGCGATGAAGTTTATCGCCTAAAACTATGAACACGCCGGCCACAAACATGCGTTTGCCGGTCCTAGTCATGAACATGTCGGGCTAAGTATGAGTTTACCGGGCTAATCCCACGCGCACGACCCTAAAACATCTACAAACGCCAGAAATCATGCATTCTAAACAAGAAAATGAAGAAGATAGACCACTTACTTGAATCAAAGAGTAGGATTTGGCTACGGAGTAGAAGAATCGGTGACAGAAAGTCGTAACTGGAGAAGATCTGGAAGAGCAGCAGCAGAGAGAGCGCAGGGAATAAAAGCGTGTTATGGGGCCCAAGGTTCCTATTTATAGTGATGACGTGGAATACCAAACGTCACTTCAGGCAACCACAGACTCCCTCTCCTCGACGCGCTACGCCCAACGCAATGATGACCCTATCCCCATAGGGTGGCGGCACAGTTCCCGAAAGATACCTCGTATGCTCGACAGACGCGCCCGGTAAGGATCCTCCGCGCATCCACCACCGAAGATGTCTCCGAGCACGACACTAGGAGGCCCTCGAGGGCCCACACCTCTGTCCCGGGCACGAGACCTCGACGAAGAAACGACTTGAGTTCAAGTCATGGCTCCTCGCAAAGGAACCACGACTTGGGGGGCTCCTATTCTGGACTGGGCCCGACAGGCCCAAAAGCATTGCAAAGGCCCAATCCAAATGGACTTACAAAGGCCATGCCGACCAAAGAGTGAGGCCGTGCCCGACGCACAGTCGCTGGCTCGACGATACGCCTCCAGCTCGACATGAGGTGGTCCAGCACCACGGTCTGAGGTCCAGCTCGACGTTACCTCGAGCACTCCAGCTAGGGCAGACTCAGTCCACCATTCCCCCAACGATACTCCGAAAAGACCGCGTCTCCGTCCGCCCGCACTTCACGCAGAACATCCAGGAAGGGGACCACGTGCGGGTCCCCACTACCCACGTAGAACCTGGCAGTTCCTCCATTGGGCCAAACCTGCCCGGCCCAATGAAGGAACCTTGGCCCAGCGCTTGGGGCTATAAATACCCTCTGCTTCCAGAGGGTCAGGTATTCATCATTCTAACCTTACACTTGCTATTATCTGCTCGTACTCCTACTTACTTCAGCATCAGAGTGCCTTGCAGGTACCCCCCCCCCCCCCCCCACCTCGTTCAAAAAAGCCTTCTGCTCGGAGCCAGCCGTGACGGTCCATTTCTGATCAGGTCAGATCACTATCTTTTCTGTGTCAAATGAAACTGATCAATATGTGATAAATTTTAAAGACAAGACATGTGCATGTAAGAGATGAGATTTATCTAGGATACTTTGTGTATATGTTATTTGTCACGTGTTGTTTAATAGCAACAACTTAGAAGATTTTGTCACATGTAAGAAATGAAACTGTGTTTTACAATTTGTAGGAAAATTACCTTTGTGGACTGTTACAACAACATCATTTTGCGGAATGGACCTGAATTTTCTTCTGTTTTGTCGGAACATTTGAATTCGAGTCCAAAAGATTTTGTTTGTAATCAAATATTATAAAAATTACTGTTATTTTATTTTTATTTTTTAAGTGATCAAATATTACGAAAACACTTCTTTTTACATTGGTAAAGTTTTTTTTATTGTCACGCTAGTCATTTTTATGCCACATCAATGTTGACTTAATTTTTTTAATGCCGCATAAGTGAAGTTTAATCTACATGTCACTTGATGACTATCAAATGTAAAAGAAGTTAAACTTTAGGCGTTAAAATTAAACAATTAAAATTTGAGGGGTTAAAATCAAACAATTAGAAAATTTGAGGGGCTAAAATTACATTTAAGCCTTTTTTTAACATGTCAACTTTAACAACAACAAACAAATGTGAAAGTAATGTTACTATATTGATTTTTTTAACACCGAAAAACACTTAATAAATAATTATTGATTTAATTTAAATTATTACTATTTAGATTTTAAAATACTAATTAAATTGATTATATTTAATTTTTATAATTAATTACATGCATTCACTTTTCCTCGTCATTTTTATCATAATATGATATCCTTTCTCCATGTTCTGATCCTCATTGTCTTGTTTGTTATTATAATTCCTCATTTTTCACTCTTTTTTTATTTTATTATCTCCACTCATTAAATTGAAGATGAATCCCTAAAAAATTAAGAATAAGAAACCACAAACCCAAGAACCAAATAATGTTAAAATTAAAACAATAATTAAGAAGCTTCAATCTAAATCTCCCCCTTCTGATGTTTATAGTTCCTGAGGCTGAATTCTACATGATCTTCACTTGATTTTGAATCGGTTCACCTTCCCAAATCTAAAACTTGCTCCAAGCCTCTGGTCGAAGCGGTCTTCACTCAACCCTACAAAAAGTCCCTTGTCCGAGCTCTTAATCTGACTGAAGGAACCAGAAAATCAAACTTTGTTTGTAGCAAATTTTACTCAGTTTTACTAAAGTCTTCATTGGAGAAGAAAATCTTTCTTTTTTTCTTTTATATGGATTGTCAATTCGAGCTACACCTCCACAACTTGATTCTTGGTCAGAAACCCAAACTTCATAAAACATTAGCACTTAATAACCTCCTCTCACTAGATCTCACACTCTGTCATAGTTGAGATGCAACCACTAAGAATGGTAATTCTAATAGAGGTTGAAGATAATGAATGATTTCAGAGGAAATCTAAAGTTGTGAAAAGTGTTCTCGAAAAAGTTATTTCATAGTTTTAAAGATTTTCAAAGCTATATTAGCTAGAGAAATTTTTTTAATTTGTATATGTGTTGGAGATAATGCACTAAAAATGAGTAAGATGATCCACTTATGATTCAAGTCAAAAGCAAAGATTATGATTTGAGTCAAATGATAAAATGATTTGAATCAAGAATATAAAAAACTAGATGTTACACCTTTGATTGGGTCAAGGAATTCCATGATTCGAATCACACAGCCAGACGCGAAATCCAAAAATTAAATCTCAACCATGATTTGAAAAAGGATTTCATGTGATTCAAATCAAGCTCACACATTATTTGAATAAGGGGATCTCATGATTCGAAACAGTCTCAAAGAGGAAAATCCTCATTTTTCCTATTTATGTCATGATTCGAATCACACTTCTAAAATTGATATTTTAGAAAAGTGAATTATTCATAATTGAATAGAGAATTAGTCAAATTAGAATTATGTATTCATGAGTTTCTTGATCCAAACTTTTGACTTATTGACTTGAACCATTTTGAATTGACTTTAGACACAAGGTTTTAACTTATGCATGCAAAATACAATTCAGCAAAAAAATAAGTCAAGTCTAAGAGATGTGCAATGATCTAACTAAGAGGAGACTTAATCACTAAAATAATAAATTAAATGATAACCAATAAGACAAGTAACAAAATTCAAAGCAACAAACCCTAGAAGAGCAAAACAACTCCAGTTAAGAGGTAACTAAGTATGGTTTTTCCCTTACATGGCTTCTACGTTAAATATAACCAACTTAAATGTGTTTCTTTTTTTCATTTATGTATGCCATTAAGTTTAAAAATGAGGCTTACCATACACTCACATTTTAATATTCTTGCATCCTGAAAGCAAATATCTGAGGTCGTCCGACATTGATAACATAATATGTGTAGAGATACCAAACCCTCATATACATCCTACTTTATACAACTTAGTCAAGTCAAATATGATCCATGGTCAGTGTGGTCTTTCACATTCGTCCTCACCATGTATGAAGAATAGGAAATGGTCTAAGTTTTATCCCAAAAAGTTTGTCGAGGAAATTATTCTTGATTCAGAAGGTTATCCTCTTTATCGAAGAAGATCCAATACAAATGTTATTCACAAAAATGGAATTGCTTTGGACAATAGGCATGTTGTACCATATAATACGTGTTTGCTCTTGAAATACCATGCCCATTTCAATATGGAGTGGTGTAACCAAAGTACATCAATCAAGTACCTTTTCAAATACATACACAAGGGGTATGACTGAATCACAGCAAGTGTTGTTCCTTCAAAATCCAACTCCTCGAACAATCAAGAAACAATTGATGAGATCAAACAATACTTATATAGTAGGTATATATCTCCAAGTGAAACATGTTAGCAAATTTTTTATTACAATATCCATGGATGCAAACCTTCTGTTGAGCACGTGTTCTTCTATCTCACTGGTTAGAAACCTCTATACTACACAAACCATGCAAGAATGGAAAGTATTTTAGAAAAAGTAAGTGTCCTCGAATCAATGTTTTCATCATGGATGGTGGCAAATGGGAAGTATGAAGAAGCACGATTATTGACATATGATGAATTTGTGACAAGGTTTGTTTATGAAAAAAGGAAAAGAATGTGGAAGAAGTTATTTTCTTATGGTTTGACATATAGTGGTTTTGTCTATCTGGAGGTCTAAGAATGAATTTGCTTTTACAGATACTCCTATAAACATGAAGGTTCTAGAAGACGCATGCATCACTCTGGATTGGAAATGGTACTTTGGAAAGTTTTAAAACACCTCTTGCCTTTTCTCTAGTTAGCCTACGAATCCTATCATGTTTATGAGTCTTTAGCATATCGAGCGGTTTTGGTCTGCTTCCTAGGTCTTGGAGAGCCTTCACTCCCTTTTTGGGTTGATTGTGTTTCTATTGATGTTCTTTTCCTATGTGTTAAGTCCTTGTTGGTCTTCTCATGATGGAAGGTTAAAGGTCTTTGTCATAAGTTGTTTTGTTCCTCTATTTGCAAGGCATCATTTTCTAGTGCTATGTTATATGGACTGAGTGTGGCTTTTGCTTTTTGAGTGACTATTATTTTGGTTCTTAGTTGTTTTGGCATAACAAGGTAATCCTTGTGCCTTTTTGCTATTGTTTTGTAATTCTATTAGATTCCTGTGAGTTTTTTTGCTCTCTTTGTTTTTTAGGGATGCTTTTATCTATATAAATATAATTAACTTTAAAAAAATGAAATTCTCATGTTTCAAAAATATTTATATTAAGAGACAAATTCAAATAAATCTCGTATCTTACTTGAGATCAAAATTCAAATGTTGGGTGTAAAAGAAGGTGGATCATGGGTCATAACTTATGTTAAACCTAACACCCTCATACTTTTTCATATTGACAAAAACACCCTCTCCATTATTGACTCATCTCAAATTTACGATTGACAAAAAAATCATTCTCAAAGAATGAGTAAAATACAAAAAATTTGGTAGTATATTTTAAAAATTAAATATATTTTTTGCTGACCCAAGAGAAAAAATCACATTTTTACCGAATTTTAAAAAAACTGATATGAGTTTTTATCGAAATTTTAAGAAGCCGATATGATTTTTTAAACCATTTTTATATAAAAAGGTAAAATTTTAATATCCTAGATATTTTAAAACATTAAAATATTTCCAATATCTTTTGAATCTGGTATACTGGATTTTTTAGCCCACCGCTAACAAATACAGTAGTTCAATTCAACATGCTCTCCTTATGTGCGCTTTAGATGAATGGTTCAACTATAGATTTTACCTAGTTATTCACCTTTGACTTTATATGTTTTACTTACATGTTTTTTATATTTTGAAAATTTTAATTGAGTTATGGTATCTCTAGCATAAATCATTCATTATATTTTTTAATCGATAGATATTTCCCTTCCAGACCGAAGTTTTATTATGGGCACTTTTGGGAGACAACATGGTATTATTATTGTTATTGTTTGTTCTGGTACATCAAATGGGGAAAAAGGGAGGAAAGATAAATTAATTATGAGTTATGAGAGAGGAAGAAACTTCAAGAACCATAATTCCTCTCAAGGCACTTGTGTCCATTTATGTTAAGATTTATGTCAAGCGGTATTAGTTGGAATGTAACACTTAGACGAGGTATATTCACAATCATGAACTAGCTACATATTTAATGGATCGTGACATGTTAGGTTATTTAAAACCTCATGAAAAGCAGTTTGTGAATGAAATGACAAAATACAACATGGCGTCGAGGTTTATAGTTTCCGTTTTGAAAGATAAAGATCCTAATAACTTGACGAGTACAATGCAAGTGTATAAGGAAATATCTACATATTGGTCTATCATTAGAGGTCTATTCACGTAAATGCAACATTTGTTGAAAGTAATTCATGATGAGAAATATATGTGTTGGACCAAAAATAGGGCGAAATCAGATGTTATTGTTGAAATAATCTAAACACATCATAAGTCTACGAAGTTGTTGAACATGTTTCCTTTGGTGTTGATCTTTAACATGTACCGACTCCCACCACTTGAGATCATTGGTTTCACGTCAATGAAGTTAACTTTTTCGGTTGGATTTGCCTACTTGGAACATGAAAGGGAGGAAAATTTCACATGGGTGTTTGAGAAGTTGGAGGAGTTGTTGACATATGAAAAGTTGCTTCCAAGGGACATGTAACAAATCAGGAACTTGCCCCGATGAATGCCATGGAAGTTGCATTTCCATTCTAATTTCATATGTTATGTGTATTCCATATTTCAAAAAGTGTTTGTTCAAAGTACAAGAAGTACGTTGAATCTAATTGGAAAGAACATGTTATGGATCTATGGAACAAAGTCATGTATTCAAATAGTGAGTTTGAGTTTGAGCACCACTTGCAGTATTTTGAGGTAGTATATGTTGATATACATTCATTTGTTGAGTATGTGCAGCGAATATGGATGATACCCTATAAATAAAAGTTTGTTGCTGCATGGACTAATCCATTCACCCATTTAGGGAACACGACAACAAACAGGTACGTCCTTGCGAGTTTGAATTTACTATGCAATTATTTATCAATTTATTTATTACATATTTCTCTATTAAAAATCATTTCAAAAAGTGTTCCCGATATTAAGCGTTAGTATAACATTTGATTTTACTCGAGATTGCACAATTTTGTATTAAGATAATGTATACAACACATTACTAAGGAGTTGGAAAAGGCAAAAATAGTTGGTTCTGATAAAGTTGCATGTGATTACTTCATTAGGATAACACATTAGTTACCTTGTGTGTGTGAACTTTTAAGTCTTCAAATAAAATGTTATTGTGTTCCATTATAATCCATTCATATGTTTTGGAAGAAATTACACATTGAAGAGCATGAAGTCATTGAAGAGAAGAGTGGAACACAATTGGACTTAGAAGAAGAATATGAAGAGTTAAAGAGGTATTTTAGCACCTTGGATATTGTTGGCCCAAGGGTGATAAAGAAAAAATTGTTTGAACATACATATCCATGCATAACTTCCATGTCTTCACCACTAGTGAAATATAAGCCAAAAAAAGGAGTTAAGAAGAGAAAAAAGGGGAAAGAGAGTGACGTGCATCATGATAATTCATATTAGGAGTATGTTAAGGCCTCACAGGGAAGTTAGACGTCGAAGAGTTCATTAGTAAAGCTCCATTAAGTTAATTTCCTATCAAGTCATCAAGACATCTTTACTTATCTTAGTTTACTATTTTCTTACATGACTACATTGAAAATATTATAGATATGAAGCTTGATGGAACTTGTGGTTTTCTTGCTATATATTAGATCTTTACTTTGATGGATCAAAGAGTGTCCTTAGTTTATACACAATTAAATGGTAGGATTTATCTAAACAATCAATTGTATTCCAATGTGTTATATGACAGAATCTCAGAAGTTACGAGTTCATTGCGAATATTTAGCTTTGGAGTTCAAGATCGTGAGAAATGGATGACGATTCATGATATGGGTTACCATATTTATTTTAGATACTATGTGATATTGGTCTCATTTTCTAGTAACTTTAACATCACTTTTTTCCACTTGTGATTTTTCCATCTATGATTGCGAGTAGACATAAAATGACTGTAGTTGGTTTTGTTAACAAAACTCATTGGGTTCACGTAAAGTTAAAACCTGATTATCCATTTCCTCCTGTCACTGATTGTTGGAGACAGAACTACAATGAAGGTTTAAGAGCGCGGGAAATAACATATGTATGATATATAAAGCATTGGGAAAAAGAAGTTAGGAAGTTAACATAATTTATTTTGTATTGATGTATAGTTGCAATTATATGTATATATTTTATCGAGTTATGATTATACCGACACTTTTGTATGTTAAGTCATGTTATATAACTTTGGTTCATGATAAGTTATGTTAAGATATGTTAATTTATGTTTATATTGTACTACTAGTAAAATACTCGTGCTACCACACGAGTTCCATATGGATTCGCATTACGCGCCGCGATGTCCCATTTGTCAATTTTGAATTTCTTTTTTGGAGATTTTAAACACTCACAAAATTATAAACAATAAAATGCACCAATCGTTATGCATTGATCCAAAAAGATACATTTAAAAATAATGGTTTGTAACTTATCTCTCAACAAACAAAACAATAAAAAGAAGACGTGTTTAAACAAATGATAGTATATCTTTAAACAAACATAATTTGTGACTTTAACATCAAACTTCATTTGTGCAACAATAAGGTCATGACTTATTTTTCCATCCTACAAAAGCATGAAAAAATATATCATAATGGATCCAATATCCAAAATGCAAAATTCACAACCAAAGATACATTAATATTGGTTGTAATCAAACATGATGCATTCTCTTTCTTGTGTATTAAGATTTTCAAATGACTATTGCTCTTAACTCTTGAAATTGCAACATATAATTGACCATTATTAAAAACAGGAGTAGGAAAATACAATCCTACACTATCAAGTGATTGACCTTGGAATTTATTGATTGTCATTGTGTATAAGACAATGATTAGGAATTGTCTCCTCATCATTTAATCCTATAAATTAAAATTGCATGCATTGATTTAGGTGTCCCTATTAATTCCATAATACATATTGAAAACATGTTTTATTAATTACCATCAAAATAATTATGAGTAATCAGCAACACCTATTCATTATCCAATGAAAATAAAGTTTATTGTGGTATATAGTACAATGTAGCAGGTAGGAATATTGATATCAAATATCACCTTTATAAGTTTTTCCATATGTTATGAAGCAAAGTGGTTTGTAGCTATTTCTAAACTTTAAGGTCAAATTGACCATTACAAAAAGTCTAAATAAGATGTAACATACATGCAATTTAAATAGATGTAATATTTTACACATCCTCATAGTCCCCCTGAAAAAATCACATACTTAACAATTGAAACAATTGTCTCAATGTCTTCTTAAAGCAGGTTAGATACCAAACTTATGGTTGTTAAACAATTTTATGTTTTGTCTGACATTCATCAGATTGTGTGATATTAAATGTTTTTAACATATAGTGTTTCATCTTTTGACACAGAGGAAATCATGGAAATAATAGGGGGGATGAGGAAGGAAGTGGACCAACCACAAACTCCAAGTGATGTTCAAGCTGATGCTTTGTTCCATAAAATCAATGACAATAAGGAGAATGTAGCAAATGGTGTTATACAATAGGATAATGTAGACCAGGGCAATGCAGAACAGATGAATCCTAATGTAGAAGAATTGACCGCAGATTTGTATTAGGAAAAATAGATCACAAGGGAATTAAAAGGATGAAAGAAATGTTTTGGTGATAGTTTATATAACACATTACATAGAATTTTCCATTTATATCTTTTTCATTTTAGTATAATATTCATTTTGATTAACGGTAAATTGACCAAACTTTAAAATCTATAGCATTTTTCAGTTGAGATTGTTAATTGGGGTCTACCTTTGTACCAGACTACCCTAACCTCGGCGGACCTTGACCATATGACACTCCATAATTGTTAGATTCTCAAAGGAAATATACCACAAATGGAGAAGTACCTTGGCTATGGTTGGTATGAGTATGCAAAGTCAAAAAAGTTTAAGGTTAGCGATCTCTTGCTATTTCATTACCGCTCTGCTCCACATATGTTGTATGTTAGGCCGCTGAGACAACCAAGAAGGAAGAATGCTAGAAGGAATGAGCGAGGGTTTAGAGTATGTTTTTCTATGTATTTTGGATGTTTGAATGTTTAGTTTAAGGAAAAGTTATTCTATGGTTATGTCATTAGTTTTCAGATTTCAAGTTGAAGTTAATGTTTATGTTTCCCTTATTATGCAATATCAGTAAAATGAATGAAAATTTTCATTAAAATTTCTTTTATTTCAAGTGTTTAAATATTTATTTTAGATAATAAAAGTAGAATTCCCATATGTATTGGTTATCAACCTGTTTTTACTAATGCTACACCTAAGCTTGGTAAAACATTCATGATAACAATGATAAAACAATCATAAGCACTTGAAAAACTATGTTGAATCATATACAAAAGATTGTTATAATTTATGAAACACCTTAATACGAAGCTTGGGGTTGCATCATGCTTGTGGTTAAACATGATTAAGTCTCAATTCATCGAGTTTGTTTTAGATACATAATGATAGAACTTTTGGCATATAAGTAGCAGTTGAAATTCAATAGGTGCAATATCTAAGGTTGCACGATCAATTATAGACTAATTAAGCAAACAAACATTAAATGGGTGTTAAAATTCAAAAAAGTCTATTAGGTGAGGTAGATATTAACAAATAAATCAATTTGAAAGGTAAACCTTTAGTGATTGATAGTAGCAACATGAAAAAAGACATTAGTTATTGAGATGTTCTTATTATAAATTAGATTAATTTCTAACTCGGTGTTGAAAATACATGTGGTAAATAGCACCAAAAATCCATAAGTTGGATTTTGAAATAATCCATGCAAAACTGAGTATTTGTCTATGTCAAGGTGGATATCAACACATATAAAAATTGGTGTTAACATTCAGTTGTGAAGATCTATTAGGTGTTAACTTCGATTTGTTTGCTAGTTCCTTGTTGTCATATGGTAATATGTATAAAGAAACTTGTATTCATATTACAAAATGAACCAAATATATGACATCATGACAAGTTATGGCAAATCTTTCAATTCCAAAGTAAACCATGAAAGTACATAAGGGATGTTTATAACTCATTTTAAAAATAAGACTCATTATACATATGTAAAGATATCACTCAATCTACGAATTTCAAAGTAAAATATAAATGATAACCAAATGTAGTCACAACATTCAATTAACAAAAACATATGCAAAGTTATGATAGACATGTCAACGCATCACTGAATCTATCAATTTCAAGGTAAAACAGGAATGGACATATGAAAGTTTCTTATAATAAAATATTTATAGCATAGAAAATAAGTCTTAAGTTACAAAAACTTAATTTTGCAAACACATTTTAAAATACAACTAAGAACAACAATATATATATGACAACATGACAGGTTATGGAAAACCATTCAATTTCAAAGTAAGCCATGACAGTACATAAATGAATGTTAGACAAAAATCCATAGCATACGATGAGTTATATTATATAAGATAATATATATATGATAAAACAACCACTCGTCTTTAAACTTCCTCTTAATCTCATTTATGCTAACATCATTGATTATTAACTTTGTTTCATTCCATAGGTGGGAAATAATCAAAGGAAAACTTCCTATAAATTTGTACATGAACATATTATAGTTAAAATATATTAGAAATAACGAAAATCATTGTATTAATATAGTGTTTTCCGAATAGCTAACATGAATACCCTCAACTCTCTTGATTCATGCATTGTGTAATAGTACAATTGTATGATTATGTTCATTCTTATTGTTGTAATAATTACAAAGTTGTGATGCAAGCTTATTCTAAAGAGTACAATGAACCACAAACCTAATACAATAAAAGAATAAAGCAAACATGCTTATAGTTAAACAAATATTACAATGAAAAACAGATCTAATACACTAAAAGAATAGAGCATATAAATGCTTATAGTTAAATAATCCAACAAAAATTTAATCATACCATAATGTAATATTCATAAAATTATTAAATAAACAAACGATAATGTAATATTTATAAAATTATTAAATACTAACATGAATAATGTGGGAATACCTCATATCTGTTATAATAAAGACAACTTTGTTATTGTTATTTGTAGCATTCAATTGGGTATGGATAATTTCTACACTCCTCTAATCACATCTACAGAAAAATCAAATAATTAAAGAAAGTAAACAAATTTGAACTAACAACAAGTAAAAACAACAATATTAACTCAAACGATAACTAACTAAGAATTTAGGTTGAAACTTTCCCGCAAGTATATCAGGCAAGCTTATTAAGGTCAAATGGTCCATAGGAATAGCAAGCAAATCTGAAATTTTTGCAGAAGATGCACCATAAAATATCAACTAGAAGTTATGAGTGATTGCTTTGAATTAGAAATCATTTTTAACAATCTTGAAGTTTTGCATGATGTATGTTTTTCCAATAATAAGAGTATCCTTATGCTTTTTAATCAAATGTGCTGGTATAATAACTTATATCATGTTACACTGGTAAATAAAAAAATAGAATACACGACATGAGACACGAAGAAGGTTATTATTTGAAATCAGATATAATTAGTAATTGTAAGGAGAGATAAAACAGATACCTTTGTATCAATTATAACCATTTCCAAGTGCTCTTTGTTAGACATGTTTGTTACAAACCACATATCTCTAATCCTAACAACAATCTTCCATAAATCTTTTGAGTCATTGATATCCCCCTAATATCTTCAATTGGACGTGCCACTAGCTGCAACGATAACACCACTTTCACAATATTTCTAACTTAATTCAAAATGAATAACAATATGGACAAAGAAATGATTAAAAACGAACAACAATCAGGTCAAAGAAATAACACGTGAAAGTAATTGCAAATAGCATAACGTCAATTCACATGCGTGATACAAAACATACTATGATGAAGAATGCAGAACAACGAGTTGATATAAAAGGAAAAACGAAAGCTTAATACTTAATATGCTTCAACTTCGTGCAAATGATGCAGCGTGACCTTCAGTCTTCCACTCCTTCACGTTTATAATAATGACGCTGATAAAAAGTAATTCATGATTTTAGGAGAGAGTGTTTAAATATTGACTGTTAGTGTATTTTCGTTTTATCATTGGTTCTGACAGTTGACTTCTCAATCAATGTATAAAGTATAGTGAAAAAATTATTTGAAATGGAAAATAAATCGTGAGCTTTTGAAATATGCACAAAATTTTGTATAGTTAATAATTATCAATAATAAAAATAAAGGATAAATAGTGGTAATTTAGTGTTAAAGAAATACTAATTAAGGATAATATAATTAGTCAAAATTAACCTTCAAAATCAATTAATTTATACTTAAATAAAAAATAGTGATTATGGAAAATCCAGAGCCTAACATTTTATTAGATAAATATTAGATTATTATGTTAATGATGTCAAAAATATAGTTAAAAAAAAAAGCCAAAAGAAAATAAAGCAAATTGCTACCTATCATATTTTTAAAAAACCCAGTAATTCAAAATATCTAGTACCCAAATTGAAGGTGTTATCGAATTTCTTAAATATCTAATAAATCTAAATACCGAAGTTTTAAAATTTTTAGTAAAAAATATTCAAACAATTGATTTATATTGGTTTTTTCTTAAAATCTGATAAAAACACATAATTTTTTATATGGACATTTTAATAAATTTGGTAAAATTTCATGAATTATTCCAAAAAATTGGATAACAGAACAAAAATTCGATAAAATTTTTGAAAAAATAGGCAAAAAAAAACAAGAATTTTTGTAAAAATCTGGTATATTGAACCAAATATCTGAACAAACATATTTTTTTTTAAATTAAAAAAACTTGACTTTATTAATAAGAATAAAAATATATATAATATTTTTACACTCTCAATCAATTAAGTGCATGTATTCCGTCAAATCACATTTTTAATTTTAGGGTTAATGAATTTGTTGGTTCTTCTAAATATCTCAAACTTTGTTTATAGTCCCTCTAAAATTTTTCTTCAAGCATGATCCTCTTAAAAATTTTAAATTTAACTTTTGGTTCCTCATGAAAAAATTGTAGTTAAAATGATTTCTAATTTCGTTGCTAAATTAAAAATCATCGCTAAAACTGTCGTTAAATTGTAAAAACCGTTACTAAATTACAGGAGAGATCAAAAGTTAAATTTTAAATTTTTAGAAGGATCATTATTTAAATTTTTTTTTTAAAAAGACTGAAAACAAAATTTAAGATATTTAAAGAAACCACAAAATTCATTAATCCTTAATTTTAAAACACTTACATGACATTTACACTAACATCTCTTTATTAACTTAGAAATATTTTGATAAAATTGTAGGCAATGTTGGGGGTGCTAAGTATAATAATCAATGTGCCAGGTAAAACCGGAGATTAGAGTCCAGTTCTAAAATTAGTTTATACTCGGCCCAAGTTAACATAACAGTTTTTACTTTTCAGTCCTTCGCCATCTCTCATCTCTCTCATCTGAGTCCGAAGCAAGCTACCGGAGAGGAACAGAGAGAGAGATCGATCGATCGATCGCAATTCATCACATCACACCAAAACGAAGAAATTAGAACAGAAAAAACCCGTCGATCGTTTCCGTAGCTGAAACGAATCGAACCGAACGAGCAAAGATGTTACCAACCGCAACCAAAGGACGCTCTTCTTCCTCCTTATCTTCATCCTCTTCCAGACCTAATTCCACTCTTCTTCCTTACCTCCGTAGAATTATCAAGGTACCGATCTTTTCATTTCCGCATCTTTTTCGTTGATTTCGCTAAGATCCAATGCCGTTGAACTCTGGGGCAATGCAATGGCATCCATTATCCGTATAGTGTAAGATTATAAACCTTAGGATTTGATTAATCCCTAATAGTTGCTTGGAATGTTTGAAACTCGGAAGTGATAGTGAGTTAATCAAGTTTTTAGATCAGGCGAAATTCATGATTAGTTGATTTTTTTTTTTTTTTTGCTGTTTCGGTTGAGACTTTGATATTTTGGATTATATTGCTTTGATTGGTATGTATGTGTGTTTGTGGTCGATGGTGTGTTTTGGATGGTGCTGAAAATGAAAGATGTAAAGAGAAGTGAAAAACATAATGTAGAGGTGAAGAGGTAAAGATATAAAGAGAAGAGAGAACTTGGAAACAGAAAGTGGGAGTTACATGGAAAATAAAGAAAAAACATAATGTAGAGGTGAGAAATATAATAGCAGCCTAAGGCTATGTTTGGATATCATAAAATGAACGTAGCAGAATGGAACGAAGCGGAGTGAAATGTAGCAGAATAGAACGGAGCGGAGTGAAGTGTAGCGGAATGGGGTGGAGCAGAGTGAAATGTAGCGTAATGGAGTGGAGCGGAATGAAGATTCCATTCCATCTTTTGTAAATTTTAGGATGGAACAAGGCCAATTTTTCCTTTCGCCCAAATAGAAGGGGAAGAAATATGGTGGTAAGTGATGGAAGGGAATGAAATTCATAGCACTCCATTCCATTCCACTCCACTCCATCCGATTTTAAATGACCAAACAATGGAATATCACTCCATTCCATGCCATGCTGCTCCTATCCATCCGATTCCATCAGTCCAAGTAAAGCCTAAGGAAAGTCATTGCTAGCTAGTATGAATTTTTATGTTAAGATTTCCGACATAATTTTTCGCCCATGAATTTGGTATGGAGGATGCTGATCTAGTGCTGATACTGCTACTACATATGTTGTCATAGATAGATACCCTAGAGTGTTGACTTGGAAATTTAGTTTTTATTACCATTTATTTACTGTTTTTTGAGTCAGGTGATTGCTTCATTTACACTTTTTTTTGTCCTGTGTATTTTTATTATTCATTGTAGTGGCAACAAATGGATGTTGAATACACTTTTTGGCAAATGCTTCATCTATGTACGTCACCAAAAGTTGTGTAAGTATATTAAAATCATCTTCTGTTCTGTCCTCCTTTTAACAAAATAAAATCACATTGTTACCATGATTTGATGCAACAACAATATGAGGCCTATTTTATTTGATAAACTGTACTGGCAAACACATGGTCATAAACTGATAGTTCATGGTTGACTTTTTACTCATCCTGTTGGTTGTGTACGTGTTTGGTATTTTGAATGTTTGCTTCTCTGATTGTGTTTTTGATACATTTGATATGGACCTTTACGATGGATGCAGCTATCAGCATACAAAATATCACAAACGTAAGTCCACTTCCCATGTATAACTGTATTGTTTTGATTTATTATTACATGTTTGAAGAGCGTTTGTTCCAAGTGGTGTTTGTTGAGGAGGTTTTGTTTTACTAAGTCATGTTACTTATGTAGTCTTTATCCGCAATTAATTATTCACAGTGCACTAGGCTAGTTACATTTATGCCTACATGTTAGCATCAAGGTGATAAAAACTGGATTGGATAGTGAACCAGTGTGCTCAAAGATACAAGGTTCAAAGGTAGGGCTGGGATTGGACCGGTAGTTGCTAAATACATTTTTTTTAAAATTTAATATGATGTATATAGCAATAATAAACTAAAAGTTACTTAATGTTTATTGTTCCACCCCATAATAATAATCCACATAAATATCACAATACAACATATATAAAATAAAATATTACTCATCAAACTTACATAAGAAAAAAATTAAACATAAACAAATTATTTACAGCCCTTCCTCCATACTTCCTCCTTATAGGATCTTCTCATTGCACTTGATATTGGGAAAAGAAACTGTATTATTTAAGTAAGCTAAAAGCATGAACTACCAGAGACGTAAGTTAGTTAAAATGATAAAACCATTGTGCCTTCTTCCTAGTGTCATTACTAACTTCTACCTACAACATGACCCATTCGAGAGAAGATTGGATGTTATTGTGTGAGAAACAAAAGACATTTGTTTAATTTATGGTGTTGGATGGTATTGGTTCATCCTCTGTAGTTGAAGCTTGTAAATTTTTGAGTTAGTCTTGTGTTGAGATCATAGATAAACGTGGTCATTATAATGAAAAATGAAAGAGTTTAATGCCTGATGAAACATTTCTTTGCTGTGGGACAAAAGTGAATGTTTATATGCATGTTTAATAAGTTAGAGGAATAGAAATGATTGCTTTTAAAACTTCTCAATCACCATAAAGTACGCCCTTATTATTTTAGTCCTACATCAGTAACTATTGAGAAAAGTAGCGGAGGCTTTGGCTATAAAGTAGAAGTATATTTTAATTTTAGAAACAAGTAAAAGCAGAAATACAGTCCAACCCCTGGACCTGCCTAAACCGTCTGCTATGCCCTGTTTTGACCGGTTCATTCCCCGGTTTGGAAGCAGAGACTGCATAGTGGATTTCAAGTAGTTTTGGACTGGATGAAGGTCTGGTTCTTGGTCCAACCGGTTGAACCATCCACTCCGGTTTTTATTACCTTGTTTAGTATACGAAATAAAAGGGAGCTATAAGAATAGTTAGAGTAGTTAGTTAGTGAGAGAAATATCTCTTACATAAATAAGAGGAAACATGGATAGAGGGGGAAAATGATGGAATGCTTTTTAATGATACAATTCACTTTTCTTTGAAGAAAAAATCCATTTAAATTTTGCGCTTAATGCTTTCTATAATGAGCTCTAAGGAGCTTTGGCTTTTTAGACTTGTACATGAGCTTAGTTTGGCGATATGTAACAACACATTGTTTCAAGAAGAAGAAAAAAACTGCAAGTTTTATCATTATATTACATGATTGATACATTTGATAGCTTCAACATATTTTTAATTGATTTTCTATTTGATATTAGAAACCAAGAATCAATGGGCACGCGATGACCCTGCATTTGTTGTGATCTGCAGCCTTCTTCTGGCTGTTGCAACTTTGGCTTATTGTGCAGCGTAAGTTTCTCATGCACTGTGGCTCCTCATGATTAGATGACTAGCTAAAAATACTTGACATTTGTAGTGCAACAAAAAATATAACTAATCACTAATGTGATTCTTTGTATTTCATCTATTTGGCAGTAAGGTTGTTGTTTTGATTTTGAAAATTTCCCTTATAAAAACAGGCTTATATTTTAAACTCTGGAATGTGTGAATTTTATTAAATTGCGAATCATTAACTGTGAGTTTAGTGTAAATTGAATGATTATTTACATTCTGTTTAGATTGTTAATTTTTTGATGCCCTATTAGTTCATTAAGTACCTCTAGGCATCTGCTAACTTTTTTACATTGCTGTATTTTCTCGATCATTTTCAGGTATGACCATAGTTCTGGCCATGCACTTTTTGTTGTCTTCTCAGTGTTGGTTTTCCATTTTCTATTGACCGGCATATTTCTGGCAACTTTTTGTTGGTAAGGCTACTATCTACAAATTACTCACCCTTTTCTTCAAGTCATTAGATTTTGATACCAAAGCTGATGTATATTTTTTATCTATGTATTCTTCAGGTTTCTAACTAATTCTTATCTTCGAGAAGAGGCTCCAAACAGTTATGTGGTTGAACAGCGTGTTGAATGGTAAGATCAAGAATGTTCTTGCCAGTTTTCATTATGCTGACTCAGTCTAGTTGTTTGCATGTTCAATTTTCAGAGCACACACTACTATTTGCAAAATATTATTTAGGCAAGGCTTCTTTTAAATGTTTGATTCTGTTAATAAGCACGGATATTACTTGATCACCATTTTCTTAAAATTTTGATGATTAATTTCCAAACTGATAATATTTTTGGTTTTCCATGGTAGGATGTATGCATTTGATGTTCACTGCAACTCTTTCTTCCCTATGTTTGTCTTACTATATGGTAATTTCTGACTCCTCAGTTAGTATGAATTGTTATGATGCTGGCAGCTTAAGTATCTTGAATTAAAATGGCACTGATATCTGGTCTTTTGTCAGTGATCCATTATTTTCTATCTCCTCTATTGGTGGCTCATGGCTTCATTCCAGAACTGCTATCAAATCTATTATTCATGGTGGGAGCTTCATACTACCATTATCTAAATTTCTTAGGTTATGACGGTAAGACTCTCACTGACTCTCATTGCATTTGGATCATAGAATATCTTCTTATCATTGTTTCCTTGAATGTGTCTGCTGTCTCCTAAACAATGTTTATGACTGTAAAGGATGGGTTTCTTTGCTTTGATCTTGGTAAATCTGTTTATTTGCTGCGAATCGGTTTTAATTGTTGCCAATTAAACTGTTGAAGCATGAGTGATTTTGACTGAGTTGGTATGAATTGTTGAATAACATTAAATTAATTAATTGACATCTCATGCTGTAGTTCTGCCCTTTTTGGAGAGGACCACCTTTTTTCTGTATCCAATTGGTGTAGTAATTGTTCTTTCTCCCATATGTAAGTATTTAATTACTGTGCGTTCCTTTTCTGTTTTACACAATGTGTTAATATTGCATCTAAAGTCTAAACACAATTTCTTGTTTCCAGTGATATTGAGTGGCTTCAATCCTTCTAGATACTTTATGAACATATACTTCAGCCGGCAGATATGATCATTCCAGTTAAAACTTTTGACCAGTCTTGTGTCATGTTGAGGTTATAAGTAATGGAGACTACAAAATGAGAAAGCTTTAATGAATGTTTGATTGTTTGTTCGACGAGTGCAATACCCCGGCAATGCATCATTTTAGGCATTCTATTACTATAAATCGAAGTTGAACTGTAGTAAGACAGCAGGGTAGTCAGTGTATCTTTTACAGTTATTAAATAGAATTTGTTCAGGTGAATACAGGCATTGTAATCAATTTTCATTGTCAATTCAGCATTTTTCCTTCAACCAAAGAAAATTTTATGTTGAATATATTCATTATATCATGAGGCTAGATACTTGTTGTGGGAATGAAAAGAGTTAACTCTACATTTGTCTCTGTCACCACATCACACATGGATTCCTTGTTAATTTCTCCATCCGGAAGGGGAAATAAAATAAGAGAAGAAAATGAGTACAGCAAAAAAAAAGAAAGATAGATTTGGGTGGATAAAAAATGGATGGAAAGAAAAGTTAGACAAAATACAATGATAATTAATTTAATTTTATTCATCTTGTTGATAAAATACTGAGTGGACTACTAGATGACTAAATAGATGGAATTGAAATTACTAAATTTAAAGTCATCATTGGTCACTCATGTAGAGTCATCATCGTTGCAAGAAGAACAAACAATGTTGTGGATATTGGATTGTTTTCAACGTGAGGGCATTAAACATTAAAATATAAAATTTCTCCATTTCCTTGACTTTTCAAAAACCTCCAAATTCAATTTTACATCCATTGTATAATTTGGATGATAAAAAACATGTTACAAATTTGAATTATGAATTTGATGCTTTTAAATTGGCAAATCCGGATGTATTGGAAACAGGAAGAAAAAGATATAGAAAATAACATATTGATAAAAATGTCTTCGCGATTAAACAAAATAAATGTACAAATCTAAACTAAATGTAGTAGTTCAGTAATCTTATATATTTTCATTAAACCTTGCTGAGGTATGTAGCATCATCCTCCATATCAATATGAAGTATTAAACCTTGCTGAGGTACGCTGAGGTATGCAACATCATCCTCCATATCATTATGAACTTTTTGTATCACATCATTGTTAGAAAATTAATTGTAAACCAAATGGATTGAGGTTGAAATTGTGAACAAATCACTTTTCTTATATTATCTCAAATATTTTTAAATTGTTTTAGGGTTTGTACGCAGTAATAAACAAGATAATTCATATATATTTGAGTTTACATAAGATTGATGAAAACTCGAATGTAAGGAAGATAAAATCTGGAATTTTGTGTGAAGAGGATAAACTTTTCTAACGTTATTTTTTTAAATTTGAAATGCACAATTTATAGACCAAAGTAGTATTGTTTCACAAGATTGTGACTCTTGATGAAGCACACACTTTCAACAACATTTTTACTATATGTTACACTGTTTCGCGTACAACAAGAGATTTACCAAATGTTGCACTGCTTCATCTACAACAACATTTTTACCAAATGTTGTATTGTTTCACATACAACAACAGTTTCAAACGTTGTACTGTTTCACATTCTGCAACACTTAATGAAGTGTTGCCTATTTTCGAATTCAAAATACAAACTGCCTACTGCAACATTTCACGAAACGCCTATTTTCAAATTTAAAATACAAACATCCTACTGCAACACTTCACAAGTGTTACTTATTTCTGAATTCAAAATTAACCTTCATTTGTATATTTTCTTGTCATTTCAGAACACTCAAGATTATTAATTGTTAATAATTTACAACAATCTCGCACTTGTTCTAATAATAATAAGATCCATTCCGGAAAAAGGGAAACAAAGAATATTAATACAGTTGAGTATCTTTTGAATTGAACTTAACCTTAATAAGAACAACGCAAAGTCCAATCGAAATTTTAGGAAAAAATGCTTTGAACTGTTATCCCTTGTGATTAAACTAGCGTTATCTTACTGATAACGCGTAAATGTGTGGTGTATTTTGACTTGATTCACATGTATTATTAATGTCATTTTCATTTGTTTTAGGAGTGTTATGCTGGTATTTTCTGTGTATTTCAAGTATTCAACCCCTATGACTTTTCGTGCGAGAAATCAGTGTGAAACGACAAAAACGGGAAGAAAATCAGACAAAAGTATTGTTGTGACGGACTGTCTCTCCAGGTGGTCAAACCGTCATGCAGAAAGTCAACAAAATGAAGAAAACAAGTTCTAACATGGTGGCGGGACGACCGTCGGGGACCTGACGTCCGTCAGCCACTCTTCCCTGTGTGACGGACAGACTGCCAGTCAGGTGACATCCATCATACTGGGATGGTCCAGATTTTTTTGCCCAATCTTTCGTCCTCCTTATTTTTCTCTCACTTTGAGTGAAAATCTCCACTAAATTCTATACGAACTCAAGACAGTTTTTACTAATTTTGACTCTATAAATATGACATGGTTTATTTAATTTAAGTATCCAAGCTTTTATAATTTAAATTTAAGCATAAAATACTCTTTGTAAGTTTATTGCTCACATCAAGCAATAAATGCAATTTTAGTATTAATTTTAGAGCAGAGAATAATTGATTATTTTTGTAGTTATTCTAATCTTATCAAATTGGTGTTTGTTTCTGCATTTTCTTGAAGTTTTTCTATACCAGATTGAAGACATCATTGGAGCAGATTATATATATATATAATACGGTAAGTTTGTGGTTTCAATTATGTTTGGCTAGATCTTTAGAGTTTGAAATGTGAGGATTGTCGTTTTGATGAGACTCAGTAAAATTTTATCGGCATTAATTTTTAATACTAATTTAATTTTTTGATTGTGGATTTTTAGTTTTCAAAGTTAAAAAGTTTTACGCGAAAGTGAAAACACTAAGATACCGGTCAATTGCGCGACAGTGTGAGACCAGTGTCCGATCATTAAAAAAAAGATTTTTAATTTCTAAAAACAATGATAGCGCTTTAGTAATTCTTAAGGACTTATCAATTTTCAAAACTTGTTTCGAAATTGTATTTTGTGGAGCGACAACATGATATTTACGGTTTCGAAACATGACACGGGCTGCACAAAAGTGAATATTTCCTCCGAAAATCATTTTAAATCAAATGAAGTGCCAAAATTTATCTGAGTTCCAGAGGTACACTGAAAATTACATTTCAGCCTCTACTTATTTGAATATTTTCTAAACAAATTTGTTTTAATTTCTATTTTAAATTCCCCTCATATTAAAACACACAACCTTAGATTTACATAGCACCATTAGAGAGTAGTAGATTGATTATTGGTTTATGTGAGTTCCATATTTATTACTACGATATATTCGTGCCTTTGCAGAACACACATTTTAGCGCCGTTGCCGGGACCAATTTAGTCAATACCGTAACTTCGTTGTTGCACCGTAGAGACTAAGGCAAACATTTTTCCTTCTCCATCGTTGATTGTATGTCAAATACTCACACCTCAGGGGACGATCTAGCACAACTAATCAATGAAATCAAGTGTTTTATTCACATCAAACGCCGAATTAGACAACTTCGCTTAGAATTTAATATCCCAGAAATGGATGCAAATAATAACGTCCTCTTAAGGACTAAGCTGTCCCATCACAGGACGAGCCACACACAAGCATTGTTCCTCCTATCCTCGAGGTAAAAAACTTCGAGTTAAAACCTTCTCTGTTGCAAATCGTGCAATAGAATCAGTTCTCTAGTAACCCAACAGAGGATCCCAACTTGCATCTCTTCGTGTTTGTGCAATATACAAACACGTTAAAAACTAATGGCGTAAATCTAAAATCCATCTGATTAAGTCTTTTGCCTTTCTTCTTAAGAGACAGAGCCAAAGCCAGGCCCATCAACCCTGCCACTTTCCTGTTTGCTAGCTTAGATAAAATTACTCAACCAACAAATGAACCCATTCTAGTAGGTGGGATTGTCACAATGATTATTGTAGCCTTAGGCCTTAGAAATCCACTGGCTCATTTAGTTCCTTTGGGAGGTATCAAACAGATAAACGTTGAACACTGCTTGAATCGCCAATTGGTGAGACATGGGAGGCCTAATGAATACGAGTTACTGATAAATAATAAAGTTGTCCACCACTTTACCCTTCCTAATCATGAAAGGACAAATGTCCATAACTGTGACATCTGGCTGTACGAATTGGAGGGTCAGAATGACTCAAGCACACCACCTCAAACCCCTCCAGCCCCTGAATACCACCCGATACCTCTGTCTGATGTTTCATCTTCTTCTTCTAAAAATATTTCTGCTACTCAAGGGCATGATGTTGGCTATGAGCTCAACGCCCTACGACGTGAATTCACAACTTTCTGCGAAGTTTTACAAGATCAATATGATAAAATGGTGGAGTAGATGGATCATATGTATCAAGAAGTTTATTGTATTAGAAGAATCCTAGGTTCTGACGCCCAACACAAGGGTCATTTATCTTATTAATGAACTTCTTCCCTCTATTGAGTTCTCTACTAAACGTTGCGGACAATGTTTCACTACAGTGTAAGGGAGGAAACATTATTTGCCATTTTTCTAATTCAGATTTCACTGCTTTCTAATTTAAGACTTAGATTTCTTTCAAAAATTCTAATCTCCAATTTATCGATCTTTGTTAAGTTGAGCTACCGACATTAAACAAAGCGCTGCGTAGGAGGTAACCCACAAATTCTCCTTCAATAAAATCTTTTGTTTAATTTAGTGTTTTAAATTTTTTGGTATAATATTAAATTGTGAGGTTAATTGTTAAGAGCCAAAAGAGAAAAGAAAATGAGAAAAATACAAAGAAAACCGAAAAATTCATACTTTGGAAGCATGACGCACATACCGTCGTTGACCTGATGTCCGTCAACCACTTCGCTCTGTGTAACACCCCTTAAACCTCACACATAATATATGGCATAAATAAGAGTAAATATCATGCGTATTTCAAGAGGGCGTTACATGCATTTAGAAATCATAACAAATACACTGGTCATGCTCATAAAACACATTTAAAATCATGTTCCATATACTAACTCATATGCATCTCGCAGCAGAATAATTTGTTTTTCCAAAATAATACCAATATTTAAGTCTCATAATAGAATTCATGCATTAAAATCATTAAGCACTAAATGCCAATCATCACATAATCTCAAATACAATAATCAAATAAAATAGAGTATAATAAACATCTCTTAAAACAAACATGAGTTCAAACGTTTATCCGTGTTACATAACCAGAGCATGACTCATTACCTAAATAAAACAGATAAACAAAAAACTAGCTCTTCCGACTAATTCTTGCTAGAAGCACCACTACCTTCAATACTTGAGCGATGTCGTATAAAAACATCATTTCAATAGAACAGAAGGGTGAAAATTCACATCATTATAAAAATATATAATAATAAGTAATGCATCGCATACAAACAACAATTAAATTCATCACACTTCACATATTCATGTATTCAACATTTTCTAACTGTTAGAACAAGATTGGTTATGATCATATCTCAGAGTTTTGATGATAACAATAAATTATATTTTATATAATTGATACTCTGATGAACGTATTTAATTGTTTCAGATAATGTTCTGGCAGAAGAAATTTGATGTGCTGAGCTGAAAATAAATGAAGAAGTTCTTTGATGAAAGAACTATTTGTTTTAGCCCAAGTGCTGATGCTGACTCTGGTAAGATAATTATTTAAATACATCTTCTAACACTTAGCAATTTTCTGTGTAAGCTATGTTTCAGAAGTTCTTTGAAAGCAAGCGCTGATCAGAAGTACTTAGCAAGTAAATGTTGTTTAGAAGATATGCAAGTATGTTCTGATTCAAGACGTGAAGCTAGTTCTGAAAGAATGTAAAAGCTAACAAGTCTTGTCAAGCTTAAGGAAACATGCTCTTACAAGTGCAGTTTGCTCATTTAATGCAAAGATGGCTACATGTACTCAAGTGTCTACGCTAGTTCATTGGAAAATGGAATAGTGCAAGGAAATACGCAAACATTTAATGCTCTCCACATTTGAAGGCAACAACGGTCATTTTTGTTCTTGCTGTATATAGAAGAACATTAATTGCAAGCCAACAACTCATCAATTTCAAAAGAAGCAAGAACTACGTAAAAATATTCTGGGCTCACAAATCATTTTTTTCATACACTTTGTGCAATACTATTCTTAGTGAAAAATCATAGTTGTGATATAGCTTTCTTAGAAGCAAACTTTGTTTCACTATCTGTAAAGATTTAACTCTTGTAATTGTTCCTTGAGAGACCAAGTTAGGTCAGATTTCTCAAGTAGACTAGGACTAGTTTAAGTCTTAGTGGTGTGAGTCACTTGTAAGATTACTTGTGTATTGTTAGTCACAACAATTGTTGTGTGATTGTAATCAGTTGATTATAGTGAATTAAGTCATTGTTGAGAAAGGCGAAATCACATTGGCGGGTGGACTGGAGTAGTTTGAGTTCAAACGAACCAGGATAAAAATAACCTTGTCTTTCCATTATTGTTGAGCCTTTAAGAAAAAGAAAAAGAGAAACTTATTCAACCCCCTTCTAAGTGTTTTCTCACCCTTCAATTGGTATCAGAGCTTGACTCTGAATACAATACTTAACCGTGTCAGAAAAAGATCCAGAAGAAAACACAAATGGCTACTGAACAAAACAACAATAGTTACAACAAACCTCATGTATTTGATAGAGAAGATTTTGAATATTGGAAAGATAGACTAGAAAGTTTCTTTCTAGGTCATGATAGTGATTTATGGGATATAGTCTTGGATGGTTATACACATCCTACAGACTCAGAAGGAAACAAGATTGATAGAAAAAATATCGATAGACAACAAAAAGCTGATTTCAAAAATCATCATAGAGCTAGAAATATTTTTCTAAATGCTATCTCTAAAATGGAATGTGAAAAAATCACAAATAGAGATACAACACATGATATGTTTGAGTCTCTTAAAATGACTCATGAAGGAAACGCTCAAGTGAAGGAGTCTAAAGCTCTGGCTCTCGTCCAGAAGTATGAAGCCTTCAAAGTGGAAGAAAGTGAATCTATAGAAGCAATGTTCTCAAGGTTTCAAACTCTGATCGCTGGTCTGAGAGTTTTGAACAAGGGATACACTAAAGCATACCACGTTAAAAAGATCATCAGAATCTTACTCAGAAGATGGGCACATATGGTCACTGCTTTCAAAGTATCAAAAGATCTGAACAACGTGTCTCTTGAAGAACTCATCAGCGCTCTCAGAAGTCATGAGATATAACTTGATGAGCACAAGCCTCAGAAGAAAGGTAAGTCTCTTGCCCTTAAATCAATTAAGAAATATGATACTAACACTTTTCAGGCTGAAGAGGAAAACTCTGAAGAATCTACGTCAGAAGAAGACAAACTATCCTTGCTCTCAAGAAGGATCAATCAGCTGTGGAAGCACAAACATAAGAAGTTCAGGAACTTCAAGAAGTCAGAAGATAAACCAGAATCTTCTGGACACAAAAAGCCAAACAGAAGAGAGATAATCTGTTATGAACGCAAAGAACCTGGACAATACAAGAGTGATTATCCAAAACTTCAAAGAGAAAAACCAAAGAAAAAGTTTGGTAGAAAGAAAGGGATGATGGCAACCTGGGACGATTCAGAATCCTGTGAAGATGAATCTGATTCTGAAGATGAGAATGCCAACCTAGCTCTGATGGCTACCACAATAGATGACTCAAACTGTAAGTCAGACCTAAAAGAGGTATTCTCTGAATTTACTAGAGAAGAACTTGCTGAAAGTTTATTAGAACTTCTGGAAAACTATAGTAAGCTCAAAATCAAATACAAGAAACTCAAGAAGAGTCTTGCATCTGATCTTGAGAAACATGAAACAGAAAAATCTGAACTCAAAGAAAATAATTTTAAACTTAAAGAAGAAATTCAAAATGTTCAAAAAATTTCTAGTTCAGATTTTGTGTCAAGTTCAAAAGATATTCTGAAAGAATATGACTGTAGTTTTCAAACTTTTCTTGCTAAAAGCATAGATAGAAGCAAAATGGCTTCAATGATCTATGGAGTTATTAGGAAAAACAGAAGAGGAATTAGATATGAACCTCCCAAAGGGAAGGATACATATATACCAAAACCTATTGCTAAGATGACTTTCACTTACAAACCTTTGAACAAACAATTCAAGTTTGGACACACACACGTGATATTAAATATACATCACATTCTTGAAACTCTTATGCAAAACCAAAGTTCAAACAAAACTTGAAATACTCTAACCCAAGAGGATCCAAAAAGATATGGGTACCTAAGGATAAAATAATATTTGTTGCAGATGTCCTTAACAGCTCAATTGAGACACCAGTCATGGTACCTGGACTCTGGGTGCTCACGACACATGACGGGAAAAAAGTCTATGTTCCAAAATTTGGAATTTAAAGCTGGAGGAGACGTCAAGTTTGGAGGTAATCAGAAAGGGAAGATTATTGGTTCTTGAACCATTGGAAATGGTAACCTTCCTTCTATCTCTAATGTTTTATTAGTAGAAGGATTAGCACATAACCTGCTGTCTATAAGTCAATTAAGTGACAACGGTTATGACATTATCTTTAATCAAAATTCCTGTAGAGCTGTTAGTCAAAAAGATGGAACAATCCTCTTTTCTGGTAAGAGAAAGAACAACATACACAAAATTGATTTATCAGATCTTAAATCTCAGAATGTTAAATGCCTTTTGTCTGTTAGCGATGAGCAATGGGCATGGCACAGAAGATTGAGACATGTCAGCTTAAGAAAAATATCTCAACTAAATAAATTAAATTTAGTCATAGGACTTCCCAATTTGAAGTACAACTCAGAAGCTCTGTGTGAAGCATGTCAAAAGGGAAAATTTTCAAAACCTTCCTTTAAATCCAAAAATGTTGTTTCTTCCTCTAGGCCATTAGAACTACTTCATATTGATCTATTTGGGCCAGTTAAAACTGCATCCATCAGAGGCAAGAAGTATGGATTGGTCATTGTTGATGACTTCAGCAGATGGACATGGGTTAAGTTTTTAAAACACAAGGATGAGTCACATTCTGTGTTCGTTGACTTCTGTAACCAAGTGCAAAACGAAAAAGATTTTAGAATTATAAAAGTCATAAGTGATCATGGTGGAGAATTTGAAAACCATTATTTTGAAAAATATTTTAAAGAAAATGGTATTGTTCATAATTTCTCTTGTCCTAGAACTCCCCAACAAAATGGAGTTGTAGAACGAAAGAATAGAACATTATAAGAAATGGCCAGAACCATGATCAATGAAACAAATATGACTAAACACTTTTGGGCAGAAGATGTGAACACAACATGTTATATTTAGAATAGAATCTCTATAAGACCTATTCTTGAAAAGACTCCCTATGAATTGTGGAAAAACAGAAAACCCAGCATTTCTTATTTCCATCCTTTTGGATGTACTTGTTTTATTCTCAACAAGTTTGATTCTAAAGCACAAAAGTGTTTTCTGCTTGGATATTCTGAACGCTCAAAAGGATATAGAGTATACAACACAGAAACTCTGATTGTTGAAGAATCAATCAAAGTCAGGTTTGATGATAAGCTTGGCCAGCAATAGCCAAAGCAAATTGATATTTCTGTAGGTACAGAAGATCATCCCTCAAATTCTGAAACTTCAGAAGCAAAGGAAGAATCAGAAGCAAAGGAAGACTCAGAAGATCATCCTCTTGATAGTGCTCTAGATAATCTCAGAATCTCTGAACAATCCACTCATAAAATGTTTCCTAGAATCTCTTTAGCTCATAAAGAAGACGTGATTATTGGAAGAAAAGAAGATCCCATCAGAACAAGATCCTCTCTCAGAATCAATGAAGAATAATTGTTTGGATTGGCATCTCTAATTGAGCCAACTTCTATTGTTGAAGCTCTGAAAGACAATGATTGGATCTTAGCAATGCAAGATGAACTCAATCAATTTTTTAGAAACGATGTGTGAGATCTAGTTCCAAGACCCAAAGGATTCAACATTATAGGAACTAAATGGATTTTCATAAACAAACTAAATGAGCAAGGAGAGGTGGTCAAAAACAAAGCACGACTGGCTGCACAGGGTTATAGTCAACAAGAAGGAATTGATTATAATGAAACATTGCCCCAGTCGCCAGGTTAGAGTCTATTAGATTATTAATTTATTTTGCTGTTCAAAATAACATTTCATTATATCAAATGGATGTTAAAAGTGCATTTTTAAATGGCTATATAGAAGAAGAAGTTTATGTCCATCAACCTCCTGGCTTTAATGACTCAAAACATCCAGAACATGTTTTTAAATTAAAAAAGTATTGGTACGGTTTAAAACAAGCTCCCGTAGCTTGGTGTGATCGTCTGAGTAATTTTCTTTTAGAAAAAGATTTTACCAGAGGGAAAGTGGACACAACTTTATTCAGAAAGACATTTAAAAATGATATCTTAATTTGTCAAATTTATGTTGATGATATTATTTTTGGAACCTCTAATATCTCCATTGGAAAAGAATTTGATGAGACCATGCAGGCAGAATTTGAGATGAGCATGATGGGAGAATTGAAGTTATTTCTGGGAATACAAATTAACCATACTCCAGAAGGTACTTACATACATCATACAAAGTATGTTAAAGAACTTCTGAAGAAATTTCAGATGTCAGAAAGCAAAGATGCTAAGACACCAATGCATCCAACATGCATTCTGGGAAAAGATGAGGTAAGTATGAAGGTAGATCAGAAGCTCTACAGAGGTATGATTGGATCCCTTCTCTATCTGACTGCATCTAGACCTGATATATTATTCAGCGTATGTTTATGTGCTAGATTCCAATCAGATCCTAGAGAATCTCACTTAACTGCTGTTAAGAGAATTCTGAGGTATCTGAAAGGTACTACTAATATGGGTCTGTGTTACAGAAGATCAAAAGATTTCAGACTAGTAGGTTATTATGATGCTGACTTTGATGGAGATAGAATTGAAAGAAAGAGCACATCTGGAAGCTGCCAGTTTCTGGGTGACAATCTTATCTCGTGGTACAACAAGAAGCAAGCAACAATTACAATTTCAACAACAGAAGCTGAGTATATATCTGCTGCTGTATGTAGTTCTCAGATGATTTGGATGAAAAGTCAGCTAGAAGATTTTAATCTTTATGAAATATAGCTCAACAGTTCATTAGATCAAACAGCTGTCCCATGCAACCTTCAGGAGATGAACACTTGGTGTGTTTCTGAAAGGTCACGCGTGCTAAGCTATTGACGCCGTTCTAGGTAACTGTTATGATTTGATTAAAATATCACACTTTCCCCTCACTTTTCAATATCATTAAATGCTAAGTCATGATTATATTCTTTTTATTTAAATTTTTATTAAATACTCTTTTTACAGTTTTATTTTTAAAACCTATTTATGAAAAGTCTTCATATAAATACCTTTGTTAAAAACCCTTCTCACTTTTTACCTTCTCTTTCAAAACTCAATCGTATATGTGTATTTTTCTATGAAACCCCTTTTTCTTCTCTCAACTTAAGTGCTCATATGGCTTCCTCCTCTACTCATTCTGAAAACATCCAAGATGAACAATACATCATTCCTGAAAGAACCACTCTCATTCCAGTGGATAGCTTAGAGGTTATAAGTGAATTAATGGTGGACTTTGAGAATCTTAAAGCAAATGGATTTGATCTTCTTCCTTCTGTGGAGTTTCAAGGATGGGGAAACTTCTTTGACCATCTAGTTGGTCCTGTTTTTCCACACCTTGTTAAGGAATTTTGGATACATGCAATTGCTTCTCCAAAAGTCATTCTCTTATTCGTGATGGGTAAGGAAATCTCCATTATTGAAAATCCAATCAGAAAACTTCTAGGTTTTGAAGGAACTGGAGTAACTGGAATCTCTAGTAACAAAATGGAAATGTCAAAAGTTTATGCAGAAATTTTTACAAATGGGCAAGCGTCTTCAAAGGTCAGGGATTTGAAAAATAAGTACAAAATCTGGGCAAGAATCATCCATGGTTGCATTCATCATAGGAAGGAAACAAGCTCTCTAGATTATATAAATGTTGACCAGCAATACTTGTTGTTTTGTCTTGGAACAAATGTTAAGATTGATTTACCTTATCTCTTGTTTGATCATCTCTGGACTCATGCCAAAGAAACGAGAGAAGCAGAAAGAATGAAGAAACCTAAATCCAAAAGGAATTGGATTTCAATTGGGAGATTAATTTCAGACATTCTGACTGAGAATGGTCTGATTGCTCACCTGGATGAAGCAAATCTGCTGGGGGAGTTAGAGCCTACTTGCGGAAAGGCTCTGACTGGAAAGAACTTGGTGAAGAGGAAGATTGTTGACAAACTGCTGATAGAACCAACTCCTTTTGTTTCAACAACTTTTAAGAGAAGGAGGATACTAATTGCTGACTTTCCACTGTTCAACTCAGGAGATCATCCTTGCATCATCCTGCATTACATTCAGATTTGCAAAGAAAGTGGAACACCAATTGATCCTGCTTGGCTTCAAGGAAGACCTGAAGCTGCTCCAGACGTTGTTCTTCAGCAACCATTGAAGAGGAAAGCAGTTGAAGGACCATCTGCTAGACCTCAGAAGAAGAAGAAATCAGGTACACCTGCTAAAACTATTTCTGTTTATGATTCTGAAAATATATCTACATCTGCTGAACCGCAAAACTTAGGAGACATAGATGTTGACATAGACCTGACCATACCCTCTGAACCTCTTGCTAAAAACCCTCAAAGAGATCAAGTTTTATCACACTTGAGTGATTTTGACTCTGATGATTTCTCTGAAACCCAAACAGAACCATTCCAATCAGAACCATCTCAATCTATTCCTGCTGAAAACCTTTATAGACCTCCTCTCAGACCTTTATCACCCAGACCTACTGGATGGTATGATGCTGGCTCTTGGAGAATACCAGGAATCAACGAACCTCTGGCCACTCTATAGCCACCATTCACCCTACCTTCTGAAAATATATTTGCCATGAACAGAACACAACCACAAAATCCTACCCCCACTGCTGACAACACCATAATCATTTCACCTGACGTCACACCACCCACATCTCCACAACTTCCAAGACCTAACTCACCAATCATTTCACCTCCTCAATATCCAGAACATACCCTTCATCCATCACATGAACCATCCGAACCTTGTGAACCATCAGCAACATATGAACCCTCTGAAAATCTCAATCCATCAGAAACACCTGAACCTTTTGAACAACCTGACCAAATTGAAACCTCTGAACAATCAGAAAATCATGAACCAGCTGACTTTCTGAAAATTGTAGTTGATTTTGAATCTCTACAATTTCTGAAAAAACAAAACCTTTAAAAAGGCTGTTCCAAAACCTGTTCAGCCAGATGTAAATATATTTTTTCATAATTTTTTAACAGAAGTTCAAGCTTGGTTGGACCTGCTGAAGGCAGATTGTACCAGAAATATGAACCTAACAACAACAGATCTTCTATGGGAAACATTCAGAAGAACCTTAGATGTTGAGTCACTGAAGCTGCAAGACTTATGTCACCCCCAGGTGATTGAGAAATTCTCCAAACATCTGCATGCCTTCCAGTCAGAAGCTGTTGATATTTGGGACAAGAAGTCTTCTCTGATGATTGCTAATGCTTCAGCTGATCAAATGAACATTTCAGAAGATGAATCTGAAGATGTCTCTGAAGATTCAAATCCTCTGGCAATAGTTCTGTTGAATCAACCTTCTGCTAAAGCAGCACCTGAACATGTGCCAACTCTTGTGATGGATCTGGGCACTCTTCTTTCAACTTTTGTTCGTTCTGACTCAACGGTTGCTACTCCAAAGGCTGTATCTGTTGAAGCTTCCTCATCCTCTGATCCTACTTCACTTGTAATGGATACTCTGAATGAGCTTAAGAGGGATAACAGAGTTATTCATGAGCGCTTGGATAAGCAAGATCAGACTAACCAAGAAATCAGAAACTGGATGATGAAACAAGAGGAATCTGCATCTGAGATCAAGAATCTTCTTATGGCCCTTGTTTCTAAGAAATCTTAGTGTCATTCTGTTTCTTGTTGTTGTTTGTTGTGTTTTGTACCTCTGGATATTTTTTTATTAAAAACTTTTACGCTTTTCAACTATTTTTTATATACTTTTTGATTATGCCAAAAAGGGGGAGAAAATGAGTATTTTGATCTAATATCTAATTAACAGTTATGGGACTAAGTCTCAAACATTCTAACAAAATACAAGATTTCTTTCTATGTGTAAAAGAATTTTGCAGGTATCATTTAAACTCTGGAAGTTTAATTCAAATGAACATTATCTTCAAAAGACCCGATGAAGAAATCCCAGAAGAAAATTTCAATGCTCTGATGAAAATTCTCAGGAAGTTTTTCTTATAGAAATATTTATTTCAGGGGGAGATTCCTATCTCTTATTAAATTTTATTTCTTATCTGAATATTTTTTTGTCATTATCAAAAAGGGGGAGATTGTTAGAACAAGATTGGTTCTGATCATATCTCAGAGTTTTGATGATAACAATAAATTATATTTTATATAATTGATACTCTGATGAACGTATTTAATTATTTCAGATAATGTTCTGACATAAGCATTTTGATGTGCTGAGTTGAAAATAAATGAAGAAGTTTTTTGATGAAAGAACTATTTGTTTTAGCGCAAGTGCTTATGCTGACTCTGGTAAGATAATTATTTAAATACATCTTCTAATGCTTAGCAAGTTTCTGTATAAGCTATGTTTCAGAAGTTCTTTGAAAGCAAGCGCTGATCAGAAGTACTTAGCAAGCAAGTGTTGTTTAGAAGATATGCAAGCATGTTCTGATTCAAGACGTGAAGCTAGTTCTGAAAGAGTGTAAAAGCTAGCACGTCTTGTCAAACTTAAGGAAACATGCTCTTACAAGTGTCATTTGCTCATTTAATGCAAAGACGACTACATGCACTCAAGTGTCTACGCTAGTTCATTGGAAAATGGAATAGTGCAAGGAAACACACAAACATTTAATGCTCTCCACATTTGAAGGCAGTAACAGTCATTTTTGTTGTTACTATATATAGAAGAACATTAATTGCAAGCCAACAACTCATCAATTTCAAAAGAAGCAAGAACTACGTAAAAATATTCTGGGCTCACAAATCATTTTTTTCATACACTTTGTGCAATACTATTCTTAGTGAAAAATCACAGTTGTGATATAGCTTTCTTAGAAGCAAACTTTGTTTCACTATTTGTAAATATTTAACTCTTGTAATTGTTTCTTGAGAGACCAAGTTAGGTCAGATTTCTCAAGTAGACTAGGACTAGTTTAAGTCTTAGTGGTGTAAGTCACTTGTAAGATTGCTTGTGCATTGTTAGTCACAACAGTTGTTGTGTGATTGTAATCAGTTGATTATAGTGAATTAAGTCCTTGTTGAGAAAGGCGAAATCACCTTAGCGGGTGGACTGGAGTAGTTTGAGTTCAAACGAACCAGGATAAAAATAACCTTGTCTTTCCATTATTGTTGAGCCTTTAAGAAAAAGAAAAAGAGAAACTTATTCAACCCCCCCCCCCCCCCCCCCCCCCTTCTAAGTGTTTTCTCACCCTTCACTAACACAATTCAAATATTCACATATACAATATTGCTTAATGATTCATGATTCAAATAAAATCAATCACCAATACCACAAATGTATATTCACACGAATATCACATATTGTACACCAATTCAACATTTCACATCGACACATGTGACTCCAATGCAACTCTATGCAATGTGTATGTGGTACTAATTGTTATCCTTATCGGTATCACCAGGTCTATCTCCAAGACAGATAACTACCAAAAAATAAGCCCGTCTTCTAAGCTTCAAACTCATCTCCAAGGTTTGGGATAAGTCACTAACTCTCGCAAAAGCTAGCAAATATTGCCTATTGACAACTCATGATGCATATGCAATCTCAATATATATATATATATATATATATATATATATATATATATATATATATATATATATATATATATATATATATATATATATATATATATATATATATATATATATATATATATATATATATATATATATATATATATATATATATATATCCAAATCTTAATCACACAAGCATATTTCACACAATTCAACATATTTGAATTATTTCACCAAATTGCATAACACACATACATCATGTCAATAATCATATACAATGCATACTCATAGAATTTATCAACTCAACACACCACAATAACACATAGCAACAATTGTCAAAACATGTTATCCTCGTTCATCATCAATTCACAACATACATCTACACAAAATTCAAGTATCATGTTCATAACATTTTCATAGCATTAATAACCTTAATACACTATAATAACATGTTATGTATATCATACAACACAACGTTATGGTATCACCATTCACCAAACATGTTATTAACTCATCATATTATAATCAATAACAATAATGCAACATCACCATATTACAACAACACAACACAAAAATACATGCCATTTTACACAATCCAACAGTAATTAAATCACCTACTACTAGTAAGACCATTTTTATTGAAAATAATATCGCGGTATCTTTCTAACACTTTGAACGGGGACTTAAACAGAATTACGGTTCAAAAGTTATGAATTTTTAAAGTTCCAACGAAAACACAAACACCGACAACATACACTGACACCATAAAATCCAACTAAACACTAATAAAATTTATTTCTTGAATATGAAACCATTTTTACAAAAAATTATACTGTATTAGCTTCTCCAGGTTAAACCCTTTTCTTATAAAACCTCCATTAAAGCACACACTAAAACCTCCGTAACTCTCTCACCCGTTACCCAAATCAAAAACCAAGACTAGTTCCATAATCAACATTCCATCCTCTTTCACTTTCAACAAAAAAAAAATCTATACTTTCAACACTCTACCCAAAAATCCGAATTTGGATTTCCTTTGCATTTTCCTCATCTAACTCAATTCTAATCCCCACAAGGTGCCTCGAACTGTTGATTATATGGACATACAATTCAGAGAAGGAGAGGGTGGAGTACCCCAGTAGTGCAGCTATGAGAAACTTTTTAAGCCGGATATGCTCTCGACAAGATATGTCGACGACTCGTATCTTAGAGCTTTAGGTTTAAATGAAAGTGTATATTTTATGATAGACAGAGTCGGTCTGCATTACTTCACATCACTTAGGAAAGGCAACGACTGGAAAGGCAACGAAGGAGGAAATTGGCAAGGCAATCAAGGAGGAAATGGGAAGAGAAATCAAGGAGGAAATTGGAAGGGACATCAAGGAGGTCACATGCATCAGAGAGCCCGAGACTGTTGAGGACCTCCGCAGACTACCAGGTTCTACTCCCTCTCTAACTCCTATTTTGAAACATCGAGGACATTGTTCGATTTAAGTGTAGGGGAGGTGATTTACTACTTTCATTTATTTTTGTGCATTTCTTTTATTCTCGTTCTAATTTTACTTTATTTTTTTCTTCTGGTTATTTTATTTCCATAGTGTAATGTAAGTTTTGAGTCTTATGCATGTTGTTGTCGAGTCACTCATGTGTGGTTTCTGTTGATTATTAAATTCTCCTTGAAAATCAAGCACCAATAAATTTTTTTCACTGATTCATGATATGACACACCCCAAAAGTATATAGGTTGTTTTAAGGATATTTGCTATGTTTGAGAGACTTGGGAAAGTCTCAATAAAATCGGTATCGTCCTGACACCTTAAGTTTCCCAAATATGCAAATCAATTTGAGTATTTAATATGCCGAGACCTCAAGTTCTTATTTTTTAGTATCCCTTGAGTAATTTATATTAGCAGTCAGCATAATCTTAAGCACATACTACATAGGGAGGTTGATGCAAATAAGTGAATGATTTCGAACTTGATTGATAAATAAGTTTATAAATTGAAAATTTGGGAATCTGGCTTCTAAGTTACGTGACCCTCACCTGGTCGCTTAGACCAATAGTTGTTGAACCTTCAAAAACACAATAAATACCAATTGTTACTTTTTTAAGAGGTGATTGGCGTTGGACTTGGTAGGGTGGACTATATTCTAATCCCCCGCAAATTCGATCGGGAGGGGATTAGGACCACTTTGAAGCCAGAAGAAACCCCCGAATCAGGAAATCGGAAGCTATTGAAAGATCATAGTCATTAACAAATTTCCCTACTATGTGTGTCTACGCATAACATGCTTAATGTGATTGCGCTTGAATGAAAGAGGGTGAAAAATAATGAGTGATCTAGGTTAAGTTATAATAGCATGATTCAGATTGGTTGCATAAGAGGGAAACTTTTGACTGTGTAATGCAGGATTGTGTCTTTATGGTATCCTTGTTGTTGATTACTAGTACCAATCGATCTAATATTAACCGAATAACCATGTATGATTAGAAGTGATGTTGTGTCTATGTTTGATTTTTTGCACTTACACCGTTTGTATCATCTTGATTGTTTGCTTGAGGACAAGCAAGGATTTAAGTGTAGGGGAGTTTGATAACGTGTGAATGCATGATGTATTTTGACTTGGTTCACATGCATTATTAGTTCCATTTTCAATTTTTTAGGAGTGTTATGCTGGTATTTTCAGTGTATTTCAGGTATTCAAGTCCTATGACTTTTCATGCGTGAAATCAGTGCGAAACAGAAAAAACGGGAAAAAATCAAACAAAAGTATTGCTGTGAGAGACTACTCTATCAACATGATGGTCGTCACCCCTCCAGGTGGTCAAACCATCATGCAGAAAGTCAACAAAATGAAGAAAACAAGTTCTGACAGGGTGACAGGCTGACCGACGGGGACCTGACGTCTGTTAGCCACTCTGCCATGCGTGAGGGACAGACCGTCAGTCAGGTGACTTCTTTCACACTAGGTGGTACTTTTTTTTTGCCCAGTCTTCCATCCTACTTATTTTTTCCCACTTTGAGTGAAAATCTCCACTAAATCCTACACGAATTGAAGGCAGTTTTTACTAGTTTTGACTATATAAATATGACATGATTTATTAAGTTTAGGTATCCAAGCTTTTAGAATTTAAATTTAAGCTGAAAAATATTCTTTGTAAAAGTGCTTATTGCTCACATCAAACGGTACGTGCAATTTTAGTTCTAAGTTTGAAGCATAGAACAATTGATTATTTTCGTAGCTGTTTTAATCTTGCCAGATTGATGTTTGTTTATGCCTTTTCTTGATGTTTTCCTATACCAGATTGAAAACTCTATTGGAGCAGATTATTAATATATTAGCTTTTTTATATGTTTATTATATTTGCTTTTCATTTAAAATAATGTAAGTTTGTCATTTCAATCATGTCCGGTTAAATCTTTAGAGTTTGGAATGTGAGAACCGCTGCTCCGATACGACTCGTAAATTTTATCGGCACTAATTTTTAATATTGATTTAATTTTTCGGTTCTCGATTTTTAGTTTTCAAAGTTAAAATTTTTTTGCACGAAAGCGAAAACACTCAAATACCGGTCAATAACCCGATAGTGTGAAATCGGTATCCGATCATTAAAAAATTAGATTTTTAATTTCTAAAAATAATGACAGTGCTTTAGTAATTAATAACAACTTATCAATTTTAAAAAAACATGTTTCAATATTGTATTTTGTGGAGCAACAACATGATATTTACTATTTTGAAACATGACATAGACTCCACGAAAGTGAGTAGTGTTTTTAAATTAATATTTTCTCTAAAAATTATTTTAAACCAAAACAAAGTGCCAAAATTTATCTGAGTGCTAAAGGTACACTAGAAATTACATCCAACTCTCTATTTATTTAGTATTTTCTAAACAAAATAATTTTAATTTCTATTTTAAATTTCTCTCCTATTAAAAGAACAGCCTTAGATTTACATAACAACAATAGATAGCGGTGGTTTGATTATTGATCCATGTGGGTTCAATATTTTATTACTACGATATATTCCGTGCACTTGCGAAACACACATCACTTACACACAATATTTAATGGTTCTTCTCCTACATCTCTCGCCTAACACTATTTATAGTCATGTGCTTTTCCTTTTTAGTGAATTTTTTGTGAGAGAAACTCCAGTTCTCACTTTGAGACGTCATCATCTCGTAATTCACATAGATGAAGTTTATATTGTATCTATTTTCTTGAGATACGTGTTCTCAACATCGAACTTCATTAAGATTTTTGAAAACTCAACTTTCAATATGCAATAGTCAACATTATTGCATAATGTCGCACAAACATCCAAGTCAACGACTTGCTGTTACCCATTGAATCTTATATTAAGGTTTTGTTAACTTCAGATTGGGTTGTTACCAATGTTGGAAATCTTATTCAAGGAGTTTCAATCCCATACCTCTCGAGGTAGTCTTTACTAAATATTAGGCCAATGGTTTAGTAAATGGATCAGTTAAATTATAACTCGATCGTATATATGTGAGTGAAATGATTACATCTTCAATCAATTTTCTCATGAAAGAATGTCTAAGGCATATATGTCTAGACATTACATTATACATTTTGGTGAATTTTGAAGCATTGTCTTTTGCCAATGGAACTTCCAACAGAAGGTCACTCAACCATTCAACTTCTTGACCAACAGAATCAAGAGCCACGAACTTTGATTCCAGGGTTGAAATAGTAATACATGTTTCTTTCTTGCTCTTCCAAGAAATTGTACCTCCAGTTAGTGTAAATGTTCATTCAGATGTTGATTTATAATCTCCAACACTCAATATCTAGCTCGCATCGATATATCCCTCTAGTATGGAAGGAAACCTACCATAATGAAGGCTGGGATTTTTTGTTTTCAGAAGATACCCAAAAATCCAAATTTTGGCCTTTTGTTGCTCACTATTTGGATTTTTGCTAGTAAATTTGCTCAGTTTACTAATTGCAAAGGCTATACTAGGTTTAGTACATTGCATCAAGTACATTAGACAATCAATTGCACTTGCATATTCCAATTGAGCCACAACTCTTCCATCATTATTTTGAAATTTAACACTAGGATCAAACATAGTACTCACTTCTTTGATACATAGGTGTTTGAACTTATTAAGTACTTTCTCAACATAGTGTATTTGACTAAGTTCATAACCCTCACTATTTCGCTTTACTTTAATCCCTAAAATTGTGTTAACTAGTCTAAGATCTTTCATCTTGAATGTGGAAGTTAGAAACCTCTTTGTTTCTAAAATTCCACTCATCTCATTGCTAATGATCAATATAGAGATAAAGAAATATCACAATATTCTCACACATCTTTTTGTACAAATACTTGTCACAAGAATTAGATGAAGAAAGATTTTAAATGATCATGCATGATGATGCAAGAAGGTTTTTAGATGAAGTGAGAGATGAAATTATGAACAATTTAAAGTAGTATAGTATGAATTGCAATGAGCACCTTAGTTATGTCCATTTGTCTCAAATCTTCACTTGAATTTCTATGTAAACCTTCTTGATCAACTGCATCATTGATGTGCATGATACATTTGGTCCTTTTTGTCTTTGATAATCTTTGTCTTCATCAAAAGTGAACTAGATATATAATGTATTCTTCACAATCTTCCTTCTTTTGATGATGACAAACTCTTTAAATTTGTGTTTTTATAATGATTGAAAAGTTTCCTCTAAGTTGTGTGTCTCCCCCCTAAGTGGTGAATCTTACGATGACGAAGTAAAACTTTTGATGTCATTACTTTAGAGCTTATTTTAATCCATACAAGAATTTGACAAACTTGCACTCCTTTTGTTCATTATCAGGAAACACATAACCTTCCTGCTGCTCCGTGTAAATCTCCTCATTGAGATCTCTATTTAGGAATGTTATTTTGACATTCACTTAATGAGCTATAAGGTCTTTCAAAGAAGCTAATGTAAACTAAACTCTAATTTTTGTTGTGCTTGCTACTAGTACATATGTGTAAAAATAACCAACACATTCTTTTTGTCTTAAACCCTAGGCTATTAGTCTATCCTCATAGATGTTTAATGTAGCATCACTATGATACTTCATTTTAATTACCCATTTGCATCCAATGTGTCTTGATTCTTTAGGTAGATTGACAAATTTTCAAGTGTGGTTTGACATTATCGAATCCATTTCGTCTTGGATAGTATCATTCCATCTAAAAGGAGGAGTCCCTTGAAATTACTGCTTCTTTATAAATCTTAGGATCATCTTTGACTTAAAAATAATAAGAATCTTACGAATAAATTTTTCATTATTTCCTTCTACTATATAAAAGAAATAAGACGAGAATCAATTTTGTTCAATCTTAAATCTTTAGCCTTTCAGACTCTCTTGATTATCTTATGTTTGAATTGTGTTTCAACAACCTGTGAAAAACTTTCAATTTGTGTTTTAATAATCCGTGAAGAATATCTCTCACAAAGTTGTTCATATTTTAGTTTATAATTTTTTTAAACAAAATTTATGCTCTTTATAAAATTGAAAAACTAAAGACAACTGAGTTTTCTTCATAGCTCGAAGTTTTTTTAATTTTAATTTTCTTTTAAGTTTACGTGTATATATAGATTCTTTATAAAGATGCACTTTGGTTAAAAAAATTGTCAAATAAAAAAAGTCATTTAAAAGTTACGTCTTTATATGAGACTATAGCGATTTACATATTTGTCTTATAATATTATGGATATTACATATTAGTCTTTTAATATTATGGATACAACAAACAGTAAATCAATGTAAGTTAATTATAGAAAATGCTAATCCATCGAATTTCATACACATGAAGAAGATAAAATTTGCATTTGGAAAATTCAATACGAAACATATATGTTTATCATAAAAAAAAACCACTTTAAATTATAAATTTAAATCTTAAATATAACATTTTATTTGATATATATATTTTAGATATATTTAGTCTTCAACTCCTTTAACTTAATTTAATATTCTACTTTAATCTTTTAAAAAATATTATAAATTAGTTCCTTAACTTTATTTCAATTATCTTATTTGATTTATTCCATTGATTTTTGGCAAAAAAAAAAACGTTAAGTTCTAGTAACGAAAATGTATAACAATTTTCAAAGTCTAAATGTGACTAAGTATTTATATTATAAAGTAGGATTTTCACTTAACTATGTGTCATAGAGATGGTCAATAAGACTACATTAACTAGAAATTCTACTTTATAGTACAAATATTGAGTCACATTTAGACTTTGAGAAACCATAACTTAATATTATATCTGCGCCTAAATATAAGATCCCGTAGATTAAATTATGCTAATTAAGAAAGTTAGTTAGAATATTAAATTTATTGACTATTTATACAATTTTACAAGTATATTCTTAAGAGAGAAAAATAATTAATGTTTATATATGTATTTAATATACATTGCACAAAAGATGTAATATAAGTAGGGGTGTGTTTGAAAAAAATAATTAATACATTTTAAAAGTTGAAGAAGGTCTTATAAAAAAAACAAGAAAAAACTAAAGATGATATTATAATTAAGGACTGAGGTGATATTTTTTTAGTTGAAATTATCATAAGAGACCAAATAGAATAACATAAATAAAATTGAAGGACTAATTTGTAATGTTATTTAGTTAAGAGACTAAAATAAAATATTAAATTAAGTTAAATGATTAAAACATATATTAAATCTATATTTTATATTTATTGTTCATGTTTTATTAAAATATATTAGTATTTTGTGAATTTTTTTTTGGATTAACCAGGTTTTAAAAAAAATCGTAAATAATCATATTTCGGAGAAAATTACGTAAATAACCATGTTTCAGAAAATCTCACAAAGGAGGAGTCAACCCAGTTGGCGCCTACACTTGCCCTTTTGTCCTAGGCGCCATCTCACTTGGCACATGCTCTCTCTTTTAGTCAAGTGAGATGGCGCGTGCGCCTTAAATGTGAGAGGAGGCACCATCTCACTTGGCGCCTAGGGCAAAATGCTATTTTCTATAAATAAATCTCCCGTTTCTTCGTCATTCTTCACACTTTCTCGCACAGTCTTATTTTTTTCTCTGCTATTTGCGTCATGACATCTCTCATGATTTTCACCAGAGATGGTTACGTTATTTTCTCGGCCACCAAACCTCCGATGAAAATGAAATTTTGGCACATTCACTCCATGGAGTGTCTGAAGAGAGAGTTGATGCGATGGCTAGAGGGAGACATCGAGGATGAGGAACAAACTAGAAGGATCCAACGAAGAAGAACAACCACCTCACTTGCAACATGAAGACCTAATTTTTGGATGGGGGAAGTCAAAACAGATGGAGACGTAATGTTGATGATGCATGGGTCAGATGAAATTGTTTTGACGGTTGTAATTTCTTAGACGTTTTATCGTGTTTTTATTTGTTGTTTGCGTAAGGTTTGTTGTAACAAATGCTCTTAATGAAAAATCATAACGTTTAGAACTTAAAAAAGTAAAGATGGTTTGCATACAATTTTTATGTTGTTGAGCTAGTAGCCCGAGTCGGACAATTTTTGCGATTGTGTCCGACCTGACGACATAAACCACACTTTCTTTCTAGCTTGTCAATGGGGTCCATTTCAGTTGTGATACGCTTGCTTTTGGGACGACCCTTTTTATTCCTTCGCGTTTGGTCGTTGTGCCATATTATTTCGTCGTCGTATGCAGACCAATAATCAAGTTTCACTACCAATGGGAAGCTGTTATTGTATATATTGAGCAAGGCTTTAGACTTGTAAATGGGAGATAGAAGTTGTAATGCATCTTGATGAGTATACGCACATGCCGCAATGACATAAGAGCAAGGCATATGAAAGGCTTGAAACTTGCCACAATCGCACCAACGAGATGGTAGTATAACCCTATACTCTTGTCTTGGCAGGCCCACGTTGTGGTCGATTGTCTCTTTGACAATGAAGTTGTGGTTGTGTCGGTCGAACCGTATAACCAAATGGGTGTTGGCTTTGGCACTTTCTGCCTTAATATACTTCATGAAACTTTCACTCCATAGTTGTCCCGATTGCAAGACAACATTCCACATTTCACCTCTTTTGGCAAACAACGAAGCCATCCTAAAATATGTTGATTTAACCAAAGCAGTTACTGTGAGGTTTCATATGCCTTTGAATACACCGCTCATGGATTCGATAAGATTTGTTGTCATGTGGCCCCATCGTTGTCCATTGTTGTATGACCTAGTCCATTTCTCCACCATAATATTATCGATCCACCTACCTGCGTCCAGATTTGACAATCTGATCTCGTTGCGATAATGTTTGAACGTAGGTTGTGTTAATGCATACCCCGCGTTCATAACCGCTTTCCTAAAAGCCTTGTCTTTGATCTCCCTCATGAAATTTTGTACGATATGTCTAATGCAATAGACATGCGTAGAAGGAGGGTCATGTCAATCGTTTGCAGGATTGTTGTATGCACTCGCAATAGATGCATGTCTATTGGAGATCAAACAAAGATCTGGTTGAGGAGCCACGTGTGTTCAGAGATTCTTGAGAAAGAAACTCCGTGCACCACCAGTCTCTCCCTCGACTAGAGCAAAGGCAATTGGGAAAATGTTGTTGTTTCCATCCTGTGCAAATGCCATCAGTAGCGTGCCTTTGTATTTCCCATACAACTAAGTCCCATCAATTTGAATAATAGGTTTTCATGACGCAAACCCTGTGATGCAAGGTTGAAAAGCCCAGAACACTCGACTGAATATTTCATTTTCGGTGACATGAGTGTCATCTGGGGCTTACGCCGGCAGTGTTTCTATAATATAAACAGTACCCAAAGAATAAGTCTGAAGTACATGCAGGTAGCAGGGAAGTTCTTTCTATGACTCCTCCCAGTTTCCATATACCTTTTCAATCACCTTGGTCTTTGATAACCACGCTTTTCCGTATGATGAAGTATAGTTATATACCGTAGTGGTGTGAGTAATTATGGTTTTCACCTTCAATGATGGATCATTGCGGATGAGAGGTAGGATTTCTTGACATATGAGATCATAATTTAGTTTATGATGATTCTGTGATTGAGTAGAATTGACGCACGTGTGGGTGGACATAGAACCTATGACCCAACAATCACCTCTTAATATGTATGATGCAGTGAGCTTGAACATACAATCTGGGTGGACACATATGAGCTTGTACCTTTCTGAATTTACACAATCTACCTTAAAATCGACCGAGTTCAGCATGTGAAACTTTTTTATAGATTGGATACAATATTCTCTATTACGAAATTTTCCTTTCTCTTTTAAGTTTTCATCCTACTGCAGATACAGATTGAAAAATAAATCAGATGATGGTTCATCTCCGTCCATGTTAAAGTCTGTCATGTGTGGAGGTGGTGTGTAGATCTCATTCAGAGGTATACCAGGTAACCCATCGCCTTCAGAATCATCATTGACCATGTCGTCAAACTCTAATTTGTCATCTTCTTATTCTTCGTCAACGACATCTACTTCTGCTTGCTCGACCTCGAGAGGATCAACCACTTGTGACAGCTGAGGCTCTCGCAGCATAATGTACAACACAATAGAGTCGTACCCAGAATACTCATGATTGGAAAACATATTCTGAAGGTCCTCATCATCTTGAACCTCAACCTTATAAAATATTATTTGGTTGTCACCAAAAAAACTGAATTTTGATAAAAGATTTGTGTCACGGGACCTCGTCCAAGTTTGACCTCCAATCATTTTTTGAAATACAAGAAATTGACTTTCCTGTTTAAACAAAATCAGATATTCTCAGTGTCTCTAAATAAAAATCCAGAGGTGGGACAAATGTATGTCTCACCGTTGAAATATGCATTGATCACATATTGTGGTACAGAGGCTATTATGTTTGAATGTTTGAAGGTTTAAGTGTTTGAGTGTTTGAGTGTTTGAGTTGATTGTTTGAATTTTTTAATATTCGAGTGTTTGAGTGATTGAGTGTAGAAGTGTTTTGATAAATGTAGGATTAAATAGGTTGTACTGAATTTGAATAAAACAACAGTAGGCAACCTCTAATTCGCCTCCCTACATGTCCAATCGTATTACATGCATGCAGAGATGCCTTCCCCAAGGCTACCACCTAGCCTGAACCTACACTACAATCCATGCCACCTCTAATTCGTCAACCGGGATGTCGACACCTTTCAATTTTGTACTCATTTGCCAAGTCAAATGGCGCCTTCCTACATGTCCAATCGTATTACATGCATGCATAGATGCCTTCCCCAAGGCTGTCACCTAGTCTACACCTACATTGCAACTCATGCCACCTCTAATTTTCCAACTGGGATGGAGACACCTTTTAATTTTGTACTCATTTGCCAAGTCAAATGGCGCCTCCCTACATGTCCAATCGTATTACATGCATGCAGAGATGCTTTCCCCAAGGCTGTCACCTAGCCTGCACCTACACTGCAACCCATGCCACCTCTAATTCGCCAATTGGGATGGCGTCACCTTTCAATTTTGTACTCATTCGCCAAGTCAAATGGCGCCTCCCTACATGTCCAATCGTATTACATGCATGCAGAGATGACTTTCCCAAGGATGTCATCTAGCCTGCACCTACACTGCAACCCATGCCACCTCTAATTCGCCAACTGGGATGACGACACCTTTCAATTTTGTACTCATTCGCCAAGTCAAATGGCGCCTTCCTACATGTTCAATCATATTACATGCATACAGAGATACCTTCCCCAAGGCTGCCACCTAGCCTGCACCTACACTGCAACCACCTCATGAGTGACACATATCATGCATGCATGCACCCACGAACCACCTCATTTATTCACTCCGTGATAAATTTTTTTCTATAAATACAGAGCCTCACATACTTGTTTTGCATCAACAATCATCTCACTCTCTGATACAAACTCTTTCATCATCTCATACAATTTTAACTATGATTCTTCTCACAATGAGCGATTCTCACAGAGGCATAAGGGATAACATTGCAGTGTTTGTAAGTTTTTATAAATTCTCAAAGATTCTTGTATACTTATAATTTTTTTAATAATATTATTAATGATTTATACATCTTATGGACTCTTACACTTTTTACATTTTGAATTTAGGATACTAAAAGATTCAGAATTAGGTCACACAACTATATTGCTCTCGACCCATTGATCGTGCCCTATCTCGAATATGCGAGTTTCAGAAATGTTATAAAGATATCCAACTGCACGATTGATTCAAAGTTCATACTTGCAATGTTGGAAATGTGGAGACCTGAGGCACACACATTTCATCTACCAATAGGTGAATGTACCGTCACACTAGAGGACATGTACATGTTATTGGGTCCCCCTGTCAATGGTAAGGCGGTTAACGGGTCGGTTCAATAACCCAACTCTCTGTGCAAGGAATTGTTGGGCAAAGATATGGTTGAAGGTGGTGGTGCCAGAGGCCAAGGTATTTTACTTACTGAACTAAAAAAATATTATGCGACTCTGGAGTTGAACGAAAATTCCTCCGAGCTAGCTAGAATAATAAAAGCTAGAAATTATATAATGATACTTTTTGGGACCTTTTTATTTCCCGAAAATACGGGGAATATTGTAAATTTCATGTATTTAAATTTACTTATAAACTTTAAAAAAACTAGAAAGTATAGTTGGGGTTCTGTTGTTTTAGGTTATCTATACAGTTCCTTGTATAAAAATGCAACCAAGGAAAAATGTACTTTTTGCGCTTTCTTACTCCAAGCCTGGGGTTGACAGAGAATGGAGTCCCTAAACCCCGTCAACAACAACGCATTCGTTTTCCCATACGCAACAAAGTAAGTCAAGAACTTATATCATTTATTATTCACCTGTTCACTAAATATATGATAAAAATTAACTATTTTACAATTCCTTTAGGTACTGTGTGACAGGTATGGATTACGGCAAGAATCTCAGATTCAATGTCGGTCTATATCGCAATCTATTGGATCACCTTGGCCCGGATGATGTACGTCATATCTTTGAACTTTTCTACTTTTAAATTATTTATTTATTACGTTTTTATTAAGCTGGTTTAATTTTATCCACGGTTTATCTGGAGACCATATTTGGGTTTGGACCATGAACCAAACTCTGAGGATGCAGCAATTTGGATCGCAAAGACTGCAATCATACGGTTCAACATTATGGAGATGCACCACAATGACCGTGTCAAGATGCAGTTTGGAATGCATCAAGAGATACCCTGTGATCCAACTTGTTTGTCCCCGTGGCATCTCAAAAGAGTCGACGCCCAATGGGGTCTTACCAATTGAAATATTTTGCTCTAGAGTGGTGTAAGATGTGGCATAGGCGTCACCAACATGTCTTGCAATTCCCTATTTTCTTCAACCATGCGACACACGAATCAATATTTAGCTTGATACATATCAGTTAGTAACCCAGAAATGCACGTGTCTCATCCAAGGTATTTGGTTGACCCACAAACACAATGGGCACAACCCTCATTTCTCCAACAATAAACCCAACACACATCAACCTCCCACCAACCTCCTCGATGATACAAATCCACAACCACCCAGCCACAATCACCACCATAATACGAATACACCCACATGCCCCACACTCAACCACAATCATCACCTCAATACCAATACCCTCACATGCCCCACACTCAACCACAATCTCAATCACAATACCAATACACCTGCATGCCCCACACACAATTCCAGTCTTCTCCATATCCCAATATGAGTCCCTCAACATCTAACCTTAGCCATGATCTGGGATTTTCCGAAGAATATGACTCAACCGACCCAACTTACCATCAACCACCACATCACCAAAGCATCCAACATTCGCAATACCAAACACCCCATGATTCATTTCCTTTCTACCCCTTACTCAGACGACTAATGCTATAGACCAACCATGGAACCACATCCACCACCAAGACGACCAAACTTTGAGGGTATGGGTAACCGACTGTACCAAAGCGGATCTTCCAGATATAGAGATTTGGCCGATTTCATGGATCCGAAACGCATTGACTTCGCTGGGCCATCGACCCTGCCACAACAGGAAACACGACGAAACCCACCACGGGACAGACGAGGACGTGGATGCGGAACCGTCGGTCGTTACCGAGTTCCGGGGAACCACTAATTATTTTGTATTTTATTATGTAGTCGTTTTGTGTAAATAAAAAGTCAAATTTTCGTGAATCTATATCGTTTACCTAATGTCCCGCATTTAAAATAAAAAACGAAAAAAACTGGACCTCCTTTGCACTAAGGCGCCATCTCACATGACTTATGACACACTTTTAACACCTAAGCGCTAAGTGAGATGACGCCTTCATTTTAATTTAAGGTGTAACCGCCAAGTGAGATGACGCATTCCTTTTAATTTAAGGTGTAAACGCCAAGTGAGATGATTTATCTTTTATACGATTTTCTGAAACATGATTATTTGCGTAATTTTCTCTGAAATATAATTATTTTTTATTTTTTAAAAAAAAGTATTTTGTTTGCGATAGTAATACGATGAATGAATGTTAGATGCAATGTATATAAAAGAAGTAGAATTTAACCCGTTCCGTCGATATGTTCCTACCAAATACATCATTGTATGTTCTTTTAATATGTTACATTGTACGTTCATTTAATTACGCATTGCACAGAAACAACTCAACATTTTATATGTTGCATTTAATATTATATAATTTTGATCTATTAAATAAAAAATGGGAAATATTAACTGATACTCTTGCCTCAAGAGTACTTGTTAAGACTTTAACGAGATATATTTTTGTTTGAAAATACTTGTAACATGACCCTACATTTAAAAGTGTTTTGTAAATTATTTAAGCACATGAATTAGAATCTTATTTTTGAGTGTTATTAGAAGTTAATTTTAATTGGTATAAAATGGTTTTGAAAAAAATATTTAAATGTGATTTTAGTGGGTTTGAAATTTATTTGAAGATTTATTATCAAAAAATATAATTGTTTCTTAAAAATTAAATATTTATATACAAACTTACATTTAATAAGAATGAGTTTGAAATATATTTAGATATGATTTTAGTGGGTGAAAATTATTTAAATGTAAGAATTTTATTTTAGATATTATTATAAATTAATTTTAATTCATATAAAATGGGGTTGAAAAATATTTAAATGTAATTTTAATAGGTGTGAATTTTATTTAAAGATTTATTATTAAAATGTCTTTAGTATTATTAATGATTAAAAAATAAAAAAATTGATATAAGTGTTATTTATAAATTAAAATATAAAAAATATATTGGATCAATGATAGAGAAAATTGTCTTATGACGAAGAGCTCTATAGTTTAACCTTTGTTTGATGTGAAATTTTGAATTTATTTCTCTTTCTTTTTTTGTGATAATTAAATAAAATTAAAACAAATAAAAAAGAAAATAAATATTATTTAAATTTAAAAATAATCAAAAATAAAAAATAATAATTCTATGGAAACTAAATAATACACCTGATAATCCAATTATGATTAAAAAAAAATCTGATTTGACAAAAATGTTAATAAATAATCTAATATGAATCGGTTAAATTTTATAAAAAATTAAATATAATTTTATTTTCTTAGAGATTAATTGAGACTCTCTAATTTTTATAAGAGATTAAAATGAAACTTCACTTCTTATTTAACTATTAGATGCCTTTTCTATTTTCTTTTATAAAAGGTAAGATTTTTTAATATAAATTTTATTTATTCTTTTTCTATTCCTTTATAAAAATAAGATTTTAAAATGTTTTTATATTGACTCAATTCTCTATTTTAGTGATCTAATTTTGAATAGGCTTAATTCTTCTGAAAGAGAGTTTTGCGGTATATTATAATCCTTTCATTAAAAAAAATTAATCTATTTAATTGTGCCATGAGGATATCTGATTTTTAAAATAAAAAAAATCCAACTTGCCTCTTTTAATGAATCCAATTGTCCCACATAATGTGAAAGTAAAGCAAAAGTTTTTTTAAAATATTAGGTACAAGTAGGTAAAGAAAGATCAATCAATCATTCAACACAATATAAAAAGCAAACACGCCTCTCACTTACCAAAGTTGGTGAGCCACCGCTCAACTTCCCCAACCCATCCTCTATTGTTTCTTTCCTTCAAATTTTGTCAAAATCAACATTAGAAAAATTTGATGCTCCTCGTAATAATTGTTTCATTTACATTTCTTTAATATCTCAAAATAATTGTCTTTTAAGAAAATATCAATACAATATTTATAATTTTTTTTCATTATTATACCTTTATTAATTTTCATGTTTTTTAACTATTATATTAACTATAATAAATAAATATTTTAATAAATAATATTAAATTTATCATTAAAATCAACATATCTAATCGAGACGGTGGAAGTATGTTTTGTTTTCAAAAAACATTTGAGAATGACATCACATCATTGAAGTAATGGTACAAAACCATATGATAGAATAAGAAAGCAATCCTCACTTTTACAAACACAAGACGAAATTAATTGCTTAAATTAGTGAACTTGTTCAAACTCTTCGTATTATTATTATTGTAAGTGTTTTGTTTTGTGATATACATTTTCACTGCTCAAGCTTACTTCCTTTCACATCCACAACAAACCTATACCTCACATCATTCTTCTCCAATCTTTCAAAAGCTTTGTTAATGTAATCCATAGTCACAATTTCAATCATGGAGGTTAAACCCCTCTCTTTCCAAAACTCCAACATTTCCTCTGTCTCCTTCACACTCCCAACAAAGCTTCCAGTAATTGTCTTCCTCCCTGCATAACACAATATCAACACATAAGATAAAATGAGCTATTTGAAAATCTTATATAAATCAACTTTATACATGCTCGCAGGTAAGACCAAGTTTTTAAAAAAGTTAGGTCAAATAAAATAGTTATAATAGATTATAGGTCAGACTTAATTCGGATATTTTAAAATCTAACCTGATGTATTCTTATCTCTAGCCACAATTGTATGGTGGCAAAACTTATAGAGATTTCATTTAACTATGGTATAAGTTAACCATGACAAATATGAACTTATTTAATCAGAGTGACAAAATTTTGAATCGCGTGTCAGTCTACTTTACAACATACTCGAATTGAAATTGTACAAAAATCGAGATAAATTTTAGGAATAAAGAGGTTGTTTTTACCTAGCATGACCATAGGTGTAACAAATTGAAGAGGGGTGTTAATAACACCCATCAAGATCAATTTTCCATCAACTTTAAGCAATGCAAGATAAGGCTCAAGAGGGTGACCAACAGGAACAGTATCAATAATATAATCAAGCGAATCAGCAATTTCTTGCATGGCAGTTGTGTCTGAGCTAACAACATAACTGTCAGCTCCAAGATCCTCAATTGCTTCTTTCTTCTTCTTATCAGAAGAGCTTATCACAGTCACATGGTGACCCAATGCTTTTGCTACTTTCACCCCCATGTGTCCTACACCTCCCAGGCCCAATATTCCACCTCGTAGCCCACTTTGTTTCAGCCCAAAATGTGCTAGTGGACTGTACACTGTCACACCAGCACATAACAATGGTGCAGCTTGCTCTGGTGCCAATCCCTCTGGAATTTTCACCACAAACCTGATAATAGTACCCCAAAACACACAATCAGTTAATTTTCAGCGGTGTCTGTATAAGCGTAAAACAAAACACCATTTTTTTCAAAGGTGTCTTTATCATGCCTATAACACGCCATTTTTCAGAGGTGTGGATGCTATAAAGATTATAAATTGAATTGAATCTAATGATTACTTCTGTTCAACAACGGTTGTTTCGGCGAAACCACCCTGAGTGATTTTTCCATCGGTATAAACATCATTGTAAGACCAGATCTTCTTGTTACAATATTGTTCAATATCAGAATCACAAGCCCTGCAGTTTTTACAGCATCCAACAAGAAGTCCAACTCCCACTATTTCTCCCACACTGAATCTGCTAACATTAGATCCCACCTCTAGTACCTCACCAACCACTTCATGCCTGTTTTTCAAGAATAAACACAATCACTAAAATTTTTAAAAAATGAAATAATTGAATGTAATCAATTATGTATGTATGTCAGACACCAGACACATCTTTGATCAAAATTAGACACCAGACACGTCTTTGGTTAAAACTGTGACCATATGTCTGTCTCAGACACCACCAGACACCTCTTTGATCAAAATTGTAACCATATGTCTGTCTGTATCAGACACCAGACACAATTTTAATCAGAAGTGTATCGATGTGTCCATGTTGGACACGAGACACATCATTGATTCGGAAGTAAATAAACATACCCGGGGACCATGGGATAATTGGACATGCCAAGGTCATTTTTGATTTGATGAAGATCAGAATGGCAGACTCCACAGTAGTAAATTTTGATGTAAACATCATCTGGACCGGTGTTTCTGCATATTTTCAATCACAATAATATTAATAATAGTGACACAAAAAATAAATCATATGAAGTTTATATTTATTTCATAATAGGAGAATACTAGAATTGAGATTCTGATTGACCTAAGAGTGTAAGTATACGGAGTTAGAATTCCGGAAGGGTCAGTTGCAGCCAAACCAACTGTTGTTCTTTCAGCAACTTCAAGACTACCCATTTTTTAGATGACTGAGTGAAAGAAAATAGTTAAAGTGTTTGTGGGTTTGGTTAGTGGAAGTGAGAATATGCGTATATATAATATAAAGTTGGCGTGTGGGGGGGTCTCTTGGTGCGGTTGGTGAGTCTAGCTGGATTTTGTCGATGAGAATATTGTGTATTATCTCAACCGTTGATCAAGAAAGTTTGTTAGGATATTAACTATTCAAAATGTGGCATCTAATGGTTCCAAATCTCTGTATTCCCACAATAGAGTGATTTATATCTTAAAAAAAACAGATTTACCATTTATTATAATTTAAATAGTTATTTAAAGATATTCATGAAAACTTTGTCTAATTATAACTTTTTTTCCAAATTAGAATATTTTTATATGATACTTCTTCTTGTTATTATAAGAAAAAAGTTATTTTTTAGATTTATTAAAATAATTAATATATCTAAATTAAATATAAAAACTATATTATTATTAAATAAAGTGAAAAAAAATAACTTTTATAATAAATATCATAAGTAGTTTTTTTAATTATTATTTTTTTGGTTTTATATATATATATATATATATATATATATATATATATATATATATATATATATATATATATATATATATATATATATATATATATATATATATATATATATATATATATATATATATATATATATATATATATATATATATATATATATATATATATATATATATATATATATATATATATATATATTAAAAGTAATTTTTTTTGTAAATAGAATTGGATGGAATAAATAATATAAAAAAATTGAATATTGTATTTCTTAATTGAAATTTAATATAAGAGGTGGTTGAGTCACCTTAACTCGTATATGTTAGTTGGACTATATTTTAAGAAAAGTTTATTGATAGTTGTATATATTAGAAGAGTATAAATATGAAAACTGAGTTTAGTAATTAGAAATAAAGAGAGTATTTATAACATGTCAAAAAGATAATTAAATTTAAATTATTTAATTTGAGTCAAGATAATATAACTTTAAAAAACTAATTTTCTTAGAATAATAATCAAAGAGTTTTAAAGATGAAAAAGAGATATATCCTTAATCTCAAGAACAATTACGTGCAACTTTCTCGTTAAAAATTGTATAAAAAAATTAACTGAAATAAAATTATCCACACATATTCTCAAATGCAATTTTGTCCAATACAATTTCATAATTATTTCATTAAATAACAATGTCTCACTAATTCAGTTGAGTTGTTTGTTGTGTAGTAATATAAGATGTTGGACAACGAATTCGAATATGCAACATTTTTCTTATTCATATTTAAAAGATAAAATCAGAATCACTCAACTACTTGATAAAAAAACCATCATAATTAAAAGCGCAATGTTCGCAAATAAAAGTAGTTGTATTATCTAATTTATTAAAAAATGTTTCATAAATAAGTATAAAGTTGTTGGGAGTATAATCTTTTGTGTCAAATCATGTTACTCGACAGAAATAAGGTGGTTTCGAAATAGTTTAATGTGTCGAAGTTGTGTAATTGTCGAAATATTGAAGATGTTAGCTTCGACAAGGATTTTGACTTAGCTTTATTTTGTAATGTTAGTAGAATTAAGCTATTAGGGAGTTTTGCTGCGGGAGCAAGAAAACCCGACCTATAAATAGGGAGTTATCCTATTATTGTAAACAACATGCAATTGCATAATTCATAAGTTTCAGTTTTGAGAGTAGAGAGAAACTCTATATATTCTTTTCTTCTTCCCCGATTTTAGTTGAAACCCTAATTTTCTCTCTTCCCTAATTCATCAATTTCTTTCTTCTTTCAATCATTTCTGCGGAGAATCATCTTGCAACCAAGGTGTGGTTGATTCACTCGATTGAAGAGTGAAGAACAAGAGGCGAAATTGATCGAAAGGATTGATCTTGTTCATCAAGATTGATTCAGGATAATCCAAGATTTTAGGTGTAATTCTAACATCTAGTATCTAGAGCATTGGTTGTGTGATTCTTGGGAAGCATATCACGATGAATCATCCGAATGGGAATTTTCCAGCGAGTCTCCTAATTCTGAAAGTTGACAATTATGAGAATTGGTGTAAGCAGATGAAGATCGTTTTCTGTTATCAATATCTTTGGGATCTTGTGACAGAAGGAGTAACACCACTTAAAGAAGACGTGACAAATGAACACGATGGTGCATGCAAAGAATTGAAGACGAAGAATTGTAAAGTTTTCTTTATAATTCATCAATGTGTTAGTCTAGATAATTTTGAAAAATTGAATGATGTTGAATCAACGAAAGAAGTATGAGAAATTATGGAAAAATAGTTTGAAGGCGTTGAGAAGGTGAAAGAGTCGAGGTTACAAACTCATAAAAGAACGTATAAACTGCTTTAGATGGAAGAAAGTGAAAATATAATTGATTTCTTAAATAGGGTTATGAAATTGGTGAATTAAATCAAGGTATATGGAGAAGTGTTGACATGAAGATCAGTTGTCGCAAATATATTGAGGTCATTGGCTCCAAAGTTCGACCACGTGATAGTAGCCATAGAAGAGTCAAAAGATTTTCCACCATTAACAAAGGAAGAGCTTCAAGGGATGCTTGAATCACATGAATAAAGAATGACTGAAAGATCTGTAGGCAAGTCGAATAGTAATGTGGCTCTGCAAGCGCTATCAACAAGAGAAAAGAAAGGCAAAGGAAAATGGTTTGACAACAAAGGTAGAGGAGGCTACAACAATTCGACAGGTAGAGAAAACCAACAAGAAGGAAATTTTTTGAATCAAAGAAGACCTTCATATTCAAGCTACCGCATAGGTGGTGTTGCAAGTAGAGGAAGAGGTGGTGGTTGAAAACTTGACAAAAGTCACATTCAGTGTTTCAATTGTTATAAGTATGATCACTATTATAGTGATTGTCCTAAAAAACAAAAGAATCAAGAAAATGATACAAAGATTGTAAAGCATGAAGAAGAAGACATGTTAATGAGGGTCACAATAAGAGATGAAGAAAGTTCTAATGACCAATGGTACTTGGACTCAGGATTCTCATCACACATGACTGGTGTTGTACCCCAAAATTTACCCTCTCTTTTGTCAAGACATTTCTCACTAAAGATCTTAAATGCTCAAGAGTTCTCAAGGGCTTGATCAGACAAGCTCACCTCTTAAGCATTGAGCCTCCAAATTAGGGTTTTGGTTTTCTCAAGGACAATTGGACTTTTGATGCCTCAAATGAGTTCCATGGTTCATTATAGGTCTCTAAGATTTCTCATACTAAGTTTCAAGTCTTGCATCACAAATTTGGTCAGTCAATTGCTCAGATGATTGAAAATCGACTGTATTGGGTAAAAAGTCAACAGCGATCAATATACAGTCAAACTTCATGATTTTTTATGCCAACATCAACATTTTGAAGTCATATCCATCAATTGATCAAGTGTTGATCACAATTCCTCAAGAAAATCCCTCAAATCATCAAAGGGGAAAAATTGTCAAAATTAGGGTTTTGATTGAGAATGATTCATCATTGACTTTTGACCTAGTACATGATCTAATAGCTTGAGGCATAATATCAAGGACTCTATTATACCCAAAAAATTTCCCTCTCATTCCTCAATACAATTCTCACAAAGGATTCCCAAAATCCAAGCTTACACAAATATACTTGGATTTTTCAGCATTAAGATTATGGAAGAAATTGCTAAAAAAGGACAAAACAAATGAAAATGCCATTTTTGACAAAAATTAAAGAAAAACAAAGTTCCTTTTGATTTTGCATCCTTCGATTGAACACTCTGGACTTGGTTGCATCTTTCGTTTGGGCGCCGAATTCCTTTGGGACAAGTTCGTTTCATGCTTCGATTGAGGCATTGGGTTCATTTGGATAAGATTATTTCCTGTTTCGTTTTGGCGTTAGACTTCGTTTGAAGGTTTGTGCAAGTCTTTCGTTTGGCCACACAACATCTTCCCTGCGTGTTAGCCAAGATATACAAGGAAAAACACTTCATGATGATGTCCTTCGATTCATGACACCAAAACCTCCCTTTTGCCCTCTTTCGATCGTACATTTTTCCCTTGTAAGCCTCCTTCGTTTGGGGCAATGACTTTCCCAACGTTGTAAGCTTCGATTGAGCCTTCCATCCCTTGCACACATACTTCGCTTGGGAGTGTGAATCCTTGAGCACCAGTCTTTTGTCATGCCTTTCATTTGGGAATCTGGCTCCTCTTTTACAAGCTTTCATTTGAACATATTTTCATAAGGTCACAAGGCAGGAATCTCTTGCACACATTCTTTTGTTTGGCCATGTGGCCCCTTTGCAGACAAATTTGAGTGGGCAGAATCTCCTGTAAAAATGGCATGTTCCAAACATACAAACTCTTCACTATGTCATTTCCTCAGGCGAAGAAAGCACCATGGAGGTACATTCGAAGAGTTTGTCAGGCATGTCTGGATGCCCCCAATCGAAGGACATATATTACTGACCCATCCCAAGATCATTAATTTGGCCACATTCGAAGGATATCCATGGGAGTCATTCGAATGACACTTCGATTTGAAAAAAGAGATGGTTATTGAAAAGTCTTGTTGAAAAGGAAAGGCTATGGAGTCAAGAGAAAAGGTTGAGATGCCAAAGGTACTTGTTGACCAAGTCCCATGCGCTGCCAGGATCAAGCCTGATACACTGGCCATAAAACTCCAAAACTGCTGCACAACAGTCCTGCATTGCTACCCTATTCCTTGCACCAAAATAGCAATAAAACACTGTCCATCGAAAGCTACAAATACAACATACCCTTTTTGTTTGAACTTTTTGTTTTCCCTCCCAAAGCATCAACCCAAGCCATCTATAAAAAGGAGGCATCACCACACATATTAGGGGCGCCAGAAGGATTGCAAGAAAACACTTGTGAAAATTCTCAAAAAATTCTCAAACACTTCCGAACATTCTTTTTCAAACATTTCTATACACTAAGAAAAAACCTTCGATTCACCCTCCAAGTGACCATCAAACCACCCTTCAACCCACTCACCCAGCTATCATACAATAGGCTTTTGAGTTACCCCATCACTTGTGATAAAAAAAGTCTTTCGATCCACTCACACAATCTCTTTCGACCCAGTCACTGCTTTCACAAAGTAGCAACTGGACTAGCCTCATGAGGGTCCCAACGAACTCACATTTTCCATCGAAGAAAGCACTTACACCTCCTTTCGATTTAAGGACTTAACTTAAGTTTATTCTATTTTAATATCATGTGTATATTCCAATAAAGAAAAATGTAGACATTTTTAGACTATGTTTTAGCTTTCGATTCTGACTGCCTGTATGTTGAAAACTCAAACTTAGTTTAGTTATGCTTTGGACTTTGAGACCCATTAGTTTTCATGCTAACCCATGGATTGGAGTTATGTTTCGATATTGCATTTTAGACTTTAAGACAAGTTTGTTATAACCTTCGATTGGATAGCTGCACAAGCCTTTCGAATCACAATCTGAGGGCCCAGTATGCATACAAAGAGTCAACAAGGAACCTGTGGCAAAGCATGAGTGTTACTGCTTCTGGGCCTCAAACGAAGGACAAAACCTTGCTGTCTCCAAGCCTCAAGCAAAGGCCAGAACCTTGCTATCTCCAAGCCTCAAGCGAAAGTCATAACTATGCTGACTTCTTGGCCCATGCGAAATGCGTGACCATCTTGATTCTAACCCTTAGTCAAAGGAGACAGAAAGGAAAATCGAAGGGCATGACTCCACTGACTTCAGAATCCAAATCGAAGGAAGCCAGGAAATGCAGAATCGAAGGGTGTTTCAACCCAAATCTAAGGATCCATTTTTCTTGCATTTATTTTATTTTTGCCTTTATATTTCCATGCAATTTAATATGGTTGTAATAGTGTAGGTTTTATTTCTTGCATTTTTATTGCTTTTGTATAAATGCTAGTAACTAGGATCTATGGAAAGATAAAAATGAATAAGTAGACAACCCAAAAATCAAAGACAAAATGCATGCAAATCAAACACACTATTCACACATGCACCCCTAGGGTTAACTCCACTTGTTGCCTAAAAATGGTCATGTTATGCATGTGAGATGTCTTGGAAAAAACAATCAAAATACAAGATCATAGTCCCTCGAAGACGCTTCGAATGTTGCCTTAAAAATGATCTTAGTCCCTCAAGAGAAATGCTAAGACATCTCAAAACATTGCTATTATGACTATACAAACGTCCCATGCCCGTCCCTTCACATCGAACGACGAGGATTCTTACCAAATCAATGGTAAGATAGCAACATCTAAAGGAGGAGGAAAAGAACGTTTAAGACCTTTTGAGTAGGTAGGTTACTCCTAGTTGCTCGCTTGCTCACAACAAAAAAAAACATTTTATACACCAACACTCCCACTTTGAAACATTTTTAAAAGACAAACACTTTGTACACGTTCTTATAGAAACGAGAACCATTACAAAGACGCTTCTCAAAAATACTTTCAAAAAACCACCACAAAGCATACTTTCAAACAAAAGCAAATGATCTAGAAAGCAACTAAGAGCCCATAGATAACTATGGATTAAAAGGGTGATAATACCTTCCCTTTTCATAATCTACACCCCGAACTCAAGAAAATAATCTCTAAAGGTCTTTCCTTTTCTTTTCAGCCTTTCCTTTTGGATAAAAGAAAAGTCTGCGGCAACTCTTGCTATCCGCAACAATTGCGATCAAACGCAAAACATCCCAAGTCAGTTCTCCCACCGCGTTACAAACTCAACATAACATTTTGACCTAATTTCATGGCTCAAATAATTTCTCAAGATCATTGGATTGATAGTTGAAATTTGATCAACTGATGAAAAGTCAACTGATACATAAAAAGTTAAACTTTGGCCTTTTTGATCAACATTGAAGTTCAAAAATCAAGATTCATAAAGACATCAAAAGATATCAAACTTGATCATCAAGAGTCAAGAAAGTCAAAAAGTCAATAAAAATTTCTAAGACAAGGAAAATTTCAAAGTGTTTTTATACTTGATAAATTCATTACTTCATGATAATTTTTCACCAAGATGCAAGATGATTCAAGGAAAACTTTCAACATGAAAGTTGTAGATCTTGATGAACTCTACAACTTTGTATTAGAGGGTTGATGTCTAAAAAATTCCAGTGAAATTTCAAATTTCTAAGACCCAATGAAGTCATGACAATTTTCATAAAACACTTAGTGAAATTTTCAACTAGTTTAGGCAAATTTTTTACCTAACTTCTTGACCAATTTTCACCTAGTTTCAATTTGATTTTGTCAAAATGGTCAACATGAAGGTTGTAGACAATGTTTCATGTAACACCCCTTCTAATAAACCCCGAATTAAACGATATAATTAAAATCAGAGAAAATAAAATTTTCACGGAAGGAGTGTCACAACATCAATTCACATATTCAAGAAAAACGGACATGACATATTCATCACTTTAATCATTTAATCACATAATACATTCATGGCATATACTTTCTTTTTCGTGCAAGCGCAACGAAATCATAATAACTTCATCTCCAAAGGAGGAATCAAAATATAAAATTCAAGGCATTAAGCCATACGGTTCATACACCAAACATGTTATCAAGTCATAATACACATACATCAATATATAATCAAAACAATGGATTATATACAAGTATAATCCATCTACAAAATATACGAGTTCGAATGTGGACACCTAACCCCCAAGTGTTACAACCAGAGCATCGACTCGATAAACTAAAATAAAACGGATTACAATCCAAATGCATCCGCTAAGCTAGTGCCTCGCACTACCGTCTTCGGTACCTGAACAATGCCGAAGCAAGCATTTTCCAACAGAAAGGTAAGAATTCCAACAAACATAAAGTATGTAATTTTAAGCAAATGAAAGGAATTAAATAAAGGAATCTTACTCTTTTTCCAACTCTTACATAAACTACATAAGATATTCATTTAATCAAATTCTCATATTCAATAAATCAAAGAAAACAAACACAATCCATTTCATTTACAAATTAGCACATAATGCATAATATTCAACGACACATAAACTCAATAAAACGTGTACGTGCGACTCGACAAAACGACAAGACTCATGCATGTGGTACCAATCATCTATTATCCTTCGGACTTGCCGATGTCTATCCCTCAGACAGATAATCATAAAAGCCCATTCCCTAAGCTTTCAAACCCCCACTCTGAGTTTGGGACGAGCCACTAGCCTCCACGAGACTAACAACCATCGCCTCTTGACACGACTTATGATGCAGTGTGCAATTCAATCAACAACAATATGCAAATCGAGGCATCCCTCTATCTCAATTACAAGCATACATCACCATAATTCAACCCTATGAATTAATCTCACAACATTGCACAACAAACATCATTTATTTCATTTTCAACAATTATCACACAACACCAAAATATTCATAAACCAAACACATCATTTCCGGAATCGGCAACTAACCAAATATCTTGAATATTCAACACATCTATAATTTAATTCATCTCCGGTCGTACTCAAAATATTAAGTTTTACCAATTAATCGTAACCGGTTATATTAATTAATTACATTGTTAATTATAATATATATTAATATATTAATTAAATTATTAATATAACATAATATTTATAAACTGAACAATGTTATTTCCGGAATCGGTATTTCACAACACATTTCAAATCTACCACACATCTACGATTTAATTAATCTCCGGTCGAAACTAAAATATCAAATTTCATCGATAAACCGTAACCGATTATATAATTAAACATACTATTAATTATGATATATATAAATATATAATATATATTATAAACTATTTGTAAATATATATATTATATATACATACTGTTTATTACTTATTTATAATTATATATATTATAAACTACATACTGTTATAATTTATGTATGTTACCCACACCACTCACACCAAACACCATCCACGTGCCCCCCCCCCCCCCCTTCCAAGTGCCCCCACCCCCACTTGTCTCCCATTTCTCTTCCATTTTTGTATAACCAGGAAACTTGTTTTTTTTTTCTTTCTAATAGTAAAAAAAATCTAATTTCTTAAATCGAAAAATCGAAATCAAATGCAAAAAAAAAAAATTAGATGTTTAGAGAAAGTCTAACCCTTACCGATTAGTTCCTGGAATGAGCTTTTTCGGTTGATTTTCCAGAAATTTCTTCCTCTCCTCTTCAACCCTAGTTTTCATCTTTTTCTTCACTTCTCCTTCTCTACTTCTCTCTTTCTCACTTTTCCACTTTCTGATATATTTTTCTTTCTATCTAACTACTTATTATATAATATATAAAAAAACTAAGTTATTTTATTATATTACTTACTTATTATATTATATAAAACTAACCTACATAACATATAAACTTATATACTTTACTACTCTAAATTAACATAACTTATATATAATAAAACTAATATTTTATTAAATTAATTTAATATAATTAAATAACATTAATTTATTAGTTTATAAAAAAATCAATTAATACTAATGTAAATCCATCCTCACAAATAAATCAAATAATACATATAATAAAATATTTACACACTAAATATAATATTATCGTACAAAAATAGTTATTTTTCGGTAAAACAAATAAACCCAATTAATCACTTACCGGACCGAATTACCGACTAAATAATTATTATTTTATTCAAAATAAACATCAACCAGTCATTTTTAGAAAATAATAATATAAATAATATTAATTAAAACAGAGCGTTACAACTCTCCCCCACTTAAAAGATTTTCGACCTCGAAAATTACCTCTAAACGAACAACTCGGGATATGAATCTAGCATCCGACTTTCAAGCTCCCAAGTTATGTTTCCATTAGCCGCACCACCCCACACCACCTTAACCAAAGAAATATCTTTTCCTCTAAGTTTCTTCACTTTCCGATCTTCAATTCTTGTCGGCAAGGTCTCAACGGTTAAGTCTTCTCTAACTTCCACATCGTCTACTTGCACCACATGTGACGGATCCGCAATATACTTTCGCAATTGCGACACATGAAACACATCGTGTAAATTGGAAAGTGATGGTGGTAATGAAATCCTATATGCCACATTAGCAATCCTTTCCGAAATTTGATACGGACCAATAAACCGAGGTGTCAACTTCCGCGATTTAAGAGCCCGACCAACCCCCGTCGTAGGATTCACTCTCAAAAACACATGGTCATTGTTGTACCCCAAAATTTGCCCTCGCGCTTTTCCACAAGAAATCTCAGCTTCAGACATTTCCTGACTTTTCAAACTGGCTCAAGAATCGGACAAATGGACTTTTCTCGACAGTCAAGCAAAATTAGGGTTTTTACTGATTTTCAGAGCCTTGGATTGTTTCATACAGTTGGCTTAGGGTTTTGATGGATTTTGGCTCAATTTTGATCAGGCGAGCGTTATTCGACATTTAATCAGGAATTAAAGTTTTATGGGCATATTCTCAGAAGAATTTAAATTCCACAGCATTTTGCAGTTTATTCCGAGATTCGGGTTAAATTCGCGTTGTTTTGATTTAATCAGTGAAAGAAACAAGTGGTTGGAATTCATGTTGTTTTCTTTGAGTCAGTCAAATACAGGATGCAGTATTGGATTCATAGTGTTTGTGCGTTTGATCAGTCCATTTGGGTTAACTGCCGCTTCGCTTTTGATATTGGATAAGACAGGTTTAATTGATCAATATTGATTTTATTTAAGTTATTTATTATTCTAAAATTGAATGATTGAAATTTATTTTTCAATTGTTTTAATTCAAAGAATTTTAAATAAATAAATAAACAATAAAGAAAATTAGAATTAATTGGATAATTTAGATTTTATTGATATTTGAATTATTTGTACAAATTGTTGTTTATAATTTAAATTATGAACAATAATATACATTAATTTAAATATTACATAAAATAAAAAACTATCCTATTCCTAATATTCTTCATTCTTCACTCCGCTCCGGTGCTCCATTTTTTATCTGCAAAAAGAAGCAAGAAAAGTCAGAAAGCAGTTAATTAAAGACAGTTAAAATTGCTCATCATTAGGGGCCACTGACTGGGATCAGTTGACCCTCTCTGCAAATCGCGGGATTTCTCCCGGTTCACAAAGAGGGAAGAATTCTATTTTTTTCATTCATGAATGTCAAATGCATAATTTCTAAAAATTCAAACTGCAAACTTCCAATTCAAACTAAACTGAAAAGTCCAATTCCCACTTAAATGCCAAAGATATCAAAGAAAATCAAGGAAGTACAATTGCTGTCAAAATCTATCCCAAGCTATCAAAGGAGATATGGAAGATATTACAAAATCCCAAGATATCAAGGAAAAGTCAGCACACAAAGCACAAAAGCTGGATAAAGAGGATGCAGTCAAGAAATGTAGGATGCAAGCAACTTGAATCTTAAATCATCATTTCCCATCAGTAGGGCCCCTTCAGAAATAGTACAGGAAAATCATAGAATAATATAAAAACTGTACTGAAAAATGAGAAGAAGAGAGATAAAGGCAGCAGTAGGCAGAGTTCAGGTCTTAGGCATAGACAGTAGGACATAACAAAAAAGATATACAAAAGATAGAGAACACAGTTCAGCAGACAGTTCAAGGATAGAAGAGAAAAATATACAAAAACCTGCATCAGGCCTCACCCTCAAGAACATACAAACACATAAACAAAACTGCCAAAGTCCCTGTCAAACACAAAAACCTCACATAACCTGCATTTTCTAAAACAAACCCAGAATCACCTTAAACCAGAACCAACAACCATGAAACCATCATCCTGTCAATAAACCATCAAACACACAGTTCAACAGAAAATATACCAAACCTCAACCATCCCATGAAATCGTCAAACCTGAACAACCTCAAACCTTGTTAAGTCTAACAACAACACACACTGCAAACTCTAGACCAAAAGGCAAAGCTTACTGTCACAACCATGGACTCATAAACCTGCATCAAGCCTCGCCCTCAAGGTCATCAAAACACCCTTCAAAACTCAAAACTGAACATACAAACACATAATCTGAAAATGCCTTAACCTGCCTACTGTCAAGAAAAGAGACAGAACTTCAAACCCATCCAAGCTGATAAACCAAGTTCACACACAACCAACCAAAAACTTCATGCCAGCACCATGCCTATCAAACTCAAAGCCATAGCATCTCCAGCCTAAGCCCTCAGTAAAACATCACTGGGCAACACAAACAAACATACAACATATGCAAAGAGAATATACTGTAAAAACTTCATACCATACTGTCAAACCAGAAATCCCTCAAACATAATCAAGTTCAAACCTGAGATAAACAAAACCCCCTAGCCCTCAGTATAACATCATTGGGCGAAATCTCAGAACCTATCCAACATTCAAGGCAATACCAAGGCAGCAATGTTCTAAAGTATTCAAAATCATTCAGAGGCAATATCAAGGCAAATCCATCAGGCCCTCAGTGTACACATCGCTGGGCAATAAGGCAGTCAAACAAGAAGCATACAAATACTTAGGCAACAATACATAGGCAACAGTGGCATGGAAGAAGAAGATAAAGAAGTGAATTAGAAAAAAGGGTTTTCAGGCAAATCTAAAATCATCATAAAACCCTCATACAGCAAGAGGTAAGAACGAAAATACCAGGAAAGCGTCAGAAGCAAAGCAAGCATCACGTTCACGCCGTCCTGGCCTCCTAAGCGTCTCCACCCCTCTTCTCTCCTCCTTCTCCAAGGTCAGGTAATGAACTTTCTACCTCTTCTCCTTCACCTCATAATAGCGAAAGATCAGTTAAGATTCAAATCAAAACAAAACACGCAAGTTCGTAAAAGAGAAAGGAAACGTAAATGCTGAAAACTAACCTTAAGTCAAGAGGACGCGAAGCTTACGCCTTGGAGGGAAGAAAGGTCTGGAGGGCGACGCTGGTGGCCGGAGTGAGTTGCTCAGGAAGCTTGAACGGAGAAGACGAATGCACAAACGCGCCGCTCAAACCCTAATGCATTATCAAATGAACGAATAATTCTCAAACCCTAAGAACGCTGCTCCAAACAAACCTGGGCCTGACCCGCTTCACCCTCTCTGAAGCCCATTAAACATTTCTTTCCTTGTTTAACAAAAATTATACTAATCATTTATCTCTTACTAACCTAAGTTAGTATTTCACAATTAACCCTTTTTTTTTTATATAACACTAACTTCAGTTCTTTTTTTTTACACTAGTAAAAACTTCTTATACTAATATAATCAAGAAGAGATAATTAAAATGTTAAACCCTTTTTTTTTTATGATTTATTCTTATCATTTTATTTTTATTAAAATACTTTCTTACAAACTAATACTTTCTTTTTCTAAGATTAATCCTTTTTTTTTATATACTTTATACATAAATTTCGAAATATTTTCTTTTGTACATATTATACATTTTTTTATCATATAATTAAAAATTGAAAATACTTTTTAGTTAACATACATATTTGTACATAACAATTCAAATACATTTCTCTAATATTAACATTCACAAATATTTGATTAAAATACTTTCTTTTTTTTACATAATACAATTTAATTAAAATTTGAACATACCATTTAATTAAAACATTTTCTTTTGTACATAATTAAACATATAAATCAAAAATACAAGATTAAAATATATGTCTAGGTCAAAAACCCTAATACGCTTCAATTTCACATTATCGCGCTTGTAAATAATTACACATACTCATATACACTTGTACACTTACACAAATACATTCACATTGCCCTATACACATTTTTATCTTATATTTGTATATTCGATATTTATGTTTTGATCGCACATTCGATTTGGTTGTAACTTATTGGATACTATAAGTCTCATCCCCTCTTGTACATTTATACCCCCACTCCCGGATACTACTTTGTAATAGCGTAGATTTTACATTCCGCAATTTACAGTTTTCCAATTATACCATGGTTAGACCTAGGGTTTGTATGTACATAAAATCAAACGCTAGATAACCTAATACAAGACAAATACATGTAATCAATACACAATCACACTTGCACCCTCTAGGGTAGTCCCACATGTTGCCTTCCAAAATGGGTCATGCTTGCACGTCGAGTATCTTTGGCAAAACAAAATCAAATGATCATAAGTCTCAAAAATGTTGCCTAAACGGAATGATCATAGTCCCTTCAAAGCAAATTGCCAAAGACACTTGGCACCATTGCATTCATGGTCCATACGATGACCCGGGCCCGTCCCGAATAAACTTCCTAAAACGCAAGATTGTCTACCAATTTCAATGGTAGAACAAAATTGTTAAAAGGGGTTAAAACATAACAAAATCCTTTGAGTACAATAGGGTAGACAAAACTCTTAGTTACTTGAGATCAATTTGCAAAAACGCCTGCCTTCTTTTCAAAAACCACAATCCACAACACTTTCAAACAAACTCTCAAAAACATTTGAAAACATCTTTTCGAAAAGATCCACACTTTTGTAAAACACTCAAACACGAGTCAAATACATTAGTTGCCTAAGACAAGGCATCTTTCTCCAAAACATTTTCAAAAAGCACCCACACACACACCATTTTCAAAGCAATCGAAAAACAAGGCAAGTGATCTAAAAAACCAAGTAACTAAGAGCCCATGGATAACCATGGATGAAAAGGGTGCTAATACCTTCCCTTTTCATAATCTACCCCCCGAACCCACGAAATATCTCAAAAGGTTTTTGCTGTGCTTTTTTAACCTTTCCTTTAGGATAAAATAAAAAGTCGGTGGCGACTCTTGCTCAACCGCACAAGTGCGAATGCGAACGCAAAACACTAGTCAGTTCTCCCACCGTATCACAGAACTGGCGACTCTGCTGGGGATAATTCTAAAAGTGGGGTTACCTTAGGGTTTAGATCACCTTTACTTTCAAATTGATTACTTTGTTTGCTTTACATTTGTGGGCTTTGTATCGGAGCTTTATAGATCCTAACCCGGATCTGGGGAAACCCTTTTAGGTAGCAACAAGGCTGTGAGGGAACTGTGCGGGGTATACCGACATGGTTGAAGCAGTCTGCTACGTTGATGTGGCACTTTGGTGTGTACCGGTAACCCTTGAGTTCAGTCAAGGAGAGTACGGGGCCGCCGCGTGGTGTCGCGAAGCATCAACTGACCTTAGAACCTTAATTGACCATCTTAGCCTTTTTAGGGTAGTGAGATAATTGACTTTGGTGCAGTCCGAGGTTGGTTGATACTCGATACTACACTCAATTGAGGGTTGCTTTCCTGGAATATTTCGGTCGCCAGTTCAGTGGCTAAATCGAAATGATGAACAATGAAAGCAATCCAGTGATATTGGGACCCTTAGAACCCGGTTACTTTTGGTAGGACAGGTTTTAACCAACAAACTGAAAGAGGGTAGTACCTGAACCTCATGCAAGCCTAAACCTAAGGCCTTGTGTGCTTTGTGTGAATATGTTTGCCTGTATATACACTTACTTTCTTTTCGCATACATGTACATAACATCATAACATCATACCATAGCATTTTCAATAACCATTTCGAGGATCTCGAGGGTTCTTTTGATGCAGGGTTACGTTGAGCCAGACATCTATCAAGGGGCAAGAGGTTTCTCCTCTAAACCAATCCAGTCAAAATTCAAGTGCAACAACTTGAATCAGTGGCTATGACCCATTCGCCATGGTGAGCTTGATTCTCGTGGAAAGACATCCACCGATGCAAAACTCTCCAATCAAAGATCAAGTGCAACAGCTTGAATCAGTGGCTATGACCCACTCGACATGGTGAGCTTGATTCTCGTGGAAGGACGTCCGCCGGTGCAGAGATCTCCAATCCAAGAGCAGAGTTCAACCTCTAACATTTTCTTGTGTTTACCCCAAGAGATCCTTGAAAGCATGCATCCACATATCACGCATTTCATTTTGACAATCTTTCCTTTTTCAGGTTTCCTTACTCTCCTGCTGTTTATTTCAGCAAGAGATGGCTCTAGAAAGGTCTGTCAAAGACATCCAAGACCAGACTGCTCAGCTGCAGGAGATGTTCCTGAACTTGTCTCTGGGGCAAGAAGAGATGAAAGCTCTCCTCACCAAAGGCTTGGGGAATTCCAACAATGCCAGGAGTGATCAGATTGCGGAGCTGCAGTTTGATCTGACAACACTGAGGACTCAAATGATGGGACAGTTGGTGGGCCAGATGGCTCTCATTCAAGACTTATCCCAGAGACAAGAGGAACTCAGAGTTCTTGTCCGCCAACTACTTCCAAACAACCAACTGGGGCAAACATCTGAGGTTGAAGAGCAAGTCACCGCTCAGCCTCCATCCACTCAAGAAGACAAGGGGAAAGCTCCTTTTCTAGCTTCAGGGTCACAAACCCATCAACAACCTCGTCAGCGTCAACGGGACAATCGGCGTGAACAAGAAAAGTCGGGAAGACAGTTCACGGAGACTGAAATACCATCATTCTTCATACTGAAGCGCCTGTTGGAGGTCAATTTGCTTACTGTAAAGGACCCTCCTCAGAAGCTCAACATCTCCTCTCCTCACTTTAATCCCGACGCATTCTGTGTTTACCACTCCTGCAGCCCGGGACACAGTACCAACGACTGTTGGGCCTTGAAGAACAAGATTCAAGATCTGATTGACATTGGGGTGCTGGAATTCATGCCAGACGGCGAGATGAAAATCTTCCGTTAAAGGGTTCTCCGTTTGAAGTGACGAAGCTCAAACTGAAAGACTTTTGCTTCTTTTTGAACTTTTCAAAGTTGTAATTTCTTTTGCTGTCAAACAATTATCTGTTGATGTTAAACTCTGTTTTCATTAATGCATTGCATATGTTTGTCTTGAATTCATCCATTCGTTTCACTACTCTTATGCTTTTCTTTATGATATTTGACTCTTGATAAAAAGATGCAAGCCTTTAGAGGGAGGATGACGAAACAATACCATGATCTTATACAGTATGCTTTTGAACAGACCGTGCTGATGATGTACAGGCATTTCTTTCAATTCCCAAACACTGGAGTTATAAGGAAGTTAATCCCTAGTCAACCCCTTCGAGCCAAAGAAGTAGGAGTTTCCTGTTCTAAACAATCGAAACCTTTTGATATAAACCCGGGGCAGGGTAGTATCTCAGTTAATTCAAAAGAAAATGCGCATTGAGGTCGCAAACTCTCAGTTCGTAACACAACGAACAACATCGAAAAAGAAAGCGTTCCTTTGGAATCAAAAGACAAGGGTGGTTCCCTATCACATAGACAGTAAATCTCTCAAAAGAGAAAAGCCCACCAAGCCAGAACCTATAAAGGAGGCTTAAGAAAGCTGGGGCATCCCGCTGACAGTAATCCCGAAAACGGTAACAGTCAGGCAAAAGTTAGGGATAACAAATCAAAATCAAAATAGTGAGGTCATTACAAATCCTCAATAACATGAAAAATGTTGAAAAAGAAAAAGGAGATGATGACTGTCTCCCAAATTCAAACTGGTGAACCATCGCCCAAAAGTCGTTCCAAACTCAAAACAGAGTATGACGCAGTTAACTGAGCTTAGGTTGAAGAACATCACGAAGAGCGGGTGGGTACAAATATACTTTGAGCCTTTATCCTTTGTTTCTTAAACCGTGAACCAGGCCACGTTACAACCCTCCAAAAGTCCTAATTGAAGCATGGGTTAGTTCGAAAGCATACTGTTACAAAAGGTATCCTGACTCCTGTAGGGCTTTGCTCTAAATCTTGTGTTAACTTGTCTTGTGAAAAGTTTTCTGCTAAAAACGCATTTTTCAAAACGAAAAAAAAACTTCGAGACAAACATAAACTTTGCATTATTCGAATATCACTGTCTGCATTTGACCCCTTTTGTTTGACAGCGAAGAAGTTCATACAGCGAATGTTCGGAGGAACGAAAACTCTCTCAGTAAGTCAAAATCACTTCAAGAGGATAACACTTCCATCAAATCCCTTATCAACAAAGGGGCATGACATGTCACAATCTAATTAACCTGGGGCAGTCCAGTCAAGGTCCAACAGATCTTTCAAAGTACAGTTAACTTGGGGCAGTCCAGTCAAGGTCCAACAGATCTTTCAAAGTACAGTTAACCTGGGACAGTCCAGTCAAGATTTCAAGAAATCTCTCAATATGCAGAGTAATCCGATTCAAGATTCCTTCATCACCACTTGGGGCATTCGAATGTCAAAAGTGTTCAACAAATCAACTACAAACATCTCCAGATTCGATTCCTGTATCCAGCCAGGGCATATCTGTTGACCACATTTCCAGACTCGACTCCTGTATCTAGCCAGGGCACGTCTGAAGAGTTCGAGGATTCGATTCCTGTATCCAGCCAGGGCATATCTGTTGACGACTATTTCCAGATTCGATTCCTGTATCCAGCCAGGGCATATCTGTTGACCACATTTCCAGACTCGACTCCTGTATCTAGCCAGGGCACGTCTGAAGAGTTCGAGGATTCGATTCCTGTATCCAGCCAGGGCATATCTGTTGACGACTATTTCCAGATTCGATTCCTGTATCCATCCAGGGCATATCTGTTGACCACATTTCCAGACTCGATTCCTGTATCTAGCCAGGGCACGTCTGAAGAGTTTGAAGATTCGATTCCTGTATCCAGCCAGGGCATATCTACCAACTATTACCTTTCCAGACTCGATTCCTGTATCCAGCCAGGGCATGTCTGAAGAATTCCAGATCAACACCTGTAACAACCCAGGAAACATCTGTGAACGACCGATTGTAGACCAACACCTGTAATAAGCCAGGATTTATCTACATCACCACTTGGGGCATTCGAATGTCAAAAGTGTTCAAAACCCGATGCAGTTTTACACAAGCTCATCTTCAGGGAGCCCTACACCGGTCCCTCTTCAAGACTTCTGAAACAAGTTTACGGATTCTTCCCAACAACGGATGTTAATCTACCGACTTGTTCAGACTCTTCTCAAACCTTTGAAATTAGTTTACGGACGCTTCCTAACAACGGATGCGGCTCTATTGCTGATTCAACTTCAAGATTTCTGAAAATAGTTCACGGGTTCTCCAAGTAAACGGATGTTAACCTATCACTTGTTCAGATTCTTCTCAAGACTTCTGAAAACAGTTCATAGATTCTTCCCAAGTAACGGATGTTAATCTATCAACTTGTTCAGATGCAACCTCTGAAATTAGTTTACGGACGCTTCCCAACAACGGATGCGGCTCTAGTGCTGATTCAACTTCAAGATTTCTGAAAACAGTTCCCGGGTCCTCCAAGTAAACGGAGGTTAACTTATCGCTTGTTCAGATTCTTCTCGAGCTAACCACCACGGAAGATCGCGCTCGCCAAAATTCTCCCTATCCCCAGCGGAGTTCATCAAAATACCCCAACGGTAACTTATCTTTGCAAATCCCCAGCCAGAGAATCCTCCGGAATTCAATTTCCCTCAGAGTTTAAGCTTCAGTATCCCCAGCGGAGCTAGACCATTGAACCTTCTCCCCACAGAGTTTTGGGAAGGAAAATCTTGAGTTCCCCAGTGAAGTAGCCAGAGTTACTTCCCATCAAGCTGACGATTCTCAATCTGGCCTCCCCAGCATGAGCCTACTAGTTTGGAACCCCCAAGTAGAGGTCATCAGGAATTCTCTTCCCCAGCGACAGCCAAGGATTTATTTTCCCCGGCAGCAGTCAAGATGCTTTTATCTTCAGCCATCTCGGATTCATATATCCTCGGCAATATTAGCTCATCAGCTTACATGCGCATTCATCGCATTCATGTCATAAACATTGATGTCACACGCATTGCATCATGCATCATAACATTGCATACAACTAACCCTTTGCCTTTTCAGGTAAGATCAGTCGACAGACATAGATCATCTCCCAAGATTCCTCCAGAAATAGTTCAGATGTGACCCGGACACGGCGACATTCTGATACTTATTCCAGATTCATTCAGACGCATCATCAAGAAACCTTACACCGGTTCCTCTTCAACTTCAAGACTTTTGAAAATAGTTTACGGATTCTTCCCTACAACGGATGTCAATCTACCGACTTGTTCAGACTCTTCTCAACTTCTGAAAACAAGTTTACGGATTCTTCCCAACAACGGATGTTAATCTACCAACTTGTTCAGACTCTTCACAATTTTTGAAAATAGTTTACGGACACGTCCCAACAACGGATGTTGCTCTATCGCTTATTCAATCTCAACTCCTGAAATAGTTTACAGATTCTCCAGACACGGACGTCAATCTGTTGCTTGTTCAGACCCCAATTCAGAGACGTTCCAAAAACAGGGATGCCCTTCTGATACTTGTCCACTCACTTGTGACGTACAGTTCAACATGTCCAGATGGCATCTGTAAGCCCATCCTCCTACCAGCAGTCGCCGAATGGCATCTTTAAGCCCATTCTCAGATGGCATCTCTAAGCCCATCCCCCGACAAAATTCTCTCGCACCAGGTGGCATCTTTAAGCCCATCACTAAATGGCATCTTTAAGCCCATTCACATCTACCATCAGATCGCCGAGTGCAAATTTTCTGGGCACTTTAGTGTCCAATCTCCTTTTACCTTCAAGTCGCGAAAGGCAAACTTGCCAATCTAACTCTTCAGGTCAAAGAAGATTGAACAGGGGCAACTGTTGTACCCCAAAATTTGCCCTCGCGCTTTTCCACAAGAAATCTCAGCTTCAGACATTTCCTGACTTTTCAAACTGGCTCAAGAATCGGACAAATGGACTTTTCTCGACAGTCAAGCAAAATTAGGGTTTTTACTGATTTTCAGAGCCTTGGATTGTTTCATACAGTTGGCTTAGGGTTTTGATGGATTTTGGCTCAATTTTGATCAGGCGAGCGTTATTCGACATTTAATCAGGAATTAAAGTTTTATGGGCATATTCTCAGAAGAATTTAAATTCCACAGCATTTTGCAGTTTATTCCGAGATTCGGGTTAAATTTGCGTTGTTTTGATTTAATCAGTGAAAGAAACAAGTGGTTGGAATTCATGTTGTTTTCTTTGAGTCAGTCAAATACAGGATGCAGTATTGGATTCACAGTGATTGTGCGTTTGATCAGTCCATTTGGGTTAACTGCCGCTTCGCTTTGGATATTGGATAAGACAGGTTTAATTGATCAATATTGATTTTATTTAAGTTATTTATTATTCTAAAATTGAATGATTGAAATTTATTTTTCAATTGTTTTAATTCAAAGAATTTTAAATAAATAAATAAACAATAAAGAAAATTAGAATTAATTGGATAATTTAGATTTTATTGATATTTGAATTATTTGTACAAATTGTTGTTTATAATTTAAATTATGAACAATAATATACATTAATTTAAATATTACATAAAATAAAAAACTATCCTATTCCTAATATTCTTCATTCTTCACTCCGCTCCGGTGCTCCATTTTTTATCTGCAAAAAGAAGCAAGAAAAGTCAGAAAGCAGTTAATTAAAGACAATTAAAATTGCTCATCATTAGGGGCCACTGACTGGGATCAGTTGACCCTCTCTGCAAATCGCGGGATTTCTCCCGGTTCACAAAGAGGGAAGAATTCTATTTTTTTCATTCATGAATGTCAAATGCATAATTTCTAAAAATTCAAACTGCAAACTTCCAATTCAAACTAAACTGAAAAGTCCAATTCCCACTTAAATGCCAAAGATATCAAAGAAAATCAAGGAAGTACAATTGCTGTCAAAATCTATCCCAAGCTGTCAAAGGAGATATGGAAGATATTACAAAATCCCAAGATATCAAGGAAAAGTCAGCACACAAAGCACAAAAGCTGGATAAAGAGGATGCAGTCAAGAAATGTAGGATGCAAGCAACTTGAATCTTAAATCATCATTTCCCATCAGTAGGGCCCCTTCAGAAATAGTACAGGAAAATCATAGAATAATATAAAAACTGTACTGAAAAATGAGAAGAAGAGAGATAAAGGCAGCAGTAGGCAGAGTTCAGGTCTTAGGCATAGACAGTAGGACATAACAAAAAAGATATACAAAAGATAGAGAACACAGTTCAGCAGACAGTTCAAGGATAGAAGAGAAAAATATACAAAAACCTGCATCAGGCCTCACCCTCAAGAACATACAAACACATAAACAAAACTGCCAAAGTCCCTGTCAAACACAAAAACCTCACATAACCTGCATTTTCTAAAACAAACCCAGAATCACCTTAAACCAGAACCAACAACCATGAAACCATCATCCTGTCAATAAACCATCAAACACACAGTTCAACAGAAAATATACCAAACCTCAACCATCCCATGAAATCGTCAAACCTGAACAACCTCAAACCTTGTTAAGTCTAACAACAACACACACTGCAAACTCTAGACCAAAAGGCAAAGCTTACTGTCACAACCATGGACTCATAAACCTACATCAAGCCTCGCCCTCAAGGTCATCAAAACACCCTTCAAAACTCAAAACTGAACATACAAACACATAATCTGAAAATGCCTTAACCTGCCTACTGTCAAGAAAAGAGACAGAACTTCAAACCCATCCAAGCTGATAAACCAAGTTCACACACAACCAACCAAAAACTTCATGCCAGCACCATGCCTATCAAACTCAAAGCCATAGCATCTCCAGCCTAAGCCCTCAGTAAAACATCACTGGGCAACACAAACAAACATACAGCATATGCAAAGAGAATATACTGTAAAAACTTCATACCATACTGTCAAACCAGAAATCCCTCAAACATAATCAAGTTCAAACCTGAGATAAACAAAACCCCCTAGCCCTCAGTATAACATCATTGGGCGAAATCTCAGAACCTATCCAACATTCAAGGCAATACCAAGGCAGCAATGTTCTAAAGTATTCAAAATCATTCAGAGGCAATATCAAGGCAAATCCATCAGGCCCTCAGTGTACACATCGCTGGGCAATAAGGCAGTCAAACAAGAAGCATACAAATACTCAGGCAACAATACATAAGCAACAGTGGCATGGAAGAAGAAGATAAAGAAGTGAATTAGAAAAAAGGGTTTTCAGGCAAATCTAAAATCATCATAAAACCCTCATACAGCAAGAGGTAAGAACGAAAATACCAGGAAAGCGTCAGAAGCAAAGCAAGCATCACGTTCACGCCGTCCTGGCCTCCTAAGCGTCTCCACCCCTCTTCTCTCCTCCTTCTCCAAGGTCAGGTAATGAACTTTCTACCTCTTCTCCTTCACCTCATAATAGCGAAAGATCAGTTAAGATTCAAATCAAAACAAAACACGCAAGTTCGTAAAAGAGAAAGGAAACGTAAATGCTGAAAACTAACCTTAAGTCAAGAGGACGCGAAGCTTACGCCTTGGAGGGAAGAAAGGTCTGGAGGGCGACGCTGGTGGCCGGAGTGAGTTGCTCAGGAAGCTTGAACGGAGAAGACGAATGCACAAACGCGCCGCTCAAACCCTAATGCATTATCAAATGAACGAATAATTCTCAAACCCTAAGAACGCTGCTCCAAACAAACCTGGGCCTGACCCGCTTCACCCTCTCTGAAGCCCATTAAACATTTCTTTCCTTGTTTAACAAAAATTATACTAATCATTTATCTCTTACTAACCTAAGTTAGTATTTCACAATTAACCCTTTTTTTTTTATATAACACTAACTTCAGTTCTTTTTTTTTACACTAGTAAAAACTTCTTATACTAATATAATCAAGAAGAGATAATTAAAATGTTAAACCCTTTTTTTTTTATGATTTATTCTTATTATTTTATTTTTATTAAAATACTTTCTTACAAACTAATACTTTCTTTTTCTAAGATTAATCCTTTTTTTTTATATACTTTATACATAAATTTCGAAATATTTTCTTTTGTACATATTATACATTTTTTTATCATATAATTAAAAATTGAAAATACTTTTTAGTTAACATACATATTTGTACATAACAATTCAAATACATTTCTCTAATATTAACATTCACAAATATTTGATTAAAATACTTTCTTTTTTTTACATAATACAATTTAATTAAAATTTGAACATACCATTTAATTAAAACATTTTCTTTTATACATAATTAAACATATAAATCAAAAATACAAGATTAAAATATATGTCTAGGTCAAAAACCCTAATACGCTTCAATTTCACATTATCGCGCTTGTAAATAATTACACATACTCATATACACTTGTACACTTACACAAATACATTCACATTGCCCTATACACATTTTTATCTTATATTTGTATATTCGATATTTATGTTTTGATCGCACATTCGATTTGGTTGTAACTTATTGGATACTATAAGTCTCATCCCCTCTTGTACATTTATACCCCCACTCCCGGATACTACTTTGTAATAGCGTAGATTTTACATTCCGCAATTTACAGTTTTCCAATTATACCATGGTTAGACCTAGGGTTTGTATGTACATAAAATCAAACGCTAGATAACCTAATACAAGACAAATACATGTAATCAATACACAATCACACTTGCACCCTCTAGGGTAGTCCCACATGTTGCCTTCCAAAATGGGTCATGCTTGCACGTCGAGTATCTTTGGCAAAACAAAATCAAATGATCATAAGTCTCAAAAATGTTGCCTAAACGGAATGATCATAGTCCCTTCAAAGCAAATTGCCAAAGACACTTGGCACCATTGCATTCATGGTCCATACGATGACCCGGGCCCGTCCCGAATAAACTTCCTAAAACGCAAGATTGTCTACCAATTTCAATGGTAGAACAAAATTGTTAAAAGGGGTTAAAACATAACAAAATCCTTTGAGTACAATAGGGTAGACAAAACTCTTAGTTACTTGAGATCAATTTGCAAAAACGCCTGCCTTCTTTTCAAAAACCACAATCCACAACACTTTCAAACAAACTCTAAAAAACATTTGAAAACATCTTTTCGAAAAGATCCACACTTTTGTAAAACACTCAAACACGAGTCAAATACATTAGTTGCCTAAGACAAGGCATCTTTCTCCAAAACATTTTCAAAAAGCACCCACACACACACCATTTTCAAAGCAATCGAAAAACAAGGCAAGTGATCTAAAAAACCAAGTAACTAAGAGCCCATGGATAACCATGGATGAAAAGGGTGCTAATACCTTCCCTTTTCATAATCTACCCCCCGAACCCACGAAATATCTCAAAAGGTTTTTGCTGTGCTTTTTTAACCTTTCCTTTAGGATAAAATAAAAAGTCGGTGGCGACTCTTGCTCAACCGCACAAGTGCGAATGCGAATGCAAAACACTAGTCAGTTCTCCCACCGTATCACAGTCATCCTTCTTGAACTCAAGAGGCTTCCTCCTCTTATCATGGTAGCTCTTTTGGCGACTTTGTGAAATTTGCATCTTCTCCCTAATCAACTTAATCTTATCCGTAGTTTGTTTCACAATTTCCGGTCCAACCACCGCACTTTCTCCCGACTCGTACCAACATAAAGGTGTTCGACAACGCCTTCCATACAATGCTTCAAAAGGAGCCATACCTATGCTAGAATGAAAACTATTGTTATAGGTAAACTCAATCAAAGGCAAGTAACTTTCCCAAGAACCTCCTTGTTCTAACACACAAGCACGCAAAAGATCTTCGAGTGATTGAATGGTTCTCTCTGTTTGACCATCCGTCTGTGGATGATAAGCGGAACTCAAACGTAACTTAGTACCCAAGGCTCGTTGTAAACCTTCCCAAAACCTAGATGTGAACCGCGGGTCTCTATCCGAAATAATGCACGTCAGAATACCATGCAAACATACAATCCGCTCCACATACAACTTCGCAAGCTTCTCCATCGAGTAATCCATTCTAATTGGAATAAAGTGAGCAAATTTTGTCAATCTATCCACAATAACCCAAATAGCCTCATAGTTACTCGGGGTCCTCGGAAAACCCGAAACAAAATCCATCGAGACACTGTCCCACTTCCATTCCGGTATAGACAATGGTTGTAACAAACCGGAAGGCTTTTGATGCTCTATCTTGGACTTTTGACATACCAAACACGAATACACAAATTCCGCAATTTCCTTTTTCATACTCGGCCACCAAAACAACTTTCTCAAATCTTGATACATCTTTGTGGAACCGGGATGAATGCTCAACCCACTTCGGTGTCCTTCCTCAAGGATCCTCTTTTTCACATCTCTCACATCGGCAACACAAACTCTATCACGACATCTCAACACGCCATTCTCATCAATTCTAAACTCTCCTCCTTGACCTTGGTTAACTAAAGTTAATTTGTCAACCAAAACCAAGTCCTCTTTTTGTCCTTCTCTTATCTCATCCAATATTCCACTTGTAATCTTCAACATACCAAGTTTCACACCAAAATAAGTTTCTTCACAAACCAAACTCAAGTCGCGAAACTGTTCAAGTAATTCCCACTCTTTAACCATTAGCATAAACATATGCAATGATTTTCTACTCAACGCATCGGAAACCACGTTCGCCTTTCCAGGATGGTAATTCAAACTAAAATCATAATCTTTCAAGAACTCTAACCATCTCCTCTGCCTCATATTCAACTCTTTCTGATCAAACAAATATTTCAAACTCTTATGATCACTGAAAACGTCAAATCTCGATCCAAACAAGTAATGTCTCCAAATTTTCAACACAAAAACAACAGCTGCCAACTCCAAGTCATGAGTCGGATAATTCCTCTCGTGTACTTTAAGTTGCCTCGAAGCATAGGCCACCACTTGTCCACTTTGCATCAACACACCACCTAACCCCATCAACGAAGCATCATAATACACTGTAAATGGTTCAGATGGATTAGGTAAAACCAACACAGGAGCAGTAGTCAACCTTCGCTTAAGCTCTTGAAAGCTATCCTCACACTGAGTAGTCCACACAAACAATTTCCACTTTCTCGTCAATTGTGTCAATGGTAAAGCCAACTTCGAAAAACCCTCAATGAGCTTACGATAGTATCTGGCTAAACCAAGGAAACTTCGTATCTCAAACACAGATTTAGGAGATTCCCATTTAGACACAACTTCTATCTTGGTCGGATCGACGACAATACCTCCACGAGATATCACATGTCCAAGAAAACTCACTTGCTTCAACCAGAACTCACACTTAGAAAGTTTAGCAAACAACTGATTCTCTTTCAAAATCGACAACACAATTCCTAAGTGCTCGGCATGCTCTTTCTCATTCTTCGAATAAATAAGAATGTCATCAATAAATACCGCCACAAACTTATCAAGGAACTCATGAAATATTCTGTTCATGTACTCCATAAACACACCAGGTGCGTTCGTAACACCAAAAGGCATCACCGAATACTCACAGTGTCCATACCTCGTCCTAAACGCCGTCTTTTGAATGTCACTAGCTTTCACACGAATTTGGTGATAACCAAATCTCAAGTCAATCTTACTGAACACACAAGCTCCTACCAACTGGTCCATCAAATCATCAATTCTAGGTAAAGGATACTTGTTCTTGATAGTAACCTTGTTCAACTGCCGATAATCCACACAAAGTCTCATCGTACCTTCTTTCTTCTTTACTAGCAACACCGATGCAGCCCACGGAGAAACACTCGGACGAATGAACTTCTCATCAAGTAACTCTTCAAGTTGGCTCTTTAGTTCAACCAATTCTGATGGTGACATCTGATACGGAGCCATCGAAACAGGACTAGCACCAGGAACTAATTCAATAGGAAACTCCACTTCACGTTCTGGAGGTAAATCCGTAATCTCTTCCGGAAACACCTCTGGAAAATTACAAACAACAGGAACATCCTTTCTCACTCCACTATCACCAAGACTCATGCTCCCCATCAACACAAACAATTCAGCCCCATATCTAACACACCTCTTCATCTGTTGAGTAGACAAGAACGCAATGCCTTCTTTCTCGGACTCGAGAAAAAGAACCACTTTAGCAAAACAATTGATATAGACGTGGTTGGCTCTCAACCAGTCCATACCCAAAATGACATCAATCTGACTCAAAGGAAGACATACGAGATCCGCTTTGAAATCTCTACCACACATACGCAAAGGACACTTCAAACAAATGACTGAAGTAGAAACCGAACCCATCGCAGGCATATCTATCTCCATACTTCTACCCAAATTAGATAACACAAGACCTAAACTAGTAGCACAATCCAATGAAATGAATGAATGCGTAGCACCCGTATCAACAATATCAATCAAAGGTACATTAAGGATAAAGCAAGTACCTCTGATCAACCTCTCATCCGCCAAAGTCTCGGCACCAGACAATGCAAACACTTTTCCTCGCTCCTTCTTTGGCTTCATGCACTTTGTACTAATGTGCCCTTGCTCGCCACAGTTGTAGCAAGTCACACTAGCACCCAACCTGCACTCGTTAGATCGGTGACCAATCTTCCCACACTTGAAACATGTTGGCTCAGCTTGGCAACACTCCATAGCACGGTGTCCCTCTTTCCCACATCTATAACACTTCACCGGAGTAATAACTCCCCCACTTGGACTCTTGCCCACATTCATCGGTTGCTTCCCTTTTCCATCATAAGGCTTAGGACGCATTTGCCCCTCGCCTCTCTTGTCACTTAAACTCTTGTAATAAGCACTACTATCACGACTATCCTCGTCATAGATACGACTTTTGTTCACCAATTCAGAACAGCGGGTAATTTGTTGGTACCCGATTGCTTTCTTCACATCCGACCTTAAGCCGTTCACAAACTTCAAGCATTTAGATCTCTCGACACTCACCGTATTATAGTGGGGACAATACTTGATCAATTCTTGGAATTTGGCGGCATACTCCGCAACGCTACCACTCCCTTGTTTCAACTCCAAGAACTCCACCTCTTTCTTACCACGGACATCCTCGAGGAAGTAATTCTCCAAGAAAGTATCTCGGAACATTGCCCACGTAACCACAGTGTTATCTTAATCGAACCTATGACTTGTGTTAATCTACCAATCTTCCGCTTCCTTCACAAGCATGTGAGTTCCGAATTGCACTTTCTGAGCATCGGTGCAATTCATCACTCGGAAAATCTTTTCAATGGCCTTCTACCACTCTTGAGCTTCTTCGGGCGCATGCTCTCCTTTGAAAGTAGGCGGGTTGTTTTTCTGAAACTTTCCAAGAGCATGAAAAGCATCATCAGCTCCATCATGTGGCACCGAATTAGCTTGCGGCCTCTGATTCAAGGATCCAGCAAGCAATTGTAATGCCTCAGCAAGTGCATTATCATTCCTCCCAGCTACCATCTTCTTCTGAACAACACAAAAGTATTGATCGCGTCAGATACACAATCAAATACAATGGAATTAGTAACATTAAGACCTGACAACTGTCCGACAATGCTCTGATACCACTATTGTAACACCCCTTCTAATAAACCCTGAATTAAACGATATAATTAAAATCAGAGAAAATAAAATTTGCACGGAAGGAGTGTCACAACATCAATTCACATATTCAAGAAAAACGGACATGACATATTCGTCACTTTAATCATTTAATCACATAATACATTCATGGCATATACTTTCTTTTTCGTGCAAACACAACGGAATCATAATAACTTCATCTCCAAAGGAGGAATCAAAATACAAAATTCAAGGCATTAAGCCATACGGTTCATACACCAAACATGTTATCAAGTCATAATACACATACATCAATATATAATCAAAACAATGGATTATATACAAGTATAATCCATCTACAAAATATACGAGTTCGAATGCGGACACCTAACCCCCAAGTGTTACAACCAGAGCATCGACTCGATAAACAAAAATAAAACGGATTACAATCCAAATGCATCCGCTAAGCTAGTGCCTCGCACTACCGTCTTCGGTACCTGAACAATGCCGAAGCAAGCATTTTCCAACAGAAGGGTAAGAATTCCAACAAACATAAAGTATGTAATTTAAAGTAAATGAAAGGAATTAAATAAAGGAATCTCACTCTTTTTCCAACTCTTACATAAACTACATAAGATATTCATTTAATCAAATTCTCATATTCAATAAATCAAAGAAAACAAACACAATCCATTTCATTTATCAATTAGCAAATAATGCATAATATTCAACGACACATAAACTCAATAAAACGTGTACGTGCGACTCGACACAACGACAACTCATGCATGTGGTACCAATCATCTATTATCCTTCGGACTTGCCGATGTCTATCGCTCAGACAGATAATCACAAAAGCCCATTCCCTAAGCTTTCAAACCCCCACTCTGAGTTTGGGACGAGCCACTAGCCTCCACGAGACTAACAGACGTCGCCTCTTGACACGACTTATGATGCAGTGTGCAATTCAATCAACAACAATATGCAAATCGAGGCATCCCTCTATCTCAATTACAATCATACATCACCATAATTCAACCCTATGAATTAATCTCACAACATTGCACAACAAACATCATTTATTTCATTTTCAACAATTATCCCACAACACCAAAATATTCATAAACCAAACACATCATTTCCGGAATAGGCAATTAACCAAATATCTCGAATATTCAACACATCTATAATTTAATTCATCTCCGGTCGTACTCAAAATATTAAGTTTTACCAATTAATCGTAACCGGTTATATTAATTAATTACACTGTTAATTATAATATATATTAATATATTAATTAAATTATTAATATAACATAATATTTATAAACTGAACAATGTTATTTCCGGAATCGACATTTCACAACACATTTCAAATCTACCACACATCTACGATTTAATTAATCTCCGGTCGAAACTAAAATATCAAGTTTCATCGATAAACCGTAACCGGTTATATAATTAAGCATACTATTAATTATGATATATATATATATATATATATATATATATATATATATATATATATATATATATATATATATATATATATATATATATATATATATATATATATATATATATATATATATATATATATATATATATATATATATATATATATATATAATATATATTATAAACTATTTATAAATATATATTATATATACATACTGTTTATTACTTATTTATAATTATATATATTAGAAACTACATACTGTTACAATTTATGTATGTTACGTAACCCAACCCCTACCCCCACCCACCCACACCACTCACACCACACACAATCCACGTGCCCCCCCCCCCCCCCCCCCACTTCCAAGTTCCCCCACCCCCCACTTGTCTCCCCTTTCTCTTTCATTTTTGTATAACCAGGAAACTTGTTTTTTTATTCTTTCTAACAGTAAAAAAAAATCTAATTTCTTAAATTGAAAAATCGAAATCAAATGCAAAAAAAAAACACATTAGATGTTTAGAGGAAGTCTAACCCTTACCGATTAGTTCCCTGAATGAGCTTTTTCGGTTGATTTTCCAGAAATTTCTTCCTCTCCTCTTCAACCCTAGTTTTCCTCTTTTTCTTCAATTCTCCTTCTCTACTTCTCTCTTTCTCACTTTTCCACTTTCTGATATTTTTTTCTTTCTATCTAACTACTTATTATATAATATATAAAAAACTAACTTATTTTATTATATTACTTACTTATTATATTATATAAAACTAACCTACATAACATATAAACTTATATACTTTACTACTCTAAGTTAACATAACTTATATATAATAAAACTAATATTTTATTAAATTAATTTAATATAATTAAATAACATTAATTTATTAGTTTATAAAAAAATCAATTAATACTAATATAAATCCATCCTCACAAATAAATCAAATAATACATATAATAAAATATTTACACACTAAATATAACATTATCGTACAAAAATAGTTATTTTTCGGTAAAACAAATAAACCCAATTAATCACTTACCGGACCGAATTACCGACTAAATAATTATTATTTTATTCAAAATAAACATCAATCGGTCATTTTTAGAAAATAATAATATAAATAATATTAATTAAAACGGAGTGTTACAACTCTCCCCCACTTAAAAGATTTTCGGCCTCGAAAATTACCTATAAACGAACAACTCGGGATATGAATCCTGCATCCGGCATTCAAGCTCCCAAGTTATGTTTCCATTAGCCGCGCCACCCCACACCACCTTAACCAAAGAAATATCTTTTCCTCTAAGTTGCTTCACTTTCCGATCTTCAATTCTTATCGGCAAGGTCTCAACGGTTAAGTCTTCTCTAACTTCCACATAGTCCACTTGCACCACATGTGACGGATCCGCAATATACTTTTGCAATTGCGACACATGAAACACATCGTGTAAATTGGAAAGTGATGGTGGTAATGAAATCCTATATGCCACATTACCAATCCTTTCTGAAATTTGATACGGACCAATAAACCGAGGTGTCAACTTCCGCGATTTAAGAGCCTGACCAACACCCGTCGTAGGATTCACTCTCAAAAACACATGGTCATCCTTCTTGAACTCAAGAGGCTTCCTCCTCTTATCATGGTATCTCTTTTGGCGACTTTGTGAAATTTGCATCTTCTCTCTAATCAACTTAATCTTATCCGTAGTTTGTTGCACAATTTCCGGTCCAACCACCGCACTTTCTCCTGTCTCGTACCAACATAAAGGTGTTCTACAACGCCTTCCATACAATGCTTCAAAAGGAGCCATACCTATGCTAGAATGAAAACTGTTGTTATAGGTAAACTCAATCAAAGGCAAGTAACTTTCCCAAGAACCTCCTTGTTCTAACATACAAGAACGCAAAAGATCTTCGAGTGATTGAATGGTTCTCTCTGTTTGACCATCCGTCTGTGGATGATAAGCGAAACTCAAACGTAACTTAGTACCCAAGGCTCGTTGTAAACCTTCCCAAAACCTAGATGTGAAACGCGGGTCTCTATCCGAAATAATTCACGTCGGAATACCATGCAAACATACAATCCGCTCCACATACAACTTCGCAAGCTTCTCCATCGAGTAATCCATTCTAATTGGAATAAAGTGAGCAGATTTTGTCAATCTATCCACAATAACCCAAATAGCCTCATAGTTACTCGGGGTCCTCAGCAAACCCAAAACAAAATCCATCGAGACACTGTCCCACTTCCATTCCGGTATAGACAAAGGTTGTAACAAACCGGAAGGCTTTTGATGCTCTATCTTGGACTTTTGACATACCAAACACGAATACACAAATTCCGCAATTTCCTTTTTCAAACTCGGCCACCAAAACAACTTTCTCAAATCTTGATACATCTTTGTGGCACCGAGATGAATGCTCAACCCACTTCGGTGTCCTTCCTCAAGGATCCTCTTTTTCACATCTCTCACATCGGGAACACAAACTCTATCACGACATCTCAACACGCCATTCTCATCAATTCTAAACTCTCCTCCTTGACCTTGGTTAACTAAAGTCAATTTGTCAACCAAAACCAAGTCCTCTTTTTGTCCTTCTCTTATCTCATCCAATATTCCACTTGTAATCTTCAACATACCAAGTTTCACACCAAAGTAAGTTTCTTCACAAACCAAACTCAAGTCGCGAAACTGTTCAAGTAATTCCCACTCTTTAACCATTAGCATAAACATATGTGTGATCGGTGGATCTGGAACTGACTGTTTAACGCTGGTTCGCGAAATGTCGCGGTAAGCAAGAGTCGCCACCGTCTTTTATTTTCTCCAAATGGAAAGGACAAAAGCACAGAAAAATTCCTTATAGAGATTGCTCTCGGTTCGGGAGGTAGATTATAGAAAGGGAAGGTGTTAGCACCCTTTCTATCCATGGTTATCCATGGGCTCTTAGATACTTGCTCATTGTGTTTTCAAAATGTTTGTTTGCTTTTCAAGGTGAGTGGGTTTTGAAAAAGTTTCGTTTGAAAAATTTCTAAGTAACTCTTGTATCTGTCCTTAAGAGTGTATGAAAAATTTGTTTGAAAACTTTTAGAAAGTGTAGGTGTGAAAAGTATTTTGTTTTTGTTTTTGAAATTAGAGCAAGTATCTGGAGTCGTCTACCTACCCTAAGGAATTCGTCTGTGTAGATGTCCTTTAAAGTAGTGCCATCCCACCATTGAGAGGTAGGTAGCACCACCGTTGGAGGTATTCGGGTCAATTCGAGGTTCGGGACATGGTGATCACCGGAGCAATGGGAAGACACCTTAGAAGCTACCCTCATGCCAGGTTCCCGGATCATGAGGACTTACTAAGACATCCTCTACTCGACGATCACCTTTCGAGGGGCAAGGCAACAGTGAGGCGTACCCTAGGGGTGGTGTGTGAATTGTGTGTCATTTTCAGTTTATTGTTTGTCTTGTCATGTATTGGTGATCTACGCTTTGATTTTATTTTTGGGCATTCATTCTTTCATGTTATTGTTTAACAGTTAAAGGTGCATGAATTTAAAGTGCGGAAAATATAAAGGTCCTACGCTATTACAAAGGCGCGGGTCTACAACGCCAAATTAATACAGACCCGATTTAAAATAAAATGCAGAAAATATAAGCCTAATTAACTATTACAGGGCTTTGGAACAAGTACATTATATTTACATCAAAGAAATAAGTAAAACGCGCGAAAAGAGAATATAATCGAATGCGAGGGCGTTGAACCCTTTGAAGGAATTAAAATAAGGTTATTAAAATAATTAAATTAAATAAAAGGAAAGAACTTATTTTTTTATGTTTTTGTATTTATGACATTAAAGAAAATTAAATTAATTAAAAGTCAAATAATTAATTCTAATTCTAATTGTTTTTAATTTATTAAAGAAAATGCATTAAAGTTAAAACCTAGAATTAAAACTAAATTAATTATACAATTTATTTACAAAATTAATGGTTGATGATACTTATAATAAAATATTTAATTAATTAAAAAAAGGTAAAAAGGGTCAAAGATCTATTTTTATTATTTTTGGTTTATTGAGAAAAAAGAATTTAAATTAAAAAAACCTAAAATTAAAACTAAATTTATTATGAAAGTCATTGGTGAATTAAAATAAAACATGTTTTTGATTTTTTATGATTTTCCGATTATTATTATTATTTTTTTATTTAAAATTAATTGGGTGAATTAAAAGAAAATAATTAACATAATTAAAATAAGTAAAAGAAAGAATAAAAAGAGAGAAAAATGCAAACATGGGGGGGTGGTTGACCCAAACTGGAGGTATATCTGGAATTGTGAGGGTGCATTCAGAGGGTGTCCAATTCTCAGCATCGATGGAGAGGTTGCCGGTGGCTGTTGAGAAGGCTGTTGTATGGTCGCAGTGCTGCTGTGAGTGACTCGGTCTCTCGAGGAGTTTTTTTTCTTCTTTCCTATTCTTTCTGCAAAATGAAACAGCAATTCTTGTGAATTTTTGAATTTTGCGGCGGATCTGATTTGCTCTTGTCTTCCATATTTCCTGGAGAAAAAAAAAACTTCGTACAAATTGTTAAATGAATCTATGTAATGTGTTATTAAAAGGGTAATGATTTTCAAGAAAAGATACAAGTTGCATATGTCAAGGTTTGAAGGTTAGATTGAAGGGATATATGTAATGAATGAGAATTATACAGTGAATAGAAACTGTGGTGAAAATTCAGCCTTTTCTATGTACAAGACTATTGGAGAAATTGGTGAAAAGGGGTAAATAAAAAATTTAGAAATCGGAAAAAGATGTATTAGAATGTGGATTTGTGATCGAATTTCTTTTGAATTTTTTGGAATTGGTTTGGCCGTTTGAGAGATGCTTGAATTGCACTGGAAGGTTGAAAACAATTTTCACTTTTCTTCCAATTTTTTGAATCTTGTTTTTTTCGTTTTTGGTGTCTCTACCCCTTTGTAATGTATTGGGAAAGCTTGCGTATGTATCCTTGAATGAGAATCAAAACAATATAATGCACCTTTAACCCTTGCACTTATGTTTGAGATTTTGCCATAACCTCCATTAACAAACTTTCCATCTTTGCACCAAAATTTGAATTCTTGCTTGATTAGGCCTTGGTACAAATTTGGGATGTGCATAATGGTGGTTCAAAGTTATTCAATACACAATATTCCCTTTAATTAACCTTTTTAATTTTTATTTGATTTTAAAAGATTTAAAATGCATTAAATCCAATAAAATTAAATAAAAATGAAAAAATTAATTTTAAATTTTGAAATAATTTGTGGGACACGTGGGAAGCATGGCCAAGCTGATTCAAGTGGAAAAAGTGGGCCCCTTTTGTCAAAAATGAATTTTCAAGGATAATTGCCTTTGGCCATTTCACAAAAATTTCCCAACTTCTCCAATGCATATCTTGCTCAATTTTGAAGCTATGAACATGTTCTTGGACATTTTGGAAAGGTCTTGAAGTCCTCTAACTAATGTCTTTGGTCCCATGTCATTTTGATTTACCAATCTCAAGTTATGGTCTTTGACTTAAAGTCCCTTTTTGTTGACTTTTGAAAATGACCTATAATGTTGAAATTGATAACTTTTTGTGAGAGTATTTCTTGGACTTGGAATGTGAAAATGAGTTGTAGGAAATGTCCTCCCCTTCAAGATGAGCATTGGATGGGATTTTTCTGATGAACCATGCAAAAGTTATGCCTTAGTCAAGTTACAGTTGACTTTTCAGCTGTCCAAAAATAGAAACTTTTGCATCTTGAGACTTTTTGAGCCATGCTTTGAGGAATCATGATCAAGCATTGATCAAATGATGTTTGTGGCTTCGAAATAAGATGTTGACCAAAAATTTGACTTTTGACTGCCAAATGACCATTTTGCCCCTACAGTTGACTGTGAAGCAAATGGGACTTTTGATTGTGCAACTTGACCTTGTGAGCCTTGAAACTTGACATGTAGGTACTTGACAATGTGTATGAGCATGGGAGACTTGATTGAGCCCTTGAAAATTTCAGCTTCCTTGTGAGAACCAAAACCCTAGTTTGACTGTCTTAGGAGGATGGTTTGACTGTGTGGCCCTTGAGTAAACTTGAACCAATTGTGGATGATTCTAGTCAAAACTTTGAAGATTATGGGAGGGAAAATTTTGGGGTACAACAGTTGCCCCTGTTCAATCTTCTTAGACCTGAGGATGTAGATTGGCGTGTGTGCCTTTCGTGATCCGAAGGTGGAAGATGATTGAACACTAGAGTGCCCAGAAATTTGCACTCGCATAGCAGAGTATCAGTAGTGTGATAGCGGGAATGGGCTTACAGATGCCATTCAGAGAGGTGGTGGATAGGAGGATGGGCTTATAGATGCCATCTCGAGGTGTCGATCGCGTAAGAGATTCCTTAGCGAGAACTTGCGTACCTGAGAAGGAAAGAAAATTACATGGTCTGTTACCGGAGTTGACTTTCAAACTCTTTATGTAGACGTGCCCTGGCTGGATACAGGAAACGAATCTTTAAACTCTTCAGACGTGCCCTGTCAAGATACAGGAATCGAGTCTGGTAATATAGTCGTCAACAGATACTCCCTGGCAAGATACAGGAATCGGATCTTTGAACTCTTCAGACGTGCCCTGTCAAGATACGAGAATCGAGTCTGGTACTGTAGTCGTCAACAGATACTCCCTGGCAAGATTCAGGAATCGGATCTTCAAACTCTTCAGACGTGCCCTGTCAAGATACAGGAATCGAGTCTGGTACTGTAGTCGTCAACAGATACTCCCTGGCAAGATTCAGGAATCGGATCTTCGAACTCTTCAGACGTGCCCTGTCAAGATACAGGAATCGAGTCTGGCACTGTAGTTGTCAACAGATACTCCCTGGCAAGATTCAGGAATCAGATTTGGAATCACGACAGTTGATAGCAATTATCTTTGTATTAACTTTTGTCCTGAAAAGACAAAACGTTAGTTGTATGTGATGTCATGATGTATGACATGCGAGGTGTTCTCAGAATGAATGGGATTGTATGTTCATGATGCGTATATGCATGCTATAATGTATGAAGATGTGTTGTTTATGAATGTATGTTTTCGTCTTAGGAAAATAAATCCTTGACGGATGCCGGGAAGTTGAATCCTGGGCTGATGTGGAAGAAAAGAGCTTCTTGTTTCCGCTGGGGATAATGGTTGCAAGAATATCGGTAGGAGAAGATAACTCCGTTGGGGGATAAACTTGGCGAATGGATTACTCTGCGGGGAGAAAATCACTCTGACGATCTTGCTGGGGAACAATACTCTGGGGAGAGAGGTACTTTGCTCGGATGTTGATGGTAACTCTGCTGAGGATACCGTTGTTACGTTGGAAGTGTTAATATACTTCGCTGGGGATAAGAAGACTTTTCCGAGAACGATCTTTCCGTGGATTTTGGCTGAGGATAACCCAGTTATATCCTGGTAGGGAAATAACCTTTGAAAAAAAAGTCGGGGGACGCGTTCGTGCTCTGTGGGGGATAAGCTTCCAGAATCTACTGGGAAAATTTTTGAAATGTATTTTTTGTAAGTTGAAAGAGGGAACCTATGTAGGGTTACTTTGAGGTTGGGCTCGCGTGAAGCTGCATTTGGAGTTGAAGGAAACCTGTGTAGGGTTTCTTGATGACGAGTTCGTGTAAAACTTCATCTTTGGAAAGAGAGGACCTGTGTAGGGTTTCTTGATGGCGAGTTCGTGTAAAACTACATCTTTGGAGGGAGGAAACCTGTGTAGGGTTTACTGACAATGAGTCCGTATAAGACTGTATCTAGAGCTGAGAAGGAAACCTGTGTAGGGTTTACTGATGACGAGTCAGTGTAAAACTGCATCCTTAAAAATAGAGAACCTGTGTAGGGTTTCTGGGTGACGAGTCCGTATAAGACTGTATCTAGAGCTGAGAAGGAAACCTGTGTAGGGTTTACTGATGACGAGTCCGTGTAAAACTGCATCCTTAAAAATAGAGAACCTGTGTAGGGTTTCTGGGTGACGAGTCCGTATAAGACTGTATCTAGAGCTGAGAAGGAAACCTGTGTAGGGTTTACTGATGACGAGTCCGTGTAAAACTGCATCCTTAAAAATAGAGAACCTGTGTAGGGTTTCTGGGTGACGAGTCCGTGTAAAACTACATCTGGAGTTTTGAGAAGGAAACCTGTGTAGGGTTCACTGATGACGAGTCCGTGTAAAACTGCATCCTTAAAAATAGAGAACCTGTGTAGGGTTTCTGGGTGACGAGTCCGTGTAAAACTACATCTGGAGTTTTGAGAAGGAAACCTGTGTAGGGTTTACTGATGACGAGTCCGTGTAAAACTACGTCTGGAAAGAGATAACCTGTGTAGGGTTATTTCAGGATAAGTCCGTATAAAACTTCTTGATGAACCGGGGTAAGGTTATCCGTGTAAGACTTCCGGATGAATCGGGGTAAGGTTATCTTTGAGGTAAGTCCGTGTAAGACTTCTGGAGGAAACCGGGGTAAGGTTACTTGTGGAGGGTGAGTCCGTGTAAGACTTCGTGATGAACCGGGGTAAGGTTATCTTAAGATTAGTCCGTGTGAGACTTCGTCTGAAAATTGAGAAGGAACCGGTGTAGGGTTACTTTGATGATAAGTCCGTGTAAGACTTTTTTGAAAGAAAAGGAACCGGTGTAGGGTTACTTGTGGATGAGTCCGTGTAAGACTTTGTCTGAAAGTTGAGAAGGAACCGATGTAGGGTTACTTTGATGATAAGTCCGTGTAAGACTTTTTCTGAAAGAAAAGGAACCGGTGTAGGGTTACTTGTGGATGAGTCAGTGTAAGACTTTGTCTGAAAGTTGAGAAGGAACCGGTGTAGGGTTGCCTGATGATGATCAAGTGGATGATTGTCCTGTTTGGTTTCGGATGTTAACCCTTGATCTGGGATTTGTAAAGGTAGATGGTAATCATCTTTGTATTAACCTTTCCTTGGTACTTTGGTTGACAGAGAAACTGGATCGCCTGGACGACTCATTATTGTCCCTGTTCCTGAGGTGAGGGAAGAAGATACCTGTGGAGGTGCTTGATGACTGCCGATTGACAAATCTTCTTCTGGTAGGCAAGTGACGAGATGCCGAGACATAGTCGTACGCTCTTGATCCCTAACTTTTGCCTGGACCGCCCTTTCGGGTTTTCAGTCCACCGGGATACCCATTTTTGCCCAAGTCGCCTTTTCAGGTTTTCGACTTGCCGGGTGTACAGATTTTTTTTCAATTTCATCCCTTATTTTTGCCCGAACCCTTTTGGTTCGCCGGGAAGCCCTTATTGTTGCCTAGGTGTGTCAACCTAGCGGGTCTTTGTTGATGCGTAGTATTTTTTCGACTATATCCATGCTCTTAGGATGTAGGGAAGTTCCCCTGTTGTTGTGTTACCATGCCACCAGAAGATGTCTGATCAGGCAAGATTCGTTGTCGGAATGCCCCAGGTGATCCAGATGGAGATTTGCCCCAAGCTGGTTGGCCTTTTGAGAGATTCTCCGAATCTTGATTGGACTGGCCCAGGTGATGGACACTGATAATGCCATGCCCCTTGATTGGAAGTGTTTCTTCCACTGGAGGTCACTCTTTTGTTGAGAAGACCTTCGTTCATCGGATATTCGTTGCGCAAAGTTCTCTGCTGTTCAAATAACTAATCATATGCAAACAATGTTATCGTAAGAATGCAAAGTTTATGTCTGTCTTGAAATTTTGAAAAATGCATTTTTGTAAAAACAAGTGAAAATTTTTGTAAACTGTGATGTCAACCCGTTATTTTACCGCAAGCCTTAAGGAGTCAGGATACCTTTGTAACAGTATGCTTTCGAACTAACCCATGCTTCAGCTAGGACTTTTAAAGGGTTATAACGTGGCCTGGTTCACGGTTTAAGAAACAAAGGATAAAGGCTCAAATTTTATCTGTACCCACCCGTTCTTCGTGATGTTCTTCCAACCTAAACTCAGCTGATCGTGCGTTATACTTTGTTTGAGTCTTTGCTTTGATATTCCGGTGATGGTTCGGATATTGACAGTTTATTTTGAATAGGCAGTCATTTCTTTTTTTTGTCGTTGAGGGTTTGTAGGACCTCTTTCTTTTTGAGTTTGTTATCCCTGTTTTTTTTTGCCTGAACTGTTTCCTTTTTTAGAATTACAGTCAGCGGGATGCCCCAGTTTTGTAAGTCTCCTTCATGGGTTTTGACTTTCTGGGCTTTTCACTTATTTTTTTGATAATAACTGCCTGTCGTTATGATTATTCTGAACCATCACTGTCTTTTGTCTCAGAAGGACTTCTTTGGTGTCATTCGTTGTGCACCTAGATCAGCTGAGAGAACTACCCTGCCCCAGGTTATGATTAAGGGTTTTAATTTTTGAAAAGAAAAACTCCTACTTCTTTGGCTCAAAGGGGTTAACGAGGGATTATCTTCCTTATTACTCCACTGTTTAGGATTCGAAACAATGCATGTACCTCATCAGCGGGGTCTATTCAAAAGCATACTGTAACAATCGTGGTATCGTTTTCGTCATCCTCCCTCAAGAGGCTTAGAATTATTAACCGATCGTTGATCATCATAAGAATATGAAAGCAGTTTGAATATAGAGAATGCGAATATATTGATTCAAAACAGACATAAGAGATGCATTAATGAAATAACAATGTTTGACATGAATAAACGTTTAAACAATCAAAGAAAAATACAACCTGAACATCCGAATGAACAAAAGTTTTCTAGTATAAGGATTTGTCACTTCAAATGGTGAGTCTTGCAGGGGTAGTAGAAGAACTCGACCTGACCATCTTGGGTGAATTCCACTGCTCCTTCGTCAATCAGGTCCTGAATCTTGTTCTTCAGAGACCAACAGTCGTTTGTATTATGCCCCGGGCTGTCGGAATGATAAGCGCAGCGGGCGTTGGGATTATACTTTGGTGACGCTGTATTCTGATTCTTAGGAGGGTCCCTTAATGTAATCAGATTCAGTCTCAACAGGTGTTGTAGGGCTTGAGACAGCGACGTGTTGAGCTGGGTAAATTGCCTCCTGGACCTGCTTGGCTTGCTCTGACCAACCTGTTGCTCTGGGCGAGGTTGATGCTGGGCTTGTATAGTAGCAATTTGGGGAAGTCCATTCTTCACCATACCAGACTCTTGTCCTCTTGGAAGCTGATCAAAGACCTGGTCCTTGACTTGGACTGGTTGCTTCATGTTGGATCTGTCTTGGTGGAGTTGACTAATCATGGTCCTCAACTCTTCTTGCTCCCGAGCTAGACCTTAGATGAGAGCCCTCTGCCCCAGCATCTGGGTTTTCAATGTGTCTACCTCATCTTGTAGACGTTTCAGTCGCTCGTCCTTGTCATCCTCGGGACCTTTTTTGGCCAGATTCCCCATGAGGAGTGTCCTTAACTCTTCCTGCCCCTTGGATAGGCTTAGAAAGATCTCCCTGAACTGAATCTCTTGAGCATGAGGACCCTGGTTCTCTTGTTGGGAAGCCATTGCTGAAATAAACAGCGCATATGGTAAGTGACCTGTCAAAAGGGTACCTGTTATGCAATGATATGTATGATACGCATGCAATGTTTTCAAGGATCTCGTGGGGTAAACAAGAAAATTGTTAGCATTTGAATTTGTAGCTTGATTGAAGGAACTTCCTGTTATTGAGAGTCCTTCTTCAAGGGTCAAAGGCTCACCATATCCAGTGGGTCATAGCCCCTGACAACCTTGGCTAGAGGAAAATAAATCCTCTTTGCCCCTTGCTTGACGTTTGATTCATCATGACCTGCATCACAAGCCCTTGAGATCCTTGAAATGGATTAGTCTTTATGCAGGATGTATGCGATGGTATGATGGCATGATATGCATGGGGTACTATAAGTAAACCCTGTTATGAGTCCCAATTAAGGACATAAACAAAACCTGCAAGAAATTCAAGTGTCAGATAACCAGCATGCAAGTAGTCAAGTTGGAAGGCACACAAGTCACACAAGAGAAACCCTTAGAGTTTAGGCCAGCATGAGGTCTAGGTATTACCCTCTTTCAGTTTGTTGGTTCATACCTGTCCTAATCAAAAGTAACCGGGTTCTAAGGATCTCAATATCATTGGGTTGTTTTCATTGTTCATCATTTCGATTTAGCCACTGACTGGCGATCAAAATATCCCAAGAAAACAACCCTCAACTGAGTGTAGTATCGAGTATCAACCGACTTCGGACTACACCAAAGTAGTTATCTCACTACCCTAAAGAGGCCAAGATTGTTCAATTAAGGTTCCTAAGGTCTGTTGATGCTTCATGACACCACGCGGAGGCCCCGTACTCTCCTTGACTGAACTCAAGGGTTACCGGTACACACCAAAGTGCCACATCAACGTAGCAGACTGCTTCAACCGTGTCGGTATACCCCGCACAGTTCCCTCACAGCCTTGTTGCTACTTTCTAAGAAGGTATCCCCAGATCCGGGTTAGGATCTATAGAACTCCCAAGACAGTCCCACAATTTAAAGCAAACAAGTCAAAGCAATTGAAAACACAGTGATCTTAGTCCTAAGGTACACCTCACTTTAAAAGAAATGTCCCCAGCAGAGTTGCCAGTTCTGTGATCGGTGGATCTGGAACTGACTGTTTAACGCTGGTTCGCGAAATGTCGCGGTAAGCAAGAGTCGCCATCGTCTTTTATTTTCTCCAAATGGAAAGGACAAAAGCACAGAAAAATTCCTTATAGAGATTGCTCTCGGTTCGGGAGGTAGATTATAGAAAGGGAAGGTGTTAGCACCATTTCTATCCATGGTTATCCATGGGCTCTTAGATACTTGCTCATTGTGTTTTCAAAATGTTTGTTTGCTTTTCAAGGTGAGTGGGTTTTGAAAAAGTTTCGTTTGAAAAAATTCTAAGTAACTCTTGTATCTGTCCTTAAGAGTGTATGAAAAATTTGTTTGAAAACTTTTAGAAAGTGTAGGTGTGAAAAGTATTTTGTTTTTGTTTTTGAAATTAGAGCAAGTATATGGAGTCGTCTACCTACCCTAAGGAATTCGTCTGTGTAGATGTCCTTTAAAGTAGTGCCATCCCACCATTGAGAGGTAGGTAGCACCACCGTTGGAGGTATTCGGGTCAATTCGAGGTTCGGGACATGGTGATCACCGGAGCAATGGGAAGACACCTTAGAAGCTACCCTCATGCCAGGTTCCCGGATCATGAGGACTTACTAAGACATCCTCTACTCGACGATCACCTTTCGAGGGGCAAGGCAACAGTGAGGCGTACCCTAGGGGTGGTGTGTGAATTGTGTGTCATTTTCAGTTTATTGTTTGTCTTGTCATGTATTGGTGATCTACGCTTTGATTTTATTTTTGGGCATTCATTCTTTCATGTTATTGTTTAACAGTTAAAGGTGCAGGAATTTAAAGTGCGGAAAATATAAAGGTCCTACGCTATTACAAAGGCGCGGGTCTACAACGCCAAATTAATACAGACCCGATTTAAAATAAAATGCAGAAAATATAAGCCTAATTAACTATTACAGGGCTTTGGAACAAGTACATTATATTTACATCAAAGAAATAAGTAAAACGCGCGAAAAGAGAATATAATCGAATGCGAGGGCGTTGAACCCTTTGAAGGAATTAAAATAAGGTTATTAAAATAATTAAATTAAATAAAAGGAAAGAACTTATTTTTTTATGTTTTTGTATTTATGACATTAAAGAAAATTAAATTAATTAAAAGTCAAATAATTAATTCTAATTCTAATTGTTTTTAATTTATTAAAGAAAATGCATTAAAGTTAAAACCTAGAATTAAAACTAAATTAATTATACAATTTATTTACAAAATTAATGGTTGATGATACTTATAATAAAATATTTAATTAATTAAAAAAAGGTAAAAAGGGTCAAAGATCTATTTTTATTATTTTTGGTTTATTGAGAAAAAAGAATTTAAATTAAAAAAACCTAAAATTAAAACTAAATTTATTATGAAAGTCATTGGTGAATTAAAATAAAACATGTTTTTGATTTTTTATGATTTTCCGATTATTATTATTATTATTATTTTATTTAAAATTAATTGGGTGAATTAAAAGAAAATAATTAACATAATTAAAATAAGTAAAAGAAAGAACAAAAAGAGAGAAAAATGCAAACATGGGGGGGTGGTTGACCCAAACTGGAGGTATATCTGGAATTGTGAGGGTGCATTCAGAGGGTGTCCAATTCTCAGCATCGATGGAGAGGTTGCCGGTGGCTGTTGAGAAGGCTGTTGTATGGTCGCGGTGCTGTTGTGAGTGACTCGGTCTCTCGAGGAGTTTTTTTTCTTCTTTCCTATTCTTTCTGCAAAATGAAACAGCAATTCTTGTGAATTTTTGAATTTTGCGGCGGATCTGATTTGCTTTTGTCTTCCATATTTCCTGGAGAAAAAAAAACTTCGTACAAATTGTTAAATGAATCTATGTAATGTGTTATTAAAAGGGTAATGATTTTCAAGAAAAGATACAAGTTGCATATGTCAAGGTTTGAAGGTTAGATTGAAGGGATATATGTAATGAATGAGAATTATACAGTGAATAGAAACTGTGGTGAAAATTCAGCCTTTTCTATGTACAAGACTATTGGAGAAATTGGTGAAAAGGGGTAAATAAAAAATTTAGAAATCGGAAAAAGATGTATTAGAATGTGGATTTGTGATCGAATTTCTTTTGAATTTTTTGGAATTGGTTTGGCCGTTTGAGAGATGCTTGAATTGCACTGGAAGGTTGAAAACAGTTTTCACTTTTCTTCCAATTTTTTGAATCTTGTTTTTTTTCGTTTTTGGTGTCTCTACCCCTTTGTAATGTATTGGGAAAGCTTGCGTATGTATCCTTGAATGAGAATCAAAACAATATAATGCACCTTTAACCCTTGCACTTATGTTTGAGATTTTGCCATAACCTCCATTAACAAACTTTCCATCTTTGCACCAAAATTTGAATTCTTGCTTGATTAGGCCTTGGTACAAATTTGGGATGTGCATAATGGTGGTTCAAAGTTATTCAATACACAATATTCCCTTTAATTAACCTTTTTAATTTTTATTTGATTTTAAAAGATTTAAAATGCATTAAATCCAATAAAATTAAATAAAAATGAAAAAATTAATTTTAAATTTTGAAATAATTTGTGGGACACGTGGGAAGCATGGCCAAGCTGATTCAAGTGGAAAAAGTGGGCCCCTTTTGTCAAAAATGAATTTTCAAGGATAATTGCCTTTGGCCATTTCACAAAAATTTCCCAACTTCTCCAATGCATATCTTGCTCAATTTTGAAGCTATGAACATGTTCTTGGACATTTTGGAAAGGTCTTGAAGTCCTCTAACTAATGTCTTTGGTCCCATGTCATTTTGATTTACCAATCTCAAGTTATGGTCTTTGACTTAAAGTCCCTTTTTGTTGACTTTTGAAAATGACCTATAATGTTGAAATTGATAACTTTTTGTGAGAGTATTTCTTGGACTTGGAATGTGAAAATGAGTTGTAGGAAATGTCCTCCCCTTCAAGATGAGCATTGGATGGGATTTTTATGATGAACCATGCAAAAGTTATGCCTTAGTCAAGTTACAGTTGACTTTTCAGCTGTCCAAAAATAGAAACTTTTGCATCTTGAGACTTTTTGAGCCATGCTTTGAGGAATCATGATCAAGCATTGATCAAATGATGTTTGTGGCTTCGAAATAAGATGTTGACCAAAAATTTGACTTTTGACTGCCAAATGACCATTTTGCCCCTACAGTTGACTGTGAAGCAAATGGGACTTTTGATTGTGCAACTTGACCTTGTGAGCCTTGAAACTTGACATGTAGGTACTTGACAATGTGTATGAGCATGGGAGACTTGATTGAGCCCTTGAAAATTTCAGCTTCCTTGTGAGAACCAAAACCCTAGTTTGACTGTCTTAGGAGGATGGTTTGACTGTGTGGCCCTTGAGTAAACTTGAACCAATTGTGGATGATTCTAGTCAAAACTTTGAAGATTATGGGAGGGCAAATTTTGGGGTACAACAATATGCAATGATTTTCTACTCAACGCATAGGCAACCACGTTCGCCTTTCCAGGATGGTAATTCAAACTAAAATCATAATCTTTCAAGAACTCTAACCATCTCCTCTGCCTCATATTCAACTCTTTCTGATCAAACAAATATTTCAAACTCTTATGATCACTGAAAACGTCGAATCTCGATCCAAACAAGTAATGTCTCCAAATTTTCAACACAAAAACAACAGCTGCCAACTCCAAGTCATGAGTCGGATAATTCCTCTCGTGTACCTTAAGTTTCCTAGAAGCATAGGCCACAAATTGTCCACTTTGCATCAACACACCACCTAACCCCATCAATGAAGTATCATAATACACTATAAACGGTTCAGATGGATTAGGTAAAACCAACACAGGAGCAGTAGTCAACCTTCACTTAAGCTCTTGAAAGCTATCCTCACACTGAGTAGTCCACACAAACAATTTCCCCTTTCTTATCAATTGTGTCAATGGTAAAGCCAACTTCGAAAAACCCTCAATGAGCTTACGATAGTATCCGGCTAAAGCAAGGAAACTTCGTATCTCAAACACAGATTTAGGAGATTCCCATTCAGACACAGCTTCTATCTTGGTCGGATAGACGACAATACCTCCACGAGATATCACATGTCCAAGAAAACTCACTTGCTTCAACCAGAACTCACACTTAGAAAGTTTAGCAAACAACTGATTCTCTTTCAAAATCGACAACACAATTCCTAAGTGCTCGGCATGCTCTTTCTCATTCTTCGAATATATAAGAATGTCATCAATAAATACCACCACAAACGTATCAAGGAACTCATGAAATATTCTGTTCATGTACTCCATAAACACACGAGGTGCGTTCGTAACACCAAAAGGCATCACCGAATACTCATAGTGTCCATACCTCGTCCTAAACGCCGTCTTTTGAATGTCACTAGCTTTCACACGAATTTGGTGATAACCAGATCTCAAGTCAATCTTACTGAACATACAAGCTCCTACCAACTGGTCCATCAAATCATCAATTCTAGGTAAAGGATACTTGTTCTTGATAGTAACCTTGTTCAACTGCCGATAATCCATACAAAGTCTCATCGTTCCTTCTTTCTTCTTTACTAGCAACACCGGTGCATCCCACGGAGAATCACTCGGACGAATGAACTTCTTATCAAGTAACTCTTCAAGTTGGCTCTTTAGTTCAACCAATTCTGATTGTGACATCCGATACGGAGCCATCGAAACAGGACTAGCACCAGGAACAAAATCAATAGGAAACTCCACTTCACGTTCTGGAGGTAAATCCGTAATCTCTTCCGGAAACACCTCTGGAAAATTACAAACAACAGGAGCATACTTTCTCACTCCACTATCACCAAGACTCATGCTCACCATCAACACAAACAATTCAGCCCCATCTCTAACACACCTCTTCATCTGTTGAGTAGACAAGAACGCAACGCCTTCTTTCTCGGACTCGAGAAAAAGAACCACTTTAGCAAAACAATTGATATAGACGTGGTTGGCTCTCAACCAGTCCATACCCAAAATGACATCAATCTGACTCAAAGGAAGACATACGAGATCCACTTTGAAATCTCTACCACACATACGCAAAGGACACTTCAAACAAATGACTGAAGTAGAAACCGAACCCATCGCAGGCATATCTATCTCCATACTTCTACCCAAATTAGATAACACAAGACCTAAACTAGTAGCACAATCCAATGAAATGAATGAATGCGTAGCACCCGTATCAACAATAGCAATCAAAGGTACATTAAGGATAAAGCAAGTACCTCTGATCAACCTCTCATCCGCTGAAGTCTCGGCACCAGACAATGCAAACACTTTTCCTCGCTCCTTCTTTGGCTTCGTGCACTTTGTACTAATGTGCCCTTGCTCGCCACAATTGTAGCAAGTCACACTAGCACCCAACCTGCACTCGTTAGATCGGTGACCAATCTTCCCACACTTGAAACATGTTGGCTCAGCTTGGCAACACTCCATAGCACGATGTCCCTCTTTCCCACATCTATAACACTTCACCGGAGTAATAACTCCCCCACTTGGACTCTTGCCCACATTCATCGGTTGCTTCCCTTTTCCATCATAAGGCTTAGGACGCATTTGCCCCTCGCCTCTCTTGTCACTTAAACTCTTGTAATAAGCACTACTATCACGACTATCCTCGTCATAGATACGACTTTTGTTCACTAATTCAGAAAAGCGGGTAATTTGTTGGTAACCGATTGCTTTCTTCACATCCGGCCTTAAGCCGTTCACAAACTTCAAGCATTTAGATCTCTCGGCATTCACCGTATTATAGTGGGGACAATACTTGATCAATTCTTGGAATTTGGCGGCATACTCCACAACGCTACCACTCCCTTGTTTCAACTCCAAGAACTCCACCTCTTTCTTACCACGGACATCCTCGAGGAAGTAATTCTCCAAGATAGTATCTCGGAACATTGCCCACGTAACCACGGTGTTCTCTTCATCGAACCTATGACTTGTGTTAATCCACCAATCTTCCGCTTCCTTCACAAGCATGTGAGTTCCGAATTGCACTTTCGGAGCATCAGTGCAATTCATCACTCGGAAAATCTTTTCAATGGACTTTAACCACTCTTGAGCTTCTTCGGGCGCATGCTCTCCTTTGAAAGTAGGCGGGTTGTTTTTCTGAAACTTTCCAAGAGCACGAAAAGCATCATCAGCTCCATCACGTGGCACCGGATTAGATTGCAGCCTCTGATTCAAGGATCCAGCGAGCAATCGTAATGCCTCAGCAAGTGCATTATCATTCCTCCCAGCTACCATCTTCTTCTGAACAACACAAAAGTATTGATCGCGTTAGATACACAATCAAATACAATGGAATTAGTAACGTTAAGACCTGACAACTGACCGACAATGCTCTGATACCACTATTGTAACACCCCTTCTAATAAACCCCGAATTAAACGATATAATTAAAATCAGAGAAAATAAAATTTGCACGGAAGGAGTGTCACAACATCAATTCACATATTCAAGAAAAACGGACATGACATATTCGTCACTTTAATCATTTAATCACATAATACATTCATGGCATATACTTTCTTTTTCGTGCAAACGCAACGGAATCATAATAACTTCATCTCCAAAGGAGGAATCAAAATATAAAATTCAAGGCATTAAGCCATACGGTTCATACACCAAACATGTTATCAAGTCATAATACACATACATCAATATATAATCAAAACAATAGATTATATACAAGTATAATCCATCTACAAAATATACGAGTTCGAATGCAGACACCTAACCCCCAAGTGTTACAACCAGAGAATCGACTCGATAAACCAAAATAAAACGGATTATAATCCAAATGCATCCGCTAAGCTAGTGCCTCGCACAACCGTCTTCGGTACCTGAACAATGCCGAAGCAAGCATTTTCCAACAGAAGGGTAAGAATTCCAACAAACATAAAGTATGTAATTTAAAGCAAATGAAAGGAATTAAATAAAGGAATCTCACTCTTTTTCCAACTCTTACATAAACTACATAAGATATTCATTTAATCAAATTCTCATATTCAATAAATCAAAGAAAACAAACACAATCCATTTCATTTACCAATTAGCACATAATGCATAATATTCAACGACACATAAACTCAATAAAACGTGTACGTGCGACTCGACACAACGACACGACTCATGCATGTGGTACCAATCATCTATTATCCTTCGGACTTGCCGATGTCTATCCCTCAGACAGATAATCACAAAAGCCCATTCCTTAAGCTTTCAAACCCCCACTCTGAGTTTGAGACGAGCCACTAGCCTCCACGAGACTAACAAACATCGCCTCTTGACATGACTTATGATGCAGTGTGCAATTCAATCAACAACAATATGCAAATCGAGGCATCCCTCTATCTCAATTACAAGCATACATCACCATAATTCAACCCTATGAATTAATCTCACAACATTGCACAACAAACATCATTTATTTCATTTTCAACAATTATCACACAACACCAAAATATTCATAAACCAAACACATCATTTCCGGAATCGACAACTAACCAAATATCTCGAATATTCAACACATCTATAATTTAATTCATCTCCGGTCGTACTCAAAATATTAAGTTTTACCAATTAATCGTAACCGGTTATAATAATTAATTACACTGTTAATTATAATATATATTAATATATATTAATATATTAATTAAATTATTAATATAACATAATATTTATAAACTGAACAATGTTATTTCCGGAATCGGCATTTAACAACACATTTCAAATCTACCACACATCTACGATTTAATTAATCTCCGGTCGAAACTAAAATATCAAGTTTCATCAATAAACTATAACCGGTTATATAATTAAGAATACTATTAATTATGATATATATAAATATATAATATATATTATAAACTATTTGTAAATATATATTATATATACATACTGTTTATTACTTATTTATAATTATATATATTATAAACTACATACTGTTATAATTTATGTATGTTACGTAACCCAACCCCCCACCCACACCACACACCATCCACGTGCCCCCCCCCCCCCCCCCCCCCCCCCCCCTCACCCCCCACTTGTCTCACCTTTCTCTTCCATTTTTGTATAACCATGAAACTTGTTTTTTTTTTCTTTTTAATAGTAAAAAAAAATCTAATTTCTTAAATCGAAAATTCGAAATCAAATGCAAAAAAAAAATACATTAGATGTTTAGAGGAAGTCTAACCCTTACCGATTAGTTCCCGGAATGAGCTTTTTCGGTTGATTTTCCAGAAATTTCTTCCTCTCCTCTTCAACCCTAGTTTTCCTCTTTTTCTTCACTTCTCCTTCTCTACTTCTCTCTTTCCCACTTTTCCACTTTCTGATATATTTTTCTTTCTATCTAACCACCTATTATATAATATATAAAAAAACTAACTTATTTTATTATATTACTTACTTATTATATTATATAAAACTAACCTACATAACATATAAACTTATATACTTTACTACTCAAAGTTAACATAACTTATATATAATAAAACTAATATTTTATTAAATTAATTTAATATAATTAAATAACATTAATTTATTAGTTTATAAAAAAATCAATTAATACTAATATAAATCCATCCTCACAAATAAATCAAATAATACATATAATAAAATATTTACACACTAAATATAATATTATCGTACAAAAATAGTTATTTTTCGGTAAAACAAATAAACCTAATTAATCACTTACCGGACCGAATTAACGACTAAATAATTATTATTTTATTCAAAATAAACATCAACCGATCATTTTTAGAAAATAATAATATAAATAATATTAATTAAAACGGAGTGTTACAACTCTCCTCCACTTAAAAGATTTTCGGCCTCAAAAATTACCTCTAAACGAATAACTCAGGATATGAATCCTGCATCCGGCTTTCAAGCTCCCAAGTTATGTTTCCATTAGCCGCGCCACCCCACACCACCTTAACCAAAGAAATATCTTTTCCTCTAAGTTGCTTCACTTTCCGATCTTCAATTCTTGTCGGCAAGGTCTCAACGGTTAAGTCTTCTCTAACTTCCACATAGTCCACTTGCACCACATGTGACGGATCCGCAATATACTTTCGCAATTGCAAAACATGAAACACATCGTGTAAATTGGAAAGTGATGGTGGTAATGAAATCCTATATGCCACATTATCAATCCTTTCCGAAATTTGATACGGACCAATAAACCGAGGTGTCAACTTCCGCGATTTAAGAGCACGACCAACACCTGTCGTAGGATTCACTCTCAAAAACACATGGTCATCCTTCTTGAACTCAAGAGGCTTCCTCCTCTTATCATGGTAGCTCTTTTGGCGACTTTGTGAAATTTGCATCTTCTCTCTAATCAACTTCATCTTATCCGTAGTTTGTTTCATAATTTCCGGTCCAACCACCGCACTTTCTCCCGACTCGTACCAACATAAAGGTGTTCGACAACGCCTTCCATACAATGCTTCAAAAGGAGCCATACCTATGCTAGAATGAAAACTGTTGTTATAGGTAAACTCAATCAAAGGCAAGTAACTTTCCCAAGAACCTCCTTGTTCTAACACACAAGCACGCAAAAGATCTTCGAGTGATTGAATGGTTCTCTCTGTTTGACCATCCGTCTGTGGATGATAAGCGGAACTCAAACGTAACTTAGTACCCAAGGCTCGTTGTAAACCTTCCCAAAACCTAGATGTGAACCGCAGGTCTCTATTCTAAATAATGCACGTCGGAATACCATGCAAACATACAATCCGCTCCACATACAACTTCGCAAGCTTCTCCATCGAGTAATCCATTCTAATTGGAATAAAGTGAGCAGATTTTGTCAATCTATCCACAATAACCCAAATAGCCTCATAGTTACTCGGGGTCCTCGGCAAACCCGAAACAAAATCCATCGAGACACTGTCCCACTTCCATTCCGGTATAGACAAAGGTTGTAACAAACCGGAAGGCTTTTGATGCTCTATCTTGGACTTTTGACATACCAAACACGAATACACAAATTCCGCAATTTCCTTTATCAAACTCGGCCACCAAAACAACTTTCTCAAATCTTGATACATCTTTGTGGCACCGGGATGAATGCTCAACCCACTTCGGTGTCCTTCCTCAAGGATCCTCTTTTTTACATCTCTCACATCGGGAACACAAACTCTATCACGACATCTCAACACGCCGTTCTCATCAATTCTAAACTCTCCTCCTTGACCTTGGTTAACTAAAGTCAATTTGTCAACCAAAACCAAGTCCTCTTTTTGTCCTTCTCTTATCTCATCCAATATTCCACTTGTAATCTTCAACATACCAAGTTTCACACCAAAATAAGTTTCTTCACAAACCAAACTCAAGTCGCGAAACTGTTCAAGTAATTCCCACTCTTTAACCATTAGCATAAACATATGCAATGATTTTGTACTCAACGCATCGGCAACCACGCTCGCCTTTCCAGGATGGTAATTCAAACTAAAATCATAATCTTTCAAGAACTCTAACCATCTCCTCTGCCTCATATTCAACTCTTTCTGATCAAACAAATATTTCAAACTCTTATGATCACTGAAAACGTCGAATCTCGATCCAAACAAGTAATGTCTCCAAATTTTCAACACAAAAACAACAGCTGCCAACTCCAAGTCATGAGCCGGATAATTCCTCTCGTGTACCTTAAGTTGCCTATAAGCATAGGCCACCACTTTTCCACTTTGCATCAACACACCACCTAACCCCATCAATGAAGCATCACAATACACTGTAAACGGTTCAGATGGATTAGGTAAAACCAACACAGGAGCAATAGTCAATCTTCACTTAAGCTCTTGAAAGCTATCCTCACACTGAGTAGTCCACACAAACAATTTCCCCTTTCTCGTCAATTGTGTCAATGGTAAAGCCACCTTCGAAAAACCCTCAATGAGCTTACGATAGTATCCAGCTAAACCAAGGAAACTTCGTATCTCAAACACAGATTTAGGAGATTCCCATTCAGACACAGCTTCTATCTTGGTCGGATCGGCGGCAATACCTCCACGAGATATCACATGTCCAAGAAAACTCACTTGCTTCAACCAGAACTCACACTTATAAAGTTTAGCAAACAACTGATTCTCTTTCAAAATTGACAACAAAATTCCTAAGTTCTCGGCATGCTCTTTCTCATTCTTCGAATAGATAAGAATGTCATCAATAAATACCACCACAAACTTATCAAGGAACTCATGAAATATTCTGTTCATGTACTCCATAAACACACCAGGTGCGTTCATAACACCAAAAGGCATCACCGAATACTCATAGTGTCCATACCTCGTCCTAAACGCCGTCTTTTGAATGTCACTAGCTTTCACACGAATTTGGTGATAACCAGATCTCAAGTCAATCTTACTGAACACACAAGCTCCTACCAACTGGTCCATCAAATCATCAATTCTAGGTAAAGGATACTTGTTCTTGATAGTAACCTTGTTCAACTGCCGATAATCCACACAAAGTCTCATCGTTCCTTCTTTCTTCTTTACTAGCAACACCGGTGCATCCCATGGAGAAACACTCGGACGAATGAACTTCTTATCAAGTAACTCTTCAAGTTGGCTCTTTAGTTCAACCAATTCTGATGGTGACATCCGATACGGAGCCATCGAAACAGGACTAGCACCAGGAACTAAATCAATAGGAAACTCCACTTCACGTTCTGGAGGTAAATCCGTAATCTCTTCCGGAAACACCTCTGGAAAATTACAAACAACAGGAACATCCTTTCTCACTCCACTATCACCAAGACTCATGCTCGCCATCAACACAAACAATTCAGCCCCATCTCTAACACACCTCTTCATCTGTTGAGTAGACAAGAACGCAACGCCTTCTTTCTCGGACTCGAGAAAAAGAACCACTTTAGCAAAACAATTGATATAGACGTGGTTGGCTCTCAACCAGTCCATACCCAAAATGACATCAATCTGACTCAAAGGAAGACATACGAGATCCACTTTGAAATCTCTACCACACATACGCAAAGGACACTTCAAACAAATGACTGAAGTAGAAACCGAACCCATCGCAGGCATATCTATCTCCATACTTCTACCCAAATTAGATAACACAAGACCTAAATTAGTAGCACAATCCAATGAAATGAATGAATGCGTAGCACCCGTATCAACAATAGCAATCAAAGGTACATTAAGGATAAAGCAAGTACCTCTGATCAACCTCTCATCCGCCGAAGTCTCGGCACCAGACAATGCAAACACTTTTCCTCGCTCCTTCTTTGGCTTCGTGCACTTTGTACTAATGTGCCCTTGCTCGCCACAGTTGTAGCAAGTCACAATAGCACCCAACCTGCACTAGTTAGATCGGTGACCAATCTTCCCACACTTGAAACATGTCGGCTCAGCTTGGCAACACTCCATAGCACGGTGTCCCTCTTTCCCACATCTATAACACTTCACCGGAGTAATAACTCCCCCACTTGGACTCTTGCCCACATTCATCGGTTGCTTCCCTTTTCCATCATAAGGCTTAGGACGCATTTGCCCCTTGCCTCTCTTGTCACTTAAACTCTTGTAATAAGCACTACTATCACGACTATCCTCGTCATAGATACGACTTTTGTTCACCAATTCAGAAAAGCGGGTAATTTGTTGGTACCCGATTGCTTTCTCCACATCCGGCCTTAAGCCATTCAGAAACTTCAAGCATTTAGATCTCTCGGTATTCACCGTATTATAGTGGGGACAATACTTGATCAATTCTTGGAATTTGGCGGCATACTCCGCAACGCTACCACTCCCTTGTTTCAACTCCAAGAACTCCACCTCTTTCTTACCACAGACATCCTCGGGGAAGTAATTCTCCAAGAAAGTATCTCGGAACATTGCCCATGTAACCATGGTGTTCTCTTCATCGAATCTATGACTTGTGTTAATCCACCAATCTTCCGCTTCCTTCACAAGCATTTGAGTTCCGAATTGCACTTTCTGAGCATCGGTGCAATTCATCACTTGGAAAATCTTTTCAATGGCCTTCTACCACTCTTGAGCTTCTTCGGGCGCATGCTCTCCTTTGAAAGTAGGCGGGTTGTTTTTCTGAAACTTTCCAAGAGCACGAAAAGCATCATCAGCTCCATCATGTGGCACAGGATTAGATTGCGGCCTCTGATTCAAGGATCCAGCGAGCAATCGTAATGCCTCAGCAAGTGCATTATCATTCCTCCCAGCTACCATCTTCTTCTAAACAACACAAAAGTATTGATCGCGTCAGATACACAATCAAATACAATGGAATTAGTAACATTAAGACCTGACAACTGACCGACAATGCTCTGATACCACTATTGTAACACCCCTTCTAATAAACCCCGAATTAAACGATATAATTAAAATCAGAGAAAATAAAATTTTCACGGAAGGAGTGTCACAACATCAATTCACATATTCAAGAAAAACGGACATGACATATTCGTCATTTTAATCATTTAATCACATAATACATTCATGGCATATACTTTCTTTTTCGTGCAAACGCAACGGAATCATAATAACTTCATCTCCAAAGGAGGAATCAAAATATAAAATTCAAGGCATTAAGCCATACGGTTCATACACCAAACATGTTATCAAGTCATATTACACATACATCAATATATAATCAAAACAATAGATTATATACAAGTATAATCCATCTACAAAATATACGAGTTCGAATGCAGACACCTAACCCCCAAGTGTTACAACCAGAGCATCGAATCGATAAACCAAAATAAAACGGATTACAATCCAAATGCATTCGCTAAGCTAGTGCCTCGCACTATCGCCTTCGGTACCTGAACAATGCCGAAGCAAGCATTTTCCAACAGAAGGGTAAGAATTCCAACAAACATAAAGTATATAATTTAAAGCAAATGAAAGGAATTAAATAAAGGAATCTTACTCTTTTTCCAACTCTTACATAAACTACATAAGATATTCATTTAATCAAATTCTCATATTCAATAAATCAAAGAAAACAAACACAATCCATTTCATTTACCAATTAGCACATAATGCATAATATTCAACGACACATAAACTCAATAAAACGTGTACGTGCGACTCGACACAATGACACGACTCATGCATGTGGTACCAATCATCTATTATCTTTCGGACTTGCCGATGTCTATCTCTCAGACAGATAATCACAAAAGCCCATTCCCTAAGCTTTCAAACCCCCACTCTGAGTTTGGGACGAGCCACTAGCCTCCAAGAGACTAACAAACATCGCCTCTTGACACGACTTATGATGCAGTTTGCAATTCAATCAACAACAATATGCAAATCGAGGCATCCCTCTATCTCAATTACAAGCATACATCACCATAATTCAATCCTATAAATTAATCTCACAACAAACATAATTTATTTCATTTTCAATAATTATCCCACAACACCAAAATATTCATAAACCAAACACATCATTTCCGGAATAGGCAATTAACCAAATATCTCGAATATTCAACACATCTATAATTTAATTCATCTCCGGTCGTACTCAAAATATTAAGTTTTACCAATTAATCGTAATCGGTTATATTAATTAATTACACTGTTAATTATAATATATATTAATATATTAATTAAATTATTAATATAACATAATATTTATAAACTGAACAATGTTATTTCCGAAATCGGCATTTCACAACACATTTCAAATCTATCACACATCTACGATTTAATTAATCTCCGGTCGAAACTAAAATATCAAGTTTCATCGATAAACCTTAACCGGTTATATAATTAAGCATACTATTAATTATGATATATATAAATATATAATATATATTATAAACTATTTGTAAATATATATTATATATACATACTGTTTATTACTTATTTATAATTATATATATTATAAACTACATACTATATGTTACGTAACCCAACCCCCCACCCACACCACTTACACCACACACCATCCACGTGCCCCCCCCCCCCCCCCCCCCCCCCCCCACACACACACACACACTTCCAAGTGCCCCCACCCCCACTTGTCTCCCCTTTCTTCTTTCTAACAGTAAAAAAAAAATCTAATTTATTAAATCGAAATCAAATGCAAAAAAAAATACATTAGATGTTTAGAGGAAGTCTAACCCTTATCGATTAGTTCCCGGAATGAGCTTTTTCGATTGATTTTCCAGAAATTTCTTCCTCTCCTCTTCAACCCTAGTTTTCCTCTTTTTCTTCACTTCTCCTTCTCTACTTCTCTCTTTCTCACTTTTCCACTTTCTAATATATTTTTCTTTCTATCTAACTACTTATTATATAATATATAAAAAAACTAACTTATTTTATTATATTACTTACTTATTATATTATATAAAACTAACCTATATAACATATAAACTTATATACTTTACTACTCTAAGTTAACATAACTTATATATACTAAAACTAATATTTTATTAAATTAATTTAATATAATTAAATAACATTAATTTATTAGTTTATAAAAAATAAATTAATACTAATATAAATCCATCCTCACAAATAAATCAAATAATACATATAATAAAATATTTACACACTAAATATAATATTATCGTACAAAAATAGTTATTTTTCGGTAAAACAAATAAACCCAATTAATCACTTACCGGATCGAATTACCGACTAAATAATTATTATTTTATTTAAAATAAACATCAACCGGTCATTTTTAGAAAATAATAATATAAATAATATTAATTAAAACAGAGTGTTACATTTCAAGCTTTCCAAAATGTAAAGGAATTTGAAAAGATCATTTTTGAGATAGGATAATCGAACAAAAGAGGTTGAGCATCCATTCTTGCATTTCAAGCCATTTTCATGAAGAACACTTGTAAATCTTGCTATGCTGCATAATCTTGCTTTGCAGGATTCTAACTTGTAAATCACTCCATAATTAATTTTTTACACAATTCATTGAGGTATGATCCAAGTTATTAAGCCATTGTCCACATGATTTTTCCATTTATGGCACAAAGGCACCATTGCCATTTTTGAATAGTTGCTTTAATCACAAAGTCAACTTGTCTCGAGCCTCTAACTTTCTCCCTCTGCATACACTCAACAAAAAGGCTAGAAGAAACATGTTTAAAGTTCCTAAATACTTTAGATATCCTTGTACTATGCATTGGAACAATGTTTATCAAGATTGCTTCAAAAACAAGTCAAAAAACCATAACATGTGATCTTTGTATTCTGATCACTTCAAGCCCTCAAACCTTTCCCTATAAACAGAGGCATGCATTTGCAACTTAGGACACAAATGGACAAACCCTGAAACTCTCCCAAACTCCCTCAAATCAAAACTTTCACCAAAACTATATTTTTGTGGCATTTCTGACCTTGAACCTCCATCTCATAATCCACTCGTGCGTTTCCTATCCAAATCAATCACAAAGCATATATACATAAAATATAACACATCCCCATCCCCATTTCACAACTGTAACGTCATCTTCCCCATTTTCCAAACTCAAAAACAGAGCTCTGCATATTGACTTCTACAAGAAGTTTCAGCCACTCTCAATCCAAAGTAAGAGTTGTATTAGCTTCCTAAGAGTCCACTGAAGCTACTCAGATCATCACAACACATCCAGGAGTGCTCAAACTTAAAATATGATTTCCAGTTTTGAGGTAAGTCTTCTCAACTTTGAACTTCTCACACAAGCATCATTAATGGTTACTTTGTGTATAAAAAATGTAGACATCATAGCTCTGAAGCTAACCATGTCCTTAGATTTCATTTATGTTGCCTGAGTGATGCAAATTTTGAGTTTGAACTTTTTGAAAAAATTAAGTTTAATTTGGTACCAGTTAAAATTTATTTTGATCTTTGAATTTTAACTTAAGTTATTTACATGGTTGAAATCGTGGTTAAATTTGGAGCAACTTTCATGTTTACATTTTTGCAAATGGTTGAGAAATGAGCAAGATCATATTTCATGGCAATGGTGTTGTTGCTCTGTGTGCGCAAGCTTGAAGGTGAATCCATTTCAAACCTTTAGGACCAAGTTTATTTTAAGTTTATTGAATGTTGTATTATAACCGGATGAAACAACCACCTAGTGATAGGAGAAGCACGCGTAATACATTGAACTATAGGGACCTGGGTTCGAGCCCCAGTGGTACCCTTTTATTGGTTAACATTTTTTGATTTTAGGTTCCATGCACATAAGCCACACGCGTGTATCATGTACCCTCATCACATCACCATCTGATCATTGTGCAAGTGGATCCAATGCACCACATGAATAGCCCATGATACACCTCAAGAAGTCAGCAACACTGGATCAAGAACATGGCGCCTGGGCCTTCTGACTTGGGCCCTTTCTTTTTTTTCTACTAACTCTTACCCCCTTTTTGCTCATACACACGCAGGCCCATATAACTTTTATTTATTTATTTATTTTCTAATGCCAAACAAATTTATTTTTGGGCTTAACCCTTTTTGCTAACTTTAAACCATCCTTTTACTTTTCAACCCTCAACCCAATTATTCTTATATTGTTTATATTTCATTTATTTAACCCAAAAATATAAAAATGTATTTTCTTAAATAATTAAATTAAAAATATTTTAATTTAAAACACTTATTTTATTTTTGTTAATATTTTAGGACTAGATTTTGTCTATTTTTTTCCACACTTTAAAAATATATATTTTTCTAAATTCACTACTACAAAAAAGGGAAAAGACAACGCTTTTTTTGGCCTTTAACAGCGCTGCCTAAAGCAGCGCTGCTAAAAGAAAAGACAACGCTTTTTTTCAACGTAAAAACTCTGCCTTATGTCCACTTTAGACAACACTTTTAGTATAGACAGCGCTTTTTTATATACCCCTTTAGCAGCGCTTGGACTTTAGACAACACTTTGTAATTTTTTCCAGATAGGCTTTAGACAGCGCTTTCCTTTGAAAGCGCTGTCTATTCCCCCACTTTAGACAGCGCTTTTTTTAAAGTTTTTACAACGTTTTTCTCCTAAAGCGCTGTCTATTGTTTACAATTTTTTTAAATCAATTATCTATTTTAATCAGAATTTTTATCATATTTGGTAGCTTCATTCCAATATTTGGTAGTTTCATTCCAATATTTTGATTCAGGTTTTCAGAATTATCTTTTATGCTGCATATTTGGTAGCTTCATTCCAATAAAATATACATATATAAAAATTGCACATATATATAAATTGATGATATAGACAACAACAATTACAAAATTTATGATACAAGTTAAAATTCTACAAGTTAAAATGCCTAAAATATTCAAAATTGAATTTACATCTATACATCTTTCTATCTTCGAGAATTCTCATGAAACAACAACAACATGAATATCTTAGCTCTATCTTCTACACATGTACCTATAAACCTGAAAAAAAACCTAATGATCGAAATTCATAACATGATAATATTAACGTTGCACTTTATTCGAATTTAATTTATACTCAAAACTCGAAAGTTCTCATCAAAGGAAATAAGACAATATACCTTAGCTTATAAAATTCTCAACCCGATAATGAATTGACACCATTCCTCCATAAGTTCATCCAATTGATCTTTTGAGTAATGTGCACAATTGAATTCCTCAAAGTATTACATATATAATAATATAACATAGTATGTGATTTAGTTAAAACAATATGTCATTTTATGATAAACATAAAATATGAAAATAATATGTAATTCCTAAGTTAGAAATCCATACAGTGGATGGAATCTCTAATCGATCCAAAAGAATAGTTTCTTTCATAAACCTCAACATAAAATAGCCACAATCTATACCGTTACACTGGCGAGGACACTACACATAGAAAGAAAATACGAATATATATCAGGATATACCCCTTAAATTGTTTTATCAAGTATCATCACTAAAGTAAGCAAAACTGAATATCTCTTTGTGAAAATATACCTCCACTCTGATCCATGTAACATTATTGACTCTACTTTTTGGTACTTGAATATCTCGTTGGGAGCGAAAAACAAGTAGAACTCTATAATAAAATATAAACGAATGTTTAGAACAATCTCACATAGAATCATAAACATAAACACAAATCCAGATATGTTGACCATAAACATAAACATAAACATAAACATAAACTTGAATATCTCTTTGGGAGCGAAACACTTACGTGTCAATCATCTGTTTCAAATCTGGATATGTTGACCAATCATTGTATAACGAGTCCAGATAATACACAGTTTCTCTCATAGGATTAATCGCAACCAATAACTAGTGTCCACTGTAAGATTAAACAAAGATTAAACAATGGCCAAAAACGGAAAATTATAATAGATCAAGTTAGGATGAAAATCTAACCCGTTGCCAGTATTATATGGCAAAAACAACAACTTCTCAGTATCTTTGCAGGCCACGAATAAACCTAATACATATGATATGACATCATCTGGTCTCGTTACAATCAACCCGGAATTGACAGTGTTGGGAGCTAAGAAGCCAAATCTTGCTTCTAATCCACGCGGGCGCACAATGTTATCATACATAAACCTTAAATTAAAACATGATTAACATTATACTATATTCATTGAAATGAGGGATTAAATTGTTCATTTAATTATACAAAGTTGATTGGAGTATACCTGATGTATATATCGATAACACCGAGGCCTAATTCCAAATGCCTAAAAACTTGCTCCATATCCTCTCTACCAATTGCTTCAAGATATTCAAAACCAAAGATGTCTGCACTCATAGGTATAAGGCGGGTACTACCATCCGGAATATCTGTAATTCCTAAATATGTCCGAAGGCACGACCTGAACTGAGCAGTAGTTTTTTTGTGTGCCACAATCTTCTTAGCAACATTCTTTTTTTGTGTGGAAATGTTGCTAATTTCAGGCGCCTTACCCCTACTGAGTTATGCAGTCTCTTTAGCATGAATCTAGTTATCATATAATTAGTTAGGGGAAGTATAAAATCACAAATTAGCATTTCTCATAGCATAAATGTCATATAATTGTGTTACCTCAAATGATGCAATTGACTCGGTATCCCGCCCAATCCCCTTATCTTTTGGAATGGATTTTGTGGGAGTATAACATTACCATGCAAACAAAATGTAAATATAATTTCCATACAAAATTTGAATAGTAAACAATTTTAAGCATACCTCATTATCTACGCAAACGAGGCTTGACGACCATGCAACAAACAATCCGATTGCATCTGCCACCAATGTTGCATCCCCCACATCGTCAGGTAGTGGTAACAAAGCACCCCCCTCTAAAACGACATCGACCGATACTTTCAAAAATCCATCTGGAAGCGGTCTATGGTGAAGCATTTCTCCCGAAATATTATACACTTTTTCCTTGCCAACCATCTGATAAGTCGGTGTCGACAAATAGAGTTGACACCGGGAAATGCCCTATAATTTAATAAATATGGTTATATAATTAATAAACATGGTTATATAATTAATAAACATGGTTTTATAATTTATAAAGATGGTATATAATTACCTCGGGAATATTTTGTCCAAAGTTACCATTGATACTAGCTTTGTCACTAGTATCTTTAAAGCCTGTAGCTTGGTCGATTTCCTTTTCCTTTCTCAGCTCATAGACTTCTTGTTGTAACTTTTCCAACTTCTCCTGCAGTTCTTTATTGCTTGGAGATTTTATCTTTGTTTTTTTTCCAAGGATGTTGGAGTTATTTCTTTATTTTTAATTTTTTATGACCTTAGACAGCGCTTTCTTAAAGCTCTGTCTAAAGTGGCCCTTTACCAGCGCTTATGATAAAGCGCTTTCTAAAGCAATCCTTTAGCAGCGCTTTTTAAAAGCGCTGTCTAAGGTCATATGTTTAGCAGCACTTTTACTAATTATTTTATACGGTTTCTGTATTTTTTTTAGTTCTTTTATAGCAGCACTTTTGTACAAAAGCACTGTCTAATGTGCGCTGTTAAAACTCACTTTTGGCGTAGTGATTAACATTAACTTTCAAATTATTTTCTAAACAAATTAAAATTAGACTTAGGCTTTATTTTAATTAACTTAGATTTTAGGTTTTGATTTAAATAATTATTAACTTCTTATTATAATTAATTAACTTCTTGATGTAATTAAAATTAATTAGTTTAATTAGATTAAATTATCAAACCTTTTCATCAAAAACCCTAAAAGCAATTGCTCCTTCATTTTTACATTTTATGCATAATTATTGTTGCAATGGTTTGTAATAGTAATTAGGGCTTTATTGCTTTCCTCCCCTATTCACGAACTTGTACCCCCCATTCTCAAAGCGTTGTAATAGCATAGGACATTTAAATTCCATAATTTATCGCTTTCCTTATTATTGCTAGTAGTTAGGGTTTGTACGGCAAGACCTTAAAATCAACCTTAGACAACCCTAATTCAAGATAAATATACATGAAAACAAAACACTTTGAACACTTGCACCTCTAGGGTAACCCACACTTGTTGCCTCAGATATAAACAATCATGTCCCTCGAACGTGAGATATTTTAGTAAAAGACCCTTGATTAAAAGATCATAGTGCCTCGATGACCCTTCAATGTTGCCTTCGGTAAATGATCTTAGTCCCTTACGACGATTGCTAAAACATCTTACAAGTTGAATTCTATAACTATACGATGACCCACGCCTGTCTCTCACATCCAATGATATGGCTACTTACCAACCAATGGTGAGATAAGCGATATCTAAAGGAAGAGGAAAAGAATAAATACTTTTTGAGTAGGTAGATTGCTCGTAATTGCTTGCTCACAAACAAGACCATTTTCACCTCACACTTTCAAAATACTTTTCAAAAAAATATTTTGTATACATTCTTAATGATGCGTGAATCATTAAAAAATAGCCTTACATTGGAATTTTCAAAACATATTTCCAAACATTCCCCTTTCAACAAATATTTTCAAAACCAACACTTTGTATACATTCTCAATGATACGAGAATCATTGCAAAGTTTTTCGAACTTAGGCGTTTTCAAAATATTTTCAAACTTACACAAACACAAAGCATTTCAAAGTGATCAAGCAATTAAGAGCCCGTAGATAACTACGGATGAAAAAGGTGCTAATATCTTCCCTTTTCATAACCTACCCCCCTCCCCCGAACTCAAGAAAATATCTCAAAAGGTCTTTCCTGTTCTTTTCACCCTTTTCTTTATTGGATAAAAGAAAAGTCGATGGCGACTCTTGCTATCCACAACATTTGCAATAAAACACAAAACACCCAAGTCAGTCCTCCCACCGTATTACAGAACTGGTGACTCTGCTGGGGAGATATAAATTAAAAGTGGGGTTACCTTAAGAGTTAGATCACCTTTATTTGCTTTATTTTGTTTGCCTTGTTTTATTTACATTTATGGGTAATGCTTGGTGTTGTACCCCAAAGTTTCCCCTCTCACTCCTCAAGAAATCCCTCATAAGATCTCCATTGATTCAAAACTACACAAGGTTTGATCAGCTCAGGATACCTCCTCAACACTGACAACTCAAAATTTGGGTGTGAGTTTTCACAAGGACAATTGGACTTTCAAGGCCTCAAATAACTTTCATGGATCATTAGGAACCCTCAAGATTTCCCATGTCAAGTTTTAAGTCTTGGATCACATTTTTGCTCAGTCAGTTGATCAGTTGACCTAAAATCAACTATATTGGGGAAAAAGTCAATTGTGGTCAATTTACAGTCAAACTTCATAATTTTTGACCCATATCAACATTATAAACCCATATATGTTAATTGATCAAGTTGGATCACAATTCCTCAAAGAAATTTGAACAGAGCACCAAAAGGGCAAAATGGTCAAAATTAGGGTTTTGATTGAGAAGGCTCAGTTCTTGACTTTTGACCAAAGGAATGACTTATTGGTTTAGGACATGATCTCAAGGATTAAAATGCACCATCTTTACCTAATTTCATAGTTCAAATCACCTCTCAAGATCTTTGGATTGACAGATGAATTTCAGTCAACTGATGAAAAGTCAACTGTACACTGAAAAGTCAAACTTTGACTTTTTGATCAAAATCAAGTTTCAAAAATCATATTTCATCAAGACATGTCAAAATATGAAACTTGTTCATCAAGAAATCAAAAATTCAAAATTCATTTTTGAAAAGTCAAAATTTCCAAGGCTTAGAATTTTTCTAAGTGTTGAAAAATTAACATTTTTTCATAACTTTGTGCCAAATTTCCACCATGATGCAAGATGATTCAAGGAAAACTTCCAACATGAAAGTTGTAGATATCAATGAAATCTAAAACATTGTAGGGCACAAATTTTTCTAGAAATTCTTGGATTTTAAGTTATGAATTTGTGAAGACATGCTCATGAAACTTAAACACTTAGTGAAATTTTGCCCTAGTTAGGCAGATTTTTGGTACCAACTTCATGGCAACTTTTCACCTAGTTCCAAGATGAATATTCAAAAATTTCCAACATGAAGGTTGTAGAGTATGTCACAAGATTTACAAAATATCCAAGAACTCATTGAGATCATACTTGAGCTAAGAGAATCGAAGGCAAGACTTTAGGGTTTCAAACTTGTTTTTCAAGTCATTTTCATGATGAACATTTGATCAAATCCACACCATGCTGCATAAATCCTACTTTACAGGCTTCTAACCTCTAAATATATCCATAATAAGAATATTACATAACTATTTGATTATGATCAAAGTGTTTGAGTCATTGTCCAAGTGATTATTCCATTAATGGAACAAAGTTCACACTTCCATTTTGGAAAAGTGACTTTAATCACAAAGTCAATGCATAAAGCTCCTAACTTGTTTCATCTGAACACAAGAAAAGTCAGAAACCAAAAGAAACATGGCTTGAACCTCCTACCAACTCAGACCTTGCTTGTACAACACATTGAAACTTGTTTTCCACTTTTCTTCAAAATCAAGTAACATAGCCATAACTCTATATCTCACAGATCTGTCAACTTCAAACCCTAATACCTCTTGCTTATAACTATACAAGTTATTTACAAGAAAACACACGAGCTCAAGCACCCCAAAACACTCCCAAGCACTCTACAACTCAGAATCTTCCATAACTTGACAGTTTTGAGCTTCACATAGCCATCTCCAAATCCACTCGTGCATATTGAGTTTTAACAATCCAAACACTTTACATACTTCATATGAAAGTGATCCAGTCCCTTGTTTCTGGACTATAACTCCCTTTATACCATTCACCATTTTCAAAACTCAAGCCTGCAACTTGACTTGAGTAGAGAGTTTCAACCATTCTCAAAGCAAAGTAGGAGTTGGAACACACTCAAGGAGGTCCAGACAAGCTAAAGAGATCATCAGGCCATCTCAAATTTTGCTCAAACTCCATACACGAACTCAGCTGCAAGAGATAAGTTTTCAAACTTCAATATCTTGATACAAGCATTTTTTATGCATACATTTTTAAGTAAAAATGTAGATATCATTTCCCTGAAGCTGTACATATCCATAGTTTTCATTTATATGGTTGAGCTTAGAGAATTTTAAGTTTGAATCTCTGAAAAAAGTTAGGTCAAGATTTTGTACTTTTAGAAATACATGCTCATCTTTGATTGTTAGTATACATTATTTATATTTCTGGAATCCTGGTAAAATTTCTAACAAGTTTGATGTTGGAAGTTTTGAGAATGGATGAAAAATGAACGAGTTATAGGGACCCTGGCTGGAGGTTGAAGATGAAGTTCATTTCTAGAACTTGTTTTGTATTATATATTTATGGTTTTTTTTTAATTTAACAGATGTATAGCCACCCCAGTGGTAAAGGCAACGTGCATTTATGGTCAAGGTCATGGGTTCAAGTCTCAACGTTGCCTTTTGTCATATTTTTCAACATTTTCTTCTATTTTGCAAACAAGCCAGCGCATGGGCCCTGTCAGTTGGGCCTTTCCATTTTTTACTTCTCCTAACCCCCCTGTTTCAATTTACAACACAAGCCCAACTTTCTCTTTTTTTTGTTTTGTTTATTTTTTCTGATTACAAAAACAGGCCATTGGGCCTAACAAAACAAAAACTGTTTTTCTAACAAACACCCTAAATTCCTTTTTCACCTCCTGACTTTATTTTTCACATTTTATTTGATTTTCTTTAATTTATTATTTTTCATTATTATTATTATTATTATTATTATTATTATTTATTAAATAAAAAATTCCAAAAAAATATTTTTATTTATTTTTTGCATTCTATATATTTTATTCCTTTAAAAACAAAAGACAAAAACACATTTTTCTTATAAAAAACTTAATTTCTTTTTCTTATTAAATTAATAATTAGATTTAGGTCCAGTTATTTTCTTTTTTTAAAATTAACTTAGAATTTAGGTTTTCTTTTAATTAATTAATTTTCATACTATTTTGATTAAACTTAAAACCTTTTCTTAAAAAACCTAAAAATACTTCCTAATTTAATTTCTTTTCTTACTTAATTTAGGTTTAATTTTCTCATTTTAATTAATTATTTTCTTTTAGATAATTAGGTCAAAACCAAACCCTTTCCTTAAAAACCAAACAAAAATCATTTCCTTTACATCCTTGCACATTATATTCCTTTCAATTCTTGTACATTATTTCAATATGGTTGTAATAGATAATTAGGTTTAATTTCTTGCAATTTGTTGCGACCGGTTTTTAAATCAAGAGTCGCCACTATTAGTTTTTATCCTAAGGAAGGGCTCCTAACAGAAAACCCTAATACGCGGACAGAGATTCTAGGTTACAGACTCAATTAGACGAAAGGAAAGTGTTAGGCACCTTTCATCTACCTTGTTTACAAGGATATTAAGCTCTAGGTTTAGGTTTGGGGTAAACAGTGTTTTAAGTTTTAATTAGCAAGACTCGCCATGATTTTAGATCGCGTGCCTACGTATCCTCTTATGAGAAATCAGAGTCCCAATTCGTAGTTCGTATGGGTTGGTGTCTTTTAGGGGTTTACAAACATATTTTGAATCACCTCGCACTCGGTCGGGAGTGGTGATTGCAAAATTTTTAACTGAGTACGCAGTAACCCAAAATTAGTTCGAAACCCATTTGCAAAAAGGAACTATTAATTAGCTTAATTTGTTCACGAAAATAGTTTGATATTTGTTTGTGTTTTTTTACCGTATTAATTGCAAAACGTCTTGGTTAATGCATGATTAAAAACTTAATGCAATATCAAAAATATATTCATGAGTTTTGAATAAAATAATTTATATGTGATGATAAATAATAATAATAATAATAATAATAATAATAATAATAATAATAATAATAATAAAAATAAAATAAAGTATTAAATAAACAATATAAAAATACTATATCAATAATTATTATAACCATAAATAAATAATATAAAAGGGAATATAAGGAAAGATAAAGAAAAATAGAAAAATAATATGATTTTCTAAAGGGGGGGGGGGGGTGCAGTTTTAGTTCAATAGTAAAAGCAGGGGGGTGTGAAAAGTTGACTGGCTAAGCCCAAAACATGTCTGGATAGGGGGGGGGGGGGAGGTGCGCTGCTAGACTTAGTTTAGTAGTTGTGTCAAAGGTAGGTGTGTATAGCATTGGGCTCAGGCCCAGACGGTTTGGGAGGAGTTGACTGTGTAATCCCGTGTGGTGGAGGTGTATGAAGCTTAACATATAACTTGGCCTTAGGGCCGTCAGATCAAAATATAGTGAAGGATGTTAAGGGTGAATGCTAATTATCATGGATCTGCACGTATGGGATCCGACTGAATTGCAAAAAGTTATTCTCACTTTTCACTCTCAAACTTTACCTCTCGTCTTCCTTTCGCCTTACCCTCTTCACCATCTCTTCCCCAAATGACACCCTAACCCTTAGAGCCTCCGACGACTGTGGAACTCACCCAACCCTACCGCCAGTTAAACCCACCAACACAAACCCCAAACAAAATCAAACAAAGAAAAGAACTAAGTCCTTGTTACCCTGTTCGCAATTTTCTGTCTCGAGTTCTCGAATCCAGTTCGCTAATCTTTTCCTCCTTCCTTATTTTGCAGATTTGCAGCGGCGATTGAATATTTGAGGATAATGGTGCAAGTTAGGGAATGCACGGTCACGCGGTTATGGTTTCGGGCTTCGAAACTCTAATTGCTTCTTCAAGCTTGACTCAGTAACGTCCTTCTTTTCAAGGTTTCTTCTCTCTGTTCACCGTAAAAAAAAACACCCCTCACTGTTCTTCTCCTTCTTTATTTATAGACTGATTTAGATCTAGGGTTTAGTATTTTAGTCATTACAGATTGATTGGTAGATAGAAATTAGAGATTGAGTTGTAATTGACAGTAATTGATTAAAATTGTAATCTTAGAGATCTTAGTAATTTCTGCAGATTTGTTCTTGTATAAACTTAGATTTGTTTTGTTTTTAATTTAATAATTTTGGATTTAGATTTTTTTTAGCCTTTTAGATATGTAATTTGCACTGAGATTTGGATCTCTTTTGTAATATCTCATTTTGAACTGTAAAAGAAAATATCCGATTCTTATGAAATTTGACCGGATTTCTAATAATGATTTTGTTAATTTTGCATCCTTGATTGAATGTATTTTTTAGACTTTATGATTTGATTTGAACTTTGAGATTTTATTCTCGTAACAACAAGTTTGTATTGAAGATTTGGTGAAGATTGGATCTGTCAATTTTTTTCAGATTTAGCTTGTATGAACATCTTCTGAGTAATTAATTTCTGCTGTGATTTGCTAACTTGCTGGATTGCTGTAATCTGGTTTATTCTGGTATACCTTTTGAGCATTTGAGATTCTAATTTGTGCATTTTTAGATTTTAGTTATGTTAAAAGATTTGATTTTTTTTAAAATGATTTGTACAGTAAATGTTTTTAGGCAATTCTGTTCCAAATGCTACTCTGCTGTAAGGTTACGATCTTTTTGTGGGCTAACACTATTATTGTTAGTTCAAGCATGTTTCACGAAAATGTTGATTCAATTGGGCCTAAATGGCCTTTCCTGTAACCATCCAATAACACAATAAAACAGAACTTAAAAATAGATATTCTTTTCCTTTTCTAAACTGCCACGCCCTATTCTTAACACAATGGGCCTTGCACTATTTATCCAGCCTGCAACAATTTTCCATATTCTATTGGGCTTGCGCCCTATCCCATAACATTATATTTTATTTTTTTAGTAACTAAACACTACTGTAAAAGCAAAAGAACATTACCAAATGTTATTTTAAAACAACAAACAGTTTCCTTCTCTAATAACTAGATGAGCCTTATATTGATAAACACACCCTTGTTTGGATAAAAAAATGGAAATGGGCCAACCACATAAGCTTAATGTGCTCAGTTAATTTGAAGTCGCACCCCTTTTTTACTAACAATAATAATCCCTAATCAGGTTCTACTATAAGAACTTAATTATTATTCTCTTGAATTAATCTTCCATTTTCGACTCGCATGTGCCATTGGCCAACATGCTTCACGAATGGGTTTATGAGTCTTTCTGATTTAGAAAGCCCCACTCTCCTAAATTAAAATAACCCCCTAGTTGGATAAATAAGGGCCATCAGATACTGTTGTACCGTCTTCGATTAAATATTTCTTCTATTTTAATTTCGAAAAATAAAATCATCGCGGTAGGACAAATTTGGGGTACGACAGCTGCCCCTATTCAATTATCTTTTAGTCGAATAACGCGAGAAAACTAGGGTCTTGTGCATTCTGATTAAAAGTTTATTGAATACTTGAAGTATCCCAAAGTTTGTCAGACAAGCACAAGGTTACACTGATACAATATACCCTTACGAGTCTCAAGGAAGTAGGCAAAGCTGACAATATGTTGCTTACCCTTGTTTTTAGTGAGGCCGATAGCGCAATTCTGTATGTCTTGGTCTACTCACCTTTCTGGAGGGTGAGTATAGCAACGATTTATCATGCATGGCTGCTTGAAGACTGATGTCCAAGACGATGGTTCAGAATTTGGGTAATGCATTGCGGCTTAGAGGCAATGCCAGTTTGGATGATATATTGCGGCTTAGAGGCAATATGTCGATTTGGAAAGATACATGGCGGCTTAGAGGCAATGTATTTGAATTGGATGGTATATTATGGCTTAGAAACAATATAGTTAGCTTTCACAATGCGTTGCGGCTTAAAGGCAATACAATGGGTTTTGAGAATATGTTGCGGCTTAGAGGGAACATGTTGAATTGGAAGATACATTGTGGCTTAGAAGAAATATACTGATCTAGAGAGGTACATTGCGGCTTAGAGGCAATGTGTTTGGGTTGAATGGATATATTACGGTTTAGCAGCAATATACCGAGTTTTAAAAAATGCGTTGCGGCTTAGGGGCAATGCAATGGGTTTTTGAGTATGCGTCGCGGCTTAGAGGTAATGTGCGGAGTGTCGAGGATATATTGCGGCTTAGAGGCAACGTAATGAATCTTTGAGAATATGTTGCGGTTTAGAGGCAACATGCTGAGTTGGCAATTCATTGTGGCTTAGAGGCAATATGTTCGAGTCGGACGATATATTGCGGCTTAGAGGAAATATACTGATCTACACTGCGGCCTAGAAGCAATGTAATGGGACTTGTAAGGACCTCACCAGTGCAGGGAGACCTAGGTGATGGGCTGAACGCGTCACGACATGAAGACTGAGGTGACGAGTTGAATCGTAGGAGAAGTATTACGTTGGTCGGTCCTTAGATAGTTGAATCGAGGATGAAGTCGTTTGTCCATTTTCTATGTGATACATGTGTATGCATGCGTATTGAATGTTGTATGTATGCAAAATTTATGGTGTTTTGACATCGATATGGAATCCTGGATGTATACAAGGATGTTGTATGTATGCTTTAGATATGTGAAACATACGTGTGAAATGTGTGTAAGATGCGCGTATGCCTCGAAATCTTATGCAGGCTATTTCCGGCATTCTCTCCTTTTAATCATTAGTTTAGATTTACCAATTCCTGGAATTGTATGTTGTGTCATTGTAGCATTGTTGATTAATGCGGTGGACAAAATTTAGCCAAAGTTGAGCATTGATTTTGTATTGCGGGCATAGACATAGGTGATGGCCTATGCCTAACTTTGTATGCAGGCGTAGACGTAGACGTGAACGTATGTAGAATTGGCAGGAATACGTATGTGCGTTGACGCGTGCGAACGTCGACAACGTGTTGCAAGTTATGCATAGGTACTGACATGGATGCAGCCGTCGCGTAGGGACGCATAGATATACACATCGACTTTGTATTGTCGAATGTAATCATATGCGCAAACATGTGTATGAACGCGGGTGTAGATATGCGTAGACACAAGTGTAGATAGATTTTTGTGTTGCAAGACGTAAGAGTAGCTATGTGTGTGGACGTTATTTTTCTAACCCAAGTACTTTTTAATATTTGTCAGATGCTTTTATTCTGTTAATTCCCCGAAATTATTTCAAGACAATATTCATGAGTAATAATCGTAGTATTCTATAAACAAATCTGAGAAAGTAAGAACATGATTTGACAGATATAGTGAAAACAAATGTTTTATTGATACATCCCAGAGTGGGCAAGAATACAAGGAGCAATTCCTAGAAAGAGGTAATTACAAAAAGTCTTAAAACAGTAAATGGTAATGAAAAAAATGATAATTGCTACTGCCGTTCCCCCATATTTCTTTGATGTTCTTATCCCATTGGCTTTTAAGTTGTATGATTTCCATCTATCCTTCCCTTCATGGTTTGTAGTCGTAGCTACCAGATCGCAGTCTTTTTGTCCTTTATTTCTTTATATGAAATCCCTAACTTTTTCCTGGATTGCCCTTTCGGGTTTTCAATCCACCGGGATAAAATTTTTTGTATGCCCCAAATTTTTTCCTGGATCGCCCTTTAGGATTTTGGATCCACCGGGACGCTCTTTTTTTTGCTTAAGTCGTACCTTTTGGAGGTTCGATCTTAGCGAGCTTTTTATACATAGTATTTTTTGACTGCATCCGCGTTGGTTGGATGCGGTAGTTCTTCCCCATCCATTGTTGTGAGGATGAGACCACCTCCAGAGAATGCTGTTTTGACTATGAATGGACCTTCGTAGTTAGGTGTCCATTTACCACGTGAATCGAGACGGGGTAGTAAAATATTTTTGAGCACAAGATCCCCTTCTTTGAATATTCGAGAGCGTACCTTCTTGTCGAAGGCCCTCTTCATTATCTCCTGATGTAATTGACTATGACACAAAGCCGTTAATTGTTTTTCTTCAATGAGGTTGAGCTGATCGAGTCGAACTTGTACCCATTCTGCCTCTTCCAATTTTATTTCCCTCAGGACTCAAAGTGATTGTATCTCAATTTCCACTGGGAGTATTGCCTCCATGCCGTACATAAGTGAAAAAGGAGTTACGCGTGTTGATGTGCGTACAGAAGTGCGTTAGCCATGCAGAGCGAAGGGAAGCATTTCATGTCAATCTTTGTTTGTCTTCACCATTTTCTGGATGATTTTCTTAATATTTTTGTTGGCTGCTTCAACGACCCCGTTCATTTTTGGCCTGTAAGGTGAAGAATTATGATGCTCGATTTTTAAGTCATCGCATAATTCCTTCATCATCTTGCTGTTTAAATTAGACCCGTTATCTGTAATTATCCGACTTGGGACTCCATATCTGCATATGATATTATGTTTGATAAAGCGCGCAACCACTTGGATTGTTACATTGGCGTAGGATGCTGCCTCTACCCACTTGGTGAAGTAGTCGATGGCTACCAATATAAAGCGGTGTCCGTTGGATGCTTCCGGCTCGATCATACCAATCATATCAATTCCCCACATCAAAAATGGCCAAGGGGAGCTCATGATGTTTAAAGGAGTCGGTGGTACATTTATCCTGTCGGCGTAGATCTGACACTTATGGCATGTCTTTGTGTAGTGATAGCAATCAGCTTCCATTTTTAACCAGTAATACCCTGCTCGCAGAATCTTTCTAGCTATGGCGTTCCCGTTTGTATGAGTCCGGAAGGTGCCTTCGTATATTTCTCTCATGAGTGTATCTGCTTCTTGCTTTTCCACACATCTGAGTAATACCATATCGTAATTTCTTTTGTATACCACTCCATTACTTAGAAAGAACTTGGAAGCTAACCTGCATAACGTTCGCTTGTCAATGATAAAGGCATTTTCCGTGTATTCCTGCCTTTCTAAGTACTACTTGATGTCATAAAACCAAGGTTTAGTGTCGGGTCCTTCCTCAATAGCAAGGCAATATGCAGGCTCTTCGAAATGTCTAATTCTAATACGCGGTTCGTGATTCGGTCATGTCACTTTGAACATAGATGATAGGGTTGCCAGGGCATCTTCCATTTGATTTTCTACTCGTGGGATATGACTGAAAGTGATTTCTGTAAATTCCACAGCTAACTTTAAAACATGATCCTGATATGGAATCAGTTTAGGGTGTTTAGTATCCCATTCACCATTATCTTGGTATATGACCAACGCAGAATCCCCGAACACTTCCAGGTGCTTTATTCTTAAATCGATGGCAGCTTCTAGCCCTAGTATACAGGCTTCGTATTTGGCGATGTTGTTGGTGCAGTCAAAACATAACCTGGCCGTGTAGGGGTGGTGGTGATTCTTGGGAGATGTTAACACTGCCCCTACACCGTGACCTAGTGCATTTGAAGCCCCGTCGAACATGAGTGTCCAACGTGCCCCTGGCTCGGGCCCTTCATCTGGTCCTGGTATTTCGTAGTCATCTATAAATATGACATCTTCGTCGGGAAAGTTGAACTTCATGGGCTGATATTCTGATAGCGGTTGGTGGGCTAGATGATCAGCTAGTACACTACCTTTGATGGCTTTCTGTGTGACATATTGGATATCATATTTCGATAGTAACATCTGCCATTGTGTGATTCTTCCGGTGAGGGCTGGCTTTTCAAACACATATTTTAGAGGATCCATTCTTGCTATTAACCATGTAGTATGGGTTAACATATATTGCCTCAACCTCTTGGTAGCCCAAGCCAACACACAACAAGTCTTCTCCAGGAGTGAGTATCTGGTCTCGTAATCGGTGAATTTCTTACTGAGGTAATATATTGCATGATCCTTTCTACCAGTTTCATCCTGTTGTCCCAAAACACAACCCATTGACTCTTCGAGCACTGTCAAGTACATGATGAGTGGCCTTCCAGGGACTGGTGGTATTAAGACTGGTGGATCTTGCAGATACTGTTTTATTGCTTCGAAAGTAGTTTGACAATCGTCATTCCATACTACCGTCTGATCTTTCCGTAATAACTTGAATATTGGTTCACACGTAGCTGTTAGATGTGATATGCACCTTGAGATGTAGTTCAATCTCCATAAGAAACCACATACTTCTTTTTCTGTCCTTGGAGCGGGCATCTCTTGTATGGCTTTTACTTTGTCTAGATCCACCTCGATGCCTCGTTGGCTTACGATAAAACCTAGCAATTTGCCTGATCTGACGCCGAAGGTGCATTTATTTGGGTTCAACCTTAGTCTGAACTTACGTAGCCATTCGAATAACTTTTGCAAATGTGTGATATGTTCCTCCTCCGTATGGGATTTGGAAATCATATCATCAGCGTATACTTTAACCTCTTTGTGGATCATATCATGGAATAATGTGACCATTTCCCTCTGATAAGTTGCCCCTGCGTTCTTGAGACCGAATGGCATTACTTTGTAACAGAAAGTTCCCCAAGGTGTCATGAAGGTAGTCTTTTCCATGTCCTGCCATTTTGATTTGGTTATAGCCTGATAAACCATCCATAAATGAGAATACCGAGGCTTGAGCTGTATTGTCCACTAAGACATCTATGTGAGGCAACGGAAAATCGTCTTTGGGACTTTCCTTGTTTAGGTCTCGGTAATTTATGCACATGCGTACTTTGCCATCCTTCTTGGGTACTGGTACGATGTTAGCTATCCAGGGTGGATAGTCTACCACCGCTAAGAACCCTGCATCAAACTGTTTGAGAACCTCCTCCCTGATTTTACTGGACATATCTGGACGGGTTCTTCTGAGCTTTTGCCTGACTGGAGAACATCCTTCCTTGAGAGGTAATTTATGCATCACGATGTCTGTATCCAACCCTGGCATGTCCCTGTAGGACCAAGCGAATATATCCACATACTCGTGCAACAACTTGATTAGCCTTTCTTTGACACTCTGCTCCAACATTACCCCTAGCTTGATTTCTTTTGGATCTCCTTCCATGCCCAGGTTAATGGTCTAAATAGGCTCTTGATACGGTTGTATGCTATTAGCCTTTCGCTCTATTTCCCTCTCTCCATTTCCTCGGAGAGTTCAAGATCTTCATCATCTTCCTCTTTGGCTTGGTGGATAGGAACATCAAAATCATATCGGGTCGTAGCAGTAGTGTTATCGGTAATTTTGGGCATGGTTCTGCACATTTATCATGTTTTGGTGCATATTTTAGCGCTTGGAATTTGAAAAATGTATATGCAAAGAAAATATTGCCATTTTTATATTTAATAGATAAATGCAAAAGAAAGACAAGGATCTTAACTGAAAACAGAATATAACTTTATTAATTATAAATAATTTCTGAAATAAGAAACAAAGAAAACCCTTACAAGCAACGCCTATGCCTCGGGTTCAACATAGGTTATTTTAAAACAAGAAAAATTACTTAGAAAAGAAAGATATCTCGGGAATCTCCACAGCAGTCCATCGTTTAAGCTCTTCTCCTGGGGCGCCCTCTTTGATGAAGTCAGTTACCCTTCTAGTATTGGTCTTTCTTGATATCATTGCCACGTGTCCGCCATGCTCTGTTCCTTTACTGATGAATGTCTCCCGGATCAGAGGAAAACATGTCTTGCCTCTTTGAGTAGCCTTTGACGATTCGTACCCAACCCAAAGCGATTCTTTTTCTTAGGAATTTGTGGGAGTTTTCCCCAGTGTTTTGAGGCATCACCCCCCATAGTCATTTGCAGATCTCTCCATGATGTCACTTTAGTCTTGTTACACTTCTCAACCGGTAATGTTATCATCGAGGCAATTTCCAAAGCATGGAATGGGGTAGCTATGCAATCTTCGTCAGCACTGATATATCTATATGATTCAATAGGGCTTACAAAAATGTCTTCTTCACCGTCAATTATGATCAACTTCCCTTCTACTAGGAACTTCAACTTTTGATGCATGGTCGAGGTTACAGCCCCTGCCGCATGGATCCAAGGTCTCCCCAGTAAACAGGTGGATGCTGGTTCGATGTCCATGACCTGAAAAGTGACGTTGAAGACGTGCAGCCCAATCTTGACTGGAAGGTCCACCTCCCCTAATACCAAGCTTCGAGAGCCATCAAATTCCTTTACTATCGTAGAGCTTGGTCTCATTGTCACGTCGTCTATTGTTAACTTCACAAGGCTTAACTTTGGCAACACATTAAGAACATAACCAGTGTTAGTGAGAACCCAGGATAGATGGGTAGTGCATATCTGCATAGTAATATGGAGTACCTTGTTATGGGCCCGACCCTGTGGCGGTAGTTCATTGTTGCTGAAACCCAGATAAGATCTGATATGAGATTGGCTACGACATTATCAAATTGATTTACCGGAATTTATTTTGCGACATGAGCTAAACTTAACATCTTCATCAAATAATCCCGGTGCACTTCAGAATTGATTAGTAACGAGAGCATGAAGATTTTTTTCGGAGTTTGATGGAGCTGATCCACCACTCTATAGTCACTTTTTTTGATTATTTTTAGAAACTCCTCTGCCTCTTGATCAGTAAAGTCTTTGTTCGGAGATTCTATTTCCTGATTTGTATCTACCACTGTTTTTCCTTTGTCCTTCGTTGGAATTGAATCTGTCTTTTTTGTTGGTCCCGCTCCATAGATTCGCCCACTTCGGATCATACCTCCTGTTCCTGCTATGTTCGAAATTGCAGGTCCTTGACTTGTAGATGGCCCACTCTCCTGCTTCACTCCATTGATGTATACAACTGAGTCATAATTCCAAGGTACCGCTTTATCATTCTCGTAAGGGATAGGTGACGGTCCCCTAATTACCATCGTAGATTTTGGAGTAGTGGGTATTAAGAGGGTCTTCTTAGGTACCCCTCTGGTGACCTCTGCTAATTCTCCCCATGGAATGACTAGAGTCTTCTTGGTAAGGCTTAAAGCTTGACAAGGTATTACCAGTGGATTTTTCCGTCCGATTGTGGCTACATACTTTTCTTCAGGGTATAGTCCGAATCAGACTATCCCCTGATCCACCAGATGTTCCAACGTTGTTTCAAAATCTTTATTGTGCTCTAACAGGAATCCACATTCGAACAGATACTCCCTCAATAAGTTGATAGTGGTTTTTGTCTTTATGGTTTCCCCAAAGTCGGTGACCACTTCGATTGCATTTATTATCGGTCCACCATGTAGAAGCACGGGGTTTGACTTGATATTAGGCTTGTCGAAGGTGATGTCTTGAGACTCTAGCAAATCCTGAACCTTATGCTTGAAGGCCCAACATTGGTCTATGGTGTGCCCTGGGGAATTTGCGTGATACTCACACCTAGCGTCGACATTGTATCATTGTGGGCGTGGCCCGACCGGAGGAGCTAAAGGCTTGATTTCCACCAGGGATGCCCTAACCAAGTGTTGTAATAATTGGCTTGGTGACATGGGCAGTGGATCAAAATTTCTAGAAGGACTTTTAAACCTGTCTTGCCTTTGTCCTTGCAGGATCACCAATGGTTGTGATGTTCTTTGTTGTGAGGACACAACATTGACTTCTCCCTCCTTCCTTCTTGGGAATTTCGAAGCCGGTCTTTTTGAATTGTAAGGGGTGCTTGACAACCCCCCTGATATCTTTCCACTCTTCAAACCAGTTTCATTTCTTTCGCCAATAGTTACTAAGTCTGAAAATCCTGACGTGACACTTCCCACCATTTTATCATGATAAAGCCCTTGTAGGGTTCCAATGAACATGTCTATGAGTTCCTTTTCTAGCAGTGGAGGTTGCACACGTGATGCCATTTCCCTCCACCTTTGAGCGTACTCTTTGAAGGACTCTTCCTTCTTTTGAGACAGGTTTTGGAGTTGCAGGCGAGTAGGCGCCATGTCCAAGTTATACTTGTAATGCTTCAAGAAAGCATTAGCGAGATCCACCCAAGTTCGGATATGTGTTTGTTCCAACTGCATGTACCAATCCAAAGATGCCCCACTTAGACTGTCTTGGAAACAGTGAATCATCAGTTTCTGATCATGGGCGTGGGCATGCATCTTTCTGCAGTACATACGAAGGTGATTCCTCGAACAAGTGAGCCCTTTATACTTTCCAAAGTCGGGTACTTTGAATTTTGGTGGTATCACCACATCAGGGACCAAACCCATTTCCAGAGCGTCTACTTCGAAAGCATCGGAGCCCTCCACAGCCTTCAGTCTCTCTTCTAAGGCTTTATACTGATTCATTACCAGTGGGTTGTCCGCAGTATGAGCACCAGTTGTCTTCAAGGGTGAATGGGGAGCATCCTCTGGGTCATGATCTCTGTACTGTAAGTCTAGGTAATTATCTGCATTATTAGTTGGAATTTGTAGGGTATATGATGCCCCTACTTTCGACGGTGGTGGGATGAATCCTTCAGTTTCAACCTCTTGTTGGGCCATGGTAGACTTTTAGGGTCCTGCTTCCGGCTCTTTTCTCAGTTGGTGACCGCTTGGTGCACCAACGATTTGGGCTACCTCTTCAAAGGCTACCTTGGAGATTTAATCCTGCCTGTCGATAATGTTCTTCAAAGCTAGAAGAACTTGGCTCAAATCTCCTTTCATTGAGATTACGTCACCCTTCATCTGATCAAGATCCTCTTTGAACACAGCTTGAGTCTCCTCGATCTGTTCCATTGTTTTCTGTTGATGGACCCTTGTTTGATATGGAGGCCAAGGAGGTGGAGGTCTTCTTTTACCAATGGCTTAACTGGAGAGATTTTTAAATCCAATGAGTTTTTTTCTTAAAAATGACATACAAGTGTTTTATAAATGCATGCATGTAGATGGAGATGCATGATTATGAAATTATTTCTTATTTTAACCGTCTTATTCATTTGGGTACATATTTGTATTTTCACTTGTTATTTTATTTAGTGACTAGATTTAAAATAGACACGCCTTCGAGATAGGGAAACAAAATTCCTTTATTAAGAGTAACATAATCCAAATGTTGAAAAGTATTACAAATTAAAATCAAAACTTGTTTGCATAAACATAATTAAAAAGGAACTAAATTTCCTAAGTGCGCCCGCGGATGTGTGCTCTGAAGCCATCAACCATTACTCAGAAAAGATGTAGAAAGTCTTCAAAGTCCTTCGGAAGAGGAACCATTACATTCTCTGCATCTTTTAAACTTCTAGGGATGTCCTCGATGAGATTGTTGGCTAAGAAGACTAGCTTTTCATGTTTGTCTTTGTAGTACCTGTATTCCTGATAAAGATGTGGGATTATCTTGTGATTATCCCTCCCAGCTTGGGCGATCTTGGTATACTGCACTTCCCAATACATCTTTTCACCCCTCATTTCTGCGTAAAGCCTTCGTTGGATGAGAAAATCCTTTTGAAGGCCCTGCAACTCTAAACATACATGCTCACTGTGATCGGTGGAAATAGAACTGACTGCTTTTGAAATGTTGGTTCGCGTATGTCGCGGTAAGCAAGAGTCTCCATCGTCTTTTATTTTCTCCAACAAGGAAAGGACAAAAGCACAACAAAATTCCTTTTCGAGATGTTTCTCGGGTTCGGGAGGTAGATTATAGAAAGTGAAGGTGTTAGCACCCTTTCTATCTGTGGTTATCCACGGGCTCTTAGGTACTTGCTCACAGTGTTTTCAAAATGTTTTGCTTTTCTTGTGTTTGTGGGTTTTGAAAAGAGTTTTGTTTGAAAACTTCATTTTAACTCTTTTATCAGTCCTCAAGAGTGTATGAAGTGTTTGTTTGAAAACTTTTGTCAGAAAAGTGTAGGTGCAAAAAGTATTTTTGTTTTGAAAGAGCAAGTATCTAAGAACCTCTACCTACTCAAAAGAAATTAAGCTGTGTAAATGTCCTTTAGACAGTACTATCCCACTATTGAGAAGTAGGTAGCACCGTTGTTAGAGTTTTCGGGTCAATTCGATTTTAGGGACACGTGGTCACCAAAGCAATAGTAGGACGCCTTAGCGGTAACCCTAATGTCTTAGATCGTTTTATCCGAGGAAACCGTTTCGAGGCAACTTGATCTTTAGACAGGAGGGCGACCTCTAAAACACCCTATACTCAATGACCACGTCGAGGCAACCAAGTGAGGCGTACCCTAGGAGTGGCATGTGCGAGTGTGTCAGGATTCAGTTAAGTTATCTTTGCACATGTTATGGTGAGCTACGGGTTGATTTTAATTTCAGAGATAAGTCTTGTCATGCATAGTGTGATACGGTGGGAGAACTGACTTGAGGTTTTGCGTTTGTTTTCGCAAATGTTTCGGTTGAGCAAGAGTTGCCACCGACTTTTTATTTTATCCTAAGGAAAGGTTTAAAAAGCACAGCAAAAACCTTTGAGATGTTTTCTTGGGTTCGGGGAGTAGATTATAGAAAGGGAAGGTATTAGCACCCTTTCTATCCATGGTTATCCATGGGCTCTTAGTTACTTGCTTAGATCAACTTGCCTTGATTTTCAATTGTTTGAAATGGTGCTTTCGATTGTTTGAAATGGTGCTTTGTGTGTGGGTTTGGAAATGTTTTGAAAAGAGGCCAATGAGGTGGCAACCTTTGTAATGATCCATGTTGGGATGTATACAAAGGTGTATGTCTTTTGAAAAGTTTTCAATGTTTTTGAAAGATGTTTTTGAAAGTGTGTTGTGATGTGTGTTTTGGAAAAATAGGCAAGTGTTTTTGCAAGTTTGATCAAGTAACTAAGAGCTTTGTCTACCCCTAAATTTCTCAAAGGTTTTCTCTATGTTTCAACCCTTTTAACAATTTTGTTCCACCATTGTATTTGGTGGACAATCTTATGTTAGGATGTGCACGGGATGGGCGTGGGTCATCGTTTAGACCATGAATGCAATAGTGCCAAGTATCTTTGGCAATTTTCTTTTAAGGGACTTGATCATTTTTGTTTAGGAGAGCGTCATCGAGGGACTATGATCATTTGAATTTGTTTTGTTTTGCCAAAGACACTCAACATGCAACATGGCCCATTAGTGAAGGCAACAAGTGGAGTAACCCTAGGGGTGCAAGTGTGATTGGTGTTGTCCATTTTCATGCTTTTATCTTGGAATTAGGTCAAGCTATTGTTGGTTGATTTTTGCATACAAAACCCTAAGTCTATCATGGCATATTTAGAAAGCTTTTAAATGCGGAATTTAAAGGTCCTAAATTATTACAACACAAATTATGGGATGGGGGGTACAAATGTTCAAATGGGGATATTTAGCAAGAAATTTAAATCTAAGCTATTACAATCCAAATGGAATTTACAAGGTATTTAATTGCACAATAATTAAATAAAAATAAAGTAAATATGCAAGATGCAAAAAATGATTTTTATATGTATGTAAAAAGTATTTTTTTATATGTCAAATAAACAAAAATAAAAAATGAATAATTTTGGATATTTTTACATTTTAGGGCAAACCCTAATTTTCTAAGTAAGAAGTATTTATTATTTATTATATGCAATATTTATTAATTATGTACAAAGAATAAATAAAGAGAAAGTATATTGTAAAAAAGTGATTTTTTTAAGTTAAATATTAATAAAAGAAAAAATGTATTATTTTTATGTTTTTGTCCTAAATATTCTAATAATTATATAAGTATTTATATTATGTATTAAATATATTAAATATATACAAAAATAAAAATATTTATTATTTACAAAAAATATATTCTTTTTAGAAAATGTTTTTTAAAAGATAAAATAAAATAAAATAAAATAAGAAGATAAAATGTATTTTGTATTATTTTAAGTATTTTAAGTAAAAGTATATTATATATTTATTTACATATAAACTAAATGAAACAAAATAAATACCAAATAAAATGCAAAAAATGTGAGAAAAATATTTTTAATGTTTTTTCATGCTTAAATAAAAATATAGAATCCAAATCAAAAGGAAAAAAAAATCAAAAATGACAAATATATCTCAAAATGGGCCAGGGGGGTGCATGTGGAATAAAGTGGTGTAAACAGAAAAAATAAGACAAGCCCAGCCCAAAGGACTTTGTCTTCAACCTCCAGCAACAAACTTGTCAAAAACGCGCGCCTCCTACACTGATTCAAACATCTTGATTCCTGGACTTTTAGCACAAACTTATAACACAAAAAATGTCAAGCATCCAACCACGAATCCATACATACCAAGAACTTGATCTAACTCTCAGAAATGAGAGAGAATTTCTTCTCCCCCAATTCTTGACCTAACTTTTTCCTAATGTTCAGGTTCAAAATACTCTTAGCACACACAACATAAATGAAAAGTAATGATATGGGTGGATTCAGGGCTATGATTAGAACATATTTTCTTCACAAACTTAAACCTAACTATGCTTGGATAGAGAGATAGAAGTTCAAAAACTTACATGTTCATCTTGATTCGTGTATGACAATGGAGGCACTTTCAAGGCAATGTGAGGACTTGTATAGCTTGCTTGGAGTTCAGGGATGCTTCTCCAACCTTTAGTTTGCTTTGAAACTAAATGAATCGAACTATAGGAATCAACCTGTAAAATAGAAAAAGTGAAAATGGTGAAGTTGGTTAGAGGTGTTACAGTCTGAAGCTAGGGCTTGGGATAGTTTGTATGGATGTTATGGAGTGTGTATGAAGTGGTTTGGATGAGAATGCACGATGGAAATGAGCTGGCCAAGTCAAAGTGCAGAATGCCCTGTTTTGTGCAGTTTAATGGTGATTTTCTGTATGAGGAGGGATCAAGGGTTAAAGGCTCGTGTTTTAGGTCTGTTAGGGAGTATGGAAAGTGTGGAGAAAGTTTGTCTTGGCTTGTGGTTGCAGCAATGTAATGTTGTGTTTGAAAATGCAAGGTTTCTTCTTACTTAAGCAAAAGTTGTCAAGTTGAGTTATAGGGCAAGGCAGGTCCCTCAAGCATGCTGCATAATCTCTCCTTGATCAGTGGGATTAGTTCAATAAATTGTGCCTAGAAGATATGCATTGTACTTCTTGGATTTGTGTTTGACATAAAGTTAACCTTTTCAAAAATGGCTAAGTCACTTTTTCCAAATATGGCTTAATTCTCCATGTAATGACCAAATGCATAGAATAACATCTTGGAACAATGGTTTAGCATTTAATTTTTGAGTGTAAATGAGATTAGAGGCCTGTAATGTAGCTTGCATATGCTGAGTTTGAAAATGCACAAGTTATGAACATGCCTTTGGTCATGAATCAAAGTGACTTTTGCCCATATTGACAAATTCGATTCTCCCTAACCACAAGGGTGTTTGAGAAGTTCTGGGACATTTTGGAAAGCTTGGAATGTGTACTATAATCCACCTTTGTAATGCAATTTGAAATTCCAAGTGGAAGCATGTGAAAAGTGGCCATGAAGTTAGGCAAAAATCCTGCCTAGAATAGGTCAAAATTTTTCTAAGTTAAGAATGTTTTGCACCCTTGTTCCAAAAATCATAACTTGAGCTACAAGCTTCTTTTGAGGAAAATTTGTGAATAAAATTTGTAGATTTTGCAATGGACTACAACTTTCATGTTTTGAGTTTTGTTTGAATCCAAATGCATCTTGATGAAAAAATGGGACAAAGTTAGGAAAAAATTAGGGATTTTCATAACTTAGAAAAATTCTAAGTTATGAAAATTCTTCATTTCAAACCCTAATTTGTGATTTTTGATTTCTTGATGAACAAGTTTCATGATTTGGAATGTTTTGATGAAAAATGAATCTTGACACTTGATTTTGACCAAAAAGTCAAAGTTTGACTTTTCAGTATACAGTCAATTTTGGCTCAGTTGACTGGAAAATTCATCTGTCAATCTTGTGCATTTGGGATCTTTTGAACTTTTTGAATATGTCAAGACAATGTCATGGGTTCCTTGAGTCCATATGTGAGCTTGGTTTGCCATTGGCTAGGTCAAACAGTCAAAAAATTGCCTTTGTGCAGTCAAAACCCTAAATATAACCATTTTGCCCTTTTGGTGATCTGATCAAATTTCTTGTGGAATTGTGATCCAAACTTGACCAAATGGTTCATATGAGTTCATAAGGTTGATGTGGGTCAAAAATCATTAGGTTTGACTGTCAATTGACCACAGTTGACTTTTTCCCCAATACAGCTGATTTCTAGGTCAACTGTCCAATTGACTGGGCAGAGATTGGAATCAAGGCTTGAAACTTGGTATGGGTAAACTTGTGAGTCCAACATGAAGCATGAAAGTCATTTTGGGAATTTTAGGTCAAAACATCTTTGTGCAAACACAAACCCTAATTTGGGTCAACAGTGCAATGAGGGGTCTTGAGCAGAGCAAACCCTAACTTGTTCTTGAGCTCCAAGGGTCTTGTGATGAGAAAATGTTGAAGAAATGGGAGGGCAAATTTTGGGGTACAACAGTTGCCCCTGTTCAATCTTCTTGCACCTGAAGAGTTAGATTGGCAGGTTTGCCTTTCGCGTCTCGAAGGTAAAAGGAGATTGGACACTAGAGTGCCCTTAAATTTGCACTCGTTAGAACAATGGATGCGGGAATGGGCTTAGAGATGCCATTTGGAGATGGGCTTAGAGATGCCATCTGGAAGGGTGACAGAATCGTGTCGGGGATGGGCTTAAAGATGCCATCTGGAAATGGGCTTAGAGATGCCATCTAGAAGGGTGACAGAATCTTGTCGGGGATGGGCTTAAAGATGCCATCTGGAATGTTTGTTAAACTGCAATGTGATAAGTCAGAAGGATGAGGATCAAAATGGTATCCGTGTCTAGAATGCATTTGAACTGCCTCTAAGGACTGAGTTTGTATGAGCAGAAGAATGGCCTCCGTGTTTAGGGCGTATCTGAGCTGTAACTGTGCTTGAAGAGTGAATATCAGAATGACTGACGTGTCTGGAGTGTATCTGTATCGTATCTGGGTAACAGAGGAACATCTGTATGGAGCAACTGCATGCTGGAGACAAATTCTGAATGAGTGACAGAATGGAAACCGTGTCTGGAGCGTATCTGGACCGTATCTGAAATTGAAAGTTGTATGAGTAGCAGAATGACTTCCGTGTCTGGAGTGTATCTGAAACCGTAACTGGGATTGAGATCTGTATGAGTAATAGAATGACTTCTGTGTTTGAAGTGTATCTGAAACTGTAACTGGGATCTAAATAGATGACAGAATGACTTCCGTGGTGAACGCACTGGGGAGAATCAAACTGTTGTTGTAAGGGTCAGAATGGTATCCGTGTCTGGAATGCATTGAACCTTGAGGTGGATAAGTGAATCTGAATAAGAGATAGAATGGCTGCCGTGTCTAGAGCGTATCTAGTCTGTATCTGATTGCTGTAGTCTAAATGAGTAGTAGAATGACCACCGTGTCTGGGGTGTATCTGTACTGTATCTGAACAATTGTTAATGATAGCCTTTTAATCTTGTCCTGAAAAGGGTGAAATGTTAGCTAAAACACAAAGTTATATTGCATGATATGTATGATGCAATATATGTTATATCAATGTTTATGATATGAATGTAAATGAATGCGCATGTAAGCTGAAGAGCTGTCTTGCTGAGGATAGATGAATCCTGGAGATAAAGAATCTTGACTGCTGCCAGGGAAAGTGAGTCCTTGACTGCTGCAGGGGTTTGATAATTGGAGGTTTTAGCTCCGCTGGGGATTTTGAATCTTGACTCTGAGGGGAATTAGATTCTGTGAGGCTCTCTGGCTGGGGAAGTCGAGAATCTTCTGGTTGCTGCAGGTGTCGATCTGGAATAAGTTACTGAATGTCGCCATCTCTGGGTCACATCTTGAACTATCTCTAGAAGCAAATCCGGAATGAGTATCAGAATGTCGCCAAATCTGGGTCACATCTTGAACTATTTCTAGAAGGGAATCTTGAATAAGTTACAGAATGTCGCCAAACCTTGGGTCACATCTTGAACTATTTCTAGTTCTTAAGTAAGAATCTTTTGAGTTTGAGAAGGAATCGGTGTAGGGTTTCCTGATGATGAGTCAGTGTAAAACTACATCTTGGATTTGAGAAGGAACCTGTGTAGGGTTTCTTCATGATGAGTTCTTGTAAAACTACATCTTGGATTTGAGATCTGTATGAGTAGCAGAATGACTTCCGTGTCTGGAGTGTATCTGAAACTGTAACTAGGATCTGAATGAGTGACAAAATGGCTACCGTGTCTGGAGCGTATCTGAAACTGTATCTTCCGACAGGTGATGAAGGAAATGTTGAACACTTTTGACATTCGAATTCCCCAAGTGGTGATGTAGATAATTTCCTGGCTTGTTACAGGTGTTAATCCACAATCAGTCGTCCACAGATATTTTCCTGGCTTGTTACAGGTGTTGATCTGGAACTTAAGAAAGGTAACAGAATGGCAACCGTGTCTGGAGCACATCTGGACCGTAACTTTCAATAGGTGATGAAGGAATTGTTGAACACTTTTGACATTCGAATGCCCCAAGTGGTGATGTAGATAATTTCCTGGCTTGTTACAGGTGTTAATCCACAATCAGTCATCCACCGATATTTTCCTGGCTTGTTACAGGTGTTGATCTGGAACTTAAGAAAGGTAACAGAATGGCAACCGTGTCTGGAGCATATTTGGACCGTAACTTCCATCAGGTGATGAAGGAATTGTTGAACACTTTTGACATTCGAATTCCCCAAGTGGTGATGAAGGAGTCTCTTCAGGTTACTCTACAATTGAGAGATTTTGTTGAAATCTTGACTGGACTTCCCCAGGTTAACTGAACTTTGAAAGATCTGTTGAAACCTTGACTGGACTGCCCCAGGTTAATTGGATAGTGACATGTTATGCCCCTTGTTGATAGGAGATTTGTTACTGGAAGTGTCATCCTTCTGAAGTGATTTTTGTTCATTGAGAGAGTTTTCGTTCCTCCGAACATTCGCTGTATGAATTTCTTCGCTGTCAAACAAAAAGCCAAATGCAAACAGTGATATTCAAGCAATGCAAAGTTTATGTTTGTCTCGAAGTTTTGAAAAATGCGTTTTTTAGCAGAAAACTTTTTATAATACAAGTCAACATAAGATTTTAGAGCAAAGCCTTACATGAGTCAGGATACCTTTTGTAACAGTATGCTTTCGAACTAACCCGTGCTTCAATTAGGACTTTTGAAGGGTTGTAACGTGGATTGGTTCATGGTTTAAGAAACAAAGGATAAAGGCTCAAAGTATATTTGTACCCACCCGTTCTTCGTGATGTTCTTCAATCCTAAGCTCAGTTAATTTGTGCGTCGCACTCTATTTGAGTTTGGAACGACTTTTTGGGCGATGGTTCACCAATTGAATTTAGGAGACAGTCATCATCTCTTTTTTCTTTTTCAACATTTTTCATGTTGTTGAGGATTTGTATTGACCTCTCTATTTTGATTTTGATTTGTTATCCCTAACTTTTGCCTGACTGTTCCCGTTTTCGAGATTACAGTCAGCGGGATGTCCCAGCTTTCTTAAGCCTCCTTTACAGGTTTTGGCTCAGTGGGCTTTTCTATTTTGAGAGATTGACTGCCTAGGTGATAGGGAACCATCACTGTCTAGAGGAATGATTTTCTTTTGACGTCGTTCGTTGTATTACAAATTGAGAGTTTGCGACTTCAATGTGCATTTTATTTTGAATTAACTGAGATACTACCCTGCCCCAGGTTTATATCAAGGGTTTTGATTGTTTAGAACAGAAAGCGCCTACTTCTTTGGCTCGAAAGGGTTGACTAGGGATTATCTTCCTTATAACTCCAGTGTTTGGGAATTGAAAGAAATGCCTGTACATCATCAGCAAGGTCTGTTCAAAAGCATACTGTATGAGATTATGGTATTGTTTCGTCATCCTCCCTCTAAAGGCTTGCAGCTTTTTATCAACAGTTAAATATCATAAAGAAAAGCATAAGAGTAGTGAAAATGAATGGATGAATTCAAGACAAACATATGCAATGCATTAATGAAACAGAGTTTAACATCAACAGATAATTGTTTGAATAACAAAAGAAATTACAACTTTGAAAATTCAAATGAAGCAAAAGTCTTTCAGTTTGAGCTTTGTCACTTCAGGTGGAGAAACACTTAACGGAAGATTTTCATCTCGCCGTCTAGCATGAACCTCAGCACTCCAATGTCGATCAGATCTTGAATCTTATTCTTCAAGGCCCAACAGTCGTCGGTGTCATGCCCCGGGCGAAAGGAGTGGTAAACACAAAATGCGTCGGGATGATAGTTAGGAGCAGAGGTATTTGGGTTTCGGACAGGATCCCTCAAAGCAGTCAGATTAACCTCCAACAAGCGTTCCAGTATCAGAGATGACGGTATGTCAGTCTCTGTGAACTGTCTTCCCGACGTATTTTGATTACGCCGATTACCCCGTTGACGCTGGCGAGGTTGTTGTTGGGCTTGTGACTCTGAAGCAAGCAGAGGAGCCTTCCCTTTGTCTTCTTGTCTGGATGGGGGTTGAATAGTGACTTGCTCCTCAACCTTAGATGGTTTCCCCACTTGGTTTTCCCGAAGCAGTTGGTTGACGAGAACTCTGAGTTCCTCTTGTCTTTGAGCTAAGTCCTGGATGAGAGCCATCTGGCCCACCAGTTGCCTCGTCATTTGGATCCTCATTGTAGTCAGCTCAAACTGTAGTGCCTCCAACTGATCACTCCTGGAATTGTTTGAATTCCCCTGGGCAAACCCGTTGTGAGGAGAGCTTTCACTTCTTCTTGCCCCAGAGATAGGTTCAAGAACATTTCCTGCAGCTGAGCAGTCTGGTCCTGGATATCCTTGACAGTCCTTTCTAGAGCCATCTCTTACTGAAATAATCAGTATGAGAGTAAGGAAACCTGAAAAAGGAAGAACTGTCAAGATGCAATGCATGATATGTGGATGCATGTTTTCAAGGATCTCTTGGGGTAAACACAAGAGAATGTTAGAGGTTGAACTTCGATCTTTGATTGGAGAACTTTGCACCGGTGGATGTCTTTCCACTAGAATCAAGCTCACCATGTCAAGTGGGTCATAGCCACTGATTCGAGTTGTTGCACTTGATCTTTGATTGGAGAACTTTGCAACGGTGGATGTCCTTCCACGAGAATCAAGCTCACTATGTCAAGTGGGTCATAGCCCCTGATTCAAGTTCTTGCATTTGATCTTCGATGGCATTTGTTTAGAGGAGAAACCTCTTGCCTCTTGGTAGACGTCTGGTTCAACGTAACCCTGCATCAAAAGAACCCTCGAGATCCTTGAAATGGTTATTGAAAATGCTATGGTATGATGTCATGATGTTATGTACATGTATGCGAAAGCAAGTAAGTGTATATACAGACAATCATATTCACACAAAGCAAACAAGTCCTTAGGTTCAGGCTTGCATGGGGTTTAGGTAAGGACCCCCTTGAAGTTAATTGGCTCATCCTGTCCTAAAATAAAAACCGGGTTCTAAGGAGCTCAATATCATTGGATTGTTTTCCATGTTCATCGTTTTGGTTTAGCCACTTAACTAGCGACCAAAATATTCCAAGAAAACAACCCTCCATGAGTGTAGTATCGAGTATCTACCAACTTCGGACTGCACCAAAGCCGGTCATCTCACTACCCCTAATAAAAGTCCAAGATGGTCAAGTAAGGTTCTAGGTCATTAGTGCTTAGTGACATCACTCAGCGGCCCCGTACTCTCCTTGATTGAACTCAAGGGTTACCAGTACTCACAAATATGTCGCACTAATATAGCTATTGCTTCAACCGTATCGGTATACCCCGCACAGTTTCCACAACGTATTGCTATATATGAAATGTTTCCCAAATCCGGGTTAGGATTTCAAGCCCAAACAAGAGAACCAAAAGGTAAAGCAAACAAAGCAAACAATTAGTCATGCAAGAGGGTGATCTAAGCCCTAAGGTTACTCCACTTTTAAATTTTTCCCCAGCAGAGTCGCCAGTTCTGTGATACAGTGGGAGAACTGACTTGAGGTTTTGCGTTTGTTTTCGCAAATGTTTCGGTTGAGCAAGAGTCGCCACCGACTTTTTATTTTATCCTAAGGAAAGGTTTAAAAAGCACAGCAAAAACCTTTGAGATGTTTTCTTGGGTTCGGGGAGTATATTATAGAAAGGGAAGGTATTAGCACCCTTTCTATCCATGGTTATCCATGGGCTCTTAGTTACTTGCTTAGATCAACTTGCCTTGATTTTCAATTGTTTGAAATGGTGCTTTCGATTGTTTGAAATGGTGCTTTGTGTGTGGGTTTGGAAATGTTTTGAAAAGAGGCCAATGAGGTGGCAACCTTTGTAATGATCCATGTTGGGATGTATACAAAGGTGTATGTCTTTTGAAAAGTTTTCAATGTTTTTGAAAGATGTTTTTGAAAGTGTGTTGTGATGTGTGTTTTGGAAAAATAGGCAAGTGTTTTTGCAAGTTTGATCAAGTAACTAAGAGCTTTGTCTACCCCTAAATTTCTCAAAGGTTTTCTTTATGTTTCAACCCTTTTAACAATTTTGTTCCACCATTGTATTTGGTGGACAATCTTGTGTTAGGATGTGCACGGGACGGGCGCGGGTCATCGTTTAGACCATGAATGCAATAGTGCCAAGTATCTTTGGCAATTTTCTTTTAAGGGACTTGATCATTTTTGTTTAGGAGAGCGTCATCGAGGGACTATGATCATTTGAATTTGTTTTGTTTTGCCAAAGACACTCAACATGCAACATGGCCCATTAGTGAAGGCAACAAGTGGAGTAACCCTAGGGGTGAAAGTGTGATTGGTGTTGTCCATTTTCATGCTTTTATCTTGGAATTAGGTCAAGCTATTGTTGGTTGATTTTTGCATACAAAACCCTAAGTCTATCATGGCATATTTAGAAAGCTTTTAAATGCGTAATTTAAAGGTCCTAAATTATTACAACACAAATTATGGGATGGGGGGTACAAATGTTCAAACGGGGATATTTAGCAAGAAATTTAAATCTAAGCTATTACAATCCAAATGGAATTTACAAGGTATTTAATTGCACAATAATTAAATAAAAATAAAGTAAATATGCAAGATGCAAAAAATGATTTTTATATGTATGTAAAAAGTATTTTTTTATATGTCAAATAAAAAAAAATAAAAAATGAATAATTTTGGATATTTTTACATTTTAGGGCAAACCCTAATTTTCTAAGTAAGAAGTATTTATTATTTATTATATGCAATATTTATTAATTATGTACAAAGAATAAATAAAAAGAAAGTATATTGTAAAAAAGTGATTTTTTAAGTTAAATATTAATAAAAGAAAAAAATGTATTATTTTTATGTTTTTGTCCTAAATATTCTAATAATTATATAAGTATTTATATTATGTATTAAATATATTAAATATATACAAAAATAAAAATATTTATTATTTACAAAAAATATATTCTTTTTAGAAAATGTTTTTTAAAAGATAAAATAAAATAAAATCAGAAGATAAAATGTATTTTGTATTATTTTAAGTAAAAGTATATTATATATTTATTTACATATAAACTAAATGAAACAAAATAAATACCAAATAAAATGCAAAAAATGTGAGAAAAATATTTTTAATGTTTTTTCATGCTTAAATAAAAATATAGAATCCAAATCAAAAGGAAAAAAAAATCAAAAATGACAAATATATCTCAAAATGGGCCAGGGGGGTGCATGTGGAATAAAATGGTGTAAACAGAAAAAATAAGACAAGCCCGGCCCAAAGGACTTTGTCTTCAACCTCCAGCAACAAACTTGTCAAAAACGCGCGCCTCCTACACTGATTCAAACATCTTGATTCCTGGACTTTTAGCACAAACTTATAACACAAAAAATGTCAAGCATCCAACCACGAATCCATACATACCAAGAACTTGATCTAACTCTCAGAAATGAGAGAGAATTTATTCTCCCCCAATTCTTGACCTAACTTTTTCCTAATGTTCAGGTTCAAAATACTCTTAGCACACACAACATAAATGAAAAGTAATGATATGGGTGGATTCAGGGCTATGATTAGAACATGTTTTCTTCACAAACTTAAACCTAACTATGCCTGGATAGAGAGATAGAAGTTCAAAAAGTTACCTGTTCAACTTGATCCGTGTATGACAATGGAGGCACTTTCAAGGCAATGTGAGGACTTGTATAGCTTGCTTGGAGTTCAGGGATGCTTCTCCAACCTTTAGTTTGCTTTGAAACTAAATGAATCAAACTATAGGAATCAACCTGCAAAACATAAAAAGGTAAAATGGTGAAGTTGGTTAGAGGTGTTACAGTATGAAGATAGGGCTTGGGATAGTTTGTATGGATGTTATGGAGTGTGTATGAAGTGGTTTGGATGAGAATGCACGATGGAAATGAGCTGGCCAAGTCAAAGTGCAAAATGCCCTGTTTTGTGCAGTTTAATGGTGATTTTCTGTATGAGGAGGGATCAAGGGTTAAAGGCTCGTGTTTTAGGTCTGTTAGGGAGTATGGAAAGTGTGGATAAAGTTTGTCTTGGCTTGTGGTTGCAGCAATGTAATGTTGTGTTTGAAAATGCAAGGTTTCTTCTTACTTAAGCAAAAGTTGTCAAGTTGAGTTATAGGGCAAGGCAGGTCCCTCAAGCATGCTGCATAATCTCTCCTTGATCAGTGGGATTAGTTCAATAAATTGTGCCTAGAAGATATGCATTGTACTTCTTGGATTTGTGTTTGACATAAAGTTAACCTTTTCAAAAATGGCTAAGTCACTTTTTCCAAATATGGCTTAATTCTCCATGTAATGACCAAATGCATAGAATAACATCTTGGCACAATGGTTTAGCATTTAATTTTTGAGTGTAAATGAGATTAGAGGCCTGTAATGTAGCTTGCATATGCTGAGTTTGAAAATGCACAAGTTATGAACATGCCTTTGGTCATGAATCAAAGTGACTTTTACCCATATTGACAAATTCGATTCTCCCTAACCACAAGAGTGTTTGAGAAGTTCTTGAAAATTTTGGAAAGCTTGGAATGTGTACTACAATCCATATTTGTAATGAAATTTGAAATTCCAAGTGGAAGCATGTGAAAAGTGGCCATGAAGTTAGGCAAAAATCCTGCCTAGAATAGGTCAAAATTTTTCTAAGTTAAGAATGTTTTGCACCCTTGTTCCAAAAATCATAACTTGAGCTACAAGCTTCTTTTGAGGAAACTTTGTGAATCAAAGTTGTATATTTTGCAATGGACTATAAATTTAATGTTTTGAGTTTTGTTTTAATCCAAATGCATCTTGATGAAAAAATGGGACAAAGTTAGGAAAAAATTAGGGATTTTCATAACTTAGAAAAATTCTAAGTTATGAAAATTCTTCATTTCAAACCCTAATTTGTGATTTTTGATTTCTTGATGAACAAGTTTCATGATTTGGCATGTTTTGATGAAAAATGAATCTTGACACTTGATTTTAACCAAAAAGTCAAAGTTTGACTTTTCAGTATACAGTCAATTTTGGCTCAGTTGACTGGAAAATTCATCTGTCAATCTTGTGCATTTGGGATCTTTTGAACTTTTTGAATATGTAAAGACAATGTCATGGGGTCCTTGATTCCATATGTGAGCTTGGTTTGCCATTGGCTAGGTCAAACAGTCAAAAACGTGCCTTTGTGCAGTCAAAACCCTAAAAAGGACCATTTTGCCCTTTTGGTGATCTGATCAAATTTCTTGTGGAATTGTGATCCAAACTTGAACAAATGGTTCATATGAGTTCATAAGGTTGATGTGGGTCAAAAATTATGAGGTTTGACTGTCAATTGACCACAGTTGACTTTTTCCCCAATACAACTGATTTCTAGGTCAACTGTCCAATTGACTGGGCAGAGATTGGAATCAAGGCTTGAAACTTGGTATGGGTAAACTTGTGAGTCCAACATGAAGCGTGAAAGTCATTTTGGGAATTTTAGGTCAAAACATCTTTGTGCAAACACAAACCCTAATTTGGGTCAACAGTGCAAGGAGGGGTCTTGAGTAGAGCAAACCCTAACTTGTTCTTGAGCTCCAAGGGTCTTGTGATGAGAAAATGTTGAGGAAATGGGAGGGAAAATTTTGGGGTACAACACATAGCCTAGTTAACATACATCTAACAGTTAATAGTTGCGAAAAATAAATCTAAGCTATTACAAGGCGTCGGGTATTTACATCGCCAAAAACAACCCTTGAAAAGTAAATTGCGAGAAAATAAATAAAGCGATAAAAAGTCCTAATTAAAGCTATTACATCCTCGGAGCAATTACATAAATATGATCAAAAATATGAATAAAAAATAAACATGCGCGCGAGAGAAAATTGAATCGGAGAAGTCCTTAGGGTTTTGACCCTTTTTGAGAAAGAAAGAAGTTTTTGTTGTTTTGCATTTAATTAAATTAATCCTAAAACTAATTAATTAATAAAATAAAAAAAGATATTTTTGAGTTTTTTATGTTTTTTAGGAAATAAAAACAAAAGGATTAAAATTGTCAAGAACCCTAATTCTACATTAGTTTTTAAATTATTGCAAAAAATAGTTAAACTTAACCTAATTAAAAAACTAAATTAATTATGTTAGTATTTATTTACAAAAATAATAATTAAATTTAATTAATAAAAATATTATTTTTTATGTGTTCTGAATTTATTATGAAAATGCTAATTAATTTGTTGGTTAGTAGTTAATTAAAAAGAATAAAAATAAATAAAGCAAATGAATGAAAGAAAAATAAAAAAATAAAATGCAAACTTAGGGGGGTTTGGGCCAGCTTTGGAGGTGTCTTTGGCATTTGATGGCCCAACAAACTTCCAGCCTGTTTTGACTTTTTGGTTCGTCCGTACGCCTGTTGATTGGAGACTATGATGGTCCTTCAGTTCCTGACCATTGGATTTGAATCTGAGACCACTTGGCATGCATCTGGATGAGGCGTATGGTGAAACTAGCTTGGAGTGTTGCACATAATTTCCTGAAACAAAATAGCACAAAGGTTTTGGAGGACCTGGGATTCAAACCCAGGCCCCAGCGCTCAATGCCTGTTCGCCCAACTACTCCACCACGCTACCTTAATTGTTATGGAAATAAGACGTGATAATAATATATGAAACAGATTAATATGCTGTGAATAAAAAAAATAAAGCGTGCATTTTTAAAGGAGCCAATGGGAGAGCGACGTGTGGTCGTCTTCTCCAAATTCCTGGTTCAGTTACCTGCGGATTTTTATCCGCAGGAAGTTCCGTAGGTTCTTCCTAAAATCGTCCCTAGGCTGCAAAAATTCCATCCAAGCCCATGGTTATGATCGTCCCTGTCCCCTGAGTCCATCCATGCTCATGATTTGTTCTAATTCTACCTGGAAACAAAATGCCTAAAAACAACACAAACAAACCCTAGGCGCGGGTATCATCATATAAGGCATAAAAACGAAATTGAATATTGCCATTAGGTTAGAAATCAAACAAGAAACATGAATATGCCAATGTTTTGAAGAAAAAGTGCAAGAATAGAGGATCACGATTCCATGTTCAGAGGTCCATTCGTGACAACTTACAGCGCTGTTCAGAGGGTCTTTGGACGTGGTATTGATTGCCTTGGCTTCAGTGAATGGCAAGGAAGAAGGCTACGTGCTTCTTTTTGATTTAAGCAAGCTCTAACCTAGAATTCGATCTCTCTCTTTTCCAAGCTTTTTCCAAATTTGGTCTGGCTGTTTTTGCAATCCTAGCTCCTGAATTAGGTTTTGGCTGCTTGCTTATGTATAAGGCAATGATTCTATGTCAAAATTTGGGCTTTAATCCATGTATAGGGCAGAATTAGGTTTGCACTTTTTCACCATTGTTATCCTTTCCAAAAATAGGTCAAATCTTAGATTTTGTGCACAAATAAGCCCTAGCACGAATTGGTTGGTTGGCATATGATATATGAAAGTTGTACAAATCACAAAGATACTATTCCATTGATTTTTAGATTTTATTTGAATTATTATAGATTTAAAATGAATTAAATCAATAAAAATTAAATAAAATAAAAAAATAAATGTTTGATCCTGAAATTAAGCATGGGACACGTGTGTGGCATGACAAGGCTGAATCAAGTGGAAGAAAGTGGGTCCTTTTGTCAAAAATTGGAGTTTTGAGGATAGTTGACTTTTGCAAATTCATGAAAATCTACCAACTTCTCCATTGCACAACTTGCTCAATTTTGATCATATGACCATGTTCTTGGACATCTTAGAAAGCTCTTGAAGTCCTCTAACTAATGCCTTTGGTCCCATGTCATTTGTATTTACCAATATCAAGTTATGGCCTTTGACGTAAAGTGCACTTTTGTTGACTTTTGAATTTGACCTATAATGTAGAAATTGATAACTTTTTATGAGAGAATTTCTTGAACTTGGAATGTGAAGATGGATTGTAGGAAATTTCATCCCATTCAAAATGAGCATTGGATGAGATTTTTCTGACAAACCATGAAAAAGTTATGACCTGGTCAAGATACAGTTGACTTTTCTACTGTCCAAAAATAGTAACTTTTTGCATCCTGATGACTTTTGAGCTATCCTTGTGGAATCATGATCAAGACTTGATCAAATTATGATTGTGAACTCAAAACAAGATGTTGACCAAAAATTCTAACTTTTGACTGCAAAATGACCATTTTGCCCCTGCAGTTGACTGTGGATCAAATGAGGCTTTTGACTGTACAATTTGGCACTGTGAACCTTGAAACTTGGCATGTAGATTCTTGAGGATGTATATAGGCCTATGAGACTTGATTGAGCCATTGAAAACCCCAAATTCATTGAAAGAACCAAAACCCTAGTTTTGAACTGGCTTAGGAGGTGATTTGACTGTACAACCCTTGAGCCATTTTGAGGATCATTCTTGGCAAATCTTGAGGAATATGGAAGGGAAAATTTTGGGGTACAACATTTTCCTCTGTTCAATCTTCTTAAACCTGAGGATGTAGATTGGCTTGCGTGCCTTTCGTGATCCGAAGGTGGAAGATGATTGAACACTAAAGTGCCCAGAAATTTGTACTCGCATGGTGTAGTATCAGCAATGTGATGTCGGGAATGGGCTTACAGATGCCATTTGGATTTTGTTGGTAGGAGGATGGGCTTATAGATGCCATCTTGAGATCGTTGGTAGGAAGTTGATGGAGATGGGCTTAAAGATGCCATCTGGAAATGTTTGTTGAATTGTAACTTGGTAGGTTGGAAGAAGGAACCTGTATAGGGCTGCCTGATGATGAGTGTAAAACTGTATTTGTAAGAGAAAAGGAACCGGTGTGGGGTTGCCTGATGATGATCAAGTAGATAATTGTCCTGTCTGGTTTCAGGTATTAATCTTTCACCTGAGAAAGAAAGATGGTTTCCTGGCCTGTTACTGGTGTTAATCTTCGATCTCTTTACGTAGATAACTTTCCTGGCTGGTTTCAGGTATAGATCTATAATCAGTCGTTCACAGAATTTTCCTGGCTTGCTACAGGTATTGGTCTGGAACTTGAAAAGGTTGGTCAAGGAGATATCTGTCCTGGCTGGTTTCAGGTATTGATCTCTGACCTGAGAAAGAAAGTCTTCCTGGCTAGTTACAGGTATTGATCTTCAATCTCTTCATGTAGATAATTTCCTGGCTGGTTTTAGGTATTAACCTACAATCAATCATCCACAGAATTTTCCTGGCTTACTACAGGTGTTCATCTGGAACTTAAAAGGTTGGTCAAGGAGATATCTGTCCTGGCTGGTTTCAGGTATTGATCTCTGACCTGAGAAAGAAAGTCTTCCTGGCTAGTTACAAGTATTGATCTTCAATCTCTTCATGTAGATAATTTTCCTGGCTGATTACAGGTATTAATCCATAATCATTCGTCCACAGAATTTTCCTGGCTTGCTACAGGTGTTCATCTGGAACTTAAAAGGTTGGTCAAGGAGATATCTGTCCTGGCTGGTTTCAGGTATTGATCTCTGACCTGAGAAAGAAAGTCTTCCTGGCTAGTTACAGGTATTGATCTCCAATCTCTTCATGTAGATAATTTCCTGGCTGGTTTCAGGTATAGATCTACAATCAATCGTCCACAGATATTTCCTGGCTTGCTACAAGTGTTTATCTGGAACTTAAAAGGTTGGTCAAGGAGATATCTGTCCTGGCTGGTTTCAGGTATTGATCTCTGACCTGAGAAAGAAAGTCTTCCTGGCTAGTTACAGGTATTGATCTTCAATCTCTTCATGTAGATAACTTTCCCGGCTAGTTACAGGTATAGATCTACAATCAATCGTCCACATATATTTCTTGGCTTGCTACAAGTGTTCATCTGGAACTTAAAAGGTTGGTCAAGGAGATATCTGTCCTGGCTGTTTTCAGGTATTGATCTCTGACCTGAGAAAGAAAGTCTTCCTGGCTAGTTACAGGTATTGATCTTCAATCTCTTCATGTAGATAATTTCCTGGATGGTTTCAGGTATTAATCCACAATCAGTCGTCCACAGAATTTTCCTGGCTTGCTACAGGTGTTCATCTGGAACTTTTAAGAAGGGTTGATGATAATCATCTTTTGATCGACTTCTTCCTGAAAAGGTAAAACGTTAGTTGTATGCAATGTCATGATGTATGAAATGCATGATGTCGTGATGTTCTCAAAATAAATGAGATTTGTGTTGTATGATGCGTATGCATGTCATGATGTATGAAGATGTGATGTTTTTAGCTGGGGAACTGTGTTGAGTTCTTCGTTTCCGCTGGGGATGATGAACGAAGCTGGTTGCAAGAATATACCGGTAGGAGAAGATGACTTTGTTGGGGAATAAACTTGGTGAAGAGACTACTCTGCGGGGAATTACTCTGTGGGAAGAGATGCTTCGCTGAGATTTTGACGATAACTCCGCTGGGGGTTCTGTTGATAAGCTCTGTTGGAGATTTTGATGATGAACTCCGCTGGGGGATAGAAAGAACTTTGCTGGGGATGATCTTTCCGTTGCAATTTGCTGAGGATAACCCAGTTAGACTCTTGTGGGGATAACCTTATAAATTGGCTGGGGAGATGCATTTGCACTCTGCAGGGGACAAGTTTCCCGAATCTACTGGGGAAGATGATTCAACTCTGACGGGGAAGCTTTTTAGACTGCGTTGAGAAATGGCTCCACTGGGGGTATCCTGTATTCCGCCGGGGAACATTCTTATATTTTATTGACGAATATTAAGACTGTCGGGGATGCTTGCTGAGGAATATATGTATACTCCGCTGGAGAATATTAAGACCTGCTGGGGGTACCGAGCCTTTTCGGGACTGATGATAGGCTAACTCTGCTTGGGGGCGAGTATTGTTGATTCCTTCGTAGTTGTAGGTCTCAGTGGGGAGAGCTTCCATTACTGTCTTACTCTGCGGGGAGTGAAGGTATCTTGGTCATACTCTTCAACTGAATCTACCTTGTACCTGGTGGACAGAGCAGCTTGTACAGTTTAGACAATTCTTATTTCCCCAGTTTCAGCAGGAGAAGAAAGCCTATGAGGTGTTGATACATGCCGATTGGAATGACAAATCTTCTTCTGGTAGGCAAGTGACGAGATGACGGGACATAGTCGTACGCTTTGATCCCTAATTTTTTCCTGGACCGCCCTTTCGGGTTTTCAGTCCACCGGGATACCCTTTTTTTGCCCAAGCCGCCTTTTCAGGTTGTCGACTTGCCGGGTGTACAAATTTTTTCATTTTTTATCCCTTATTTTTGCCCGAACCCTTTTAGTTCGCCGGGAAGCCCTTATTTTTTCCTAGGCCAGTCGACCTAGCGGGTCTTTGATTATGCGTAGTATCTTTTGACTATGTCCACGTTATCAGAATGCAGGGAGTTGTCACTGTCAGTAGTGTTATGTTGCCGTACCATCAGAAGATGTCTGATCATGCAAGATTCGTTGCCGGAATTCATGTCCAATGCCCCAAGTGACTCAGGCGGAGATTTGCCTCTGGCTATTTGGCATCTTGAGAGATTCCTTGAATCTTGACTTAACTGCCCCAGATGATGGATGATGATCATGCCGTGCCCCTTGGTTGGAAGTGTTTCTTCCACTGGAGGTGACTCTTTTTGTTGAGAAGGTTTTTGTTCACTAGATGTTCGTCGTGCAAAGTTCTCCGCTGTTTGAACAAATAGCCATATGCAAATAATGTTATTTTAAGAATGCAAAGCTTATGTCTGTCTTGAAGCTTTTGAAAATGTAGTTTTCAATAAAACAAGTGAATTTTGTAAAATGTGATGTCAACTCAGGATTTTACAGCAAGCCCTACAGGAGTCAGGATACCTTTTGTAACAGTATGCTTTCAAACTAACCCATGCTTTAGCTAGGACTTTTAAGGGTTATAACGTGGCTTGGTTCACGGTTTAAGAAACAAAGGATAAAGGCTCAAATTTTATTTGTACCCACCCGTTCTTCGTGATGTTCTTCGATCCTAAACTCAACTAATCGTGCATTAGACCTTGTTTGAGTCTTTGCTCTGATATTCCGGTGATGGTTCGGATACTGACCGTTTCTTTTGAATAGGAAGTCATTTCTTTTTTTGTTGAGGGTTTGTAGGACCTCTTTCTTTTGATTTTATTATCCTTATCTTTTTCCTGAACTGTTTCTTTTATGATTACAGTCAGCGGGATGCCCCAGTTTTGTAAGTCTCCTTCATAGGTTTTGACTTATCGGGCTTTTATTTTTTTTGAGATAACGATTGCCTGTCTTGACGATTATAGGGAACCATCGCTGTCTTTTGTTTCAGAAGGACTTCTTTGATGCCATTTATTGTGCACCTGGATCAGCTGAGAGAACTACCCTGCCCCAGGTTATAATTGAGGGTTTTAATTTTTGTGAAAAGAAAAACTCCAACTTCTTTGGCTCAAAGGGGTTGACTAGGGATTATCTTCCTTATAACTCCACTGCTTAGGATTTGAAACAATGCCTGTACCTCATCAGCGGGGCCTGTTCAAAAGCATACTGTAAAGATCGTGGTATCGTTTTCGTCATCCTCCCTCAAAAGGTTTAGAATTTTTTAATCGAGAGTTGATCATCACAAAAAAATGAAAGCAATTTGAATATAGTAAATACGAATGGATTGATTCAAAACAGACATATGCGATGCATTAATTAAGTAATAACGTTTGACATGAATAAATGTTTGAACAATCAAAAGAAAATTACAACTTGAAAACCCTAATGAACAAAAGTCTTTCAATCCTAGCCATGCTTTGGCAAGGGAGCAGTGATCACGTTGGGAGTTTCGGGCTCCTCAAACTCAATTTCATTTGCATCGATTAGGTCTTGAACCTTGTTCTATAAATCCCAACAATCATCCGTATTATGTCCCGGGCTATTAGAGTGATAAGCGCAACGGGCGTTGGGGGTTATACTTTGGTGATGTTGTATTTAAAATCTTCGGAGCTTCTTTTAGGGTCACCAGATTGGTATTCAGCAACTGTGGAAACATCTGAGACAAAGTCATACTGAGGCAAGTGTATTGTCTTCGAGGTTTCTCACCCCTTTGTTGGTTGGGATGCTGAGGAGCACCAACATGTTTTGAAATGACCACCGCGTTGACAGCTTGGCGGCTTTCCGGTTTATTCTGTCTCCTTGAACCATAGACATCACTGGATTCTTTCTTGAACGGCTTCTTTTCGGTGCTTGATGAGGCACCCTTCTGTATCTTCCCAGACTTGATACCAGCTTCAATTCTCTCACCATTCAAGATAAGATCTGTAAACCCGGCTGAAGAATTTCCAATCAAATGGTTGAAGAACGGACCAGACAGGGTCCCCAGGAACATATCAACCAACTCACGGTCAGTCAAAGGTGGCTGCACCCTTCCAGCAAGGTCTCTCCATTTTTGGGCGTACTCTTTAAATCCTTCACCCGTCCCTAGTGACATACCATGGAGTTGGGTACGCGTAGGAGCGAGGTCGGAATTATATTGATACTGCTTATAGAACGCAGTAGCCAGGTCTTCCCAGTTGCGGATACTGGCCCCATCCAGCTGATAGAACCATTCGAGTTGAGTCCCTGAAAGACTATCCTGAAAGAAATGGATCCACAAATTCTTGCAGCAGTGTAAGGTTGGATCTTCCTTACATACGACCAGAGGTGCAGCTTTGGGCAGGAGGCTCCGTCATATTTGGCAAAAGCAGGTGCCTTGAACTTATGGGGAATCACCACCCCAGAGGACAAACCTAGATCTTCGAAGTCCAGGCCGGGCACCTTCTGTATCTCCATAACGCTCAAACGGTCCTCCAACTGTTTATACCTATCCTCAGCAGGATGATACTGCTCTTCATCATAATCCGTCTCGTTGTCGGAGACAACTGGGCTTAGAACCCTTCTCTCTTGTGGGCTGTCTTTTCCTACAGATGAGGTGGTCAGCTCAACCTCATTCTGCATTCCATTTCCGAACCCGCGTCTGGTGTTGAACAGGACGGTCCTCTTCTGCTTCTTCTTCTTCCTCTCTTTCAGAATCAGGGTCTTCAAATCCTGTTGACCCTTGGCTAGGCTCATAACCAACTCTTGGAACTGGGCATTCTGGGCCTGGAGGGCCTTGATAGCTTGTTCAGTGGAAGGTTCGGCAGAAAAAGATAAGTGACCTGTAATGGTACCTGTAATGCAATGATATGTATGTATATGTATGCAATGTTTTCAAGGATCTCGCGGGGTAAACAAGAAACCGTTAGAGTTTGAATTTTGTAGCTTGATTGAAGGGACTTCATGTTGTTGAGAGTCCTTCTTCAAGAGTCAAGGCTCACCATATCGAGTGGGTCATAGCCCCTGACTCAAGCTATCGTGCTTGGATTTCTGGACAACCTTGGCTAGAGGAAAATAAACCCCTTTGCCCCTTGCTAGACATTTGGTTCATCATGACCTGCATCACAAACCCTTGAGATCCTTGAAAAGGTTAAGGAAATGCTATGGTATGATGTTATGATGTGTATGCTATGCGTTTAAGCAAAATGTGAGGTGATGTAAGTAAGCCCTGCAATGAATAAGGACTGTAAACAAAACCTGCAAGGAACTCATGTTGTCAGATAACAAGTATGTGCAAGTAGTCCAAGTATGAAGGAACACAAGTCACACAAGAGAGCCCTTAGATTTCAGGCTGGCATGAAGCTTAGGTACTACCCTCTTTCAGTTTCAGTTGGTTAAGACCTGTCCTAAAAAATAGTAACCGGGTTCTAGAGGATCTCAATATCACTAACTACCCTCAATCGGTCATAATTCCAGTTTGGCAACCTTTTCTTGCGGTCGGAACCATCGCGAGAGTTTAGCCTCAATGAGTGTAGCATACTGCTACTGTTCTATGGCCAAGTTGGTCAATTTAAGGTTCTAAGGTCAGTTGGTGCTTAATGACTCCTCAGAAGACCCATATTCTCCTCGTTCCAACACAAGGGATATCGGTACAGACCAAGGTGCCACACCAACGTAGCTACTGCTTCACCCGTGTCAGTCTAAGCCGGACAGGTCCCTCACAGTTTATTGCTACCTAAAAAAGGGTATCCCCAGATCCGGGTTAGGATCTATAAAACTCCGATACAAGCCCACAAAATTAAAGCAATCAAGGCATACAATTGAAAACATAAGTGATCTAGTCCTAAGGTACACCTCACTTATTAATACTCCCCAGCAGAGTCGCCAGTTCTGTGATCGGTGGAAATATAACTGACTGTTTTTGAAATGCTGGTTCGCGTATGTCACGGTAAGCAAGAGTCGCCACCGTCTTTTATTTTCTCCAACAAGGAAAGGACAAAAGCATAGCAAAATTCCTTTTCGAGATGTTTCTCAGGTTCGGGAGGTAGATTATAGAAAGGGAAGGTGTTAGCACCCTTTCTATCCGTGGTTATCCACGGGCTCTTAGGTACTTGCTCACTGTTTTCAAAATGTTTTGCTTTTCTTGTGTTTGTGGGTTTTGAAAAGAGTTTTGTCTGAAAACTTCATTTTAACTCTTGTATCAGTCCTCAAGAGTGTATGTAGTGTTTGTTTGAAAACTTTTGTCAGAAAAGTGTAGGTGCAAAAAGTATTTTTGTTTTGAAAGAGCAAGTATCTAAGAACCTCTACCTACTCAAAAGAAATTAAGTTGTGTAAATGTCCTTTAGACAGTACTATCCCACTATTGAGAAGTAGGTAGCACCGTCGTTGGAGTTTTCGGGTCAATTCAATTTTAGGGACATGTGGTCACCAAAGCAATAGTAGGATGCCTTAGCGGTAACCCTAATGTCTTAGATCGTTTTATCCGAGGCAACCGTTTCGAGGCAACTTGATCTTTAGACAGGAGGGTGACCTCTAAAACACCCTATACTCAATGACCACGTCGAGGCAACCAAGTGAGGCGTACCCTAGGAGTGGCATGTGCGAGGGTGTCAGGATTCAGTTAAGTTATCTTTGCACATGTTATGGTGAGCTACGGGTTGATTTTAATTCCAGAGATAAGTCTTGTCATGCATAGCCTAGTTAACATACATCTAACAGTTAATAGTTGCGGAAAATAAATCTAAGCTATTACAAGGCGTCGGGTATTTACATCGCCAAAAACAACCCTTGAAAAGTAAATTGCGAGAAAATAAATAAAGCGATAAAAAGTCCTAATTAAAGCTATTACATCCTCGGAGCAATTACATAAATATGATAAAAAATATGAATAAAAAATAAACATGCGCGCGAGAGAAAATTGAATCGGAGAAGTCCTTAGGGATTTGACCCTTTTTGAGAAAGAAAGAAGTTTTTGTTGTTTTGCATTTAATTAAATTAATCCTAAATCTAATTAATTAATAAAATAAAAAAAGATATTTTTGAGTTTTTTATGTTTTTTAGGAAATAAAAACAAAAGGATTAAAATTGTCAAGAACCCTAATTCTACATTAGTTTTTAAATTATTGCAAAAAATAGTTAAAATTAACCTAATTAAAAAACTAAATTAATTATGTTAGTATTTATTTACAAAATTAATAATTAAATTTAATTAACAAAAATATTATTTTTTATGTGTTCTAAATTTATTATGAAAATGCTAATTAATTTGTTGGTTAGTAGTTAATTAAAAAGAATAAAAATAAATAAAGCAAATGAATGAAAGAAAAATAAAAAAATAAAATGCAAACTCAGGGGGGTTTGGGCCAGCTTTGGAGGTGTCTTTGGCATTTCATGGCCCAACAAACTTCCAGCCTGTTTTGACTTTTTGGTTCGTCCGTACGCCTGTTGACTGAAGACTATGATGGTCCTTCAGTTCCTGACCATTGGATTTGAATCTGAGACCACTTGGCATGCATCTGGATGAGGCGTATGGTGAAACTTGCTTGGAGTGTTGCACATAATTTCCCGAAACAAAATAGCACAAAGGTTTTGGGGGACCTGGGATTCAAACCCAGGCCCCAGCGCTCAATGCCTGTTCGCCCAACCACTCCACCACACTACCTTAATTGTTATGGAAATAAGACGTGATAATAATATATGAAACAGATTAATATGCTGTGAATAAAAAAAATAAAGCGCGCATTTTCAAAGGAGCCAATGGGAGAGCGACGTGTGGTCGTCTTCTCCAAATTCCTGGTTCAGTTACCTGCGGATTTTTATCCGCAGGAAGTTCCGTAGGTTCTTCCTAAAATCGTCCCTAGGCTGCAAAAATTCCATCCAAGCCCATGGTTATGATCATCCCTGTCCCCTGAGTCCATCCATGCTCATGATTTGTTCTAATTCTACCTGGAAACAAAATGCCTAAAAACAACACAAACAAACCCTAGGCGCGGGTATCATCATATAAGGCATAAAAACGAAATTGAATATTGCCATTAGGTTAGAAATCAAACAAGAAACATGAATATGCCAATGTTTTGAAGAAAAAGTGCAAGAATAGAGGATCACGATTCCATGTTCAGAGGTCCATTCGTGACAACTTACAGCGCTGTTCAGAGGGTCTTTGGACGTGGTATTGATTGCCTTGGCTTCAGTGAATGGCAAGGAAGAAGGCTACGTGCTTCTTTTTGATTTAAGCAAGCTCTAACCTAGAATTCGATCTCTCTATTTTCCAAGCTTTTTCCAAATTTGGTCTGGCCGTTTTTGCAATCCTAGCTCCTGAATTAGGTTTTGGCTGCTTGCTTATGTATAAGGCAATAATTCTATGTCGAAATTTGGGCTTTAATCCATGTATAGGGCAGAATTAGGTTTGCACTTTTTCACCATTATTATCCTTTCCAAAAATAGGTCAAATCTTATATTTTGTGCACAAATATGCCCTAGCACGAATTTGTTGGTTGGCATATGATATATGAAAGTTGAACAAATCACAAAGATACTATTCCATTGATTTTTAGATTTTATTTGAATTATTATAGATTTAAAATGAATTAAATCAATAAAAATTAAATAAAATAAAAAAATAAATGTTTGATCCTGAAGTTAAGCATGGGACACGTGTGTGGTATGACAAGGCTGAATCAAGTGGAAGAAAGTGGGTCCTTTTGTCAAAAATTGGAGTTTTGAGGATAGTTGACTTTTGCAAATTCATGAAAATCTCCCAACTTCTCCAATGCACAACTTGCTCAATTTGGATCACATGACCATGTTCCTTGGCATTTTGGAAAGCTCTTGAAGTCCTCTAACTAATGACTTTGGTCCCATGTCATTTGGATTTACCAATCTCAAGTTATGGCCTTTGACTTAAAGTGCACTTTTGTTGACTTTTGAATTTGACCTATAATGTAGAAATTGATAACTTTTTATGAGAGCATTTATTGAACTTGGAATGTGAATATGGATTGTAGGAAATGTCATCCCCTTCAAAATGAGCATTGGATGGGATTTTTCTGACAAACCATGAAAAAGTTATGCCCTGGTCAAGATACAGTTGACTTTTCTACTGTCCAAAAATAGTAACTTTTTGCATCCTGATGACTTTTGAGCTATCCTTGTGGAATCATGATCAAGACTTGATCAAATGATGATTGTGAACTTAAAACAAGATTTTGACCAAAAATTCTGACTTTTGACTGCAAAATGACCATTTTGCCCCTGCAGTTGACTGTGGATCAAATGAGGCTTTTGACTGTACAATTTGGCACTGTGAACCTTGAAACTTGGCATGTAGATGCTTGAGGATGTATATAGGCCTATGAGACTTGATTGAGCCATTGAAAACCCCAAATTCATTGAAAGAACCAAAACCCTAGTTTTGAACTGGCTTAGGAGGTGATTTGACTGTACAACCCTTGAGCCATTTTGAGGATCATTCTTGGCAAATCTTGAGGAATATGGGAGGGAAAATTTTGGGGTACAACACTCATATTCTCGAGTTCTATGAGTCAAGAGTTTCTCTGCTTCTATCCTTTCAAGGCGTGCTTTGACCTCTGATTCGTGGCTGTCTTGGAGTTCGGTGGCGATGTACTTTATTTTTTCCTCTTGATATAAGGAAGCTTGTTCCAGACTTTGAATTTGGGCTCTCAAACTTTCCTATAGCACCTTTTTGTCATGTTTCGCCTTTTCATACCACCTAGTTAACCTCCCGATTCCAGCAGCGGTCTCTTCTAACCTTTGGTTGTGGGAATCTAGGTTAAACGTTCCACTTAATAGCCCTTCAGTTGTACGCTTTCGCTTGAGACTTTATTTCTCCAGGTCCTTTTGACTTTTATCAATTTGCTCGTCCTTTGACTCAAGTATAAGCTGCATCTGTTTCTTTTCTTTGGTCAGATTGAGGAGGTTGACTTCCAATGCTTCTTTCTCTCTTTGAGCTTGCTTTAAGGCATTTTTCAGATTGTCGACTTCTTCCAAAGATATAAGTGTTATCTCTAGGACCTCTGACTTGTACTCTGGATCTTTCTCGAATGGCAGCTTGATAATCCGTGCCCTATCTTGGACCCATTTGGTGTAGGGTTCTCTTACTATGGCATTCTTTCTTTCAGCCTTCCTTTTGTTAATCTTATTCCAGGCCCGAATAACCTTATTGAGCAACCCTTGGTCTTCTATACTCATATTGTGGATGATAAATGGTCGGAGTTGTTCGTCCGAAGGTTTGTCTTCCAAAGGATACCCTAGCTGTCGTAGGGCTAGAGTAGGGTTGTAGTTAATACAGCCTCACAATCCAATCAAAGGGACATTAGGAAAATCCCCACTACTAATAGTGATGTCACCAATATCTAACTTTATTTCATACCATAATATTGAGTTTGCAGTGAGAGACCTTAATTTATGTGGCCACTCACACCTGGTCAGTTCTGGGATCATATAGTCTTCCTTGTAGAGATGAGTCATGAACCAAGTATATAGAAGCGGGATATAACAATTTAGCGTACCTCTTCTTTTTTCATACATCATATGCAAAGTGTAATAAATGTCAGCAAGCAAGGAGAAAGTAGGATCCGTATTAAAGACTTTCTCTCCCCAAAATATGTTAATGGCTGCGGGGTCAACATAGTCCACAGTCCGAGGAAATAAGATTACACCAAATACCAACAGCCCTAAACAGTCAACACAAGATTCCCACTCCTTATAATTAGCAAACTCTAGTGACTTAGCTTCCAGGCATATTCTTTTGATTCCTTGTATCGGACCTTCCTTTCGATAATTCTGCATCAACTCAGGATAGGGGATCCCTAGGCCTTTTGCCAAAGCTTTGACTTCAATAGTTTGTCCAATACCTACATAGGCCTTTTCTTTGGAAAAATTCAGGATTCTGTCAAATTCTTCTAGAGCTGGTGCTAGCTGGAAGTCTTGGAAAGTGAAACATCTCAATAGAGGATCATAAAACTGAATTAGGGCAGAGACTGCATCCATCTGTACTTCTACTTTAGTCAAATCAAGGGTATCCCCATAATGGCAAGTGTACATCTTCAGAGCTCTTTCGGACAATTTACCTTTTATAGTCTTGATTTCGAAAAGGTCAGGCTTGCAGGCGTTGACGCAGACAAGTTGTTTCCCTTTGGCGTCCATTTTTAAGACAGTCACCAAAAATCTTGATTTTGTTATCTTTTATTATGTACCCTGAGAATAAGACAGATAAAAGGAACAAATGATGAACATGATATATACATGAATGCATGAATGTATAAGTGTTGGATTGAGTAACGGGATTTTGTGACATGTTTTTGTGATGGATACCCCTATGAGGTAGGCCCCTTAATTTTGACCTACCATAAGTATACCCTCCCAAAAGGTGGCTTCCTTAAGGGTGTCATGAATAACACCAGAGGGACAAGGCACAAGGGCCTCCCTTAGGTGGAGCCTCTTTACGGACCGAAACTCTCGTCTCAAAGTCGTGAAAGGTCTCGTCATGAGATTTTGGGTTAAGGTCGTTATAAAGAGTCATGGGTGACCTTCCAAAGTCCTACTCGTCAAGAGGATATCTCTTGATAAGTATTCCTTTTTCGGAAGTTCACCGACTCTAGGCGAAGTCGTCACATAAACTCGCAAGGATGATGTACCCCCTAAGCTAATAGACGAACCTTCTTTCTAAGGGTTATCGAAAATATTTTTTGAAATAAAAACCCGCCACATAGTAAATATATAATAATAAATAAAAATAGACAAGAAAATAAAAAATGCAATAAATAAATTAATGCAAATAAATGAATAAAAATAAAAACCCAAAAGAAACCTAAAACCTAGGGTTAAGGAGAGTCCCCAGCAGAGTCGCCAGCTGTTGTGACCGGTTTTTAAATCAAGAGTCGCCACTATTAGTTTTTATCCTAAGGAAGGGAACCTAACAGAAAACCCCAATGCACGGACAAAGATTCTAGGTTACAGACTCAATTAGACGAAAGGAAGATGTTAGACACCTTTCATCCACCTTGTTCACAAGGATATTAAGCTCTAGGTTTAGGTTTGGGGTAAATAGTGTTTTAAGTTTTAATTAGCAAGACTCGCCACGATTTTAGATCGCGTGCCTACGTATCCTCTTATGAGGAATCAGAGTCCCAATTCGTAGTTCGTATGGGTTGGTGTCTTTTAGGGGTTTACTAACATATTTTGAATCACCTCGCACTCGGTCGAGAGTGGTGATTGCGGAAATTTTGACTGAGTACGCAGTAAGCCAAAATTACTTCGAAACCCATTTGCAAAAAGGAACTGTTAATTAGCTTAATTTTTTTGCGAAAATAGTTTGATATTTGTTTGTGTTTTTTTTACCGTATTAATTGCAAAACGTCTTGGTTAATGCATGATTAAAAACTTAATGCAATATCAAAAATATACTCATGAGTTATAAATAAAATAATTTATATGTGATGATAAATAATAATAATAATAAAAATAAAATAAAGTATTAAATAAACAATATAAAAATACTATATCAATAATTATTATAACCATAAATAAATAATATAAAAGGGAATATAAGAAAAACAAAAGAAAAATAGAAAAATAATATGATTTTCTAAAGGGGGGTGCAGTTTTTGTTCAATAGTAAAAGCAGAGGGGTGTGAAAAGTTGACTGGCTAAGCCCAAAACAAGTTTGGACAGTGGGGGTGGGGGGTGCGCTGCTAGCCTTAGTTCAGTAGTTGTGTCAAAGGGAGGTGTGTATAGCATTGGGCTCAGGCCCAGACGGTTTGAGAGGAGTTGATAGTGTAATCTCGTGTGGTGGGGGTATATGAAGCTTAACGTATGACTTGGCCTTAGGGCCGTAAGATCAAAATCTAGCGAAGAATGTTAAGGGTGCATCCTAATTATCATGGATCTGCGTGTATGGGATCCAACTGAATTAGAAAATGTTATTCTCACTTTTCACTCTCAAACTTTACCTATTGTCTTCCTTTCTCCTTACCCTCTTCACCACCTCTTCCCCAAATGACACCCTAACCCTTAGAGCCTCCGGCGACTGTGGAACTCACCCAACCCTACCGCCAGTTAAACCCACCAACACAAACCCCAAACAAAATCAAACAAAGAAAAGAGCTAAGTCCTTGTTACCCTGTTCGCAATTTTCTATCTCGAGCTCTCGAATCCGGTTCACTAATCTTTTCCTCCTTCCTTGTTTTGCAGATTTGTAGCGACGATTGAGGATTTGAGGATGATGTTGCAAGTTAGCTGTGATACGGTGGCCAGAACCGGGACTGTTTTAGGAAAATGCTGGTTTGCGTTTTGCGTTTGTGTTTGCAAAATGTCGCGGTAAGCAAGAGTCGCCACCGAATTTTATTTTATCCAACAAGGAAAGGAAAAAAGAACAGAAAAACTCCTTTTTCGAGATTTTCTGAGTACGGGGGGTAGATTATAGAAAGGGAAGGTATTATCACCCTTTCTATCTGTAGTTATCTACGGGCTCTTAGGTACTTGCTCATCATTTTCAAAATTGCTTCTTTGTGTGTTTGTGTAATTTGAAAAGTTTTTGTTTTGACTTCGATTTAACCCTTGCTTCTGTCTTCAAGAGTGTTACGAAGTGTTTTAGAAAACTTTGTTTATAAAGGAGTGTAAGTGTGAAAAAGTTTGTTTGTATTGAGCAAGTACTTAAGAGATAATCTACCTACTCGAAAAAAGAATCGTTCTATGTTCGCTTCCTTTAGACAGCGCTATCCCACTATTAGTGAGTAGGTAGCACCATCGTTGGAGTTTTTAAGGGTCAATTCGAAAGGGACGTACGGTCACTACAACAATGTTAGGACGTCTTAGTAATAACCCTAATGTCTTAGATCAATTATTCGAGGAAACACTATCCGAGGCAACCATTCCTAAGCAACTTTGATCTTTGAGATAAGAGAGCGACCACTAAAATACCCTATACTCAATGACCGTTTACCAAAGGCAACCGAAGTGGGAGTATACCCTAGGACTGTGCATGTGCGAGTGATTCAATTTCAAATTATTATCTTTGCACATTTAGGGTTTGCTAACCGTTTTAAAGTTAATCATACATTCTTGTCATGCAACCCTAATTATTCATACATCTAACAGTTAATATTTTGCGGAATTTAAAGTGCGGAAAGTAAGCTACGCTATTACAAGGCTTCGGGTATTTACATAGCCAAAAACAAACCCTTAAAAAAAACGATAAATGAAAGTAAAAGGTCCTAATTAATCTATTACAACTTGTGAGTAATTACATTAATATGATAAAAATAAATAATAAAGCGCGCGCGAGGAAATTAAGAACGATAAGAAATTAGGGTTTTGACCCCGTCTAACCTAATTTGAAGAAAATTTATTTTTTGTGATTTTTAATTGTTTTTAAGAAAAATAATTAGGTTTTTAAGTTAAATACACAAAAATAGTTAGTAATTAAATTAATTAAGGAAAATGACTAAATTTAACCTATTTTTGTGTTTTTGGTTATTTTTAAGAAAAGAAAATATAATTAAGTTAAAAACAAAAACCCTAATTGTTATAATTAATTTTAATTTATTTACAAAAGAAATTAAATTTATCTAAAATTAAATAACCTAATTAATTAATATTTGTATAAAAAATAAATCTAATTCTAATTGGATGAAAAAACATTTTTTGTGATTTTTTTGATAAAAGAAAATAATTAATTTGTTAGTAAAAACAAATAAATAAGTTAAATAAAACAAAATATAAAAAAGAAAAGAAAGAAGAAAACTGGGCCTGAAAGCAAATTGAGGGAGTGTAGATAGTAATTCTGGGCCCAAGAAAATAAGGTCCACGTTTGACTTCAAAGATCTCCTGCCATGCGTTGACTGAGGGCTTTGGTGGACTTTCATCTGATGGCCTTTAGATCTGGCCATCTGGAGATCCAAAGGTTGGATCTTGAGGATACATGGTGCTCCCTTTACTTGTGTGCATGCTGGATTACCTGAAGCAAAATAACATGGAATAATTGGGGGGACCTGGGATTCGAACCCAGGCCCCAAGGCATTTCCCACATGCACCAATGCCAGCTGCGCTGCATATTCAATTTGTACATAAAATAAAAAATAATGATAATATACAATAAAAAGAGTTAGTGGAGAATAATAAAAACACGTGCCAGAATTTTGAATGGACCAACAGGATGATACCACACTGGTCATCCCTGTCCTTGCTCCGTTGCTAAAAGTGAAACACTTTTTACCTACAGACAACACCCGTAGCTATAACCTTAGCTCGTTCCAAAATCTTCCATGGGTATGATAAATGACATCTAATGCCATGAATCAATTCGTCTGAACCTGCTGGACATCATGATGCCCTTCATGGGGGCTAATTTTGCCTACACATAAAAACCCTAAAACGAAACCACAGACCCTAACAATGGCAATTCTTGATTCAGTCCACAAAAATACAATTGGATGATATGGATAGCTTGCAAATGTGTTAAGGAACAAGAATATATAATTATTTCATTCTATAAGTATCAGAATGATGCAATTCGAATTCAAGAAAGAACCATGGTCGTGGCTGACTTACAATGCGTTTTGGCGTTGGAAAAGACTTGTTCTTGATTGGTTTCGCTTGCTTACACTCCCAGGAAGCGATTGGGATGGTCAGAAGGTCTTGAGGATGCCTGAAAGTATGAAATCATGTCTGCACTTTTTTGGTGTTTTTTCAAGTTTTGTTCTTGTTCTTGCGCCTCTCTCTAGCCTTGTTTTAGGTCTGCCAATGATCACTATATACCAAGGACTGAATTAGGGTTGAAAACATGATCCCAATCTTTCTCCATTATTGATTTTGATCTTGATTTGATTCCTTTGAAAATCATTCCAAAAATAGGCTAAAACCAATATTTATATGCTCACAAAAGCCTTGCACGAATTCAATCACTTGCCAACTGGATATGAGACTTGAAACATGCACAATATCTTGAGATTTCAATGTTTTGGATTTTCTATGATTTGTTTTTTATTTAAATTGATTTAATTCAAATAAAAATCAAAATAAATAATAAAAATAAGATAATGACAATTGGCAATATCTAGGACTCTTGGACCATGCTACCAACTCAAAACAAGTGCAAAAAGTTAGGCCCATTAAGCAAAATATGCAATTTTAGGCATAGTGGACTTTTGACAATTTTGCAAAAAAGGTCAACTTCACCAATGTATAACTTCCTCAAATTTGACTCTTTGAAGGTTTTCTTGGACGTTTTAGAAAACTTGAGATGTCCTATAAGCAACCCTTTTAGTCTCATCTCAATTTGGTATTCCATGTTCATGTATGAAGCTTTGACAAAAAAGGTGTTTTTGTTGACTTTTCAAAATGACCTATAATGTCCAAATTCATAACTTCTTGTGAGTGCATATTTTGAACTTGGGATATGAAGATGGATCGTAGATCATTTCATCCTATTCAAAATAAGCTTTGGATGGGTCATTTCTCATAAAGTATGAGAAAGTTATGATTGATCAAAGTTGAGTTGACTTTTCCTGCAAAACCCTAATTTAGCAACTTTTGGTTCTTGATGAATTGTGAACAATCCTTGATGAATCGTGATCAACCCTTGATAAAATGATGAATAATACTTCAAAATGAGGATGTTGACCAAAAATCTTGAAGTTTGACTGTATGTGGGCCACATTTGACTTTTTCCCTAACACAGTCGATTTTCCGGCTTTTGAGCAATTGACTGAGCAAAATTTCTCTGCAAGGCTTGAAAATTGACATGGATGATCTTGATAACATATTAGGACCATGGTGAGCATTTGAGATCCCTTGGACTCAAGTATCTTGATGCAACATGAAACCCTAATTTGAGGTAAACTACTTTAGGAGAGAGTTTGTCTGGTCAACCCTTGGACTTCCTTGAGCAACTTGAGGATCTTTCTTGAAATGTTTTGAGAAATATGAGAGGGGAAATTTTGGGGTACAATATCTGCCCTTGTTCAATCTTGTTAAACCTTAGGATGTAGATTGGCTTATCTGCCTTTCGTGATCCGAGGGTGGAAGATGATTGAACACTAGAGTGCCCAAAATTTGCACTTGCATGATGTGGTAATTGTCTTGTGATGTAGGGAATGGGCTTACAGATTCCATTTGGAGATTGATGACGGGAGATGGGCTTAAAGATGCCATCCGAAGGAATGTCGATCGCATAAGAGATTCCTTAGCGAGAGCTTGTATACCTGTTGTTGAGGAAGATTCCGCTGGGGAATGCTGTTCTTTGTTGAGAGAAATAGAACTTTAGGAGATTTGGTCTTCCGTTATTCTACTGGTGAATCGTCTCTGTTTCTTGAGAAAAGTTGAATTTTAGGAGCTTCGGTCGTCCGTTATTCTACTGAGGAATCGCCTCTTTGAAGAGGTGAGAATGAACTACTATCTGGTCGTAATCCAGGCTTCATAGTGATAAGACTGACTGCTATCTGGTCGTAATCCAGGCTTTACAGTGACTTTACTGTGGAGATGAGATCAAACTTGCTATCCGGTCATAACCTAGGCTTCGCAATTTCTCAATTCTTATCTGGTCGTAATCCAGGCTTCAGGAGGAATTAAGTTGTTATCCGGTTGCATCCAGGCTTCAACTTGAATTTAAGGCACACTAATATCCGGTCGAATCTGGGCTTCTTAGTAATTGTCCAGGTAAACTGCTATTTGGTCGAAATCCAAGCTTCACAGTGTCTTGTACCGCTATCTGGTCGTAATCCAGGCTTCACGATGTTTCATACCATTATCTGGTCGGATCCAATCTTCATGGTGTTTTGTACTGCTATCTGGTCGAATGCAAGCTTCACAATACCTCACTTCTTATCTGGTCGAAATCCAGGCTTCAGAAGAAATCAAGTGGTTATCCAGTCGCATCCGGGCTTCCATTTGATTTTAAGGCCTACTAATATCTGGTCGACCCTGGGCTTCAGAGTAATTGGCCGGGTGAACTGCTATTTGGTCGAAATCCAAGCTTCACAGTGTCCCTCACTGTTATCTGGTTGTAATCCAGGATTCAGTGTTCTTTACCGCTATCTGGTCGTAATCCAGGCTTCGCGATGTCTCATACCATTATCTGGTCGAATCCAGGCTTCATGGTCTTGTATTGCTATATGGTCGTAATCCAGGCTTCACAATAACTTGCTTAGCTATTATCCGGTCGTAATCCAGGCTTCACGGCTTGTGTTTATGATATACCACTATCTGGTTGAATCTAGGCTTCATGGTGTATCGCACTGCTGTCTAGTCATAATCCAGGCTTCACAGTAACTTGCTGAGCTATTATCTGGTCGTAATCCGGGCTTCACAGCTTGCTGGGGATTAAACTATTATCCGGTCAAATCCGGGCTTCATAGCTTGCTTTTAAGAGATACCACTATCTGGTCGTAATCCAGGCTTTGCGGTATTCTGCTACTGCTATCTGGTCGTTCTCCGGGTTTCATAATATGATGTAGAAATCAAGATACTATGCTGTCGGACCCGGGCTTCATAGCTTGAACTTTGTGAGAATTTGATTTTATCCTTTCCTGAAAGGTAACGGTTAGCTGTATGTAATGCATGATATGTATCAGGAAATGATGTTCTCAAAATAAATGAGATAGTGCTGTATGATGTGTATATGTATGTCGTGATGTATGGATATGTAATGTTTTTATGATGTTTTCTGGCTGGGGAAAATAAATCCCGGACTGCTACTGGATAATGAAAGAGTTTCGCTCATTGAGGATAACGACCGAAGGTGATTGGGAGAATAATCCTGCTGGAGAATATATTGGTGAGAGAACGACTCTGTGGGGAAGAGATACTCTGTTAGCAGACCCGCTGACTCTGTGGGGAAGAGATACCCTGTTGACGTCCGTGCTGAGGTACGGTACCCATGAAGGGCGAATGGTAACATCTCGTGCCAGTCTTTGTATGTCACCATCATCTTCTGCACAATCTTCTAGATATTCTTATTAGCCGCTTCAACAACCCCATTCATCTTCGGCCGATAAGGAGAAGAGTTGTGATGCTGTATCTTGAACTGCTTGTAAAGCTCGGTGATCATTGTATTGTTGAGATTTGTACCATTGTCCATAATGATCCTCTCTGGTACACCATATCGATAGATCAAATTATGCCGAATAAACCGCGCCACGACGTTCTTGGTTACTGTAGCAAAGGAAGCTGCCTCAACCCACATTGTGAAGTAATCAATAGCCACCCGAATGAAACGATGCCCATTAGATGCAGTAGGTCTGATCTCGCCGATCATGTTGATGCCCCACATTGCTAAAGGCCAAGGAGCTGTCAAAACATTCAGAGGGACAGGAAGTACGTGCACCTTATCAGCATAGACTTGGCACTTATGACAGGTCCGAGAATGCTGATAATAGTTGGCTTCCATTGTAGATCAATAATATCCTGCCCGAAGGATTTTCTTTGCCATGGTGTGTCCACTGGAATGAGTCCCGAAAGTACCTTCATGTAACTCTACCATAATCCTTTCTGCCTCGTTCTTATCCACACAGTGCAGTAAGGTTGAATCATGGTTACGCTTGTAAATGATACCATTACTGATGAAGAACTTTGCGGCGAACCTCCTCAAGAACTTCTTATCATTAATAGATGCACCCTCGGGGTATTCTTGAGCCTCAAGATACCTCTTTACCTCATGAAACCAGGGTTTATCTGCTACCTCGTCAGTCTCAATGTCACAACAATATGCGAGTTCATCCAACCTCTCGATGGTAATCCGGGGAGCCTCATTGTCCCACCTGACCTTGAACATAGAAGACATGGTAGCTAGCGCGTCCGCTAACTGGTTCTCCTCTCTGGGGAAATGTTCAAAGGTTATCTCCTTAAAGTGTGGAAGCAACGTCAATACATATTCTTTGTAAGGAATAAGATTTGGGTGCTTCGTATCCCACTCACCTTTAATCTGACTGATCACGAGAGCGGAATCTCTAAACACACTTAAGAATTTAATCCTTAGGTCAATAGCTGCTCGAAGGCCCATGATGCATGCTTCATACTCCGCCATATTGTTGGTGCAGTTAAAACATAATCGGGCGGTGAACGGAGTATGACAGCCTTCAGGAGATATGATCACAGCGCCAATGCCATTACCCAAAGCGTTTGAAGCTCCATCAAAGTGCATAGACCATCGAGATCCTTCCTCAGGTCCTTCATCTGGTCCAGGTTTCTCACAGTCAGTCACCAACATGATGTTCTCATCCGGAAACTCGAAATTCATAGACTGGTAATCATTCACGGCCTGATGTGCCAAATGATCTGCCAACACACTCCCCGTGATTGCCTTTTGGGTTGTGTATTAGATATCATACTCAGTTAAGATCATCTGCCATCTTGCTATTCTTCCGGATAAGGCAGGCTTTTCGAAGATATACTTGATTGGGTCCATCTTTGATATCAATAAGGTGGTGTGAGTCAGCATATACTGTCTCAGCCGGCGAGCAGCCCCTACCAAAGCGCAACAAGTTTTCTCAAGCAGTGAGTATCGGGTCTCACAGTCGGTAAAAGTTTTTCTAAGGTAGTAAATAGCATGCTCTTTTCGGCCAGACTCGTCATGCTGCCCCAACACGCACCCCATTGAATTGTCGAGTACTGTCAAGTATAAGATCAAAGGTCTTCCTTCAACTGGAGGCATCATAATAGGTGGCTCTTGGAGATATTATTTAATCCTTTAGAAAACGGCCTGACACTCATCATTCCACTTTACCACTTGATCTTTCTTCAGTAGCTTGAAGATCGAATCACAAGTAGCAGTCAGGTGCGAAATGAATCGGGCAATGTAATTCAGACGTCCCAAAAAGCCTCTGACTTCCTTTTCTGTCCAGGGAACTGGCATTTCCTGTATAGCCTTCACCTTTGCAGGATCCACCTGAATACCTTTATCACTAACAACGAAACCCAGCAGCTTACCAGACCTTACCCCGAAGGTGCACTTGTTCGGGTTTAACCTCAACTTATACAACTTCAACCTGTCAAATAGCTTCTGGAGATGGTCAAGGTGTTCTTCCTCAGTCTGGGACCTTGCAATCATGTCGTCAACATATACCTCAATCTCATGATGAATCATGTCGTGGAATAAATCGACCATGGTGCGCTGATAAGTTGCCCCAACATTTTTCAACCCGAACGACATGAATTTGTAGAAAAAGGTACCCCACTGAGTAATGAAGGTCGTCTTCTCCATGTATTCGAGAGCCATCTTAATCTGATTGTAACTGGAAAAACCATCCATAAAGGAGAAGACCTTATGCTGTGTGGTGTTGTCAACCAGAACATCGATATGAGGCAGAGGGAAATCATCTTTGGGACTCGCCCTATTCAGATCCCTATAGTCCACACACATACGTACCTTACCATCTTTCTTCGGCATCAGAACCACGTTGGCAACCCACTGTGGGTAAGAAGTAACAGCTAGAAACCCGACGTCAAACTGTTTCATAACCTCAGCTTGGATTTTCTCAGACATCTCGGGGCGCATTCGGTGAACCTTCTGTTTTACCGGAGGACAGTCTTCTTTAGTTGGCAAGCCGTGAACCACAATATCGGTATCCAACCCAGGCATATCTTTATAAGACCAGGCAAAGATCTCAACATAGTCACACAACATTTGTATTAACCGTTGCTTGACACTAGACTCCAGATTTACACCGATCTTGACCTCTTTCTTGTCTTCTTCTGTACCCATATTTACTGTTTCCAATGGCTCTTCATGCGGCTGTATGACCCTCTCTTCCTGAAGTAACAGTCTAGCGAGTTCCCCAGGCACCTCACAATCATGCTCACCTTCGTCCTCGTCTTGGTTGATCGGATTTTCGAAGTCATAACTGGCAGTAGCAGAGTCGTTATCAGTGGGATCCAGAGTGGATGTGGACCTGCATTATGATATGTGAGTGTGTGTAAGACAAATAGCTGTTTTGATAAAGTGCAAGATAGAAAAGAAACGTAGGGAGCGTAAAATTTGTAATGCAAGAAAACATCCAATGTTTTATTGATGATATATGAAAATCACAAATGATAAGCCCTCACAAACAAAGCCAAGGTGCCTCGGGCAAGGCACCGGGCCGCCAAGTTTCAAATTGTCTGTTATAAGTCTCAAAACAAAAGTCTATTACCGTGTAATAAAAGAAACGGGCATGAAGTCGTTTGCCGTCCAGTTGTTTAATCCACTGTCGATAGTCGGGTAAATCCAGCTGTCGATATCTGACTCTTCTTCATCATCCTCGATTGCATTCACTCCCTGATCATGTTTGGGCATAGGAGAAGTTATGACATTGGGTTTCTTAGGGGCGTCAAACTCAATCTCTTTAGCCTCAATCAAATCTTGCACCTTATTTTTCAAGGCCCAACAATTGTTTGTATCACGACCTAGGCTATCTGAGTGATTGGCGCAGCGAGCGTTCGGATTATACAACAAAGAGGTGGTACTGGGATTCTTCGGAGCTTCCCTCCGAGTTACCAGGTTAGTCTTCAATAACAGCAGTAAAATTTGAGACAAGGTCATACTGAGCCGAGTATACAGTCTTTGTGGTCTCTCCACTCTTTGCTGATTGTTGCGTTGTGAGGCAATAATGGGTCTTGATATTACTACCGCATTAACTGCTTGGCGGCGTTCAGGTCGGCTTTGGCTCCTCGAGCTGTAAACTGCACTAGCTTCTTTTCTGAAAGGCTTCTTTTCTGTACTTGATGATGCACCTTTCTGTATTTTGCCACTTCTAATACCAACTTCTACCCTCTCCCCAGTCATAATCAATTCAGTGAACCTAGACGATGAACTACCGATCAAATGATTGAAATACGGACCCGACAAAGTCCCAAGAAACATATCCACCAACTCCCTATCAGACATAGGGGGTTGTACTCTTCCAGCCAGATCTCTCCACTTCTGAGCGTAATCCTTAAAACCTTTGCTCGCACCAATAATGTGATACGGTGGGAGAACTGACTTGAGGTTTTGCGTTTGTGTTCTCAAATGTTTTGGTTTAGCAAGAGTCGCCACCGACTTTTTATTTTATCCAAAGGAAAGGTCAAAAAGCAAAGGAAAGACCTTTGAGATGTTTTCTTGAGTTCGGGGGGGGGGGGGTAGATTATGAAAAGGGAAGGTGCTAGCACCCTTTTCATCCATGGTTTTCCATGGGCTCTTAGTTACTTGTTTAGATCACTTGCTTTGCTTTTCCAATTGTTTGAAATGGTGCTTTGTATGGTTTTGAAAGTATTTTGAGAAGAGGCCATCGTTTTGGCAATCTTTGTAATGATTCTTGTTTATAAGAATGTATACAAAGATGTTTGTCTTTTGAAAAATGTTTCAATGTTAGAAAGTTGTTTGGAAATTGTTTTGAAATTGTGTATGTGTTTTTGAAAATAGCAAGGATGGTTTGCAAATTGATCAAGTAACTAGGAGTTGTCTACCCTACTCAAAAGTCTTTCTTGTACATTTTTAACCCTTTGACATTGTTGTTTTACCATTGTATTTGGTAAACAACCCTATCTTTGGATGTTAAACGGGACGGGCGTGGGTCATCGTATGACCATGATAGCAATGGTGCCAAGTATCTTAGCATGTTTTTGAGGGACTAAGATCATCTCTGTATAGGCAACCAAGATAGCGTCATCGAGGGACTATGATCTTTTATTTTTTTGTTTGATTTTGCCAAGATACCTAGCATGCATACCATGGCCATTTTAAGGCAACAAAGTGGATGAAACCATAGGGGTGCTTGTGTGCAATGTGTTGTCATTTTTCATGCATTTTTATCTTGCATTAGGTCATGCTATTTGTTTGATTTTTGGTGTTTGCATACAAAACCCTAATTTACTGTCATGGTATATGAAAGCAATAAAATGCGTAAAGTAAATCTAGACTATTACAACAATATTATGGGAAGGGGGATACAAGTTTTAATAGGGGGTATTTGCACAAAATAAAACCCTAATTTACTATTACAACCCAATTGAATTTATACAACAATAAATAAATAAACAAGTATTTAAATATGGAATAAAATGTAAATATGCAAAAATGTTTTTGTATTTATTTTTATGTATGTAAAATAAGTTTATTTAAGTCTTAAAAAAAAAGAAAAATAAAATGATTATTTTTGAAAAGGTGAAAACCCTAATTTTGTTTTTAAAGAAATTATGCTTTATATTATTTATTTTTTTATTCAAGAAAAATAATAATAATATGTACACAATTGTTAAAAATTAAAATATGTGAGAAAATAATATTTTATATGTATAATATAATAAAATAAAATATTTAAGTATTTTAATATTATTTACAATTTTATTTAAGAAAATAAAGTATATTGTTATTTAATAAACTATTTTTATGCCAAGAAAATAATAAAAATAATAAAATAAAATGTGAAAAATTAAGAAAATATTTTTTGTGATTTTAAATATTTAGAAAAAAATAAATAAAGTCAGAAAATATAAATTGTACAAAAAAATATAAGAAATAAAAGAAAATGATCAAGGGGGTGCAAAAAGTAAAAGGGGGGGTGCCAAAAGAAGCAAGCCCAAGCACCAGGCCCATACTCCACTTCATCCCTGACCTTTGTACACTTCCTGTGGGTGTTTCTTCCTCAACCTGTATCTCTTGCATACGTGCATAAAAACGAAATCTTGCAACATGAAACTTGTAGCATGTTAACTCACGATTCTAATGATATAAAAAAGATGACCTAATTCTCAAAGATCAAGAAGACTTTTATCACCCCTAATTTCTGACCTAAAATTTTCAGCAACTTCAACTATAAAATATTCCTGGCTCAGTTAATATAAATGGAAGCTATGCATATGTACAGTTCAAGCAACTTAAGGACTACATTTTTGCTTCACAAACCTAAGCCTAATGATGCCTAAATAGAGAGATAGAAACTTGACAAATACCTTGTTCAGTTGAGTTTGGGTAGGGCAATGTAGCAACTTTGAGTGAGGCCTGAAGGTCGTGTGAGCTTGCTTGAAGTTCCCTCAAGCTATCCCAATGCTCAACTTGCCTTGAACTTGCCTGAATCTCCCTGTAGAAGTCAACATGCAAATCTTCAAAATGAAAATGGTGATCCTTGAAACAAAGGTTACAGTTACTGGACAGGGGCCTGGATAGTTCAAGTGTGATGTATGGAATGTATTTGAAGTGGTTCCAAGCAAAACGCACGAGGCAAAATGGAAATGGCTTGGTGTTTGCAGAAGATGCCCTGTTTGGGAAGAAAAATGGGATTTCTGTGTTTGAGGGTGTTTGAGAAGTTAGGAAATTGTGTTTTAGGCTTGTTACAATATGCTGAAGTTGTTTCAAATGATGCTTAGACTTGCTCTTATCAGATGCACAAGTTATCTTGACTTTTGCAAGCTTACTTGCTTTTGAAGAAAAGTTGGAAGTGACAATGCCAAAGGTTGTACTTGCTAGCTCGTGGGATGTAGAGGGTTGGTACACTTTTCCTGATGTTCATGGATCTTGTTTGCAACCAAAGATTAGGTTCAATGCTCAAGATAAACAAAATTGCAAAAAGCATGCTTTATCAAAGTAGCATTGTAACCTTTATGCCATTTTTGGAATAATTCCTTGTGCAATACTCCATAGCTCAGAACAAAGCCATTGTCCAATGTATTTGAATTCAATTTTGGAGTGTAAAAAGGATTAGAACCTGTAATGCAAGTACAAGCATGATTCAAACTGATTTGCAACTTGAACCAATGTGAAAAATGCCATGGACAAAAGTGATAATTTGCCATTTTCATTCCTTCGATTCTCCCTAACCATAAATGATCTTGGAGAGTTCTTGGAAATTTTGGAAAGCTTGTAACATGATATACAATCCATATTCGAAATTAATTTTGAGATTCCTCTTGGAACTAGGTGAAAATGTGCCATGAAGTTAGGTAAAAAATCTGCCTAAACTAGGGCAAAATTTCACTAAGTTAAAAAGTTTATGGACCCTTATTCACAAAATCATAACTTGAGATACAAGAATCTTTTGGGAAAACTTTGTGTATAAAAGTTGTAGATTTTGTGGAGGACTACAACTTTCATGTTGGAAGTTTCCTTTGAATCTAATTTCATCATGGTGAAAAAATTGGGAAAAGTTGGGGAAAAAATAAGAAATTTTCATAACTTAGAAAATTTCTAAGTTATGAAAAATTTCAAACTTAAACCCTAATTTTCAAAATTAGGTTTCTTGGTGAAAAAGTTTCATGTTTTGTCATATCTTGATGAAATTGACCCTTGGCACTTGATTTTGACCAAAAAGTCAAAGTTTGACTTTTCAGTGTATAGTTGATTTTTGATCAATTGACTGGAAAATTCATCTGTCAATCCAATGCATTTTAGATCTTTTGAACCTTGTGATTAGGTCTAGATGATGCCATTGGGTCCTTGAAACTATACTTGAACCCAATTTGCCATTGGCTAGGTTAAAAATAAAAAATTGCCCTTCTACAGTCAAAACCCTAATTTTGACCATTTTGCCCTTTTGTTGATCTGATCAAATTTCTTGAGGAGTTGTAGTCCAAACTTGATCAAATGGTTCATATGAGTCTATAATGTTGATGTGGATAAAAAATTATGAGCTTTGACTGTAAATTGGCCATGATTGACTTTTCCCCCAATACAGCTGATTTTTAGGTCAACTGTCTAATTGATTGGGCAAAAATGTGATTCAAGGCTTAAAACTTGGTATGAGCAATATTAGGAGTCCAACATGAAGTATGAAAGTCACATGAGGCATTGGAAGTCCAAAAATCCTTGTGCAAACTTAAACCCTAATTTCAGGTCATTAGTGCAAGGAGATGTCTTGAGCTGTGCAAACCCTAATCTGGTCTTGAGTCCAAGAAGTCTTGTGAGGAGAATCTTGATAAAATGAGAGGGAAAATTTTAGGGTACAACAGCTGCCCCTGTCCAATCTTCTTGAACCTGAAGAGTTAGATTGGCGAGTTTTGCCGTTCGTGACTCGAAGGTAAAAGATGATTGGACACTAGAGTTCCCATAAATTTGCACTCGTCAAAATAGTTAAGGGAATGGGCTTAAAGATGCTATTTGGAGAGGTGACAGAATCTTGTAGGAGATGGGATTAAAGATGCCATCCAAGAATGTTTGTTGAACTGCAAGTTGCAAGTCAAAAGAATGAGTATCAGAATGGTATCCACGTTTGGAACGTATCTGAACTGTATCCGGAGACTGAATCTGTATGAGCAATGGAATAGCGTCCGTGTCTGGAGCATATCCGAGCTGTAACTATATTTGAATCTGAATGAATAACAGAATGACTTCCGTGTCTGGAGCGTATATGTATTGTATCTGAATCTGAAATCTGAATAAGCGACAGAATGGCATCCGTGTCGGGAGCGTCTCTGGGCTGGGGAAAAAGTCAGAGTAAGTGACAGAATGGTAACTGTGTCTAGAGCGTATCTGGACTGTATCTGAAGTTGAGGTTTGAATGAGTAACAGAATGACTTCCGCGTGTGGAGTGTATCTGTACTGTATCTGAATAAAAGATCTGAATGAGTAACAGAATGACTTTCGTGTCTGGAGTGTATCCGTACTGTATCTTGACTTTGAATTCTGAATGAGTAACATAATGACTTCCGTGTCTGGAGTGTATCCGTACTATATCTTAAATCTTTGAATATTTGTTAAAGATAACTGTTAATCTTATCCTGAAAAGGTTAAAATGTTAGCTGAAACACAAAGTTATGTTGCATGAAATGTATGATGCAATATATGTGCTTTATCAATGTTCATGATATATGAGTGTAATGTATGCGCATGTAAGCTGATTTGCTGTATTGCTGAGGAAAATAAATCCTTGATGGCTGGAGATAATAAAACCTTTGACTGCTGCCGGGGAAAATAAATCCTTGACGGATACTGGAGATTCAAAATCTTTGATTGCTGAGGATGAGAGATCCTTGGCAACTGTTGGGGATGGCAAATCCCTGAATACCTCTGTGGGGATGTGAGAATCCTTCATGTCTTGAAGTTGGAGTATTGACAAAATCTGTTGTGAGAGTAATGCCACACTGCTTGAAAAATCTGCTTGGAGAATCCAAAGAACTTTGAAGACTTCTACTGGGGGTTAAATAATGGGAATCCTTACTCAGCTGGGGAATAGGGAAAATTCTGCTGATTTCTGCGAGGAACTAAGAATGAGAATCTTCATTCGGTTGAGGAGTAATGAAAACTTTGGTGACTTCATGCTGGGGAATCAAGAAGACACTGGAAAATTTATCGGGGAATCAAGAATGAGAATCTTCATTCTGCTGAGGAGTGAAAAACTCGGTGGGGAGTAGCTATACTGCTGGGGAGTAACTATCCTGCTGGAGAGTAAGTTCAGGACTCTGGGGAAAAAGCTTATTCCTGTTTGGAAAAAGTTCAGGTGTTTGGGTTGTATGCCACTCTACTGGGAAGTTATCCTAGGTTGGGGATAAAAGTTAACTGTTATCTGGTTGATTCTCAGACTTCAAGATAACTTGCTGAGGAAATTGGGGGAAACTGAATGGTTCCCGCCGGGGATTGATAGTTGGAAATTTTGACTCGACTGGGGAAGAAGGTTTCAGCTCCACTGGGGATCTGAGGTTCAAAGTTTTTGGCTCTGCTGGGGATTGGGAATTTGAAAACCTAACTCTGATGGGAAATAAGGGTTTGAAATTATAACTCTGTTAGGGATATGCATTTCAAGGTTTTAGTTCCACTAGGGATCTAGATGATGTACTGCAGGGGATTTCTCTTGGAATAGTCAAAAGACGTTTTCCTATACTTTCAAACTGTCAGTAATTATTCTTTCCCAATTCTGTCTATTTGTAAACATGTGATTATATTCAAATGCATATGCTCATTAATAAATCATTGGATGTTTTCAAATAAAACGCAAGTGTAAAAAGGAAAAGACAAATAGTTTTTTGCACTTTGAAGTATCTTTATATTAAACTTTGTGTAAGTATTTTGTACAAAGGAGACAGACATCCTAGTAAGAGAACGTTGTTATAAAAATGAGAAAAATTTATACAAAGAAAGATGGCTATGTGTAAAAATTCCATGGGGTTCCCATTCTGCTATAGCCTTCGTAACTCTGAACATCTTGTCCCTTCGTTGCTTCGTCTGAAGATGATTGAGTTGATCAGAAGCCCGAAGCTTGTCTGTGAAGAGATTGTCCTTAAAGTGATCCGACGAGACATAGTTATACGCTTTAATTCCCTAACTTTTGCCTGGACCGCCCTTTCGGGTTTTCGGTCCACCGAGAAACCCCTTTTTGCCCAAGTCGCCCTTTCGGGTTTTCAACTTGCCGGGTGTACAGATTTTTTTTTTGTTTTATCCCTAACTTTTGTTTGAATCGCCCTTTCGGGTTTTCGATTCACCGGGATGCCCTTTTTTGCCTAGGTGTGTCAACCTAGCGGGTCATTTATGCGTAGTATCTTTTGACTATGTCTGCATTCGCAGGGTGCGGTAGGTCGTCGCCATCCATGGTAGTTAAGATCATTGCCCCACAAGAAAAGATGTTTTTGATCATAAATGGTCCTTTGTAGGTAGGGGTCCATTTGCCCCTGGGATCACTTTGTGGCAAGATGATCCGCTTGATTACAAGATCTCCGAATTGATATACCCGACGCCTGACTTTCTTGTTGAAAGCCTTGGTCATCCGTTTTTGATACGTATGACCGTGGCAAACAACAGTAAGTCGCTTTTCGTCGATTAAGTTAAGTTGATCAAGCCGGGTCTGAATCCAATCGTCTTCACTCAAATCAGCATCCTTCATGATTCTCAAGGAGGGAATCTGAACCTCGATAGGCAAAACAACTTCCATGCCGTATACCAAAGAATAGGGTGTTGCCCCAGTTGATGTACGCGCCGCGGTACGGTACCCGTGGAGAGCAAACGGTAGCATCTCATGCCAGTCCTTGTAGGTGACTGTCATCTTTTGTATGATCTTCTTGATATTTTTGTTCGCAGCTTCGACAACACCGTTCATCTTTGGCCGATAGGGAGATGAATTGTGATGTTGAATCTGGAATTGCTCGCACAAGGCGGTAATCATAGTGTTGTTAAGGTTTGTACCGTTGTCAGTGATGATCCTTTCGGGGATGCCGTACCGGAAAATGAGGTTCTGCTTGATGAAGCGGGCAACAACATTCTTTGTAACGGAGGCGAAGGAAGCTGCTTCAACCCACTTGGTAAAGTAATCAATGACCACCAGGATGAAGCGGTGTCCATTGGATGCTATAGGCTTGATCTCCCCAATCATGTCGATTCCCCACATAGCGAATGTCCAAGGAGCTGTTAAGACATTGAGAGGAACTGGAGGTATATGTACCTTATCCACATAGATTTGACACTTGTGACAAGTCCTGGAATGTTGATAGCAATCAGCTTCCATGGTAGACCAGTAATAGCCTGCCCGTAGAATCTTCTTAATCATCGTATGCCCGCTAGAGTGAGTGCCAAAGGTACCATTGTGCAGTTCAGCCATGATCTGTTCAGCTTCAATCTTGTCCACACGAAGGAGCAGAATGCAATCATGATTACGCTTGTACATGATACCATTGCTCAGGAAGAACTTGGATGAGAATCTCCTCAAGAACTTTTTGTCATTGACTGAAGCTCCTTCAGGATATTCCTGAGCCTTGAGATACCTTTTGACTTCATGAAACCAAGGTCGGTCCACTACTTCTTCGGTATTAATCTCGTGACAATGTGCAGGTTCGTCCATCCGCTCAATGGTGATTTGGGGAGCCTCATTATCCCAGTTAAGTTTAAACATGGATGACATTGTAGCTAGAGCATCTGCTAGCTGATTTTCTTCTCACGGGAAGTGCTCGAAGGTGATCTGCTCGAAATGAGGTAGCAATGTCAAGACATGTTCTTTGTAAGGGATAAGGTTGGGATATTTAGTGTACCACTCTCCTTTGATCTGACTGATGACCAAAGCTGAGTCCCCAAACACAACCAAAGATTTGATTCCCAGGTCTATTGCAGCCTTGAGACCAAAGATACAAGCTTCATACTCGGCCATGTTGTTGGTGCAGTTAAAGCAAAGTCTGGTGGTGAAAGGTGTATGGCAACCTTCTGGAGAGATGAGTACCGCGCCGATACCGTTGCCAAGTGCATTGGAGGCACCATCAAAGTACAGGGCCCATCGGGATCCTTGTTCAGGTTCGTCATATGGTCTGAAATCTTCAACGTTGTCCAATGTTATAATGTCTTCATCGGGGAAGTCGAACTTCATGGATTGGTAATCTTCGACAGCTTGATGATCCAGATCGTCCGCTAGCACACTTCCTTTTATCGCTTTTTAGGTCGTGTACTGTATATCGTATTCTGTCAGGATCATCTGCCATATGGCTATCCTTCCAGACAAAGCAGGCTTCTCAAAGATATACTTGATTGGATCCATCTTAGATATCAGCAGAGTGGTATGAGTCAACATATACTGCCTTAGCCGAAGAGCATCCCATACCAAAGCGCAACAAGTTTTCTCAAGCAGTGAGTATCGGGTCTCACAGTCGGTAAATTTTTATCTAAGGTAATAAATGGCATGCTCTTTTCGGCCAGACTCGTCATGTTGGCCCAATACGCACCCCATTGAATTTTCTAGGACGGTCAGATACATGATTAGCGGTATTCCTTCGACGGGAGGCATCAAGATAGGAGGTTCTAGCAAATACTTCTTAATTTTATCGAAAGCAATTTGACAGTCATCATTCCATTTAACCACCTGATCTTTCTTCAACAGCTTGAAGATTGGTTCACAGGTAGATGTTAGGTGAGAGATGAATCTTGCAATGTATTTTAGGCGTCCCAAGAAACCTTTGACCTCCTTCTCAGTGCGAGGAGCAGGCATTTCTTGTATAGCTTTGACTTTAGTAGGATCAACCTCGATGCCCTTGTTGTTGACAATGAAACCGAAGAGTTTACCGGAACTGACTCCGAAGGTGCACTTGTTAGGGTTTAATCTGAGCTTGTACTCCTTCAACCTGACAAACAGCTTTTGCAAATGGTCGAGGTGTTCTCCTTCCGTTTGTGATCAGGCTATCATGTCATCTACGTGGAGCTCTATCTCATGATGTATCATATCATGAAACAAAGCTACCATGGCGCGCAGATAGGTTGCCCCGACATTCTTCAGTCCGAATGGCATCACTTTGTAGCAGAACGTACCCCACTGTGTAACAAAAGTAGTTTTCTCCATGTCTTCAGGTGCCATTTTGATCTGGTTGTAACCTGAAAATCCGTCCATGAAAGAAAATACCTTGTGCTGAGATGTATTGTCAACCAAGATGTCAATGTGCGGTAGTGGAAAGTCATCTTTAGGGCTAGCCCTGTTTAAGTCTCTGTAATCCACGCACATTCTCACTTTGCCGTCCTTCTTAGGCACGGGCACAATGTTAGCAACCCATTGTGGATAGGAAGTAACAACAAGAAATCCAGCATTGAACTGCTTCATAACTTCTGCTTTGATCTTTTCTGACATGTCAGGCCTCATGCGGCAGACTTTCTGTTTGATTGGTGGACAGTCTTCTCTTGTAGGTAGACGGTGAACCACAATATCTGTATCGAGTACTGGCATGTCTTCGTATGACCAGGCGAAGATCTCAACATATTCATGTAACAGCTGAATTAAGCGCTCTTTGACATTTGGCTATAGGTTGGCACCCACTCTGACTTCTTTTCTGTCTTCCTCAGTACCCAAGTTGATTGTCTCTAACAGCTCCTCATGAGATAGAATAACCCTTTCTTCCTGTTGTAGCAGTCTAGCCAATTCTCCCGGCACCTCACAATCTTCCTCACCTTCGTATTCGGCATGGTAGACCAGATCTTCAAAGTCACTGAAGGCCATAGCAGAATTGTTACCCATGGAATCCGGAATGGAAGGGTACCTACATTTGTGAGTGTGGGTATGTGTAAGGGATAGCCACCTTTAAACAAATAAAATGTAAAAGGAAAGACAACGAACACAAAAGTTTATATGTGAAAACGTCCATGATTCATTAAAATGGCATATGAAGATGAAAAATCAAATCCTTACAAATGGACCTATGTGCCTCGGGTAAGGCACAAGGTTAAAAGTGTACGAATTGTTTGAGAATTATTACAAACCAACAGAAATGTTTGAAAGATAAATTACTGCGGTATGAAAGTAATCAGAACAAAGTCTTTTGCTTCCCAGTTGCACAGTCCTCCGTCAACAGTAGGGAAAATCCAGTCTTTCAGACTGCTCTCCTCTTCACTATCCTCCAAAGCATTGACTCCATGATGGGTGATCTTCACTGGTGGCCCTCCAGCATGGGAGCGGCGTACAACCTTTTGAGCAGAAGAAGTGAAACCCAATCCAAATTTATCTGATTTGTAAGGAAAGTCTGGAAGCTGCCCCCAGATTATGCTTCCTCCTTCTTTAATAACAGCCTTTGCATCTTTGAGAGACGACATCCGAGGCGGAGGTCTGGTAATCATTGGTACAAAAGGCACTGTCTTAGTTTCTGCAATCTCCTGAACTACCTCCTCAAAATGCTGGAAAGGGGTTTTGATGAATTCACCATCCAATTCTACATAGCGGAAAGAATTTAGATGGCTTATCATGTATTCCTCTTCGCCATGAACAATTATGATTTTCCCCTGGACATGGTACTTGAGCATTTGATGCAGAGTAGAAGTGACGGCTCCAGCATTATGAATCCAGGGTCTTCCCAACAAGCAAGAATAGGAAGGACGGATGTCCATCACATAGAATGTGGAGTTGAAGGTTTCATTTCCCACTTTAATCGGGATGTCCACCTCCCCGTGGACCATCCTTTTAGAACCATCGAAGGCTCTGACAATTATATTTCTAGGTTTTAGGGTTAAGCCTTCACAATCCAGTCTATCCAAGGCTTTCTTCGGCAAGACATTTAAAGACGACCCAATATCAACCAAAACATGAGCTAGGGTGGTTCCCCTACACTCCACCGAGACATGTAGCGCGTCATTATGTTTTCTCCCTTTAGATGTTAAATCAGCATCAGAGAATCCTAGACCATTGTCAGCTATTAAGCTAGCTACACATTCCTGGAACTGATCCACGGAGGTTTCCTGTGGCACGTGGGCCGTCTTTAAAAATCTAATCAAAGCTTTAGCATGAGCTTCTGAACAAAGCAGCAGGGCCAACATAGAGATCTTTGAGGGGGTTTGCCCCAGTTGCTCCACAACATCACAAACGCTTTTCTTGATTATTTTCAAAATCTCTTCCATTTATTTTTGAGAGGTTTCAGGGATGACCAATGGTTGAGCCCTCGTCCTGACAGGCTCTTCTTGGATCCTTTTCCCTCTATCATCAACAGCAGCAGAGGGGACAACCATAGGAGTTACGACTTCTTCAATAATTGGAGTTCTCGCAGATATGTTCACCGGTGCAGGGGTTACCTTAGGAGCAGCTGAGGGTCCAAAGATTGCCTTTGGAGGGGAAATCTATGGAGAGAAAATTCTTCCACTGCGGGTGATTTTGCTCGTTCCAGCAATATTTCCAATGTCGAAAGTCTCTTCATCAAAACTCTCTTCAGTTGATTCAATTTGTTTAATACCGTGGTAGTAGATCTCTCCACCATAGTTCCACGGTATTGATTTGTCGGACTTGTACGGGACGGGCCCATGCATGGTTATCTTCAAAGGTGCAATCTTCGGAGCGGATGTAATCTTAACAGGTCTTTTGGAGACCTTGGAAAGATTGGTGGATATGGTTATTGTTGTACCCCAAAATTTGCCCTCCCATATTCTTCAAGAAATTGCCAAGTCAAGTCACAAAATTCCCCAAGGGTTACATAGTCAAAGAGCCTCCTATACAGTCAAAACTAGGATTTGTGTTCTGACCAAGAAATGAAGTTTTCAAAGGCCCAATTAAGTCTCATGTGCCTACAAATATGGTCAAGCATCCTCATATCAAGTTTCAAGGCAATCAGCTCAAAATTGCACAGTCAAAACCCTAAATTGCACTACAGTCAACTGTAGGGGCAAAATGGTCATTTGATAGTCAAAAGTTCAAATTTTTGGTCAACATATCATTTTGAAGCCACAAACATCATTTGATCAATGCTTGATCATGATTCTCAAAATTTGGCTCAGAAATCATCAAAGATGCAAAAGTTACTATATTTGGACAGCTGAAAAAGTCAACTGAAATTGACCAGGGCATAACTTTCACATGGATTATCAGAAAAATTCCATCCAAAGCTCATTTTGAAGAGAAAGACATTTCCTACAACTCATCTTCATACTTCAAGTCCAAGAAATTCTCTCACAAAAAGTTATCAATTTCAACATTATAGGTCATTTTCAAAAGTCAACAAAAAGGGACTTTAAGTCAAAGGCCATAACTTGAGATTGGTAAATCAAAATGACATGGGACCAAAGGCATTGGTTAGAGGACTCAAAGACCTTTCCAAAATGTCCAAGAACATGAGAAAAGCTTAAAAATTGAGCAAGTTATGCCTTGTGGAAGTTGGGAAATTTTTGGATATTTTGAAAAGTCAACTTTGATCCAAATGACCTAAAATTGCTAATGGGCCCATTTTTCTTCCATGATTCATCATTCTAAACATGTGCACGACCACTTGGCCCAAAGGGAAGTATTTTCTCATTTTTTATTTATTTGTTTGAATTTTTATTTATATTAATTCAATTAAATCAATTAAATATGTGGAAAATATCTAAATGAACAAAACCAATCTTTTTATACATGTTTTAAGGTCAAGATTTCGTGCACATGCTGATTAGGAAAGAATTGGAGTGATTGGCATAATTTGAACAAAATGCACATGAAAAAAGATATGGAAGATCCTTAGAAAATCAAATATGCAAAACCATTATGGCATTGGATTTTATTGAGTTTTGTTGACCTAAAAGCTTCACTACATAATCAGAAACATAACCCTAATCACAAGACACCCTAAGCTGCGCAGAGAATGCCATTACAAACTTGAAAAATTCCTTGAAAACTCACAAACTGAAATCAGTGCTACAGGTCAATTCAAGGCATAAGAATTGTTCCATTAGCTTCCTCAAGGTTCTCTGAACGTGTGCCAATCAAGAACAATCATCCAAACCTCAAAAATCGCTGTACAGAACCCAGAATTTTCTCACAAAATTGCATATTCGCATATTGATTTTAAGGCATTTCCATGACATTTAGTTTGTATATTCTTATTCAATGATGCTTTCTGATGCTTACCATGTGATTTAATTACGTTTTTACGCGTTATATACAAATATGCCATACTTGATTTTTAGGGTTTTCAGGATTCAGAATTAGGGCTTCTCAAACAAAGCAAAATTGAGGCTTAAGACCTAGACCATGAGGACGAACACGCTTGGACGAAGAGATTCATGTATTCGCGCTCAATTTATGGAGCCCTGAGACCTAATCGCTATTTCTTGGAAACCGGCCTAAGGCAACGCGTCTAAAACCGTTGCAATATGTTCTTGTTCTCAGAAACAAAAAACAGAATGAAGAAGATGATGTGGTGGCGTGGTTTGGTTGGTCCGTTTGAAAAGTTCGCGCGTTCCAAACATTAACCGTTGTTTTCTCTTTTATTAATTGTCGTTTATATATATATCAAATGCGTTGAAGTGGTGTAGTGGCACAGGTGTGGGTTGGTAATGCTAGTGACCTGGGTTCGAGTCCCAGGTCTGTATAATTCTCAATATTATTTTTCTATAATGATTCCCATGCAGCGCCAGTGATAATACACACCATACATCCTCAAAGATCCACAGCCACGCGTCCCTCAGAAGCAGATCAAGGGCTCCAGATTGATGAGCACACTAAGCCCTAGTCAAACGCATCACACGCTACGCCAAAAGTCAAACGGATCCAAGCTTAATTGGGCCAGAATGCTAAGGCCAAACACCTCACAATTGGGACTGAACCCCTCCCTGGTTTGCACATATTTTATTTTATTTTATTGTTTTATTATTTGTTTTGCTTTGATTTAATTAATTGTTTTTTTACAAAAAATACAGAAAATACCTAAAAACTCAGAAAAAAAAAACATAAACATTTTATTTTCAATATTTTCTTGTAAATAAATAATTGCATGTAAATAAATTTAGTATTAAATAGGTTTTAATTTTAATAACTAAAAATCCAAAAACATAGAATTTAGGTTTAATGAATTTTATTCCTTTTTTAATTTTCCTTTTTTTCATAATAATAATATTACTTATTTTATTTTCATAATTAAATTGTATATAAATTAACTTAGGTTTAATTTAGGTTATATTTTAATATTTTCATAACAAACTCAAAAAACCATTAGAATTAGGGTTAGTTAATCTTAATTAATTCTTTTTTCTGTTAAATCTTAAAAAACATAAAAATACATAAAATGTTTTCTTTTAATTTTAATTTTAATTCCTTGTTAATTTTAATTTTGCAAAAGGGTCCAACGCCCATATTTTTAATTATTTAATTCGCGTATTTATTTTCTTTCGCTTAATTAATTATGTACCTCTCCCAAAGCGTTGTAACTTATACTTTTCGCACTTTTATTTGCTTTATTTACTTTCCGTCAAATCGGGTTTGGTTTAATTTTGGCGATGTGGACCCGCGCCATTTGTAATAGCTTAGAATTTATTTTTCCTCGCAAATATCTTAACTGTTAAACAAAGCATGCAAGAATGAATGGACATAATAAAATCAAGCGTAGATCACTTTAACATGACAAGATAAATGCAAATGAACATGACACACAAATCACACACCACCCCTAGGGTACGCCTCACTGTTGCCTTGCCTCGAAAGGTGATCGTCGAGTAGAGGATGTCTTAGTAAGTCCTCATGATCCGGGAACCTGGCATGAGGGTAGCTTCTAAGGTGTCTTCCCATTGCTCTGGTGATCACCATGTCCCGAACCTCGAATTGACCCGAACACCTCCAACGGTGGTGCTACCTACCTCTCAATGGTGGGATGGCACTACTTTAAAGGACATTTACACAGACGAATTCCTTAGGGTAGGTAGGTGCTCGTAGATACTTGCTCTAAACTTCAAAAACAAACAAAAATCTTTTCACACCAACACTTTTCAAAAGCTTTCAAAGCAAATTTTTCAAACACTCTGACGTACGAGTCGAACTGAAATTTTTCAAAGAAACTTTTTTAAAACCCACATTGAAAAGCAAACAAACCATTTTTGAAAACACAAATGAGCAAGTATCTAAGAGCCCATGGATAACCATGGATAGAAAGGGTGCTAACACCTTCCCTTTCTATAATCTACCTCCCGAACCGAGAGCAATCTCTTTAAGGAATTTTTCTGTGCTTTTGTCCTTTCCATTTGGAGAAAATAAAAGACGGTGGCGACTCTTGCTTCCGCGACATTTCGCGAACCAGCGTTAAACAGTCAGTTCCAGATCCACCGATCACAGTTATTATTGAGACATCATTGACATGATTCAGTGTAATATGAGTCTTTTAAAAAAGGATTTCTTGGTTATCCATTAGGCGTTGGATGCCTAACTTCAACAATGGACAGTCGATTGGTAAGGACGAACAAAGGCAACAATCTTCTTCATAACCTGGGAAAATCCCAGCCTTCAGCAAATTCAACTTGATTATCGGTAGCGGAGTTATCAAATCATCAACAATAGCAACAAACAGATCCTCTTCAATATCATATGCATTGTGGCCATGCTTTGGAATTGGAGCAGAGATTACATTCAGCTTTTCAGGGGCGTCGAATTCAACTTCTTTAGCGTCTATCAAATCCTGAATCTTATTATTCAGGGCCCAATAATTATTGGTGTCGTGCCCTATACTCCCTGAATGATAAGCACACTGTAAGTTTAAGAATGCGCCTAAGAGGGGCGGTGAATTAGGTGGTGGTCGATTTTTGACTTATTTTATACTTTCTGGTTTTGATTTAGTGCTTTGAAAACTGTAAAGTGCAGAAATTAAAGAGACACGGAGATTTATCCTGGTTCCTTCCACACCCCGGAAGTACGTCCAGTCCCCTCGCAAACACGCAAGAGATTTCACTATTTTGTTAGAACTTTTACAAGACTCTTCCTAGTCTTATCAACTAAAGAACCTAACAAATACCAAGAACACCCTCTTGGATTTCCAATAAGTCTCTTGAGAACAATCCTCTCAAAAGATACCTCTTGTTTCCAACAATGGAGAACAAGGTACACAAGTATTCTAATACTTAATTCCAACAATCCTGGAAATAAGTTACACTTTGTATAATTTTATGAAGTATGATTTCTTGAAAGATGTTGATCACATAGAGTGACTTCAATGAAGTTTCTTCTTTCTTCTCTTGTAAGCAATTCAAACTGTAACACAATGGTTAGATAATGCTCAAAGATTTCTGTTCTTTATATGTGTGAAAGTGCAGAAAAATCTTTGTTCTTAAAAGTTAAGAAATATGAAGTTTGAATATTTTACAAAGTTCAAATTTATTGTATAAGAGAAGAGTTGTTTTTTAATTTGAAAAATTTAGTATTTAAAGTAATCAATATACCTTTCCAAATGGACACTATTCAGTTTGAAAAACTTGAGAGGATGCAATTTATGACCATGCATCTATTGGAGAAAAGGTGTGAAGGATATCTTGAAACCAGTTCAAATTTTTCAAAAGTTACAATGTGTAAATCGATTAACATAAGATGTAAATCGATTGCACGGGTTTGTAACGTTCATGTTTTCAAAAAAATTGAAGTGTAAATCGATTAGCATGATGTGTAAATCGATTTACAAGAGTTAAAAATTCACATTGTTCTGTGATCAATCGATTTACACTTCATGTAAATCGATTGCTGCCAGAGACAATCAGTTTTTGAAAAAGCATGTGTAAATCGATTTACACAAGATGTTAATCGATTTACAGCAGAAAAAAAACTTAGAATTTGTTTTAAGATTTAAGTGAATTGTTGTGGCAAGTGTGTATATCATTTTTGAGCATTTATAATCAATGTAGTTCAAATGAGAATTGATATAATTTATTGCTTGCCATGATCCTTGAAGCTTTGAGTGAATGATGCTTTAAGCTATTTCCACTTCTTTTCCTTCTTGCCATAGTGCTTGTTTGTCTTTCATCAAACTAGCTTGTTTGTCTTTCATCAAAACTAAAGTTGAGTTGAGGCTTGAGATTACATTCTCCCCCTTTTTGATGATGACAAACCATCTTTCTTTATGAGTTGTTCAGAATTGGAGCAAAATGAGTTTTCTCCCCCTATGGAGAAAAAGTTTTGAAAACTTGCCCTGTAAAGAAAATTGAAACAACCATAAAGTGCTATCACATCCTTCTCCCCCTTTGACATTATCAAAAAGAAGGGAAAGATGCAACAAGAAATGATAACAGGATGAAACATATATGAGCATGAACGAAAACAAAAACTTCTAAAATTATCAAACAAAGTTCAAGTACATAATACAAAAACTAACACTTGAAATACTACAAGACAAAAACATAATGATACTTATAACAAGAATTTAATAATATTGATCAAGAACACATTAGAAGGGTCATTGATATGGAAATTGTTGTTGTAGAGGAGGTTCAGTGTATTGAGGAGGCGGAGGTGCTGGATTATTTGGATCGTATGGAGGGATATGAAGATGTGAATAGAGGTATGAAAATTGTTGGTTCACATCATTCTGAAAAGCATTGATACGAGAGGAGGTAGAGTCATTTATCTTAGTCCATCGAGCATTGATGTTAGAATTGAAAGAAGCAAACTGTTGCGTCATGTAATCCATAACATCTTGATTGGTTGGACCAGAAGAGGCAGCAGGAGGAGGAACTTCATTTTCTTCTTCATCTACATTATTTCCATCATCACCTACAACATCCTCTCCAATGTATGTGATGGTTTTTGCTTCAGCATTGAAATGAACATCCATCCTAGAATCAACATTTTTGATGGAGATCATATTGGTGATTGGATCCATTTCAATCCGCTCAAACCCAGTAAAATCTATATCAAATGCTTCCAAGATCCTTGTAATGAAGTATGCATATGGTAGAAAAGTGGCCCTTGTGGCAACTTTTAGCATATGCACCACAATCAATTTCGCCCAGTTTACCGAAATTCCATTTTTCCTCGCATAGATAATTTGCAGTTCTAGGTCGGTCATAGTACAATGATTTCCTGCTCTAGGAAATAGAATATACACCAGAAAATAATGAAACAATCTATCATCAATATGAAAATTACCAGCACTCCAAGTGTCCCGAGCCGGAATAACACCGCCAAGACTACGAATCGCTTTGCACGGTATTCAGATTCTGATAACCGGCCAATGCTGTAGAAGAAATCTCGCTTCTGATAATTTTCCCAAGCAGCATCCTCTGGATCATAGAGGGTACTTCCATAATATGGAATGTTCAAAATTCTGCCAATAGTTTTGGAATGCAGAGGAATTCTTGTTCCGAGCACATAGGTATAACATTTGTTGTTATCATAGTGCATATTGCTGTAGAATACTCTAACTAGATCCGGGTAATAGTAACCATCTGATGATATTAATGGTTCTAAACCATAAGCAATTAAATCCCTTTGAAACGAGAAGCATTCATCTGGAAAGGTAGATAACATACCGAATTTTGGAGCTGAGATAATTTTCTTTTGAAAATGCTTGATAAATCTTTCACGCTGTGAATCCGAGAGGTACTCGAGCAAAGAGTTTTCAGATGTTGAAGCAGTTTGCTTCTTTCCTTTGTCTGAGGCAGATGCTTTTCTTTTGGGAGCCATGGATATGGTTAGGGTTTTTGAGTAAGGGAGATAGAGAATTTTTGTTTTGCTATGAGAAAGAGAGAGTGTTGGTGTTATGAGATAGTGAGGGAGTTTTTGTGAGATTAAATAGTAGAGAGAGTAAGTGAGGTCTTTATGAGGTTTTAATTAGGTGGTTTGGTCAAGGTTTCATGATTGGTCAATAATAAGGTGGGAGGTTGAGAGGCAATGTAAGTTTGACCAATATATTAAAAGCTCATAAAAGTATCACATGCTGAAAAATTAATTTGCATAGAAAGAATACACAAAAAATGCTTCAGATTCTGTGGTAAATCGATTTGACCCTTGGTTAAATCAATTTACACAGAAAATTTTTATGAAAAATAATTTTCGTTCAGTGGTAAATCGATTTACATACTGTGTAAATCAATTTACACAAAAGGATTTTATAAAAAATGTTTTGCTTCAGTGGTAAATCGATTTACACACCAAGTAAATCGATTTACTTAAAGGAAATTTTTTTAAAAACAATAATTTTAACATTTGAAACATTGTCTAAACACACGTATATGCACATTTAAGTATAGTTAAGGATAGAGTGCACCTTATATATCTTGTTCATCTAGGATTCCGAGTTCACGACGAATTTTGAAAAATGCATCCTTTGCAAGTGGTTTTGTGAAAATGTCCGCGAGTTGATTTTGAGTATCCACAAAAGTAATTTCGACATCTCCTTTGAGTACATGATCTCGGATGAAATGATGTATGATGTCAATGTGTTTTGTCCGGGAATGCATAACTGGATTTTTCGTAATATTGACCGCGCTTGTGTTATCACATCGAAGTGGAATGCATCCAAGGTTTACTCCATAGTCAAGTAACTGTTTTTTTAGCCAAAGAATTTGAGCGTATCCACTTCCAGCCGCAATGTATTCTGCTTCGGAAGTGCTGAGAGCGACGCTTGCTTGCTTTTTGCATGACCATGAAACCAAGGCATTTCCGAGAATGTGACATGTTCCACTTGTACTTTTGCGATCAGTCTTACAACCTGCATAGCCAGCATCAGAATAACCAACTAGATTGCACATACTACCTTTTGGATACCATAATCCGACGTTGGTTGTTCCTTTAAGATATTTTATTATGCGCTTGACTGCTGCAAGGTGAGACTCTTTAGGATTGGCTTGATATCTTGCACATAGGCAAATGCTGAACATGATGTCAGGTCTACTTGCTGTTAAATAGAGGAGTGAGCCAATCATTCCATGATACTTAGTTATGTCAATAGAGTTCCCTAATTCATCTGGATCAAGATAGGTGCCGAATCCCATAGGAATTGCACTTTCTTTGCTGCTTTCCATCTCAAACTTCTTTATAAGGTCTTTGCAATATTTTGATTGGTTTATGAAGATACCGTGTTTGAGTTTCTTAATTTGAAGACCGAGAAAGAAATTCAATCTCCCCATCATAGACATCTCAAACTCTCCTTGCATCATAGATGAAAATTCCTTGCACATATTTTGGTTAGTTGAACCGAAAACAATATCATCTACATAGATTTGTACAAGTAAGGTATGATGATTAACATTTTTTATGAAGAGAGTGGTATCAACTTTACCCTTTACAAACCCTTTTTCACATAGGAATGAGCTTAGTCTATCATACCATGGCCTTGGTGCTTGCTTCAGCCCATAGAGAGCTTTCTTCAGTTTGAAGACATGATTAGGATGTTTGAAGTCTTCAAATCCGGGAGGTTGCTTTACATAGACTTCTTCATTTATGAATCCGTTGAGAAATGAACTTTTTACATCCATTTGAAAAAGTTCAAAGTCCAATGAGCATGCATATGCAAGTAATAATCTTATTGCTTCCAAACGTGCTACTGGAGCAAAAGTTTCTTCAAAATCAATTCCTCCCTCTTGGTTGTATCCTTGAGCAACTAGTCTTGCCTTGTTTCGAGTGATTATTCCATTTTCATCCATCTTGTTTTTGAAAACCCATTTGGTTCCAATGATACGTTTATTTCCTGGATTAGGAACAAGTTCCCAAACTTCGTTCCATTCGAATTGGTTTAGCTCCTCTTGTATGGAAAGGATCCATTGATCATCTTCTAGTGCTTGAGCCACTTTAGTAGGTTCAACTTGAGATACAAACGCCATATTCAAGCATGCATCCTTAAGATTTAGTCGAGTAGATACCCCTTTGCTAATATCTCCAATTATGTTGTCAATTGGATGATCACGATGAGTTCTCCATTCTTGAGGAAGACCATCATCATTTTCATTTTGATGTGAAAGTTCATGTGTTTGTTCCGGATTGACAATTTTGCCATCTCCGCAAGAATTCTCATGAGATAAATATATAGAATCATCATCATCATCACAAATAACAACTTCCTCCTTGGAGGTGTTAGATTCATCAAAAGAAACATGCATTGATTCTTCTATAGTTAAAGTTATTTTATTGTAAATTCTAAAAGCTTTGCTAGAAAGGGAATAACCAAGAAAAATACCTTCATCCGATTTTTCATCGAACTTACCGAGATTGTCTTTGTCGTTGTTAAGGACAAAACATTTGCACCCGAAAATGTGAAAGTGAGAGATATTTGGTTTTCTTCCCTTGTAAATCTCATATGGAGTTTTCTTTAGTATAGGTCTTATGATCACGCGATTGCTTACATAACATGCCGTGCTTACCGCATCCGCCCAAAAATATTTAGGCAAACTTGAGTCACTTAGCATGGTTCTTGCAAGCTCCACCAAAGACCTATTTTTCCTTTCAACTACTCCATTTTGTTGTGGAGTTCTCGGTGCTGAAAAATTGTGGAAGATCCCATTTTCTTCACAAAATTCTTCAAATAGACTGTTTTGGAACTCTCTACCATGATCACTTCGGATTGATGTTATCTTTAATGACTTCTCATTTTGAACTTGTTTTGCATATCTCTCGAATGCCTTGAATGCTTCATTTTTGTGCACTAAAAACAAAGTCCAAGTAAAACGGGAAAAATCATCTACAATAACTAAAGCATAAATGTTACCTCTGAAGCTTCTTGTTCTAGATGGACCAAAAAGATCCATGTGCAACAATTGAAGTGGTCTTGTTGTTGAAACCACATTCTTTGGTTTGAAATTTGATTTGGTCTGTTTGCCCTTTTGGCATGCACTACATAATTTGTCTTTGATGAACTTCATCTTTGGTAGACCAATAACTAAGTCATGCTTAACCAATTTGTTCAAGTGCTCCATGTGTATGTGAGCAATCCTCTTGTGCCATAACCAAGCGTCATTGTTGTTTACCATAAGACATTGTACCTTCATAGACAAATCATCTAAAGTAATCATAAAAATATTGTTTGATCTTATACCTTTGAGTTTTACCTCATTGGTTGCCTCATCCATAATAAGGCATTCTTCTTTGTTGAATTTGATCTTGAACCCTCTATCGCAAAGTTGACTTATGCTAAGAAGGTCGTGCTTTAATCCTTCAACATAGAGAACATCCTTAATTTGAATGGATGGAGGTGTGCCAACTATTCCAACGCCAAGAATCTTTCCTTTGGTGTTGTCTCCATAGGTGACATACCCTTTGGCTTTATGTACTAGATATGAAAATTGGTGTACATCTCCCGTCATATGCTTTGAACATCCACTGTCAAGATACCAAAGATTTGATGTGGATTTCAAGCATACCTACAAAAACAAATTATTTCTTGTTAGGTACCCAAGTTGCCTTGGGTCCTTTATAGTTAGTTCCCTTTTTCACCCATGCATAATGTCCACTAGCCATACTGAAATTTCTAATATAGCATGCATTGGGTGTGTGTCTAATAATACCACAGTAAAAAAAGTTTGGAACAAATTTTCTCTTGTATCTAGGAATTTGTTTTCTTTTAGATACATTAGCTTTTTTCTTTTGATGATTATGAACAACTTGCTTCTTTTCTACTTTCTTGGGATTGGAACTATTACTAGCCTTTACAAAAACAGTGGGATTGTTACTTGGTTTCTTAGAGTTCACATAACCAAGACCTCTTTTATCATTTGGATAACGTTGTTGGCTTAGTAATCCTTCCAATCCTATTTGTCCTTTTTCATATAGTTCAATGACTCTTTTCAATTGAACAATTTGAAAGACATTTGATTCACACTTGGAGCATGCAAAGTTTTCCTTTTCTTTTATAAAATTCTGTTTTTGAAGATCAAAATCTTTAGTCATGGTGTCAATTTTTTCAAGACAAATTAGAAGTTCTTTTTCTTGGTTTGACACCTTTTTGTATAAACTTTTGCATTCTTTCAAGAGTTCATCAATTGCACCTTGAACATCATCATCAAAAAGAGTAAATTCATTACTAACCTCTTCTTCATCGTCGGAGTGATGCGATGCCATTAAGGCTAAATTTTCGCATTCGTCGCTTTCCAATTCCGATGAACTACTCATATCATTATCTTCCCATGCTATGTAGGCTTTCTTTTGTTTTGAGTCCTTTCCTTTGAATTCGTTTTTCTTCGGAAGATTTGGACAGTTTGGCTTGATATGACCTTGCTTTCCACATTCATAACATGAGACATCTTGTGTTGATGTGGAGGCTTCTCTTTTCTTGAAGTGCTTTCTCTTATGTGCATAAGATCCGCCTTTGTCATTTCTGCCAAAAAACTTCCCAAGTCTTTTAACAAGAAGCATGAAATTTTCATCTTCTTCCGGATTGTCTTCTTTTACAACTTCCTTTGAATCGATTTTTAAAGCAATGTTTTTGGACTTCTTTTCTATATTCTCATGTTTTTCAAGTCTATCGAGTTCCGTTTCTTATTCTTGCAGTTTGCCAAATAATGTAGCGAAAGTCATTGCAGAGAGACTCTTCTTTTCCGAGATTGACGTAACCTTTGGTTGCCATTCCCTAGTCAATGATCTAAGGACTTTCAAGTTGAGTTCATCATTTGTCAAGGTTTTACCAAGAGCACTTAAGTGATTTGTCAAGTGCCCAAATCTCTTTTGTAAGTCAAGAATGGATTCTCCGGGCTGCATTCGGAATAGTTCATATTCTTGACTTAGGGTATTTAGCCTTGATCTTTTTACTTCAGCCGTTCCTTCATGAGTTTGTACCAAGGTATCCCATATTTCCTTTGTTGTTCTGCATGTCGAGACATGGAAAAATTCGTCCATACTAAGTGCACCTTGAAGACGGTTTATTTCCTTTTTGTCATAGAGAACTTTCTTTTTATCATCGTCGTCCCATGCAGTTTTAGGCTTTGAAGAGCCAACGCCATTGATTACCGTTACCGGAATAAATGGACCATTTTCAACAGCATCCCATACTTCTTCTCTTTGCGCTTCTAGATGCGCCTTCATGCGTATTTTCCAGAAGTCAAAATATTCACCACAAAATAGAGGAGGCTTGTTGTTACTACCACCATCTCTGAAAACGAGTTGATGATTTGCGGAAGCCATTCTGGATCTCTAGGAGCAGGTTACCTATAACCTGCTCTGATACCAATTGTAAGTTTAAGAATGCGCCTAAGAGGGGGGGGGGGTGAATTAGGTGGTGGTCGATTTTTGACTTATTTTATACTTTCTGGTTTTGATTTAGTGCTTTGAAAACTGTAAAGTGCAGAAAGTAAAGAGACACAGAGATTTATCCTGGTTCCTTCCACACCCCGGAAGTACGTCCAGTCCCCTCGCAAACACGCAAGAGATTTCACTATTTTGTTAGAACTTTTACAAGACTCTTCCTAGTCTTATCAACTAAAGAACCTAACAAATACCAAGAACATCCTCTTGGATTTCCAATAAGTCTCTTGAGAATAATCCTCTCAAAAGATACCTCTTGTTTCCAACAATGGACAACAAGGTACACAAGTATTCTAATACTTAATTCCAACAATCCTGGAAATAAGTTACACTTTGTATAATTTTATGAAGTATGATTTCTTGAAAGATGTTGATCACATAGAGTGACTTCAATGAAGTTTCTTCTTTCTTCTCTTGTAAGCAATTCAAATTGTAACACAATGGTTAGATAATGCTCAAAGATTTTTGTTCTTTATATGTGTGAAAGTGCAGAAAAATATTTGTTCTTAAAAGTTAAGAAATATGAAGTTTTAATATTTTACAAAGTTCAGATTTATTGTATAAGAGAAGAGTTGTTTTTTAATTTGAAAATTTTAGTATTTAAAGTAATCAAGATAACTTTCCAAATGGACACTTTTCTGTTTGAAAAACTTGAGAGGATGCAATGTATGACCATGCATCTATTGGAGAAAAGGTGCTAAGGATATCTTGAAACCAGTTCAGATTTTTCAAAAGTTACAATGTGTAAATCGATTAACATAAGATGTAAATCGATTGCACGGGTTTGTAACGTTCATGTTTTCAAAAAATTTGAAGTGTAAATCGATTAGCATGATGTGTAAATCGATTTACAAGAGTTAAAAATTCACATTGTTCTGTGATCAATCAATTTACACTTCATGTAAATCGATTGCTGCCAGAGACAATCAGTTTTTGAAAAAGCATGTGTAAACCGATTTACACAAGATGTTAATCGATTTACAGCAGAAAAAAAAACTTAGAATTTGTTTTAAGATTTAAGTGAATTGTTGTGGCAAGTGTGTATATCATTTTTGAGCATTTCTAATCAATGTAGTTCAAATGAGAATTGATATACTTGATTGCTTGCCATGATCCTTGAAGCTTTGAGTGAATGATGCTTTAAGCTATTTCCACTTCTTTTCCTTCTTTCCATAGTGCTTGTTTGTCTTTCATCAAACTAGCTTGTTTGTCTTTCATCAAAACTAAAGTTGAGTTGAGGCTTGAGATTACACACACTTGGCATTCGAATGGTAGTACGAGAAGCAGTATTCAGATTCTTCGGGGCCTCTTTCAGACTGGAAAGGTTTAACTTCAAGAGATGGGGTAGAACCTGAGCAGGAGTCATGTTTATCTGGGTGAATTTCCGTACAGGCCTTTCCACCCTTGTTTGGTTGGTTCTGGGTTGATTGTTTCTGGGCTGATCAGCTGCAGACTTCTGAATCATTACGGCCCCCGCCGTTGGCCGACGCTCAACTCTTTCTTGACCTCTTTGGGAGTAGACAACTGATACTTCCTTCTTTGCTGGAAAAGTATTTTTGATGGCAGCGGAAGCAGATGCATCTTTTTGAATTTTCCCGCTTTTTATGCCGGCTTCAACTCTCTCGCCAGTTAGAATCAACTCAGTGAACCCCGCAGATGAACTTCCAATCAGGTGATTAAAAATGGGACCTGACAGTGTACCCAAGAACATGTCTACAAGCTCTCTCTCAGATAGAGGTGGTTGTACTCGTCATGCCAAGTCTCTCCATTTCTGGGCATACTCTTTGAAACCTTCATTAGAAACCATGCCCATACTCTGTAATTGAGTACGGGTTGGTGCTAAGTCCGTATTGTATTGGTACTGTTTGTAGAAGGCGGCCACCAAATCTTCCCAATTATGCACATCAGACCTCTCCAACTGGTAGAACCAATCTAACTGCGTCCTCGATAAATTGTCCTGGAAAAAGTGGACCCACAGGTCTTTGTTAGAAGAATGTGGTTGAATTTTCCTGACATAAGATCGTAGGTGCATCTTGGGACAAGACAACCCATCGTACTTAGTAAAAAGAGGCACCTTAAACTTAGGAGGGATTACAATTCTAGAAACTAACCCCAACTCTTCAAAGTCCAGCCCAGGCACTCTCTGTATCTCCATAGCTGCCAGATGCTCTTCCAAATTTTTGTATTTCTCATCTGTAGGAGGGTACTATTGTTCTGATTAATCCTCACCTTCCTATTCTTCAGCTTTAGAATCTGAGGGCATATTAGTCTCTTTACCCTTTCTCTCTCCTTCCTCAGAGGTTGATGGAAAATCTAGGACCCTTCTGGCTTGACCTTCAAATCTTCTGCCCAAGGTAGCCACACCAACTCTCTTCTGCTTCTTTTTCTCTTTTTCCTTCTCTAGAAAAGTCTTGAGCTCCTCCTGCCCCTTGGCCAAGGTCATGAGTAGCTGTTGAAATTGTGAATTTTGAGCTTGCAAGTCTTTGACCGTTTGTTCAATATCTATCTTGCTGAAATAAACAACAGAGAGATGAGGAAACTTGGTATGAAGACCTGTTTATGCATATGATGAATGATATGTATTCATGTAATGCATTCAAGGATTCAGAAATTCAAATTTGTTTTAAACAAAAAAGAAACACACGTCATATTAATATGATAGAATTTTTAGTACATCAATGCCCCATGGGCAAAATAATACAAAATTTTAAGGTAAAAAGACGTTGCGCATCCTCTTTGGTGCAATGTAGGTGTTGAGAGTCTGCTCTTTGTGAAGTTGACGAGTAAGTTCTAAAACCTTCTTCTCCGCTAGCGTAGAATTGGGCTTCAAAATTATTGCGTTCTCCCTTGAGCTGTTTCCAACTCCTTTGTAGATCTTCGAGTGATGTTGGCATGTCAGGATGTAGGAGGGTGTATGGAACCTCTCCTTCCATAACAGGCTCTATAATCATAGGTAGAATGGATGGGTAAGGCATCATAAGACTTTGGGCGCGGGTTCGTACCCACTTGAGGTAAGGCTCAAGGGGGATGGAATTCTTGTGTCCCAAGGTCTTACTGTCCACCTTGTTTGGCATCCTCCAAGCTCGGATGAACCTTTGTCGAAGTCCTTGATCGTTGTTGTCGAAGTCAAAAACCAAGTCTGGAATCAGCATGTCATGTGGGCCATCCCTTCGGGCATACCCAAACTGTCTAAGATCCAAGCAGGGGTTGTAGGTAATGCCTCCCCTAATGCCAAGTAGAGGGACATTAAGGAATTCCCCATAACAGTCAATGATGATAACATTTTCTCTGGATCGAGAACACCAATGAACATCTAAATGTGTAAGAGTCATCAGCCGTTGTGACCACCTCAAACCTTGCTCATTCTTCAAAACTGATTGGGGAAGATGAGAAATAAACCATCTTTCCAGTAGAGGAGTGCAACACATGAGAACACCTCTTTTCCTTATTGTTCGAGTGTGAAAAGAGTGTAAGATGTCTCCAAGCAATGTAGGCATCGGGTTATGAGCCATGAAGAATTTGACAGCATTCACATCTATAAGCTGGTCAGGGTTTGGGAACAAGACCGACCCATACATGAGAAGAGCTACAATCTCCTCAAAAGCTTGCAGGTCTAGAGAATTCCAGCATTCTTGAGCTTTCTCAAACATGAACTTTGCCAAGAAACCCTTGACACCACTTCTGGTTTCCCAATGGCCTATGACATCTGATGGTTGCAAGTGCAGGGCTTGAGCAACATCTTCAGGCTTTGGTTCTCTTTCCGTACCGTTGAAAGGTAGTTGATGGAGAATAGGAATCCTCAAGAGTTGAGAAAATTCCTCCAAAGTAGGAACCAGCTGGTAGTTAGGAAATGTGAAGCAGTGGTGTAGGGGGTCAAAGAACTGGAAGAGAACTTTCACCATGTCTTCCTCTGTGTTGGAGTTGACCAAGTTGAGAAGTCGACCATGTCTTTCAGTGAATGGAGAATATTCTGGAATCTTGGAAGCAAGCTCCTTGAGTTGAGGAGGAATTCTCACACGGTTGACTTGGATTGTTTTCCTGCGAAGTGATTTCGTATCCTACAAAACAGGAACAAAGATGAAAATCCAAAATCCTTGAAATGGTTAGTGGATGCAAATGATGCTTCATGATGTTCATGATGTTATGCACAAGTATATATGTACAAGAAAATCACACAAGTTCCTAGTTTAGGCTTGCATGGGGTTTTATAGGTAAGTACCCTCTTGAAGTTTTAGTTGGCTCAACCTGTCCTATAAATAGTAACCGGGTTCTAAGGAGCTCAATATCACTGGATTATTTTCTGTGTTCATTGTTTCAGTTTAGCCACTTTACTGGCGACCGAAATATTCCAAGAAAATAAACCTCAATGAGTGTAGTATCGAGTATCTACCAACTTCGCACTGCACCAAAGCCAGTCATCTCACTACATCCTAAAAAGCCAAGTTGGTCAAGTAAAGGTTATAAAAGTCCATTAGTGCTTCATGACATCTCTCAACGACCCAGTATTCTCTTTGATTGACTCAAAGGCTACCGGTACCCACAAATATGTTGCACTGATATAGCTATTTCTTAGACCGTGTCGGTATACCCCGCACAGTTTCCACAACGTATTGCTATTTACCTATGAATGTTTGCCAAATCCGGGTGGAGGATTCAAACCCAAACAATAGAACCAAAGTGTAAAGCAATCAAGTCAAGCAAGATAAGCATGTAAAGGTGATCTAAAACCCTAAGGTAACCCCACTTTTTTTTCAATTTTCCCCAACAGAGTCGCCATTTTTGTGATACGGTGGGAGAAATGACTTGAGGTTTTGCGTTTGTGTTCGCAAATGTTTCGGTTTAGCAAGAGTCGCCACCGACTTTTTATTTTATCCAAAGGAAAGGTCAAAAAGCACAGGAAAGACCTTTGAGATGTTTTCTTGAGTTCGGGGGGTAGATTATGAAAAGGGAAGGTGCTAGCACCCTTTTCATCCATGGTTTTCCATGGGCTCTTAGTTAATTGTTTAGATCACTTGCTTTGCTTTTCCAATTGTTTGAAATGGTGCTTTCTGTGGTTTTGAAAGTATTTTGAGAAGAGGCCATCGTTTTGGCAATCTTTGTAATGATTCTTGTTTATAAGAATGTATACAAAGATGTTTGTCTTTTGAAAAATGTCTCAATGTTTGAAAGTTGTTTGGAAATTGTTTTGAAATTGTGTATGTGTTTTTGAAAATAGCAAGGATGGTTTGCAAATTGATCAAGTAACTAGGAGTTGTGTACCCTACTCAAAAGTCTTTCTTTTACATTTTTAACCCTTTGACATTGTTGTTTTACCATTGTATTTGGTAAACAACCCTATCTTTGGATGTTAAACGGGACGGGCGTGGGTCATCGTATGACTATGATAGCAATGGTGCCAAGTATCTTAAAAAGTTTTTGAGGGACTAAGATCATCTTTGTATAGGCAACCAAGATAGCGTCATCAAGGGACTATGATCTTTTATTTTTTATTTATTTTGCCAACATACCTAGCATGCATACCATGGCCATTTTAAGGCAACAAAGTGGATGAAACCCTAGGGGTGCTTGTGTGCAATGTGTTGTCATTTTTCATTCATTTTTATCTTGCATTAGGTCATGCTATTTGTTTGATTTTTGGTCTTTGCATACAAAACCCTAATTTACTATCATGGTATATGAAAGCAATAAAATGCGTAAAGTAAATCTAGACTATTACAACAATATTATGGAAAGGGGGATACAAGTTTTAATATGGGGTATTTGCACAAAATAAAACCCTAATTTACTATTACAACCCAATTGAATTTATACAACAATAAATAAATAAACAAGTATTTAAATATGGAATAAAATGTAAATATGAAAAAATGTTTTCGTATTTATTTTTATATATGTAAAATAAGTTTATTTAAGTCTTAAAAAAAAAAGAAAAAAATGATTATTTTTGAAAGGGTGAAAACCCTAATTTTGTTTTTAAAGAAAGCTTTATATTATTTATTTTTTTATTCAAGAAAAATAATAATAATTTGTACAAAAATGTTAAAAATTAAAATATGTGAGAAAATAATATTTTATATGTATAATATAATAAAATGAAATATTTAAGTATTTAAATATTATTTACAATTTTATTTAAGAAAATAAAGTATATTGTTATTTAATAAACTATTTTTATGCCAAGAAAATAATAAAAATAATAAAATAAAATGTGAAAAATTAAGAAAATATTTTTTGTGATTTTAAATATTTAGAAAAAAATAAATAAAGTCAGAAAATATAAATTGTACAAAAAAAAATATAAGAAATAAAAGAAAATGATCAAGGGGGTGCAAAAAGTAAAAGGGGGGTGCCAAAAGAAGCAAGCCCAAGCGCCAGGCCCATACTCCACTTCATCCCTGACCTTTGTACACTTCCTGCGCGTGTTTCTTCCTCAACCTGTATCTCTTGCATACGTGCATAAAAACGCAATCTTACAACATGAAACTTGTAGCATGTTAACTCACGATTCTAATGATATAAAAAATATGACCTAATTCTCAAAGATCAAGAAGAATTTTATCACCCCTAATTTCTGACCTAAAATTTTCAACAACTTCAACTATCAAATATTCCTGGCTCAGTCAATATAAATGGAAGCTATGCATATGTACAGTTAAAGCAACTTAAGGACTAAATTTTTGCTTCACAAACCTAAGCCTAATGATGCCTAAATAGAGAGATAGAAACTTGACAAATACCTTGTTCAGTTGAGTTTGGATAGGGCAATGTAGCAACTTTGAGTGAGGCCTGAAGGTCGTGTGAGCTTGCTTGAAGTTCCCTCAAGCTATCCCAATGCTCAGCTTTCCTTGAACTTGCCTGAATCTCCATCTAGAAGTCAACCTGCAAAGCTTCAAAATGAAAATGGTGATCCTTGAAACAGAGGTTACAGTTCCTGGACAGGGGTCTGGATAGTTCAAGTGTGATGTATGGAATGTGTTTGAAGTGGTTCTAAGCAAAACGCACGAAGCAAAATGGAAATGGCTTGGTGTTTGCAGAAGATGCCCTATTTGGGCAAAAAAATGGGATCTCTGTGTTTGAGAAGTTAGGAAATCGTGTTTTAGGCTTGTTACAATATGCTGAAGTTGTTTCAAATGATGCTTAGACTTGCTCTTATCAGATGCACAAGTTATCTTGAGTTTTGCAAGCTTACTTGCTTTTGAAGAAAAGTTGGAAGTGACAATGCCAAAGGTTGTACTTGCTAGATCGTGGGATGTAGAGGGTTGGTACACTTTTCCTGATGTTCATGGATCTTGTTTGCAACCAAAGATCAGGTTCAATGCTCAAGATAAACAAAATTGCAAAAAGCATGCTTTATCAAAGTAGCATTGTAACCTTTATGCCATTTTTGGAATAATTCCTTGTGAAATGCTCCATAGATCAGAAAAAAGCCATTGTCCAATGTATTTGCATTCAATTTTGGAGTGTAAAAAGGATTAGAACCTGTAATGCAAGTACAAGCATGATTCAAATAATTTGCAACTTGAACCAATGTGAAAAATGCCATGGATAAAAGTGATAATTTTCCATTTTCATTCCTTCGATTCTCCCTAACCATAAATGATCTTGGAGAGTTATTGGAAATTTTGGAAAGATTGTAACATTCTCTACAATCCATCTTTGAAATGCATTTTGAGATTCCTCTTGGAACTAGGTGAAAAGTTGCCATGAAGTTAGGTCAAAAATCTGCCTAAACTAGGGCAAAATTTCACTAAGTTAAAAAGTTTATGGACCCTTATTCATAAAATAATAACTTGAGATCCAAGCATCTTTTGGGAAAACTTTGTGATTCAAAGTTGTAAGTTTTTTGGAGGACTACAACTTTCATGTTGGAAGTTTCCTTTGAATCCAATTGCATCATGGTGAAAAAATTGGGAAAAGTTGGGAAAAAATAAGAAATTTTCAAACTTAGAAAATTTATAAGTTATGAAAAATTTCAAACTTAAACCCTAATTTTCAAAAATAGGTTTCTTGGTCAACAAGTTTCATGTTTTGACATATCTTGATGAAATATGACCCTTGGCACTTGATTTTGACCAAAAAGTCAAAGTTTGACTTTTCAGTGTACAATTGATTTTTGATCAATTGACTGGAAAATTCATCTGTCAATCCAATGCATTTGAGATCTTTTGAACCTTGTGATTAGGTCAAGATGATTCCATTGGGTCATTGAAACCATGCTTGAACCCAATTTGCCATTGGCTAGGTGAAAAATCAGAAATTGCCCTTCTACAGTCAAAACCCTAATTTTGACCATTTTGCCCTTTTGTTGATCTGATCAAATTTCTTGAGGAGTTGTGGTCCAAACTTGATCAAATGGTTCATATGAGTCTATAATGTTGATGTGGATAAAAAATTATGAGGTTTGACTGTAAATTGGCCATGGTTGACTTTTTCCCCAATATAGTTGATTTTTAGGTCAACTGTCCAATTGACTGGGCAAAAATGTGATTCAAGGCTTGAAACTTGGTATGAGAAATATTAGGAGTCCAACATGAAGTATGAAAGGCACATGAGGAATTGGAAGTCCAAAAATCCTTGTGCAAACTCGAACCCTAATTTCAGGTCATCAGTGCAAGGAGATGTCTTGAGCTGTGCAAACCCTAATCTGGTCTTGAGTCCAAGAAGTCTTATGAGGAGAATCTTGATAAAATGAGAGGGAAAATTTTGGGGTACAACACATAGACATACCCTGAAGTTGAGTACGCATGGGAGAAAGGTCGGCTTTATACTGGTATTGCTTGTAAAAAGCGGCAGCAAGGTCCTCCCAGTTGCGGACATAAGCTCCTTCCAGTTGATAGAACCATTCAAGCCGAGTCCCTGACAGAATATCTTGAAAGAAATGGACCCACAAATTTCTATCAGAAGTGTAGGGTTGAATCTTCCTGACGTATGAGTGGAGATGGAGTTTTGGACAGGACACTCCATCGTACTTAGCAAAAACCGGAGCCTTAAACTTGTGAGGGATCACAACTCCCGATGCCAGTTGCAAATCTCCGAAGTCCAAACCGGGAACCTTCTGAATCTCCATAGCACTCAGACGGTCTTCAAGTTGTTTGTACCTATCCTCAGCAGGAGGGTACTGTTCATCATCAAAATCAGTGTCATTATCAGAGACCACAGGGCTAGGACCCTTTCCTTCTTGATTTTCTCCTCCCCCAGACGAATGAGACAGATCAGCTTCCTCTCACAACCTATTCCAAAATCTGTGACCCATATTCAGCAAAACCACCTTCTTCTTCTTCTTCTTCTTCTTCTTCTTCTTCTTCTTGTCCTTCAAGATAAGAGTCTTCAAATCCTGTTGACTTTTAGCCAAGTTCAAGAACATCTCCTGGAATTGAGCATTTTGTGCTTGAAGAGCCTTGATAGCTTGATCAATAGGTGTTTCAGAAGACATTTTGTGCTGAAATAAACATCGAAGAAGATGAGAAATGTGTAACGGTACCTGTAATGAGGTGCATGGTAATGGAATGCGTATGAAATGATTTCAAAGACTTTGGGAGATTCAACTTTGTAAAACCAAATAAAACACACTTTATTAGATTAAAACATGTAACAATGTTTAACAATGCCTTCAAGGCGTTTACAAAAGAAATAAACTGAAAAGCAAATCTAAACTAGAAACAATAAAAGACATCAGAAATCCCATGGTCGCTTTCCCTTCGTGCTGACATAATCGTTGATTGTCCTTTCATTCTCAAGCTGCCTTGTAAGCTTCAAGATCTTCCGTTCCTGCTCATGATACTTTTCCCTGTAGGTATCCATTTCTTCCTTTAACTGGATCCAAGATCTCTTTAATGCCCCCAGATCAGTAGGCATATAGGGATAGAGGACTGTATAAGGGACACCTTCTTCATAAGTATGCTCTACAATCACTGGAAAAACAACTTCATATGGCATCCCCAACTTTTAAGCACGGGCTCGAACCCACTGGAGATAAGGTTGCATCGGGAGAGAAGTCTTCAGTCCTAGCTCGTGTGGGTCAGACCTGTTCACCCTACCCCAGGCTCGTATAAACCTTCGGCGATGCTCATTAACGTCCCCCTTGTAGTCGAAGACAATATCTGTAAGCAACAGCTCATGAGGACCGTCTCTCCGAGCTCGTCCAAACTGTCGTAAAGCCAAACAAGGATTGTAGGTTATACCTCCTCGAATTCCAAGCAATGGGACATTAGGGTATTCCCCACATCGATCAATGACAGCTACTTTTTCCATGTCTTTAGAACTCCAAAGGATGTCCGTATGAGCAAGGGACATGATTCTGTAAGCCCAACCTACACCTTCCTTGTTCTTCAATACAGACTTGGGGAGGTGCGAAATAAACCACCTCGCCAACAGCAGTGTACAACACATGACGGTTCCCCTACTCCGTACAGTACGGGTATAGAGAGAATGCAAAATATCACCCAAGAGAGTAGGCACTGGGTTACGAGACATGAAGATCTTGACCGCATTCACATCTATGAAAGAATCTGGATTCAGGAACAGAACCAAGCCGTAGCAGCCCCGTATTCTCCTTGTTCCTCCATAAGGGATACCAGTACCAACTAATGTGTCACATCAACGTAGCTACTGCTTCAACCGCATCGGTCTCTGCCGTACAGTTCCCTCACAGTTTATTGCTAATTACCTAACAGGTGTCCCTAGATCCGAGTTAGGATCTATAGTAACTCCGATACAAAGCCCACAAAGATAAAGCAATCAAATCAAACAATAGAAGCAATATGATGAACTAATCCTAAGGTATACCCCACTTATTTAGGCCCCAGCAGAGTCGCCAGTTTTGTGATACTGTGGCCAGAACCGGGACTGTTTTAGGAAAATACTGGTTTGCATTTTGCGTTTGTGTTTGCAAAATGTTGCGGTAAGAAAGAGTCGCCACCGACTTTTATTTTATCCAACAAGGAAAGGAAAAAAGCACAGAAAAATTCCTTTTTCGAGATTTTCTGAGTACGGGGGGTAGATTATAGAAAGGGAAGGTATTAGCACCCTTTCTATCCGTAGTTATCTACGGGCTCTTAGGTACTTGCTCATCATTTTCAAAATTGCTTCTTTGTGTGTTTGTGTGATTTGAAAAGTTTTTGTTTTGACTTTGATTTAACCCTTGCTTCTGTCTTCAAGAGTGTTATGAAGTGTTTTAGAAAACTTTGTTTGTAAAGGAGTGTAAGTGTGAAAAAGTTTGTTTGTATTGAGCAAGTACTTAAGAGCTAATCTACCTACTCGAAAAAAGAATTGTTCTATGTTCGCTTCTTTTAGACAACGCTATCCCACTATTAATGAGTAGCTAGCACCATCGTTGGAGTTTTTAAGGGTCAATTCGAAAGGGACGTACGGTCACTAAAGCAATGTTAGGACGTCTTAGTAATAACCCTAATGTATTAGGTCAATTATTCGAGGGAACACTATCTGAGGCAACCATTCCAAGGCAACTTTGATCTTTGAGATAAGAGAGCGACCACTAAAATACCCTATACTCAATGACCGTTTATCGAAGGCAACCAAAGTGGGAGTATACCCTAGGAGTGCACATGTGCGAGTGATTCAATTTCAAATTATTATCTTTGCACATTTAGGGTTTGCTAACCGTTTTAAAGTTAATCATACATTCTTGTCATGCAACCCTAATTATTCATACATCTAACAGTTAATATTTTGCGGAATTTAAAGTGTGGAAAGTAAGCTACGCTATTACAAGGCTTCGGGTATTTACATAGCCAAAAACAAACCCTTAAAAAAAACGATAAATGAAAGTAAAGGGTCCTAATTAATCTATTACAACTTGTGAGTAATTACATTAATATGGTAAAAATAAATAATAAAGCGCGCACGAGGAAATTAAGAACGATAAGAAATTAGGGTTTTGACCCCGTCTAACCTAATTTGAAGAAAATTTATTTTTTGTGATTTTTAATTGTTTTTAAGAAAAAGAATTAGGTTTTTAAGTTAAATACACAAAAATAATTAGTAATTAAATTAATTAAGGAAAATGACTAAATTTAACCTATTTTTGTGTTTTTGGTTATTTTTAAGAAAAGAAAATATAATTAAGTTAAAAACAAAAACCCTAATTGTTATAATTAATTTTAATTTATTTACAAAAGAAATTAAAGTTATCTAAAATTAAATAACCTAATTAATTAATATTTGTATAAAAAATAAATCTAATTCTAATTGGATGAAAAAACATTTTTTGTGATTTTTTTGATGAAAGAAAATAATTAATTTGTTAGTAAAAACAAATAAATAAATTAAATAAAACAAAATATAAAAAAGAAAAGAAAGAAGAAAACTGGGCCTGAAAGCAAATTGAGGGAGTGTAGATAGTAATTATGGGCCAAAGAAAATAAGGTCCACGTTTGACTTCCAAGTTCTCCTGCCATGCGTTGACTGAGGACTTTGGTGGACTTTCATCTGATGGCCTTTAGATCTGGCCATCTGGAGATCCAAAGGTTGGATCTTGAGGATACATGGTGATCCCTTGGCTTGTGTGCACGCTGGATTACCTGAAGCAAAATAACATGGAATAATTGGGGGGACCTGGGATTCGAACCCAGGCCCCAAGGCATTTTCCACATGCACCAATGCCAGCTGCGCTGCGTATTCAATTTGTATATAAAATAACAAATAATTATAATATACAATAAAAAGAGTTAATGGAGAATAATAAAAACGGGCGCCCGAATTTTGAATGGACCAACAGGATGATGCCACGCTGGTCATCCCTGTCCTTGCTCTGTTGCTAAAAGTGAAACACTTTTACCTACGGACAACACCTGTAGCTATAACCTTGGCTCGTTCCAAAATCTTCCATGGGTATGATAAATGACATCTAATGCCATGAATCAATTCGCCTGGACCTGCTGGACATCATGATACCCTTCATGGGGGCTAATTTTTCCTGCACATTAAAACCCTAAAACGAAACCACAAACCCTAACAATGGCAATTCTTTATTCAGTTCACAAAAATGCAATTGGATGATATGGATAGCTTACAAATGTGTTAAGGAATAATAATCTATAATTATTTCATGCTATAAGTATCAGAATGATGCAATTCGAATTCAAGAAAGAACCAAGGTCGTGGCTGACTTACAGTGCGTTTTGGTGCTAGAAAAGACTTTTTCTTGATTGGTTTCGCTTGCTTACAATCCTAGGAAGCGATTGGGATGGTCAGAAGGTCTTGAGGATGCCTGGAAGTATGGAATCGTGTCTCCACTTTTTTGGTGTTTTTTCAAGTTTTGTTTTGTTCTTGCGCCTCTCTCTAGCCTTGTTTTAGGTCTTCCAATGATCACTATATACCAAGGATTGGATTAGGGTTGAAAACATGATCCCAATCTTTCTCCATTATTGATTTTGATCTTTATTTGATTCCTTTGAAAATCATTCCAAAAATAGGCTAAAACTAATATTTTATGCTCACAAAATCCTTGCACGAATTCAATCACTTGCCAACTGGATATGAGACCTGAAACATGCACAATATCTTGAGATTTCAATGTTTTGGATTTTCTATGATTTGCAATTTTAGGCATAGTTGACTTTTGACAATTTTACAAAAAAGGTCAACTTCACCAATGTATAACTTCCTCAACTTTGACTCTTTGAAGGTGTTATTGGAATTTTTAGAAAGCTTGATATGTCCTCTAAGCAACAATTTTGGTCTCATCTCAATTTGGTATTCCATGTTAATGTATGAATCTTTGACAAAAAAGGTGTTTTTGTTGACTTTTCAAAATGACCTATAATGTCCAAATTCATAACTTCTTGTGAGTGCATATTTTGAGCTTGGGAGCTGAAGATGGATTGTAGAGAATTACATCCTATACAAAATGAGCTTTGGATGGGTCATTTCTCATAAAGTATGAGAAAGTTATGCTTGGTCAAAGTTGAGTTGACTTTTCCTACAAAACCCTAATTTAGCAACTTTTGGTTCTTGATGAATTGTGAGCAATCATTGATGAATCATGATCAACCCTTGATCAAATGATGAATAATACTTCAAAATGAGGATGTTGACCAAAAATATTGAAGTTTGACTGTATGTGGGCCACAATTGACTTTTGCTCTAACACAGTCGATTTTCAGGCTTTTGAGCAATTGACTAAGCAAACTTCCTCTGCAAGGCTTGAAAATTGACATGGATGATCTTGAGAACATATTAGGACCATGGTGAGCATTTGAGATCCCTTTGACTCAAGTATATTGATGCAACATGAAACCATAATTTGAGGTAGATTGCTTTAGGAGAGAGTTTGTCTGGTCAACCCTTGGACTTCCTTGAGCAACTTGAGGATCTTTCTTGAAATGTTTTGAGAAATATGAGAGGGAAAATTTTAGGGTACAACAGCTGCCCCTGTTCAATCTTCTTAAACCTGAGGATGTAGATTGGCTTATCTGCCTTTCGTGATCTGAGGGTAGAAGATGATTGAACACTAGAGTGCCCAGAAATTTGCACTCGCATGAAGTGGTAATTGTCTTGTGATGTCGGGAATAAGCTTACAGATGCCATTTGGAGATTGATGACGGGAGATGGGCTTAAAGATGCCATCTGAAGGAGTGTCGATCGCATAAGAGATTCCTTAGCGAGAGCATGTATACCTGTTGTTGAGGAAGATTCCGCTGGGGAATGTTGTTCTTTGTTGAGAGAAATAGAACTTTAGGAGCTTCGGTCGTCCGTTATTCTACTGGTGAATCGTCTCTGTTTCTTGAGAAAAGTTGAATTTTAGGAGCTTCAATCGTCCGTTATTCTACTGAGGAATCGCCTCTTTGAAGAGGTGAGAATGAACTACTATCTGGTCGTAATCCAGGCTTCATAGTGATAAGATCGACTGCTATCTGGTCGTAATCCAGGCTTTACAGTGACTTTACTGGGGAGATGAGATCAAACTTGCTATCCGGTCATAACCCAAGCTTCGCAATTTCTCAATTCTTATCTGGTCGTAATCCAGGCTTCAGAAGGAATTAAGTTTTTATCCGGTCGCATCTGGGCTTCAACTTGAATTTAGGGCACACTAATATCCGGTCGACTCCGAGCTTCTTAGTAATTGTCCAGGTAAACTGATATTTGGTCGAAATCCAAGCTTCAGTGTCTTGTACCACTATCTGGTCGTAATCCAGGCTTCACGATGTTTCATACCATTATCTGGTCGGATCCAGTCTTCATGGTGTTTTGTACTGCTATCTGGTTGAATCCAGGCTTCACAATACCTCACTTCTTATCTGGTCAAAATCCAGGCTTCAGAAGAAATCAAGTGGTTATCCAGTCGCATCCGGGCTTCCATTTGATTTTAAGGCCTACTAATATCCGGTCGACTCTGGGCTTCATAGTAATTGGCTGGGTGAACTGCTATTTGGTCGAAATCTAAGCTTCACAGTGTCCCTTACTGTTATCTGGTCGTAATCCAGGCTTCAAGGTTCTTTACCGCTATCTGGTCGTAATCTAGGCTTCGCGATGTCTCATACCATTATCTAGTCGAATCCAGGCTTCATGGTCTTGTATTGCTATTTGGTCGTAATCCAGGCTTCACAATAACTTGCTGAGCTGTTATCTGGTCGTAATCCGGGCTTCACGGCTTGTGTTTATGATATACCACTATCTGGTCGAATCCAGGTTTTATGGTGTATCGCACTTCTATCTGGTCGTAATACAGGATTCACAGTAACTTGCTGAGCTTTTATCCGGTTGTAATCCGGGCTTCACGGCTTGCTGGGGATTAAACTATTATCCGGTCGAATCCGGGCTTCATAGCTTGCTTTTAAGAGATACCACTATCTGGTCGTAATCCAGGCTTCACGGTATTCTGATACTTTTATCCGGTCATTCTCCGAGCTTCACAATATGATGTAGAAATCAAGATACTATCCGGTCGGATCCAGGCTTCATAGCTTGAACTTTGTGAGAATTTGATTTTATCCTTTCCTGAAAGGTAACAGTTAGCTGTGTGTAATTCATGATATGTATCAGGCAATGATGTTCTCAAAATAAATGAGATTGTGTTGTATGATGTGTATATGCATGTCGTGATGTATGGATATGTAATGTTTTTATAATGTTCTCTGGATGGGGAAAATAAATCCCGGACTGCTGCTGGAGAATGAAAGAGTTTCGCTCGCTGAGGATAATGACCGAAGGTGATTGGGAGAATAATCCCGCTGGAGAATATATTGGGGAGAGAACGACTCTGTGGGGAAGAGATACTCTGTTAGCAGATCCGCTGACTTGGAGAAATAACCTCGGTTGGGGATGAATTATCGTTGCTGGAGATAATAAAATCTGTCGGGGATAAGATTTTTGTTTGTGGAAGAAATAAACTCCACTGGGGATGGTCTTCCATTGCTGGTGATAGATGAATTCTGCTTGGGGAGAATCTTACTGACTCACTCGCGATTGCGCACCTCAGCTGGGGAGAGTTGATAATACTATAATCTGGTACTTCCTACTCTGCGGGGAGTGTATTCCTTTTTAGTCATATTCTTCAGCTAGGTCTATCCCTGTACCTTGTGAATAGAACAACTATGAGGCTCAAACATTTCTTGTTTGCCTCAGTTTATGGAATTACGAATAATCGTCTTTTGTTTCACATGTAAATTATTTATGAGCAACAATTATTGTCAAATGCATATATCAAAATGAACCATTGGACGTTCTTGCAAAACAAAACAGAAAAAAGAAAAGAAATTTGAAATTTCTTTGTGAAAATGAATCGTATTGATTTTGAAGTTTGGCCTGTAAATAGGCGATTTTGTACAAGAGGCTGATGTCCTAGTAAGAGAACGCCGCTGAACAAACAGAATTCATACAATTTGTGAAAAACAAAGAAAAACAACTATGTGAACAATCCCACTGGGTTCCAACTCTATTATTGCCCTTATGTCTTTGAGCGTCTCATCACTTTGCTACTTGGTTGAAGGTAGATCAGATTGATTAGTGCCGTCTGAGCTTGATAGTCGATACCGAAGTTTGGTTGCAAGGTGATCCAATGAGACATAGTGTTACGCTTTGATCCCTAATTTTTTCCTGGACCGCCCTTTTGGGTTTTCAGTCCACCGGGATACCCTTTTTGCCCAAGCCGCCTTTTTCAGGTTTTCGACTTGCCGGGTGTACAGTTTTTCATTTTCATCCCTTATTTTTGCCCGAACCCTTTTGGTTCGTCGGGAAGCCCTTATTTTTGCCTAGGCCAGTCAACCTAGCGGATCTTTGATTATGCATAGTATTTTTTCATTATGTCTGCATTGACGGGGTGAGGATGGTCGTCACCATCCATGGTGGTCAGAATCATAGCTCCTCCCGAGAAGATGTTCTTAACCAAAAATGGCCCTTCATAAGTAGGGGTCCATTTGCCCCTGGGATCACCTTGTGGCAGTATGATGCGTTTAATTACCAGATCCCTGACTTGATACTCTTGTCGTCTAACTTTCTTGTTAAATGCCTTAATCATTTGCTTTTGATACGTCTGACCATGATAAATAGCAATAAGTCTCTTCTCGTCGATTAAGTTCAACTGATCAAGCCGGGTCTGAATCCAGTCGTTTTCGCTTAAACCTGCATCCTTCATAATCCGGAGAGAGGGTATCTGGACTTCAATGGGCAAGACTTCCTCCATACCATATACCAAGGAATGGTGTGTTACCCCTGTTGACGTCCGTGCTGAGATACGGTACCCATGAAGGGCGAATGGTAACATCTCGTGCCAGTCTTTATATGTCACCGTCATCTTCTGCACAATCTTCTTGATATTCTTATTAGTCCCTTCAACAACCTCATTCATCTTCGGCCTGTAAGGAAAAGAGTTATGATGCTGTATCTTGAACTGCTTGCAGAGCTCGATGATCATTATATTGTTGAGATTTGTACCATTGTCCGTAATGATCCTCTCTGGTACACCATATCGACAGATAAAATTGTGCCAAATAAACCGCGCCACGACGTTCTTGGTTACTGTAGCAAAGGAAGCTACCTCAACCCACTTTGTGAAGTAATCAATAGCCACCAGAATGAAACGATGCCCATTAGACGCAGTAGGTCTGATCTCGCCGATCATGTCGATGCCCCACATTGCAAAAGGCCAAGGAGCTGTCAAAATGTTCAGAGGGACGGGAGGTACGTGCACCTTATCAACATAGACTTGGCACTTATGACAGGTCCAAGAATACTGATAACAATCAGCTTCCATAGTAGACCAATAATATCCTGCCCGAAGGATTTTCTTTGCCATGGTGTGTCCACTGGAATGAGTCCCGAAAGTACCTTCATGTAACTCTACCATAATCCTTTCTGCCTCGTTCTTATCCACACACCGCAGTAAGGTTGAATCATGGTTACGCTTGTAAAGGATACCATTACTGATGAAGAACTTTGCGACAAACCTCCTCAAGAACTTCTTATCATTAACAGATGCACCCTCGGGGTATTCTTGAGCCTCAAGATACCTCTTTACCTCATGAAACCAGGGTTTATCTGCTACCTCGTCAGTCTCAATGTCACAGCAATGTGCGGGTTCATCCAACCTCTCGATGGTAATTCGGGGAGCCTCATTGTCCCACCTGACCTTGAACATAGAAGACATGGTAGCTAGCGCGTCCTCCAACTGGTTCTCCTCTCCAGGGAAATGTTCAAAGGTTATCTCCTCAAAGTGTGAAAGCAACGTCAATACATATTCTTTTTAAGGAATAAGATTTGGGTGCTTCGTATCCCACTCGCCTTTAATCTGACTGATCACGAGAGTGGAATCTCTGAACACACTTAAGAACTTAATCCTTAGGTCAATAGCTGCTCGAAGGCCCATGATGCATGCTTCATACTCCGCCATATTGTTGGTGCAGTTAAAACATAATCGGGCGGTGAACGGAGTATGACAGCCTTCAGGAGATATGATCACAGCGCCAATGCCATTACCCAAAGCGTTTGAAGCTCCATCAAAGTACATAGACCATTGGGATCCTTCCTCAGGTCCTTCATCCGGTCCAAGTTTCTCACAGTCAGTCACCAACATGATGTTCTCATCCAGAAACTTAAAATTCATAGACTGGTAATCATTCACGACCTGATGTGCCAAATGATCTGCCAACACACTCCCCTTGATTGCCTTTTGGGTTGTGTATTGGATATCATACTCAGTTAAGATCATCTGCCATCTTGCTATTCTTCCGGACAAGGCAGGCTTTTCGAAGATATACTTGATTGGGTCCATCTTTGATATCAATAAGGTGGTGTGAGTTAGCATATACTGTCTCAGCCGGCGAGCAGCCCATGCCAAAGCGCAGCAAGTTTTCTCAAGCAGTGAGTATCGGGTCTCAAAGTCGGTAAACTTTTTGCTAAGGTAGTAAATAGCATGCTCTTTTCAGCCAGACTCGTCATGCTGCCCCAGCACGCACCCCATTGAATTGTCGAGTACTGTCAAGTATAAGATCAAAGGTCTTCCTTCAACTGGAGGCATCAGAATAGGTGACTCTTGGATATATTCTTTAATCCTTTCGAAAGAGGCCTGACACTCATCATTCCACTTTACCACTTGATCTTTCTTTAGCATCTTGAAGATCGATTCACAAGTAGCAGTCAGGTGCAAAATGAACCGGGCAATGCAATTCAGACGTCCCAAAAAGCCTCTGACTTCCTTTTCTGTTTGGGGAGTTGGCATTTCCTGTATAGCCTTCACCTTTGCAGGATCCACCTGAATACCTTTATCACTAACAACGAAACCCAGCAGCTTACCCGACCTTACCCCGAAGGTGCACTTGTTCGGGTTTAACCTCAACTTATACAACTTCAACCTGTCAAATAGCTTCTGGAGATGGTCAAGGTGTTCTTCCTCAGTCTGGGACCTTGCAATCATGTCGTCAACGTATACCTCAATCTCATGATGAATCATGTCGTGGAATAAAGCGACCATGGCGCGCTGATAAGTTGCCCCAGCATTTTTCAACCCGAACGGCATGACTTTGTAGCAAAAGGTACCCCACTGCGTAACGAAGGTCGTATTCTCCATGTCTTCAAGATCCATCTTAATCTGATTGTAACAGGAAAAACCATCCATAAAGGAGAAGACCTTATGTTGTGCGGTATTGTCAACCAGAACATCGATATGAGGCAGAGGGAAATCATCTTTGGGACTTGCCCTGTTCAGATCCCTATAGTCCACACATATACGTTCCTTACCATCTTTCTTCGGCACTAGAACCACGTTGGCAACCCACTGTGGGTAAGAAGTAACAACTAGAAACCCGGTGTCAAACTGTTTCATAACTTCAGCTTTGATTTTCTCAGACATCTCGGGGCGCATTCGGCGAACCTTCTGTTTTACCGGAGGACAATCTTCTTTAGTTGGCAAGCAATGAACCACAATATTGTTATCCAACCCCAGGCATATTTTCATAATACCAAGCAAAGATCTCAACATAGTCACGCAACATTTGTATTAACCGTTTCTTGACACTAGACTCCAGATTTACACCGATCTTGACCTCTTTCTTGTCTTCTTCTGTACCCAGATTTACTGTTTCCAATGGCTCTTCATGCGGCTGTATGACCCTCTCTTCCCGAAGTAACAGTCTAGCAAGTTCCCTAGGCACCTCACAATCATCCTCACCTTCGTCCTCGGCTTGGTTGATCATATTTTCGAAGTCATAACTGGCAGTAGCAGAGTCGTTATCAGTGGGATCCAGAGTGGATGTGGACCTGTATTATGATATGTGAGTGTGTGTAAGACAAATAGCTATTTTGATAAAGTGCAAGATAGAAAAGAAACGCAGGGAGCGTAAAATTTGTAATGCAAGAAAACGTCCAATGTTTTATTGATGATATATGAAAATGACAAATGATAAGCCCTCACAAACAAGGCCAAGGTGCCTCGGGCAAGGCACCGGGCCGCAAAGTTTCAAATTGTCTGTTACAAGTCTCAAAACAAAAGTCTATTACTGTGTAATAAAGGAAACGAGCATGAAGTCCTTTTCTGTTCAGTTATTTAATTCACCATCGGTATTCGGGTAAATCCAACTGTCGATATCTGACTCTTCTTCATCATCCTCGATTGCATTCACTCCCTGATCATGTTTGGGCATAGGAGCAGTTATGAAATTGGGTTTCTCCGGGGCGTCATACTCAATCTCTTTAGCCTCAATCAAATCTTGCACCTTATTCTTCAAGGCCCAACAGTTGTTCGTATCATGACCTGGGCTATCAGAGTGATAGGCGCAACGGGCGTTCGGATTATACAGCGGAGAGGTGGTATTGGGATTCTTCGGAGCTTCCCTCAGAGTTACCAGGTTAGTCTTCAATAACTGTGGTAAAATTTGAGACAAGGTCATACTGAGCCGAGTATACTGTCTTTATGGTCTCTCTACTCTTTGCTGATTGTTGCGTTGTGGGGCAACAATGGGTCTTGATATTACTACCGCATTAACTGCTTGGCAGAGTTCAGGTCGGCTTTGGCTCCTTGAGCTGTAAACTGCACTAGCTTCTTTTCTGAAAGGCTTCTTTTTTGTACTTGATGAAGCACCTTTCTGTATTTTTCCACTTCTGATACCAGCTTCTACCCTCTCCCCAATCATAATCAATTCAGTGAACTCAGACGATGAACTACCGATCAAATGATTGAAATACGGACCTGACAAAGTACCAAGAAACATATCCACTAACTCCCTATCAGACATAGGGGGTTGTACTCTTCCAGCCAGATCTCTCCACTTCTGAGCGTAGTCCTTAAAACCTTCGGTCGCACCCATAGACATACCCTGAAGTTGAGTATGCATGGGAGCAAGGTCGGCGTTATACTGGTATTGCTTGTAAAAAGCGGCAACAAGGTCCTCCCAGTTGCGGACATTAGCTCCTTCCAGTTGATAAAACCATTCAAGCTGAGTCCCTGACAGACTATCTTGAAAGAAATGGACCCACAGGTTTCTATCAGCAGTGTAGGGTTGAATCTTCCTGACGTATGAGCGGAGATGGAGTTTTGGACAGGACACTCCATCGTACTTAGCAAAAACCGGAGCCTTAAACTTGTGAGGGATCACCACTCCCGATGCCAGTCCCAAATCTCCGAAGTCCAAACCGGGAACCTTCTGAATCTCCATAGCACTCAGACGGTCTTCAAGTTGTTTATACCTATCCTCAGCAGGAGGGTACTGTTCATCATCAAAATCAGTGTCATTATCAGAGACCACAGGGCTATGACCCTTTCCTTCTTGATTTGCTCCTCCCCCAGACGAATGAGACAAATCAGCTTCCTCTCGCAACCTATTCCCAAATCTGTGACCCATATTCAGCAGAACCACCTTCTTCTTCTTCTTCTTCTTCTTCTTCTTCTTCTTCTTCTTCTTCTTCTTGTCCTTCAAGATAAGAGTCTTTAAATCCTGTTGACTTTTAGCCAAGTTCAAGAACATCTCCTGGAATTGAGCATTTTGTGCTTCAAGAGCCTTGATAGCTTGATCAATAGGTGTTTCAGAAGACATTTTGTGCTGAAATAAACAGCGAAGAAGATGAGAAACCTGTAACGGTACCTGTAATGAGGTGCATGGTAATGGAATGCGTATGAAATGATTTCAAAGACTTTGGGAGATTCAACTTTGTAAAACCAAATAAAACACACTTTATTAGATTAAAAATTGTAACAATGTTTAACAATGCCTTCAAGGCGTTTACAAAAGAAATAAACTGAAAAGCAAGTCTAAACTAGAAACAATAAAAGACATCAGAAATCCCATGGTCGCTTTCCCTTCGTGCTGACATAATCGTTGATTGTCCTTTCATTCTCAAGCTGCCTTGTAAGCTTCAAGATCTTTCGTTCCTGCTCATGATACTTTTCCCTGTAGGTATCCCTTTCTTCCTTTAACTGGATCCAAGATCTCTTCAATGCTCCCAGATCAGTAGGCATATAGGGATGGAGGACTGTATAAGGGACACCTTCTTCATTAGTATGCTTTACAATCACTGGCAAAACAGCTTCATATGGCATCCCCATCTTTTGAGCACGGGCTCGAACCCACTGGAGATAAGGTTGCATCGGGAGAGAAGTCTTCATTCCTAGCTCGTGTGGGTCAGACCTGTTCACCCTGCCCCAGGCTCGTATAAACCTTTGATGATGCTCATTAACGCCCCCTTTGTAGTCGAAGACAATATCTGTAAGCAGCAGCTCATGAAGACCGTCTCTCCGAGCTCGTGCAAACAGTCGTAAAGCCAAACAAGGATTGTAGGTTATACCTCCTCGAATTCCAAGCAATGGGACATTAGGGTATTCCCCATATCGATCAATGACAGCTACTCTTTCCATGTCTTTAGAACTCCAAAGGATGTCCGTATGAGCAAGGGACATGATTCTATAAGCCTAACCTACTCCTTTCTCATTCTTCAATACAGACTTGGGGAGGTGCGGAATAAACCACCTCACCAGCAGAAGCGTATAACACATGAGGGTTCCCCTTCTCCGCACAGTACGGGTATAGAGAGCATGCAAAATATCACCCAAGAGAGTAGGCACTGGGTTACGAGACATGAAGATCTTGACCGCATTCACATCTATGAAAGAATATGGATTCGGGAACAGAACCAAGCCGTAGATGAGGAGAGCCAGGATGTCTTGAAATGATTGAAAGTCCAAGTTATCCCAGAACAATTGAGCTTGATCGATCAAAAACTTAGCCAAGAAACGTTTAACCCCACTCCGAGTCTCCCAGTTGGACACTATATCAACCCTTTTTAGATGTAGGGTTGAAGCAATATCTCCTCCAAACCTGTGAAAGGTGTCTGCTCGAGAATGGATATAACCAGTAAATCAGAAAACTCCTCCAAAGTAGGGACTAGCTGATAATCCAGGAAGGTAAAACAATGATGCAACAAATCAAAGAAGTGGAAAAGGACTCTCATCATTTGCTTGTCCAACTTTGAAGTGACCAGGGTAAGGAAATGACCATGTCTTCTAACAAATGAAGAAGTATCAGGAACTTTTGAAACTAACTCTCTGAGCTGAGTAGGTATCTGCACGAAGTTGACTCGAATGGTATTTCTGCGCATAGAAGCCATAATCTACAAAACAGAACAAAGATGAATCCCCTCGGTCTTTGAAATGGTTAGTACAATGAAGTATGCATGCTATGTCATGATGCATGATGTCACGATAAAACACACAACAGGTATAGCAGGTATCAAACATGGTAAAGGCAAACAAGTCACACAAGAGCCCTTAAATTTCAGGCTTGCATGAGGCATAGGTACTACCCTCTTGAAGTTCAGTTGGTTTAACCTGTCCTAATAATAGTAACCGGGTTCTAGAGGTTCTCAATATCATTGACCATCCTCCATCGGTCATGGTTTCAGCTCACTCAATCTTTTCTTGCGGCCGGAACTATCTCGAGAGTATGGTCTCAATGAGTGTAGCATCGGGTATCAACCAGTTCCCAGCTCTACACTGAGACCGGCTATCTCACTACTTCCTATGGCCAAGTTAGTCAATTATAGGTTCTAAGGTCAGTTGATGCTTAACGACCCATATAGCAGCCCCATATTCTCCTTGTTCCTCCACAAGGGATACCGATACCAACTAATATGTCACATCAATATAGCTACTGCTTCAACCGCATCGGTCTACGCCGTACAGTTCCCTCACAGTTTATTGCTACTTACCTAACAGGTGTCCCTAGATCTGGGTCAGGATCTATAGTAACTTCGTTACAAAGCCCAGAAAGATAAAGCAATCAAATCAAACAATAGAAGCAATATGATGAAATAATACTAAGGTATACCCCACTTATTTAGTCCCCAGCAGAGTCGCCAGTTCTGTGATACGGTGACCAGAACCGGGACTGTTTTAGGAAAATGCTGGTTTGCATTTTGCATTTGTGTTTGCAAAATGTTGCGGTAAGCAAGAGTCGCCACCGACTTTTATTTTATCCAACAAGGAAAGGAAAAAAGCACAGAAAAATTCCTTTTTCGAGATTTTCTGAGTACGGGGGGTAGATTATAGAAAGGGAAGGTATTAGCACCCTTTCTATCCGTAGTTATCTACGGGCTCTTAGGTACTTGCTCATCATTTTCAAAATTGCTTCTTTGTGTGTTTGTGTGATTTGAAAAGTTTTTGTTTTGACTTTGATTTAACCCTTGCTTCTGTCTTCAAGAGTGTTACAAAGTGTTTTAGAAAACTTTGTTTGTAAAGGAGTGTAAGTGTGAAAAAGTTTGTTTGTATTGAGCAAGTACTTAAGAGCTAATCTACCTACTCGAAAAAAGAATTATTCTATGTTCGCTTCCTTTAGACAGCGCTATCCCACTATTAGTGAGTAGGTAGCACCATCGTTGGAGTTTTTAAGGGTCAATTCGAAAGGGACGTACGGTCACTAAAGCAATGTTAGGACGTCTTAGTAATAACCCTAATATCTTAGATCAATTATTCAAGGAAACACTATCTGAGGCAACCATTCTGAGGTGTTATACCCCAAAATTTGCCCTCCCCATTTTCACAAGAAATCACAACCCCAGGGTTTTCTCTGATTTTTGAGATTGACTCAAGAATCGGTCAAAAAGACTTTTCTTTATCAGTCAATCCAGAATTAGGGTTTTTCGCTCGCATTTCTCAGAAGGAATTGAATCCTCATAAATTTAGTTAACTGTTACATTATTTTCACGCTTGTTTAAGATTACTGGTTGTTTCTCAAAATCCAATTATCTGGGATAAGAGCTGAGACTTTTGTTTGGAGCATTAAGGCATCTGCTTGATTATTCGGACTGAAAGGTTTATCGTGTATTGAAATGCTTTGATGCTTGATTATTTGGAGTAAAAGGTTTATCGTTTATTGGAATGCTTTGTTTGTTTAACTGTACAATGCGTGTGTTAACTGGAACACCATGCGTATTGTGAGTAATGCAAGGTTACGAGACTGCAAAAGTTTGTTGATTATTTATTTTATCTGAATTAAAATTATTGGGATATAGTTCCAATTATTTTGATTTAAGAGTTTTAAATAATTAAATAAACAATGCAAGAAAAGATTGGAAGATATTTGGATAAAGGCCTTTTTTATTATTTTCAGATATTGTTACAAAATTTATCGAAATATTGTAAATTTACAACTTACGGTATTTACAATAATATTTGTTTACAATAAATGAAAAAATAATAAACCTAAGCCTAATCTCCTAAAATCTCTGGCTTCTACTGCTTCTGCTATTATCCAAGATGCACCCACCTGAAAAGAGAAGAAAAGAAAATCAGCACAAGATTTTTTAAATGAAAAGAAGAAAAAAATCATCATTAAAATTGGCCGTCTAGAATCAGATTGCCTATTTTTCGTCACGCTTTATTTTTCTCTCTGCAAATCACAAGAAGATCGCTCTTCTCGGTTCACAGAGAGAAAAATAAAATATAAATGCAAGCATGTCAAACTAAATGCAAAAACATGGGTCAAGTACAAAAAGTTCCAAGCTGCATTAACCAAGCAAACTGAATTACAAACAAAGTGCCAAGCTACATTAACCAAGCAAACTGTATTACAAATTCAAAGAGACAAACAGGCGCCAAAACTGCCAAGGTAAGTCAAGCAAAGGAATAAACTCAGCAGCAAGTAAAGTCCCATATTCAGCTACAGTACAAAATTGCCCAAAACCAAGTTACAAGACATATTTGATAAAAATGGTAATGCAGCAAGAAAACAACAATACAACAGACAAAAAGCAATACAGCAGGAAGTAATTTGTTTGACAAGTCAAAACTTGTCAAAGATGCTTTTTCATCATTTTCTAGACAGCCCAATTTTTCAGAATAAAAAGATAATAAGCAATTAAAAATGCTTATGGAGAGAGAGGAAAGAGAGAACCTAGTGAATAGGTTTTGCAGTTTGCAGTTTTGGCAGGCTGTAAAAGGAAGATAAGAGGAACAAAAGAAAATATATAACAATATAACAGTCTAACAGTCCAACACAAGAGAAGGAGGAGCAAAATTGCAAAAAAACCTGTTTTGAAAACACAAAAACAAGCGTTCAAACCTGCATCTCAAACTCCAAACTCAAGCAAGCCTGCCTCACAAAATAGCAAGCCTGCCTTCTCAATACAACCAATACTGCAAGTTACAAACCTACATCTCAAACACCAGAAGCATAAGTCTGCCTTACAAACACAAAAAACCTGCAAAGCTATCTCAAAAACTAAAGACATGTTCAAACTGCATAAGCCTGCCTTACAAACACTAAAACCTGCCTAAACTCATCAAACTGCAGTCACAAAAACTGCAAGTTACCAAGCCTGCATAACTGAAACTCAAGAAAACTTGCCTAAACTCAAAAAACCTGCATAAACTCATCAAACTGCAGTCACAAAAACTGCAAGTCACCAAACCTGCAAAACTACCTCCAACTCAGCCTGCATAACTGCAAGCTAAATCTGCAAATCCCAAATCCAAACAAGCCAACTAACAACCTCATCTTCAACAAGAGAAAGGAAGAGCTTGCAGAACTTCAAAACAAAAACACTGATGTTTAGGTTCATCATCACAAAACATCAGCAAACTCAAGTCAAAACAACAAAATCATCAAGCTAGACTTTTATAACCCTTTCATCAATAATATTCAACAAAGAAGTAAGAGGGTTTTCAGAAACGAAATCATCATCAAAACATCAAAACATCAATATCAAAAAGAAGAACAAGCAACAAGTTCTAGGTTGTATTCACCAACAAGTTTCTAACAACATGAAGAACAACAATAAATAGTTTTTTTTCTTCTTTTTTCAGAATACATATACTCATCATCAAAAGTCAGTACCCAAAGAAGAGGAAGAGGTCCAGAAGTGAAAGATCAAAACAACAATAAGTCTCAAAATATTCATCATCAACGAAAGTTCAGAAGAAAAAAAAAGCAAGCAGTTTTCAGAACAACATCATCATTAAACATTCAAAAAAGGAGTCAAGCACAGAAATACCAAAAGTAAGCAAGCTATCATCACACTCATCCCTCCGCTTGGCCACCAAAGAGCGCCACCAGATTCACGCCCCTCTTTCCCCATCACTTTCTTTCAGAAGCAAAACGCTAAGGTATAATTTCCTCTTCCTCGCGCCTTTCTGCATCTCATGCGTAATCATAAGAATCAAAACATGCAAGTAATCAATAAACAATTTTGAAATCGTAAAAACCCTAAAACATGAATGGAATAATTCGTACCGCTTAAAGCACTGAAACACACACTACTGTGAAGAGGAAGGGAGCGGATGAGGGCGGCGCACCGGTAGCCAGGTTCGTGAGAGAGAAATCAAACGTTTTGCCTGAGAAATAAGGAAGGGAGTCGAAGAAGATGAGAGGAAGCGCTGCTGTAACCTAAACTGGAAACCCTAAAATGAATCAACCCTAAAATTTGTTCAAACAACGCAACTGGGCCTTCACCCAAGAAAATGCCTAAAGCCCAAACATTCCTACCAAGCGCACCTCCCTTCCCTCTCCATAACTTTCTTGTTCTTTATCTTTTTTATTTGGGCCATCCAAAAAATATTCCTTAAGCCCATTTATCTTTTTTCTTTTAATGTTTTAAAACCAATACTTTTTTTATCACTTTGTTTTCATTTTCTATAATCTAATTCTTTTTTTATCTTTTTTTAAATAAGAAGAATATATTAAATTTTTGTATAAAATTTTCTTAATAGTTTTTTTTTTAATATTTATTACATTTAATAACAAAAAATACATAAATAATGGAACTTCAACTTAAATTTTTTTTCTTTTCTTTAAAACTCTTTTCTTTTCATAATCAATAAAAAAACACAAAATACAATAATAATACTTAATCTTTCATTAGGTTAATTTTTGTTTGTTCATTTATAAATAAATACATACATCTCATATTTCTCTGATTTTCTTTATCTTACAATTTGTTAATATTTGAATTGCGTCAATTCGATTTGGTTGTAACCCATAATATTTGGGACATTATTCTGATAAGACTCATCCCCATTTGTAAATAATTTGTACCCCCATCCCCAGATACTCTTTTGTAATAACTTAGAATTTAACTCTCGCACTTTATGCTTTTTAAATATGCCATGATTAGAGATTAGGGTTTGTATGTGAAAATCTAAAATCGATCGCTAGATGACCTAATACAAAGACAAATGCATGAATATGACCAACACCATTCACACTTACACCTCTAGGGTAACCTCGTTTGTTGCCTCGGAAAATACAATCATGTCCCTCGAGTATGAGACACTCTAGAAAATGCCCCTTTGGTAAACAAAGATCGTAGTCCCTCGATGACCCTCGATGTTGCCTTCGATAAAACGATCTCGTCCCTTACAAAATTGCTAGAGCGTCTCACAAGTTGCTTTCAATGATTGTATACGATGACCCGCGCATGTCCCGTTTAACATCCAAACACAAGGTTGTTCACCAAATACAATGGTGAAACAACACTGTTAAAAGGGTTAAAAACATAAGAAAGATCTTTGAGTAAAATAGGGTAGACAACTCTTAGTTACTTGATCAAAAATCTTGCAAAACATCCTTGCCATTTTTCAAACACACTTCACAACACAACGTCAAAACAATTTCAAAACAACTTTCAAAACATTGGAATATCTTTTCAAAAAGACACACACCTTTGTATATATTCAAACAAGAATCATTACAAAGGTTGCCTAGACAAGGCATATTTTTCAAAACATTTTCAAAACCACACACAAAGCACCATTTCAAACAATTGAAAAGCAAAGGCAAGTGATCTAAAACAAGTAACTAAGAGCCCATGGATAACCATGGATGAAAAGGGTGCTAGCACCTTCCCTTTTCATAATCTACCCCCCGAACCCAAGAAAAAATCTCAAAGGTCTTTCCTGTGCTTTTTGACCTTTCCTTTGGATAAAATAAAAAGTCGGTGGCGACTCTTGCTAAACCGAACAAGTGCGAATACAAACGCGAAATCTCAAGTCAGTTCTCCCACCGTATCACAGAACTGGCGACTTTGCTGGGGGAAAATTCTAAAAGTGGGATTACCTTAGGGTTTTTAGATCACCTTTGCATGATTATCTTGTTTGCCTTGATTGCTTTACATTTGGTTCTTTTGTTTGGGCTTGAAATCCTCTACCCGAATTTGGGAAACATTCATAGGTAAATAGCAATACGTTGTGGAAACTGTGCGGGGTATATCGACACGGTTGAAGCAATAGCTATATTAGTGCGACATATTTGTGGGTACCAGTAGCCTTTGAGTCAATCAAAGAGAATACGGGGTTGCTGGGTGATGTCATGAAGCACTAATGAACTCTTAGAACCTTACTTGACCATCTTGGCCTTTTTTAGGGGTAGTGAGATGACCGACTTTGGTACTATCCGAAGTTGGTAGATACTCGATACTACACTCATTGAGGGTTGTTTTCTTGGAATATTTCGGTCGCCAGTTAAGTGGCTAAACCGAAACAATGAACACAGAAAATAATCCAGTGATATTGAGCTCCTTAGAACCCGGTTACTATTTATAGGACAGGTTGAGCCAACGAACTTCAAGAGGGTACTTACCTATGAAACCCCATGCAAGCCTGAAACTAAGATTTTGTATGATTTGATTGTACATATGCTTGTGCATACATCATGAACATCATGAAGCATCATTTGCATCCACTAACTATTTCAAGGGTTTGGATCTTCATCTTTGTTCCTGTTTTGTAGGTCATGGAATCTCTTCGCAGGAAAACAATTCAAGTCAACCTTGTGAGAATCCCTCCTCAACTCAAGGAGCTTACTTCCAGGATTCCGGAGAATTCTCTCTTCAGTGAAAGACATGGTAGACTTCTCAACTTGGTCAACTCCAATATTGAAGAAGACATGGTGAAAGTCCTCTTCCAGTTCTTTGACCCCCTACACCACTGTTTCACATTCCCTGATTACCAACTAGTACCTACTTTGGAGGAATTTTCTCAACTCTTGAGGATTCCTATTCTTCATCAACTACCCTACAACGGTACGGAAAAAGAACCAAAGCCTGAAGATGTTGCTCAAGCCTTACACTTGCAACCATCTGACATCAAAGGACATTGGGAAACCAGAAGTGGTGTCAAGGGTTTCTTAGCAAAGTTTCTATTTGAGAAGGCACAAGACTGCTGGAATTCTCTAGATCTACAAGCCTTTGAGGAGATTGTAGCACTACTCATCTATGGGTTGGTCTTGTTCCCAAACCCTGATCACCTTATAGACGTGAATGCTGTCAAGATTTTCATGTCTCGGAATCCTATGCCTACATTACTTGGGGACATCCTACACTCATTTTACACACGAACAATGAGGAAAAGAGGTGTTCTCATGTGCTGTACTCCTCTCCTAGCAAGGTGGTTTATTTCTCACCTTCCACAATCAATTTTGAAGAACGATCAAGGTTTAAGGTGGTCACAACGGTTAATGACTCTCACACACTCTGATGTCCATTGGTGTTCTCGGTCCAGAGAAAATGTCATCATCATTGATCGTTGTGGGGAATTCCCTAATATCCCACCACTTAGCACTAGGGGAGGCATTACCTACAACCCTTGTTTAGCTCTGAGGCAGTTTGGATATGCTAGGAGGGATGTCCCTCATGATATGATGATTCCTGACCTAGTTTTTGACTTCGACAACGATGCACAAGGACTTCGACAAAGGTTCATCAGAGCTTGGAGGATGCCCAACAAGGTGGATAGTAAGACACTGGGGCACAAGAATTCCATCCCTCTTGAGCCTTACCTCAAGTGGGTACGAACATGCGCCCAGAGTCTTATGATGCCTTACCCCCACATTCTCCTCGTGATTAAAGAGCCTGTTAGGGAAGGAGAGGTTCCATACACCCTCCTACATCCAAACATGCCAACATCATTGGAAGAATTGCAAAAGAGTTGGATCCAACTCAAAGAAGAACGGAACACTTTTGAAGCCAGCTTCTATGCCAGTGAGAAGAAGGTTTTGGAGCTTACCCGCCGACTTCACGAAGAGGAGACTCTTAACACTTATATTGCACCAAAGAGGATGCACAACGTCTTTTTACCTTAAGAAGTTTTGTAATATTTGGCCCATGGGGCATTTATGTACTGAAAATTTTCTTCTTATTAATATGACGTGTGTTCTTTTGTCTGTAACAACTTTGAATTTCTAAATCCTTGGATGCATTACATGAATAAACATATCATTCATCATGTGCATAAACAGGTCTTCACACCAGGTTTACTTATCTTTCTGTTGTTTATTTCAGCAAGATGGATATTGAGCAGACGATCAAAGATCTGCAAGCACAAAATTCATAATTCCAACAACTCCTCATGACCTCGGCAAAGGGTCAAGAGGATCTTAAAGCACTGTTAGATAAGAAAGAGCAAGAAAAAGGAAAAAAGAAAAAGAAAAGAATCGGGGTAGCTACGCTGGGAAGAAGATTTGAGAATGAAGCTAGGAGAGTGGTGGAGTTCCCTTCAACGTCTGATGAAGGGACCGACAAAGGAAAAGGAGCTGCAGTACCCTCTGAGTCTGAGGTTGAAGAGGAAGAGGTTGAAGAGGATGAAGATTACTTCGAGCAACAGTACCCTCCTGTAGACGACAGGTATAAAAATCTGGAAGAGCGGTTAGCAGCCATGGAAGTGCAAAGGGTTCCCGGACTGGATTTCTAAGAGCTGGGATTGATTGCTGGGATCGTCATTCCTCCCAAATTCAAAGTACCCACATTCGCTAAGTACGATGGTCTGTCATGTCCGAAGATGCACCTGAGATCGTATGTTAGAAATATCCAACCCCACTCATCTGATAAAAACCTCTGGGTACACTTTTTCCAAGATAGTTTGTCTGGCACACAGTTGGACTGGTTCTATCAACTCGAGAGATCAGAGGTTCACAATTGGGAAGAATTAGCTGCTGCTTTTTATCTCCAATACCAATACAATGCTGATTTTGCGCCCACTCGTACTCAGCTACAAAGTATGGGGATAGCTTCCAATGAAGGATTTAAAGAGTATGCCCAGAAGTGGCGTGATCTGGATGGAAGGGTGCAACCACCTTTGTCAGATAGGGAGTTAGTTGACATGTTTCTGGGGACCCTGTCTGGTCCTTTCTTCAATCATTTAATAGGGAGTTCCTCCGCAGGATTCACTGAACTAATTTTGACCGGCGAAAGGGTCGAGGCCGGTATTAAAAGTGGAAAGATTCAAAAAGATGCCTCCGCGTCCACCGCTATGAAGAAGACCTTCCCGGCTAAGAAGGATAGCTCTGCTGTTTACACCCATAGAAATTAGGAAAGAGAGAAACGTCGACCAACAGTGGGGGCCATATTAATTCAGAAGCCCGCATCAGATCGGCCTAGAAACAGTCAACCGAGGAATGATCATCCCAGAACCTATCAGCAAAGGCCAACACGGTAATATACCCCGATAAATATGACACCCGCTCAGATCCTTCCACATCTCCTGAAATTAAACCTTGCTAATTTGAGAGAGGCACCTAAGAATGCAAACACCACTTCTCCATATTATCATCCCAATGCAAAATGTGCCTACCATTCAGACAGTGCAGGGCATGACACCAACGACTGTTGGGCCCTCAAAAACAAAATCCATGACTTAATTGACGCTAAGGAAGTAGAATTTGACACTCCTGAGAAGCCCAATGTGATATCTGCTCCGATGCCAAAGCACTGCCATAATGTTCATGCCGTTACAAAAGACCTCCGTGTTACCGATGTTGCTGATCTTTTGACTCTGTTATTAGTGATTAAAGAGAAGTTGATGAGAGCTGGGATATTCCCAGGCTGTGGGAAGGACTGTTACTTTTGTTTAAACATACAAGCCGACTGCCCAATGTTGAAATCAGGTGTCCAACTCCTGATGGATACTCAAGAGATACTTTTCCAAAAAAACCCTGTGGACACCTTCACTCCTGTTACTCCTGATACTTGTGCTACTTCAACCAATGATATAGCAATCATAACCATTTCCGACAATCCTCCCAAGGCTTGCAAAAGGCCTGTCAGGATTATGCCCGACCCTAAATTTGTACCATTAAAGTTCACCATGCCGGGACCTGTCCCGTACCAATCCAGCAAAACGATACCATGGAACTATGGAGGAGAAATCTTCTACCATGGTATCAAACAAATCGAAGCAGTCCAAGAGAATTCCAAATAAGAAAACCCTGATATTGGAAACATCGCAGGAACAAGCAAGATAACCCGCAGCTGACGGATTTTTTCTCCAGAGATTGCTCCCCCTCGAGCAGTCTTCGGACCCTCGAAAGCTTTTGTACCTGTTAGGCCATCTGTGCAAGGCCCGATGATTGAAGAATTGGATACTCCTGAAGTAAGACCATATACTAATACAACCAATAAGGGTAAGGGGATACTAGAAGCACCTGTCAGGACGAAGGCTCATGCTGTGGTTATCCCCGAAACCACTCAAAGAAATGGATGAAATCTTGAAAATAATCAGAAAGAGTGACTACGACGTCGTGGAACAGCTAGGGCAGACCCCTTCTAAAATTTCAATGTTGGCTCTTCTACTCTGCTCTAAGGCCCATGCTAAGGCCCTGATCAAATTCTTAAAGATGGCACATGTGCCTCAAGAAAATTCGACTGACCAGTTTCAAGAGTGCGTGGCCAACCTAACTACTGATAATGGCCTGGGTTTTTCCGATACTGGCTTGACTCCTAAAGGAAGGAAACACAACGACGCGCTACATGTCTCAGTGGAGTGCAGGGGAACCACCCTCGCCCATGTCTTAGTTGATACTGGTTCTTCCTTGAATGTGCTGCCGAAGAAAGCCTTAGACCGTTTGGACTGCGAAGGATTGACCCTCAAACCTAGTAACATCGTTGTTAGGGCCTTTGATGGGTCCAAAAGAATGGTTCACGGAGAGGTTGACATTCCTATCAAAGTAGGCACAGAAGTTTTCAATTCCACCTTTTATGTGATGGACATCCGTCCTTCATACTCGTGTTTATTGGGAAGACCGTGGATCCATTATGCTGGGGCAGTTACCTCCTCTTTGCACCAAATGCTGAAATATCCTGTTAAGGGTAAGATTATAACGGTGCACGGCGAGGAAGAGTACATGATAAGTCATCTCAATTCCTTCCGCTATGTGGAGGTGGATGGAGAGTTCATCGAAACGCCTTTCCAACATTTTGAGGAAGTTTCTCTTGAGGTAGCAGTTGCGAAGACAATGGTTGAGGTGCCTACCGTTACCAAGCATGTATCTAGGATGGCATCTCTTAAGGACGCAGAGGCTGCAGTCAAAGAAGGAAAGAGCGCAATATGGGGGCAACTGCCTGATTTTCCCCATAAGACAAACAAGTTTGGGTTAGGGTTTACTACTGCAGGACAAAAGGCTATGCGTCGCTCCAAGGCTGGAGGACCACCCGTAAAGATCACTCACCATGGAATCAATGCTGTAGAAGATGAAAATGAAGAGGGCCACTTTGAGGATTGGATCTTTCCGACCGTCGAAGGGGGTTTAAGCAACTGGGAAGCAAAGGATTTTATTCCCATCACCTTCATCAACCAGTAATTTTATCTTTGAACAATTTCTTATTTCGGTCTGTAATAACTAAAACAATTCGTACACTATTTTCACCTTACTCCTTGCCCGGGGCATATAGGTCCATTTGTAAGGGCTTGATTTTCTTCTTTATCATATGCCATGTTTTGATGAATCATTGGACGCTTTCATCTACAAACTATTGTGTTCATTTTCTTTCCTTTTGCAATTTTGTTTAGTTTAAGGATGGTTATCCTTTACACACACTCACACTCACAAATGCAGGTACCCATCCACTCCGGATTCCATGGGTGACCATTCTGCTTTAGCCTTCGATAACTCTGAAGATTTGGTCAATCACGCTGAGTACAAAGTTGACGAAGACTGTGAAGTGACAGGAGAGTTATCCAGACTTCTACAACAAGAATAAAGGGCTATTCTGCCCCATGAAGAGTTGCTAGAAACCATCAACTTGGGGACAGAGGAAGACAGGAAAGAAGTAAAAGTGGGTGCCAATCTAGAACCAAGTGTCAAAGAGCGCTTAGTGCAGTTGTTGAACGAGTATGTTGAAATCTTCGCCTGGTCTTATGAAGACATGCCAGGATTGGACACAGATATCGTGGTTCACCGTCTCCCTACAAGAGAAGACTGTCCACCGATCAAGCAAAAGGTCCGCCGAATGAGGCCCGACATGTCTGAGAAGATCAAAGCTGAGATAATGAAGCAATTCAACACTGGCTTTCTGGCTATTACTTCCTATCCACAATGGGTTGCTAACATTGTGCCCGTGCCCAAAAAGGACGGCAAAGTCAGAATGTGCATGGATTATCGAGACTTAAACAGGGCTAGCCCTAAAGATGATTTTCCACTGCCACACATCCACATCTTGGTTGACAACACAGCTCAACACAAGGTATTTTCCTTCATGGACGGATTCTCGGGATACAACCAGATCAAAATGGCCCCCGAGGACATGGAGAAAACTACTTTTGTCACGCAATGGGGTACCTTCTGCTACAAAGTGATACCATTCAGACTGAAGAATGCAAGGGAAACCTATCAACACGCCATGGTAGCTTTGTTTCATGATATGATACACCATGAGATTGAAGTCTACGTAGACGACATGATAGCCCAATCACAGACAGAAGAAGAACACCTTGATCATCTGCTAAAGCTGTTTGTCAGATTGAAGGAGTATAAGCTCAGACTAAACCCAAGCAAGTACACTTTTGGAGTCAGGTCTGGTAAACTTTTGGGATTTATTGTCAACAACAAAGGGATAGAGGTTGATCCTGCTAAAGTCAAGGCTATACAAGTAATGCCTGCCCCCCGCACTGAAAAGGAGGTTAGAGGTTTCTTGGGACGCTTAAACTATATTGCGAGGTTCATATCTCAACTAACATCTACCTGTGAGCCAATCTTCAAGCTATTGAAGAAAGATCAGGTGGTTGAATGGAACAATGATTGTCAAGTTTCTTTTGATAAGATCAAGGAGTATTTGCTGGAACCTCCTATTCTGATGCCACCCGTCGAAGGAAGACCGTTAATCATGTATCTGACTGTTTTGGATAATTCAATGGGGTGCGTACTGGGCTAACATGACGAGTCTGGACGAAAAAAGCATGCCATTTATTACCTTAGAAAAAAGTTTACCGACTGTGAGACTCGCTACTCACTGCTCGAGAAAACTTGCTGCGCTTTGGTATGGGCTGCTCGCCGGCTAAGACAGTATATGTTGACTCATACCACCTTGCTGATTTCCAAGATGGATCTAATTAAGTACATCTTCGAGAAGCCTGCTTTATCTGGAAGAATCGCTAGATGGCAAATGATCCTGACTGAGTATGATATCCAATATACTACGCAAAAAGCTATAAAAGGGAGTGTACTAGCTGACCATCTAGCTCATCAAGCCGTCGAAGATTACCAATCTATGAGATTCGATTTCCCTGACGAGGACATTATGGCATAAAACGACATTGAAGTTAACGGACCGTATGACGGACCTGAACAAGGATCCCGATGGACCCTGTACTTTGATGGCGCTTCAAATGCACTTTGGTTTGCGTTTTGCGTTTGTGTTTGCAAAATGTCGCGGTAAGCAAGAGTCGCCACCGACTTTTATTTTATCCAACAAGGAAAGGAAAAAGCACAGAAAAATTCCTTTTTCGAGATTTTCTGAGTACGGGGGGTAGATTATAGAAAGGGAAGGTATTAGCACCCTTTCTATCCGTAGTTATCTACGGGCTCTTAGGTACTTGCTCATCATTTTCAAAATTGCTTCTTTGTGTGTTTGTGTGATTTGAAAAGTTTTTGTTTTGACTTTGATTTAACCCTTGCTTCTGTCTTCAAGAGTGTTATGAAGTGTTTTAGAAAACTTTGTTTGTAAAGGAGTGTAAGTGTGAAAAAGTTTGTTTGTATTGAGCAAGTACTTAAGAGATAATCTACCTACTCGAAAAAAGAATTGTTCTATGTTCGCTTCTTTTAGACAACGCTATCCCACTATTAATGAGTAGGTAGCACCATCGTTGGAGTTTTTAAGGGTCAATTCGAAAGGGACGTACGGTCACTAAAGCAATGTTAGGACGTCTTAGTAATAACCCTAATGTCTTAGGTCAATTATTCGAGGTAACACTATCTGAGGCAACCATTCCAAGGCAACTTTGATCTTTGAGATAAGAGAGCGACCACTAAAATACCCTATACTCAATGACCGTTTATCGAAGGCAACCGAAGTGGGAGTATACCCTAGGAGTGCACATGTGCGAGTGATTCAATTTCAAATTATTATCTTTGCACATTTAGGGTTTGCTAACCGTTTTAAAGTTAATCATACATTCTTGTCATGCAACCCTAATTATTCATACATCTAACAGTTAATATTTTGCGGAATTTAAAGTGTGGAAAGTAAGCTACACTATTACAAGGCTTCGGGTATTTACATAGCCAAAAACAAACCCTTAAAAAACACGATAAATGAAAGTAAAAGGGTCCTAATTAATCTATTACAACTTGTGAGTAATTACATTAATATGGTAAAAATAAATAATAAAGCGCGCACGAGGAAATTAAGAACGATAAGAAATTAGGGTTTTGACCCCGTCTAACCTAATTTGAAGAAAATTTATTTTTTGTGATTTTTAATTGTTTTTAAGAAAAAGAATTAGGTTTTAAAGTTAAATACACAAAAATAATTAGTAATTAAATTAATTAAGGAAAATGACTAAATTTAACCTATTTTTGTGTTTTTGGTTATTTTTAAGAAAAGAAAATATAATTAAGTTAAAAACAAAAACCCTAATTGTTATAATTAATTTTAATTTATTTACAAAAGAAATTAAAGTTATCTAAAATTAAATAACCTAATTAATTAATATTTGTATAAAAAATAAATCTAATTCTAATTGGATGAAAAAACATTTTTTGTGATTTTTTTGATGAAAGAAAATAATTAATTTGTTAGTAAAAACAAATAAATAAATTAAATAAAACAAAATATAAAAAAGAAAAGAAAGAAGAAAACTGGGCCTGAAAGCAAATTGAGGGAGTGTAGATAGTAATTATGGGCCTAAGAAAATAAGGTCCACGTTTGACTTCCAAGTTCTCCTGCCATGCGTTGACTGAGGTCTTTGGTGGACTTTCATCTGATGGCCTTTAGATCTGGCCATCTGGAGATCCAAAGGTTGGATCTTGAGGATACATGGTGATCCCTTGGCTTGTGTGCACGCTGGATTACCTGAAGCAAAATAACATGGAATAATTGGGGGGACCTGGGATTCGAACCCAGGCCCCAAGGCATTTTCCACATGTACCAATGCCAGCTGCGCTGCGTATTCAATTTGTACATAAAATAACAAATAATTATAATATACAATAAAAAGAGTTAGTGGAGAATAATAAAAACGGGCGCCCGAATTTTGAATGGACCAACAGGATGATGCCACGCTGGTCATCCCTGTCCTTGCTCTGTTGCTAAAAGTGAAACACTTTTACCTACGGACAACACCTGTAGCTATAACCTTGGCTCGTTCCAAAATCTTCCATGGGTATGATAAATGACATCTAATGCCATGAATCAATTCGTCTGGACCTGCTGGACATCATGATACCCTTCATGGGGGCTAATTTTTCCTGCACATTAAAACCCTAAAACGAAACCACAAACCCTAACAATGGCAATTCTTTATTCAGTCCACAAAAATGCAATTGGATGATATGGATAGCTTACAAATGTGTTAAGGAACAATAATCTATAATTATTTCATGCTATAAGTATCAGAATGATGCAATTCGAATTTAAGAAAGAACCAAGGTCGTGGCTGACTTACAGTGCGTTTTGGCGCTAGAAAAGACTTTTTCTTGATTGGTTTCGCTTGCTTACAATCCTAGGAAGCGATTGGGATGGTCAGAAGGTCTTGAGGATGCCTGGAAGTATGGAATCGTGTCTGCACTTTTTTGGTGTTTTTTCAAGTTTTGTTTTGTTCTTGCGCCTCTCTCTAGCCTTGTTTTAGGTCTGCCAATGATCACTATATACCAAGGATTGGATTAGGGTTGAAAACATGATCCCAATCTTTCTCCATTATTGATTTTGATCTTTATTTGATTCCTTTGAAAATCATTCCAAAAATAGGCTAAAACTAATATTTTATGCTCACAAAATCCTTGCACGAATTCAATCACTTGCCAACTGGATATGAGACCTGAAACATGCACAATATCTTGAGATTTCAATGTTTTGGATTTTCTATGATTTGTTTTTGATTTAAATTGATTTAATTCAAATAAAAATCAAAATAAATAATAAAAATAAGATAATGACAAGTGGCAAGAGCTAGGACTCGTGGACCATTCTACCAACTCAAAACAAGTGCAAAAAGTTAGGCCCATTAAGCAAAATTTGCAATTTTAGGCATAGTTGACTTTTGACAATTTTACAAAAAAGGTCAACTTCACCAATGTATAACTTCCTCAACTTTGACTCTTTGAAGGTGTTATTGGACTTTTTAGAAAGCTTGAGATGTCCTCTAAGCAAAAATTTTGGTCTCATCTCAATTTGGTATTCCATGTTAATGTATGAAGCTTTGACAAAAAAGGTGTTTTTGTTGACTTTTCAAAATGACCTATAATGTCCAAATTCATAACTTCTTGTGAGTGCATATTTTGAGCTTGGGAGCTGAAGATGGATTGTAGATAATTACATCCTATACAAAATGAGCTTTGGATGGGTCATTTCTCATAAAGTATGAGAAAGTTATGCTTGGTCAAAGTTGAGTTGACTTTTCCTACAAAACCCTAATTTAGCAACTTTTGGTTCTTGATGAATTGTGAGCAATCCTTGATGAATCATGATCAACCCTTGATCAAATGATGAATAATACTTCAAAATGAGGATGTTGACCAAAAATATTGAAGTTTGACTGTATGTGGGCCACAATTGACTTTTGCCCTAACACAATCGATTTTCAGGCTTTTGAGCAATTGACTAAGCAAACTTCCTCTGCAAGGCTTGAAACTTGACATGGATGATCTTGAGAACATATTAGGACCATGGTGAGCATTTGAGATCCCTTTGACTCAAGTATCTTGATGCAACATGAAACCATAATTTGAGGTAGATTGCTTTAGGAGAGAGTTTGTCTGGTCAACCCTTGGACTTCCTTGAGCAACTTGAGGATCTTTCTTGATATGTTTTGAGAAATATGAGAGGGAAAATTTTAGGGTACAACAACTGCCCCTGTTCAATCTTCTTAAACCTGAGGATGTAGATTGGCTTATCTGCCTTTCGTGATCTGAGGGTAGAAGATGATTGAACACTAGAGTGCCCAGAAATTTGCACTCGCATGAAGTGGTAATTGTCTTGTGATGTCGGGAATGAGCTTATAGATGCCATTTGGAGATTGATGACGGGAGATGGGCTTAAAGATGCCATCCGAAGGAGTGTCGATCACATAAGAGATTCCTTAGCGAGAGCATGTATACCTGTTTTTGAGGAAGATTCCGCTGGGGAATGCTGTTCTTTGTTGAGAGAAATAGAACTTTAGGAGCTTCGGTCGTCCGTTATTCTACTGGTGAATCGTCTCTGTTTCTTGAGAAAAGTTGAATTTTAGGAGCTTCAGTCGTCCGTTATTCTACTGAGGAATCGCCTCTTTGAAGAGGTGAGAATGAACTACTATCTGATCGTAATCTAGGCTTCATAGTGATAAGATCGACTACTATCTGGTCGTAATCCAGGCTTTACAGTGACTTTACTGGGGAGATGAGATCAAACTTGCTATCCGGTCGTAACCCAGGCTTCGCAATTTCTCAATTCTTATCTGGTCGTAATCCAGGCTTCAAAAGGAATTAAGTTTTTATCCGGTCGCATCTGGGCTTCAACTTGAATTTAGGGCACACTAATATCCGGTCGACTCCGAGCTTCTTAGTAATTGTCCAGGTAAACTGATATTTGGTCGAAATCTAAGCTTCATAGTGTCTTGTACCGCTATCTGGTCGTAATCCAGGCTTCACGATGTTTCATACCATTATCTGGTCGGATCCAGTCTTCATGGTGTTTTGTACTGCTATCTGGTTGAATCCAGGCTTCACAATACCTCACTTCTTATCTGGTCAAAATCCAGGCTTCAGAAGAAATCAAGTGGTTATCCAGTCGCATCCGGGCTTCCATTTGACTTTAAGGCCTACTAATATCTGGTCGACTCTGGGCTTCAAAGTAATTGGTTGGGTGAACTGCTATTTGGTCGAAATCTAAGCTTCACAGTGTCCCTTACTGTTATCTGGTCGTAATCCAGGCTTCAAGGTTCTTTACCGCTATCTGGTCATAATCTAGGCTTCGCGATGTCTCATACCATTATCTAGTCGAATCCAGGCTTCATGGTCTTGTATTGCTATTTGGTCGTAATCCAGGCTTCACAATAACTTGCTGAGCTGTTATCTGGTTGTAATCCGGGCTTCACGGCTTGTGTTTATGATATACCACTATCTGGTCGAATCCAGGCTTTATGGTGTATCGCACTGCTATCTGGTCGTAATACAGGATTCACAGTAACTTGCTGAGCTTTTATCCGGTCGTAATCCGGGCTTCACGGCTTGCTGGGGATTAAACTATTATCCGGTCGAATCCGGGCTTCATAGCTTGCTTTTAAGAGATACCACTATCTGGTCGTAATCCAGGCTTCGCGGTATTCTGATACTTTTATCCGGTCATTCTCCGGGCTTCACAATATGATGTAGAAATCAAGATACTATCCGGTCGGATCCGGGCTTCATAGCTTGAACTTTGTGAGAATTTGATTTTATCCTTTCCTGAAAGGTAACAGTTAGCTGTGTGTAATTCATGATACGTATCAGGGAATGATGTTCTCAAAATAAATGAGATTGTGCTGTATGATGTGTATATGCATGTCGTGATGTATGGATATGTAATGTTTTTATGATGTTCTCTGGATGGGGAAAATAAATCCCGGACTGCTGCTGGAGAATGAAAGAGTTTCGCTCGTTGAGGATAACGACCGAAGGTGATTGGGAGAATAATCCCGCTGGAGAATATATTGGGGAGAGAACGACTTTGTGGGGAAGAGATACTCTGTTAGCAGATCCGCTGACTTGGAGAAATAACCTCGGCTGGGGATGAATTATCGTTGCTGGAGATAATAAACTCTGTCGGGGATAAGATTTTTGTTTGTGGAAGAAATAAACTCCACTGGGGATGGTCTTCCATTGCTGGTGATAGATGAATTCTGCTTGGGGAGAATCTTACTGACTCACTCGCGATTGCGCACCTCAGCTGGGGAGAGTTGATAATACTATAATCTGGTACTTCCTACTCTGCGGGGAGTGTATTCCTTTTTAGTCATATTCTTCAGCTAGGTCTATCCCTGTACCTTGTGAATAGAACAACTATGAGGCTCAGACATTTCTTGTTTGCCTCAGTTTATGGAATTACGAGTAATCGTCTTTTGTTTCACATGTAAATTATTTATGAGCAACAATTATTTTCAAATGCATATATCAAAATGAACCATTGGACGTTCTTGCAAAACAAAACAGAAAAAAGAAAAGAAATTTGAAATTTCTTTGTGAAAATGAATCGTATTGATTTTGAAGTTTGGCCTGTAAATAGGCGATTTTGTACAAGAGGCTGATGTCCTAGTAAGAGAACGCCGCTGAACAAACAGAATTCATACAATTTGTGAAAAACAAAGAAAAACAACTATGTGAACAATCCCACTGGGTTCCAACTCTATTATTTCCCTTATGTCTTTGAGCATCTCATCACTTTGCTACTTGGTTGAAGGTAGATCAGATTGATTAGTGCCGTCTGAGCTTGATAGTCGATACCGAAGTCTGGTTGCAAGGTGATCCAATGAGACATAGTGTTACGCTTTGATCCCTAATTTTTTCCTGGACCTCCCTTTCGGGTTTTCAGTCCACCGGGATACCCTTTTTGCCCAAGCCGCCTTTTTCAGGTTTTCGACTTGCCGGGTGTACAGTTTTTCATTTTCATCCCTTATTTTTGCCCGAACCCTTTTGGTTCGTCGGGAAGCCCTTATTTTTGCCTAGGCCAATCAACCTAGCGGATCTTTGATTATGCATAGTATTTTTTCACTATGTCTGCATTGACGGGGTGAGGAAGGTCGTCACCATCCATGGTGGTCAGAATCATAGCTCCTCCCGAGAAGATGTTCTTAACCAAAAATGACCCTTCATAAGTAGGGGTCCATTTGGCCCTGGGATCACCTTGTGGCAGTATGATGCGTTTAATTACCAGATCCCTGACTTGATACTCTTGTCGTCTAAATTTCTTGTTAAATGCCTTAATCATTTGCTTTTGATACATCTGACCATGATAAATAGCAATAAGTCTCTTCTCGTCGATTAAGTTCAGCTGATCAAGCCAGGTCTGAATCCAGTAGTTTTCGCTCAAACCTGCATCCTTCATAATCCGGAGAGAGGGTATCTGGACTTCAATGGGCAAGACTTCCTCCATACCATATACCAAGGAATGGTGTGTTACCCCTGTTGACGTCCGTGCTGAGATACGGTACCCATGAAGGGCGAATGGTAACATCTCGTGCCAGTCTTTGTATGTCACCGTCATCTTCTGCACAATCTTCTTGATATTCTTATTAGTCCCTTCAACAACCTCATTCATCTTCGGCCTGTAAGAAAAAGAGTTATGATGCTGTATCTTGAACTGCTTGCAGAGCTCGGTGATCATTGTATTGTTGAGATTTGTACCATTGTCCGTAATGATCCTCTCTGGTACACCATATCGACAGATAAAATTGTGCCAAATAAACCGCGCCACGACGTTCTTGGTTACTGTAGCAAAGGAAGCTACCTCAACCCACTTTGTGAAGTAATCAATAGCCACCAGAATGAAACGATGCCCATTAGACGCAGTAGGTCTGATCTCGCCGATCATGTCGATGCCCCACATTGCAAAAGGCCAAGGAGCTGTCAAAATGTTCAGAGGGACGAGAGGTACGTGCACCTTATCAGCATAGACTTGGCACTTATGACAGGTCCAAGAATACTGATAACAATCAGCTTCCATAGTAGACCAATAATATCCTGTCCGAAGGATTTTCTTTGCCATGGTGTGTCCACTGGAATGAGTCCCGAAAGTACCTTCATGTAACTCTACCATAATCCTTTCTGCCTCGTTCTTATCCACACACCGCAGTAAGGTTGAATCATGGTTACGCTTGTAAAGGATACCATTACTGATGAAGAACTTTGCGACAAACCTCCTCAAGAACTTCTTATCATTAACAGATGCACCCTCGGGGTATTCTTGAGCCTCAAGATACCTCTTTACCTCATGAAACCAGGGTTTATCTGCTACCTCGTCAGTCTCAATGTCACAGCAATGTGCGGGTTCATCCAACCTCTCGATGGTAATTCGGGGAGCCTCATTGTCCCACCTGACCTTGAACATAGAAGACATGGTAGCTAGCGCATCCGCCAACTGGTTCTCCTCTCTAGGGAAATGTTCAAAGGTTATCTCCTCAAAGTGTGAAAGCAACGTCAATACATATTCTTTTTAAGGAATAAGATTTGGGTGCTTCGTATCCCACTCGCCTTTAATCTGACTGATCACGAGAGTGGAATCTCTGAACACACTTAAGAACTTAATCCTTAGGTCAATAGCTGCTCGAAGGCCCATGATGCATGCTTCATACTCCGCCATATTGTTGGTGCAGTTAAAACATAATCGGGCGGTGAACGGAGTATGACAGCCTTCAGGAGATATGATCACAACGCCAATGCCATTACCCAAAGCGTTTGAAGCTCCATCAAAGTACATAGACCATTGGGATCCTTCCTCAGGTCCTTCATCCGGTCCAGGTTTCTCACAGTCAGTCACCAACATGATGTTCTCATCCAGAAACTCGAAATTTATAGACTGGTAATCATTCACGACCTGATGTGCCAAATGATCTGCCAACACACTCCCCTTGATTGCCTTTTGGGTTGTGTATTGGATATCATACTCAGTTAAGATCATCTTCCATCTTGCTATTCTTCCGGACAAGGCAGGCTTTTCGAAGATATACTTGATTGGGTCCATCTTTGATATCAATAAGGTGGTGTGAGTCAGCATATACTGTCTCAGCCGGCGAGCAGCCCATGCCAAAGCGCAGCAAGTTTTCTCAAGCAGTGAGTATCGGGTCTCAAAGTCGGTAAACTTTTTGCTAAGGTAGTAAATAGCATGCTCTTTTCAGCCAGACTCGTCATGCTGCCCCAGCATGCACCCCATTGAATTGTCGAGTACTGTCAAGTATAAGATCAAAGGTCTTCCTTCAACTGGAGGCATCAGAATAGGTGACTCTTGGATATATTCTTTAATCCTTTCGAAAGAGGCCTGACACTCATCATTCCACTTTACCACTTGATCTTTCTTTAGCATCTTGAAGATCGGTTCACAAGTAGCAGTCAGGTGCGAAATGAACCGGGCAATGCAATTCAGACGTCCCAAAAAGCCTCTGACTTCCTTTTCTGTTTGGGGAGCTGGAATTTCCTGTATAGCCTTCACCTTTGCAGGATCCACCTGAATACCTTTATCACTAACAACGAAACCCAGCAGCTTACCCGACCTTACCCCGAAGGTGCACTTGTTCGGGTTTAACCTCAACTTATACAACTTCAACCTGTCAAATAGCTTCTGGAGATGGTCAAGGTGTTCTTCCTCAGTCTGGGACCTTGCAATCATGTCGTCAACGTATACCTCAATCTCATGATGAATTATGTCGTGGAATAAAGCGACCATGGCGCGCTGATAAGTTGCCCCAGCATTTTTCAACCCGAACGGCATGACTTTGTAGCAAAAGGTACCCCACTGCGTAACGAAGGTCGTATTCTCCATGTCTTCAAGATCCATCTTAATCTGATTGTAACAGGAAAAACCATCCATAAAGGAGAAGACCTTATGTTGTGCGGTATTGTCAACCAGAACATCGATATGAGGCAGAGGGAAATCATCTTTGGGACTCGCCCTGTTCAGATCCCTATAGTCCACACATATACGTTCCTTACCATCTTTCTTCGGCACCAGAACCACGTTGGCAACCCACTGTGGGTAAGAAGTAACAGCTAGAAACCCGGTGTCAAACTGTTTCATAACCTCAGCTTTGATTTTCTCAGACATCTCGGGGCGCATTCGGCGAACCTTCTGTTTTACCGGAGGACAATCTTCTTTAGTTGGCAAGCAGTGAACCACAATATTGTTATCCAACCCCAGGCATATTTTCATAATACCAAGCAAAGATCTCAACATAGTCACGCAACATTTGTATTAACCGTTTCTTGACACTAGACTCCAGATTTACACCGATCTTGACCTCTTTCTTGTCTTCTTCTGTACCCAAATTTACTGTTTCCAATGGCTCTTCATGCGGCTGTATGACCCTCTCTTTCCGAAGTAACAGTCTAGCAAGTTCCCTAGGCACCTCACAATCATCCTCACCTTCGTCCTCGGCTTGGTTGATCATATTTTTGAAGTCATAACTGGCAGTAGCAGAGTCATTATCAGTGGGATCCAGAGTGGATGTGGACCTGTATTATGATATGTGAGTGTGTGTAAGACAAATAGCTATTTTGATAAAGTGGAAGATAGAAAAGAAACGCAGGGAGCGTAAAATTTGTAATGCAAGAAAACGTCCAATGTTTTATTGATGATATATGAAAATGACAAATGATAAGCCCTCACAAACAAAGCCAAGGTGCCTCGGGCAAGGCACCGGGCCACAAAGTTTCAAATTGTCTGTTACAAGTCTCAAAACAAAAGTCTATTACTGTGTAATAAAGGAAACGGGCATGAAGTCCTTTGCCGTTCAGTTATTTAATTCACCATCGGTATTCGGGTAAATCCAACTGTCGATATCTGACTCTTCTTCATCATCCTCGATTGCATTCACTCCCTGATCATGTTTGGGCATATGAGCAGTTATGAAATTGGGTTTCTCCGGGGCATCATACTCAATCTCTTTAGCCTCAATCAAATCTTGCACCTTATTCTTCAAGGCCCAACAGTTGTTCGTATCATGACCTGGGCAATCAGAGTGATAGGCGCAACGGGCGTTCGGATTATACAGCGGAGAGGTGGTATTGGGATTCTTCGGAGCTTCCCTCAGAGTTACCAGGTTAGTCTTCAATAACTGTGGTAAAATTTGAGACAAGGTCATACTGAGCCGAGTATACTGTCTTTATGGTCTCTCTACTCTTTGCTGATTGTTGCGTTGTGGGGCAACAATGGGTCTTGATATTACTACCGCATTAACTGCTTGGCAGAGTTCAGGTCGGCTTTGGCTCCTTGAGCTGTAAACTGCACTAGCTTCTTTTCTGAAAGGCTTCTTTTTTGTACTTGATGAAGCACCTTTCTGTATTTTTCCACTTCTGATACCAGCTTCTACCCTCTCCCCAATCATAATCAATTCAGTGAACTCAGACGATGAACTACCGATCAAATGATTGAAATACGGACCTGACAAAGTCCCAAGAAACATATCCACTAACTCCCTATCAGACAGAGGGGGTTGTACTCTTCCAGCCAGATCTCTCCACTTCTGAGCGTAGTCCTTAAAACCTTCGGTCGCACCCATAGACATACCCTGAAGTTGAGTACGCGTGGGAGCAAGGTCGGTGTTATACTGGTATTGCTTGTAAAAAGAGGCAACAAGGTCCTCCCAGTTGCGGACATTAGCTCCTTCCAGTTGATAAAACCATTCAAGCTGAGTCCCTGACAGACTATCTTGAAAGAAATGGACCCACAGGTTTCTATCAGCAGTGTAGGGTTGAATCTTCCTGACGTATGAGCGGAGATGGAGTTTTGGACAGGACACTCCATCGTACTTAGCAAAAACCGGAGCCTTAAACTTGTGAGGGATCACCACTCCCGATGCCAGTCCCAAATCTCCGAAGTCCAAACCGGGAACCTTCTGAATCTCCATAGCACTCAGATGGTCTTCAAGTTGTTTATACCTATCCTCAGCAGGAGGGTACTGTTCATCATCAAAATCAGTGTCATTATCAGAGACCACAGGGCTATGACCCTTTCCTTCTTGATTTTCTCCTCCCCCAGACGAATGAGACAAATCAGCTTCCTCTCGCAACCTATTCCCAAATCTGTGACCCATATTCAGCAGAACCACCTTCTTCTTCTTCTTCTTCTTCTTCTTCTTCTTGTCCTTCAAGATAAGAGTCTTCAAATCCTGTTGACTTTTAGCCAAGTTCAAGAACATCTCCTGGAATTGAGCATTTTGTGCTTCAAGAGCCTTGATAGCTTGATCAATAGGTGTTTCAGAAGACATTTTGTGCTGAAATAAACAGCGAAGAAGATGAGAAACCTGTAACGGTACCTGTAATGAGGTGCATGGTAATGGAATGCGTATGAAATGATTTCAAAGACTTTGGGAGATTCAACTTTGTAAAACCAAATAAAACACACTTTATTAGATTAAAAATTGTAACAATGTTTAACAATGCCTTCAAGGCGTTTACAAAAGAAATAAACTGAAAAGCAAGTCTAAACTAGAAACAATAAAAGACATCAGAAATCCCATGGTCGCTTTCCCTTCGTGCTGACATAATCGTTGATTGTCCTTTCATTCTCAAGCTGCCTTGTAAGCTTCAAGATCTTCCGTTCCTGCTCATGATACTTTTCCCTGTAGGTATCCCTTTCTTCCTTTAACTGGATCCAAGATCTCTTCAATGCTCCCAGATCAGTAGGCATATAGGGATGGAGGACTGTATAAGGGACACCTTCTTCATTAGTATGCTTTACAATCACTGGCAAAATAGCTTCATATGGCATCCCCATCTTTTGAGCACGGGCTCGAACCCACTGGAGATAAGGTTGCATCGGGAGAGAAGTCTTCATTCCTAGCTCGTGTGGGTCAGACCTGTTCACCCTGCCCCAGGCTCGTATAAACCTTTGATGATGCTCATTAACGCCCCCCTTGTAGTCGAAGACAATATCTGTAAGCAGCAGCTCATGAAGACCGTCTCTCCGAGCTCGTGCAAACTGTCGTAAAGCCAAACAAGGATTGTAGGTTATACCTCCTCGAATTCCAAGCAATGGGACATTAGGGTATTCCCCACATCGATCAATGACAGCTACTCTTTCCATGTCTTTAGAACTCCAAAGGATGTCCGTATGAGCAAGGGACATGATTCTATAAGCCCAACCTACTCCTTTCTCATTCTTCAATACAGACTTGGGGAGGTGCGGAATAAACCACCTCACCAGCAGCAGCGTATTACACATGAGGGCTCCCCTTCTCCGCACAGTACGGGTATAGAGAGCATGCAAAATATCACCCAAGAGAGTAGGCACTGGGTTACGAGACATGAAGATCTTGACCGCATTCACATCTATGAAAGAATATGGATTCGGGAACAGAACCAAGCCGTAGATGAGGAGAGCCAGGATGTCTTGAAATGATTGAAAGTCCAAGTTATCCCAGAACAATTGAGCTTGATCGATCAAACACTTAGCCAAGAAACCTTTAACCCCACTCCGAGTCTCCCAGTTGGACACTATATCAACCCTTTTTAGATGTAGGGTTGAAGCAATATCTCCTCTAAACCTGTGAAAGGTGTCTGCTCGAGAATGGATATAACCAGTAAATCAGAAAACTCCTCCAAAGTAGGGACTAGCTGATAATCCAGGAAGGTAAAACAATGATGCAACAAATCAAAGAAGTGGAAAAGGACTCTCATCATTTGCTTGTCCAACTTTGAAGTGACCAGGGTAAGGAAATGACCATGTCTTCTAACTAATGAAGAAGTATCAGGAACTTTTGAAACTAACTCTCTGAGCTGAGTAGGTATCTGCACGAAGTTGACTCGAATGGTATTTCTGCGCATAGAAGCCATAATCTACAAAACAGAACAAAGATGAATCCCCTCGGTCTTTGAAATGGTTAGTAAAATGAAGTATGCATGCTATGTCATGATGCATGATGTCACGATAAAACACACAACAGGTATAGCAGGTATCAAACATGGTAAAGGCAAACAAGTCACACAAGAGCCCTTAAATTTCAGGCTTGCATGAGGCATAGGTACTACCCTCTTGAAGTTCAGTTGGTTTAACCTGTCCTAATAATAGTAACCGGGTTCTAGAGGTTCTCAATATCACTGACCATCCTCCATCGGTCATGGTTTCAGCTCACACAATCTTTTCTTGCGGCCGGAACTATCTCGAGAGTATGGTCTCAATGAGTGTAGCATCGGGTATCAACCAGTTCCCAGCTCTACACTGAGACCGGCTATCTCACTACTTCCTATGGCCAAGTTAGTCAATTATAGGTTCTAAGGTCAGTTGATGCTTAACGACCCATATAGCAGCCCCATATTCTCCTTGTTCCTCCACAAGGGATACCGATACCAACTAATATGTCACATCAATGTAGCTACTGCTTCAACCGCATTGGTCTACGCCGTACAGTTCCCTCACAGTTTATTGCTACTTACCTAACAGGTGTCCCTAGATCTGGGTCAGGATCTATAGTAACTTCGTTACAAAGCCCAGAAAGATAAAGCAATCAAATCAAACAATAGAAGCAATATGATGAACTAATACTAAGGTATACCCCACTTATTTAGTCCCCAGCAAAGTCGCCAGTTCTGTGATAGAACCGGGACTGTTTTAGGAAAATGCTGGTTTGCGTTTTGCATTTGTGTTTGCAAAATGTTGCAGTAAGCAAGAGTCGCCACCGACTTTTATTTTATCCAACAAGGAAAGGAAAAAAGCACAGAAAAATTCCTTTTTCGAGATTTTCTGAGTACGGGGGGTAGATTATAGAAAGGGAAGGTATTAGCACCCTTTCTATCCGTAGTTATCTACGGGCTCTTAGGTACTTTCTCATCATTTTCAAAATTGCTTCTTTGTGTGTTTGTGTGATTTGAAAAGTTTTTGTTTTGACTTTGATTTAACCCTTGCTTCTGTCTTCAAGAGTGTTACAAAGTGTTTTAGAAAACTTTGTTTGTAAAGGAGTGTAAGTGTGAAAAAGTTTCTTTGTATTGAGCAAGTACTTAAGATCTAATCTACCTACTCGAAAAAAGAATTATTCTATGTTCGCTTCCTTTAGACAGCACTATCCCACTATTAGTGAGTAGGTAGCACCATCGTTGGAGTTTTTAAGGGTCAATTCGAAAGGGACGTACGGTCACTAAAGCAATGTTAGGACGTCTTAGTAATAACCCTAATATCTTAGATCAATTATTCAAGGAAACAATATCTGAGGCAACCATTCTGAGGTGTTATACCCCAAAATTTGCCCTCCCCATTTTCACAAGAAATCACAACCCCAGGGTTTTCTCTGATTTTTGAGATTGACTCAAGAATCAGTCAAACAGACTTTTCTTTATCAGTCAATCCAGAATTAGGGTTTTTCGCTCGCATTTCTCAGAAGGAACTGAATCCTCATAAATTTAGTTAACTGTTACATTATTTTCACGCTTGTTTAAGATTATTGGTTGTTTCTCAAAATCCAATTATCTGGGATAAGAGCTGAGACTTTTGTTTGGAGCATTAAGGCATCTGCTTGATTATTCGGACTGAAAGGTTTATCATGTATTGAAATGCTTTGATGCTTGATTATTTGGAGTAAAAGGTTTATCGTTTATTGGAATGCTTTGTTTGTTTAACTGTACAATGCGTGTGTTAACTGGAACACCATGCGTATTGTGAGTAATGCAAGGTTACGAGACTGCAAAAGTTTGTTGATTATTTATTTTATCTGAATTAAAATTATTGGGATATAGTTCCAATTATTTTGATTTAAGAGTTTTAAATAATTAAATAAACAATGCAAGAAAATATTGGAAGATATTTGGATAAAGGCCTTTTTTATTATTTTCAGATATTGTTACAAAATTTATCGAAATATTGTAAATTTACAACTTACGGTATTTACAATAATATTTGTTTACAATAAATGAAAAAATAATAAACCTAAGCCTAATCTCCTAAAATCTCTGGCTTCTACTGCTTCTGCTATTATCCAAGATGCATCCACCTGAAAAGAGAAGAAAAGAAAATCAGCACAAGATTTTTTAAATGAAAAGAAGAAAAAAATCATCCTTAAAATTGGCCGTCTAGAATCAGATTGCCTATTTTTCGTCACGCTTTATTTTTCTCTCTGCAAATCACAAGAAGATCGCTCTTCTCGGTTCACAGAGAGAAAAATAAAATATAAATGCAAGCATGTCAAACTAAATGCAAAAACATGGGTCAAGTACAAAAAGTTCCAAGCTGCATTAACCAAGCAAACTGAATTACAAACAAAGTGCCAAGCTACATTAACCAAGCAAACTGTATTACAAATTCAAAGAGACAAACAAGCGCCAAAACTGCCAAGGTAAGTCAAGCAAAGGAATAAACTCAGCAGCAAGTAAAGTCCCATATTCAGCTACAGTACAAAATTGCCCAAAACCAAGTTACAAGACATATTTGATAAAAATGGTAATGCAGCAAGAAAACAACAATACAACAGACAAAAAGCAATACAACAGGAAGTAATTTGTTTGACAAGTCAAAACTTGTCAAAGATGCTTTTTCATCATTTTCTAGACAGCCCAATTTTTCAGAATAAAAAGATAATAAGCAATTAAAAATGCTTATGGAGAGAGAGGAAAGAGAGAACCTAGTGAATAGGTTTTGCAGTTTGCAGTTTTGGCAGGCTGTAAAAGGAAGATAAGAGGAACAAAAGAAAATATATAACAATATAACAGTCTAACAGTCCAACACAAGAGAAGGAGGAGCAAAATTGCAAAAAAACCTGTTTTGAAAACACAAAAACAAGCGTTCAAACCTGCATCTCAAACTCCAAACTCAAGCAAGCCTGCCTCACAAAATAGCAAGCCTGCCTTCTCAATACAACCAATACTGCAAGTTACAAACCTACATCTCAAACACCAGAAGCATAAGCCTACCTTACAAACACAAAAAACCTGCAAAACTATCTCAAAAACTAAAGACATGTTCAAACTGCATAAGCCTGCCTTACAAACACTAAAACCTGCCTAAACTCATCAAACTGCAGTCACAAAAATTGCAAGTTACCAAGCCTGCATAACTGAAACTCAAGAAAACTTGCCTAAACTCAAAAAACCTGCCTAAACTCATCAAACTGCAGTCACAAAAACTGCAAGTCACCAAACCTGCAAAACTACCTCCAACTCAGCCTGCATAACTGCAAGCTAAATCTGCAAATCCCAAATCCAAACAAGCCAACTAACAACCTCACCTTCAACAAGAGAAAGGAAGAGCTTGCAGAACTTCAAAACAAAAACATTGATGTTTAGGTTCATTATCACAAAACATCAGCAAACTCAAGTCAAAACAACAAAATCATCAAGCTAGCCTTTTATAACCCTTTCATCAATAATATTCAACAAAGAAGTAAGAGGGTTTTCAGAAACGAAATCATCATCAAAACATCAAAACATCAATATCAAAAAGAAGAACAAGCAACAAGTTCTAGGTTGTATTCACCAACAAGTTTCTAACAACATGAAGAACAACAATAAATAGTTTTTTTTTCTTTTTTCAGAATACATATACTCATCATCAAAAGTCAGTACCCAAAGAAGAGGAAGAGGTCCAGAAGTGAAAGATCAAAACAACAATAAGTCTCAAAATATTCATCATCAACGAAAGTTCAGAAGAAAAAAAAAGCAAGCAGTTTTCAGAATAACATCATCATTAAACATTCAAAAAAGGAGTCAAGCACATAAATACCAGAAGTAAGCAAGCGATCATCACACTCATCCCTCCGCTTGGCCACCAAAGAGCGCCACCAGACTCACGCCCCTCTTTCCCCATCACTTTCTTTCAGAAGCAAAACGCTAGGGTATAATTTCCTCTTCCTCGCGCCTTTCTGCATCTCATGCGTAATCATAAGAATCAAAACATGCAAGTAATCAATAAACAATTTTGAAATCGTAAAAACCCTAAAACATGAATGGAATAATTCGTACCGCTCAAAGCACTGAAACACACACTACTGTGAAGAGGAAGGGAGCGGATGAGGGCGGCGCACCGGTAGCCAGGTTCGTGAGAGAGAAATCAAACGTTTTGCCTGAGAAACGAGGAAGGGAGACGAAGAAGATGAGAGGAAGCGTTGCTGTAACCTAAACTGGAAACCCTAAAATGAATCAACCCTAAAATTTGTTCAAATAACGCAACTGGGCCTTCACCCAAGAAAATGCCTAAAGCCCAAACATTCCTACCAAGCGCACCTCCCTTCCCTCTCCATAACTTTCTTGTTCTTTATCTTTTTTATTTGGGCCATCCAAAAAATATTCCTTAAGCCCATTTATCTTTTTTCTTTTAATGTTTTAAAACCAATACTTTTTTTATCACTTTGTTTTCATTTTCTATAATCTAATTCTTTTTTTATCTTTTTTTAAATAGGAAGAATATATTAAATTTTTGTATAAAATTTTCTTAATAGTTTTTTTTTTAATATTTATTACATTTAATAACAAAAAATACATAAATAATGGAACTTCAACTTAAATTTTTTTCTTTTCTTTAAAACTCTTTTCTTTTCATAATCAATAAAAAAACACAAAATACAATAATAATACTTAATCTTTCATTAGGTTAATTTTTGTTTGTTCATTTATAAATAAATACATACATCTCATATTTCTCTGATTTTCTTTATCTTACAATTTGTTAATATTTGAATTGCGTCAACTCGATTTGGTTGTAACCCATAATATTTGGGACATTATTCTGATAAGACTCATCCCCATTTGTAAATAATTTGTACCCCCATCCCCAGATACTCTTTTGTAATAACTTAGAATTTAACTTTCGCACTTTATGCTTTTTAAATATGCCATGATTAGAGATTAGGGTTTGTATGTGAAAATCTAAAATCGATCGCTAGATGACCTAATACAAAGACAAATGCATGAATATGACAAACACCATTCACACTTACACCTCTAGGGTAACCTCGCTTGTTGCCTCGGAAAATACAATCATGTCCCTCGAGTATGAGACACTCTAGAAAATGCCCCTTTGGTAAACAAAGATCGTAGTCCCTCGATGACCCTCGATGTTGCCTTTGATAAAACGATCTCGTCCCTTACAAAATTGCTAGAGCGTCTCACAAGTTGCTTTCAATGATTGTATACGATGACCCGTGCCTGTCCCGTTTAACATCCAAACACAAGGTTGTTCACCAAATACAATGGTGAAACAACACTGTTAAAAGGGTTAAAAACATAAGAAAGATCTTTGAGTAAAATAGGGTAGACAACTCTTAGTTACTTGATCAAAAATTTTGCAAAACATCCTTGCCATTTTTCAAACACACTTCACAACACAACGTCAAAACAATTTCAAAACAACTTTCAAAACATTGGAATATCTTTTCAAAAAGACACACACCTTTGTATATATTCAAACAAGAATCATTACAAAGGTTGCCTAGACAAGGCATCTTTTTCAAAACCACACACAAAGCACCATTTCAAACAATTGAAAAGCAAAGGCAAGTGATCTAAAACAAGTAACTAAGAGCCCATGGATAACCATGGATGAAAAGGGTGCTAGCACCTTCCCTTTTCATAATCTACCCCCCGAACCCAAGAAAAAATCTCAAAGGTCTTTCCTGTGCTTTTTGACCTTTCCTTTGGATAAAATAAAAAGTCGGTGGCGACTCTTGCTAAACCGAACAAGTGCGAATACAAACGCGAAATCTCAAGTCAGTTCTCCCACCGTATCACAGAACTGGCGACTTTGCTGGGGGAAAATTCTAAAAGTGGGATTACCTTAGGGTTTTTAGATCACCTTTGCATGATTATCTTGTTTGCCTTGATTGCTTTACATTTGGTTCTTTTGTTTGGGCTTGAAATCCTCTACTCGAATTTGGGAAACATTCATAGGTAAATAGCAATACGTTGTGGAAACTGTGCGGGGTATATCGACACGGTTGAAGCAATAGCTATATTAGTGCGACATATTTGTGGGTACCAGTAGCCTTTGAGTCAATCAAAGAGAATACGGGGTTGCTGGGTGATGTCATGAAGCACTAATGAACTCTTAGAACCTTACTTGACCATCTTGGCCTTTTTTAGGGGTAGTGAGATGACCGACTTTGGTACTATCCGAAGTTGGTAGATACTCGATACTACACTCATTGAGGGTTGTTTTCTTGGAATATTTCGGTCGCCAGTTAAGTGGCTAAACCGAAACAATGAACACAGAAAATAATCCAGTGATATTGAGCTCCTTAGAACCCGGTTACTATTTATAGGACAGGTTGAGCCAACGAACTTCAAGAGGGTACTTACCTATGAAACCCCATGCAAGCCTGAAACTAAGATTTTGTATGATTTGATTATACATATGCTTGTGCATACATCATGAACATCATGAAGCATCATTTGCATCCACTAACTATTTCAAGGGTTTGGATCTTCATCTTTGTTCCTGTTTTGTAGGTCATGGAATCTCTTCGCAGGAAAACAATTCAAGTCAACCTTGTGAGAATCCCTCCTCAACTCAAGGAGCTTACTTCCAGGATTCCGGAGAATTCTCTCTTCAGTGAAAGACATGGTAGACTTCTCAACTTGGTCAACTCCAATATTGAAGAAGACATGGTGAAAGTCCTCTTCCAGTTCTTTGACCCCCTACACCACTGTTTCACATTCCCTGATTACCAACTAGTACCTACTTTGGAGGAATTTTCTCAACTTTTGAGGATTCCTATTCTTCATCAACTACCCTACAATGGTACGGAAAAAGAACCAAAGCCTGAAGATGTTGCTCAAGCCTTACACTTGCAACCATCTGACATCAAAGGACATTGGGAAACCAGAAGTGGTGTCAAGGGTTTCTTAGCAAAGTTTCTATTTGAGAAGGCACAAGACTGCTGGAATTCTCTAGATCTACAAGCCTTTGAGGAGATTGTAGCACTACTCATCTATGGGTTGGTCTTGTTCCCAAACCCTGATCACCTTATAGACGTGAATGCTGTCAAGATTTTCATGTCTCGGAATCCTATGCCTACATTACTTGGGGACATCCTACACTCATTTTACACACGAACAATAAGGAAAAGAGGTGTTCTCATGTGCTGTACTCCTCTCCTAGCAAGGTGGTTTATTTCTCACCTTCCACAATCAATTTTGAAGAACGAGCAAGGTTTAAGGTGGTCACAACGGTTAATGACTCTCACACACTCTGATGTCCATTGGTGTTCTCGGTCCAGAGAAAATGTCATCATCATTGATCGTTGTGGGGAATTCCCTAATATCCCACTACTTAGCACTAGGGGAGGCATTACCTACAACCCTTGTTTAGCTCTGAGGCAGTTTGGATATGCTAGGAGGGATGTCCCTCATGATATGCTGATTCCTGACCTAGTTTTTGACTTCGACAACGATGCGCAAGGACTTCGACAAAGGTTCATCAGAGCTTGGAGGATGCCCAACAAGGTGGATAGTAAGACACTAGGGCACAAGAATTCCATCCCTCTTGAGCCTTACCTCAAGTGGGTACGAACATGCGCCCAGAGTCTTATGATGCCTTACCCCCACATTCTCCTCGTGATTAAAGAGCCTGTTAGGGAAGGAGAGGTTCCATACACCCTCCTACATCCAGACATGCCAACATCATTGGAAGAATTGCAAAAGAGTTGGATCCAACTCAAAGAAGAACGGAACACTTTTGAAGCCAGCTTCTATGCCAGTGAGAAGAAGGTTTTGGAGCTTACCCGCCGACTTCACGAAGAGGAGACTCTTAGCACTTATATCGCACCAAAGAGGATGCACAACGTCTTTTTACCTTAAGAAGTTTTGTAATATTTGGCCCATGGGGCATTTATGTACTGGAAATTTTCTTCTTATTAATATGACGTGTGTTCTTTTGTCTGCAACAACTTTGAATTTCCAAATCCTTGGATGCATTACATGAATAAACATATCATTCATCATGTGCATAAACAGGTCTTCACACCAGGTTTACTTATCTTTCTGTTGTTTATTTCAGCAAGATGGATATTGAGCAGACGATCAAAGATCTGCAAGCACAAAATTCACAATTCCAACAACTCCTCATGACCTCGGCAAAGGGTCAAGAGGATCTTAAAGCACTGTTAGATAAGAAAGAGCAAGAAAAAGGAAAAAAGAAAAAGAAAAGAATCGGGGTAGCTACGCTGGGAAGAAGATTTGAGAATGAAGCTAGGAGAGTGGTGGAGTTCCCTTCAACGTCTGATGAAGGGACCGACAAAAAAAAAGGAGCTGCAGTACCCTCTGAGTCTGAGGTTGAAGAGGAAGAGGTTGAAGAGGATGAAGATTACTTCGAGCAACAGTACCCTCCTGCAGACGACAGGTATAAAAATCAGGAAGAGAGGTTAGCAGCCATGGAAGTGCAAAGGGTTCCCGGACTGGATTTCTAAGAGCTGGGATTGATTGTTGGGATCGTCATTCCTCCCAAATTCAAAGTACCCACATTCTCTAAGTACGATGGTCTGTCGTGTCCGAAGATGCACCTGAGATCGTATGTCAGAAATATCCAACCCCACTCATCTGATAAAAACCTCTGGGTACACTTTTTCCAAGATAGTTTGTCTGGCACACAGTTGGACTGGTTCTATCAACTCGAGAGACCAGAGGTTCACAATTGGGAAGACTTAGCTGCTGCTTTTTATCGCCAATACCAATACAATGCTGATTTGGCGCCCACTCGTACTCAGCTATAAAGTATGGGGATGGCTTCCAATGAAGGATTTAAAGAGTATGCCCAGAAGTGGCGTGATCTGGATGGAAGGGTGCAACCACCTTTTTCAGATAGGGAGTTAGTTGACATGTTTCTGGGGACCCTGTCTGGTCCTTTCTTCAATCATTTAATAGGGAGTTCCTCCGCAGGATTCACTGAACTAATTTTGACCGGCGAAAGGGTCGAGGCCGGTATTAAAAGTGGAAAGATTCAAAAAGATGCCTCCGCGTCCACCGCTATGAAGAAGACCTTCCCGGCTAAGAAGGAGAGCTCTGCTGTTTACACCCAGAGAAATTAGGAAAGAGAGGAACGTCGGCCAACAGTGGGGGCCATATTAATTCAGAAGCCCGCATCAGATCGGCCTAGAAACAGTCAACCGAGGAATGATCATCCCAGAACCTATCAGCAAAGGCCAACACGGTAATATACCCCGATAAATATGACACCCGCTCAGATCCTTCCACATCTCTTGAAATTAAACCTTGCTAATTTGAGAGAGGCACCTAAGAATGCAAACACCACTTCTCCACATTATCATCCCAATGCAAAATGTGCCTACCATTCAGACAGTGCAGGGCATGACACCAACAATTGTTGGGCCCTCAAAAACAAAATCCAGGACTTAATTGACGCTAAGGAAGTAGAATTTGATGCTCCTGAGAAGCCCAATGTGATATCTGCTCCGATGCCAAAGCACTGCCATAATGTTCATGCCGTTACAAAAGACCTTCGTGTTACCGATGTTGCTGATCTTTTGACTCCGTTATTAGTGATTAAAGAGAAGTTGATGAGAGCCGGGATATTCCCAGGCTGTGGGAAGGACTGTTACTTTTGTTTAAACATACAAGCCGACTGCCCAATGTTGAAATCAGGTGTCCAACTCCTGATGGATACTCAAGAGATACTTTTCCAAAAAACCCCTGTTGACACCTTCACTCCTGTTACTCCTGATACTTGTGCTACTTCAACCAACGATATAGCAATCATAACCATTTCCGACAATCCTCCCAAGGCTTGCAAAAGGCCTGTCAGGATTATGCCCGACCCTAAATTTGTACCATTAAAGATCACCATGCCGGGACCTGTCCCGTACCAATCCAGCAAAACGATACCATGGAACTATGGAGGAGAAATCTTCTATCATGGTATCAAACAAATCGAAGCAGTCCAAGAGAATTCTAAATAAGAAAACCTTGATATTGGAAACATTGCAGGAACAAGCAAGATAACCCGCAGCTGACGAATTTTTTCTCCAGAGATTGCTCCCCCTCGAGCAGTCTTCGGACCCTCGAAAGCTTTTGTACCTGTTATGCCATCTGTGCAAGGCCCGATGATTGAAGAATTGGATACTCCTGAAGTAAGACCATATACTAATACTACCAATAAGGGTAAGGGGATACTAGAAGCACCTGTCAGGACGAAGGCTCATGCTGTGGTTATCCCCGAAACCACTCAGAAAGAAATGGATGAAATCTTGAAAATAATCAGAAAGAGTGACTACGACGTCGTGGAACAGCTAGGGCAGACCCCTTCTAAAATTTCAATGTTGGCTCTTCTACTCTGCTCTAAGGCCCATGCTAAGGCCCTGATCAAATTCTTAAAGATGGCACATGTGCCTCAAGAAAATTCGACTGACCAGTTTCAAGAGTGCGTGGCCAACCTAACTACTGATAATGGCCTGGGTTTTTCCGATACTGACTTGACTCCCAAAGGAAGGAAACACAACGATGCGCTACATGTCTCAGTGGAGTGCAGGGGAACCACCCTCGCCCATGTCTTAGTTGATACTGGTTCTTCCTTGAATGTGCTGCCGAAGAAAGCCTTAGACCGTTTGGACTGCGAAGGATTGACCCTCAAACCTAGTAACATCGTTGTTAGGGCCTTTGATGGGTCCAAAAGAATGGTTCACGGAGAGGTTGACATTCCTATCAAAGTAGGCACAGAAGTTTTCAATTCCACCTTTTATGTGATGGACATCCGTCCTTCATACTCGTGTTTGTTGGGAAGACCGTGGATCCATTATGCTGGGGCAGTTACCTCCTCTTTGCACCAAATGCTGAAATATCCTGTTAAGGGTAAGATTATAACGGTGCACGGCGAGGAAGAGTACATGATAAGTCATCTCAATTCCTTCCGCTATGTGGAGGTGGATGGAGAGTTCATCGAAACGCCTTTCCAACATTTTGAGGAAGTTTCTCCTGAGGTAGCAGTTGCGAAGACAATGGTTGAGGTGCCTACCGTTACCAAGCATGTATCTAGGATGGCATCTCTTAAGGACGCAGAGGCTGCAGTCAAAGAAGGAAAGAGCGCAATATGGGGGCAACTGCCTGATTTTCCCCATAAGACAAACAAGTTTGGGTTAGGGTTTACTACTGCAGGACAAAAGGCTATGCGTCGCTCCAAGGCTGGAGGACCACCCGTCAAGATCACTCACCATGGAATCAATGCTGTAGAAGATGAAAATGAAGAGGGCCACTTTGAGGATTGGATCTTTCCGACCGTCGAAGGGGGTTTAAGCAACTGGGAAGCAAAGGATTTTATTCCCATCACCTTCATCAACCAGTAATTTTATCTTTGAACAATTTCTTATTTCGGTCTGTAATAACTAAAACAATTCGTACACTATTTTCACCTTACTCCTTGCCCGGGGCATATAGGTCCATTTGTAAGGGCTTGATTTTCTTCTTTATCATATGCCATGTTTTAATGAATCATTGGACGCTTTCATCTACAAACTATTGTGTTCATTTTCTTTCCTTTTGCAATTTTGTTTAGTTTAAGGATGGTTATCCTTTACACACACTCACACTCACAAATGCAGGTACCCATCCACTCCGGATTCCATGGGTGACCATTCTGCTTTAGCCTTCGATAACTCTGAAGATTTGGTCAATCACGCTGAGTACGAAGTTGACGAAGACTGTGAAGTGCCAGGAGAGTTATCCAGACTTCTACAACAAGAATAAAGGGCTATTCTGCCCCATGAAGAGTTGCTAGAAACCATCAACTTGGGGACAGAGGAAGACAGGAAAGAAGTAAAAGTGGGTGCCAATCTGGAACCAAGTGTCAAAGAGCGCTTAGTGCAGTTGTTGAACGAGTATGTTGAAATCTTCGCCTGGTCTTATGAAGACATGCCAGGATTGGACACAGATATCGTGGTTCACCGTCTCCCTACAAGAGAAGACTGTCCACCGATCAAGCAAAAGGTCCGCCGAATGAGGCCCGACATGTCTGAGAAGATCAAAGCTGAGATAATGAAGCAATTCAACACTGGCTTTCTGGCTATTACTTCCTATCCACAATGGGTTGCTAACATTGTGCCCGTGCCCAAAAAGGACGGCAAAGTCAGAATGTGCGTGGATTATCGAGACTTAAACAGGGCTAGCCCTAAAGATGATTTTCCACTGCCACACATCCACATCTTGGTTGACAACACAGCTCAACACAAGGTATTTTCCTTCATGGACAGATTCTCGGGATACAACCAGATCAAAATGGCCCCCGAGGACATGGAGAAAACTACTTTTGTCACGCAATGGGGTACCTTCTGCTACAAAGTGATACCATTCAGACTGAAGAATGTAAGGGAAACCTATCAACACGCCATGGTAGCTTTGTTTCATGATATGATACACCATGAGATTGAAGTCTACGTAGACGACATGATAGCCCAATCACAGACAGAAGAAGAACACCTTGATCATCTGCTAAAGCTGTTTGTCAGATTGAAAGAGTATAAGCTCAGACTAAACCCAAGCAAGTACACTTTTGGAGTCAGGTCTGGTAAACTTTTGGGATTTATTGTCAACAACAAATGGATAGAGGTTGATCCTGCTAAAGTCAAGGCTATACAAGTAATGCCTGCCCCCCGCACTGAAAAGGAGGTTAGAGGTTTCTTGGGATGCTTAAACTATATTGCGAGGTTCATATCTCACCTAACATCTACCTGTGAGCCAATCTTCAAGCTATTGAAGAAAGATCAGGTGGTTGAATGGAACAATGATTGTCAAGTTTCTTTTGATAAGATCAAGGAGTATTTGCTGGAACCTCCTATTCTGATGCCACCCGTCGAAGGAAGACCGTTAATCATGTATCTGACTGTTTTGGATAATTCAATGGGGTGCGTACTGGGCCAACATGACGAGTCTGGACGAAAAAAGCATGCCATTTATTACCTTAGCAAAAAGTTTACCAACTGTGAGACTCGCTACTCACTGCTCGAGAAAACTTGCAGCGCTTTGGTATGGGCTGCTCGCCGGCTAAGACAGTATATGTTGACTCATACCACCTTGCTGATTTCCAAGATGGATCTAATTAAGTACATCTTCGAGAAGCCTGCTTTATCTGGAAGAATCGCTAGATGGAAAACGATCCTGACTGAGTATGATATCCAATATACTACGCAAAAAGCTATAAAAGGGAGTGTACTAGCTGACCATCTAGCTCATCAAGCCGTCAAAGATTACCAATCTATGAGATTCGATTTCCCTGACGAGGACATTATGGCATAAAACGACATTGAAGTTAACGGACCGTATGAAGGACCTGAACAAGGATCCCGATGGACCCTGTACTTTGATGTCGCTTCAAATGCACTTGGCAACGGTATCGGCGCAATACTTATCTCTCCAGAAGGTTGCCATACACCCTTCACTGCTAGACTCTGTTTCAGTTGCACCAACAACATGGCTGAGTATGAAGCTTGCATCTTTGGTCTTAAAGCCGCAATTGACTTGGGAATCAAATCTTTAGTGGTATTTGGAGACTCAGCTTTGGTTATCATTCAAATCAAAGGAGAGTGGGACACTAAACATTCTAACCTCATCCCATACAAAGAACATGTCCTGACATTGTTACCTCATTTCGAGCAAATTATCTTCGAACACTTCCCGCGAGAAGAAAATCAGCTAGTAGATGCTTTGGCTACAATGTCTTCCATGTTTAAACTCAACTGGGATAATGAGGCTCCCCAAATCACCATCGAGCGAATGGATGAACCTGCACACTGTCATGAGATTAATAACGAAGAAGTAGTGGAACAACCCTGGTTCCATGAAATCAAAAGGTATCTCCAGACTCGAGAGTACCCTGAAGGAGCTTCCGTCAATGACAAAAAGTTCCTAAGGAAATTTGCTGCCAAGTTCTTCCTAAGCAATGGTATCCTTTATAAGCGCAGCCATGATTGTGTTCTACTTCGTTGTGTGGACAAGGTTGAAGTAGAGTTGATCATGACCGAAATACATAGTGGCACCTTTGGCACCCACTTAAGCGGACATACGATGGCTAAGAAGATTCTAAGGGCAAGCTACTACTGGTCTACCATGGAAGCTGATTGTCATCAACATTCCCGTACTTGTCACAAATGCCAAGTTTATGCTGACAAGGTGCATATCCCTCAGGTTCCTCTCAACGTCCTAACAGATCCCTAGCCATTCGCAATGTGAGGCATTGACATGATTGGAGAGATCAAGCCTACAACATCCAATGGGCATCGCTTCATCCTGGTGGCTATTGATTACTTTACCAAATGGGTCGAAGCAGCTTCCTTCGCCTCTGTTACAAAGAATGTGGTTGCCCGTTTCATCAAACAGAACCTCATTTTCCGGTACGGTATTCCTGACCGAATCATTACGGACAACGGTACAAACCTGAACAACACTATGATCACCGCTTTGTGCGAGCAGTTCAAGATTTATCATCACAATTCATCTCCCTATCGGCCGAAGATGAACGGTGCTGTTGAAGCCGCAAACAAAAATATCAAGAAGATCATTCAAAAGATGACAGTCACCTACAAGAACTGGCATGAGATGTTACCGTTTGCTTTACACGGGTACCGTACCACGGCGCAAACATCAACTGGGGCAACACCTTTCTCTTTGGTATACGGCATGGAAGCTGTTTTACCTATAGAAGTTCAGATTCCTTCTTTAAGAATCATGAAGGACGCTGGTTTGAATGAAGACGATTGGATTTAGACCCGGCTTGATCAACTTAATTTAATTGACGAAAGGAGACTTACTGCTGTTTGTCATGGTCAGACGTATCAAAAACGGATGATCAAGGCTTTCAACAAGAAAGTCAGGAGACAAGTATATCAAGTTGGGGATCTTGTAATCAAGCGGATTATCTTGCCGCAAAGTGATCCTAGGGGAAAGTGGACTCCTACTTACGAAGGACCATTTGTGATCAAAAACATCTTTTCTGGCGGGGCAATGATCCTGACCACCATGGACGGTAACGACCTGCCACACCCTGCGAATGCAGACATAATCAAAAGATACTACACATAAACGACCCGACAGGTCGAAAACCCGAAAGGGCGACTTGGGCAAAAAATGGGCATCCCAGTGAATCGGAAACCCGAAAGGGCGGTTCAGAAAAAAATTAGGGATAAACAAAAAAATCTGTACACCCGGCAAGTTGAAAACCCGAAAGGGCGACTTGGGCAAAAAAGGGTTTCCCGGTGGATCGAAAACCTGAAAGGGCGATCCAGGAAAAAGTTAGGGAATCAAAGCGTATGACTATGTCTCGTCGGATCACTTTAAGGACAATCTCTTCGCAGACAAGCTCCAAAGATTTTGATCAATCCAATCATCTGCGGACGAAGCAACGAATGGACAAGATACTCAGAGTCGTGAAGCCTATAGCAGAATGGGAATCCCATGGAATTGATACACATAACCATCTTTCTTTGTATAAAAATTTTCTCAGCTTTTTGACAATATTTTCTTACTAGGGTGTTTGTCTCCTTTGTACAAATACTTACACAAAGTTAATACAAAGTTACTTCAAAGTACAGAAAACTGTCTGCCTTTTCTTTCTTTTTTTACACTTGTGCTTTATTTGAAAACGTCCAATAATTTATTAAAAGAGCATATGCATTTGAATGAAATCACTACTTACAAATAAAACAAAATGAGAAAGAATAATTACTGATAGGATGGAAGTGTAGGAAAGTGTCTTTAGGCTATTCCAGAAGAAATCCCCTGCAAATGCCTCCTCTGGTTCCTAAGCAGGACTAAAACTTTGAAAGGCATATCCCCGGTAGAGTTAAATTTCAAGGATCCCCATCGGAGTTGAATATTCAAATTCTTAGCCAACAGCAGAGCAAAACTTTGAACTACAAACCATCGGTAAGAATGAAACTTTCTTCCCCAAGTAGAGACAAAACTCCAACCTGTGAACACCAGTGAAGATTATCCAGTTTCTTCCCTTCTCTCGAAAAGTTGCTTTCAAACCAGATAATTCATCAGAATTTTTTTTTTAAAACTTTTTCCCAGCGAAGTCGCTAATCAAATAAGCACGTCACTAGGACCCCCAACAGAGAGGAAACTTTGAGCTATCAATCCCCAGCGGAAACCATTTAGTTTTTCCCTGATATCCTTAACAAAATGGAGTTCCTCCTTCTTGCTTCCCCAGTAAAGTGGCATACAACCTAAGCTACCGAGCCTCTTCCAAACAAGAATAAGCTTTTCCTAGGATGCCGAACTTGCTCTCCAGCAGTATGGTTATTCCCCACAGAATTTCAGATCCCCGGCAGAGTTTTCAGATATTCCCCAGCGGAGTTCTCCTCAAACAGCAAAATAGGAATCCCCCAGTAGATTGGCATACAAACCAAACTCCTGACTTCTCCCGACAGTATAATTTCCCCCCACAGAGGTTGTCAAAGAGCTGGAAGACACACATACTCTTCAACAGTGATCCTAGGACTTCTCATTTTCAACGATCAAAATATTCTCAATCCCCAACAGCAATCAAGGATTTATTTCCCCCGACAGCGGTCAAGATTTTATTATCTCCAGCTATCCAGGATTTATTTTCCTCAGCAAGATAGCTCATCGGCTTACATGCGCATACATTACATTCATATATCATAAACATTGATATAACACATATATTGCATCATACATTTTATGTAACATAACTTTGTGTTTCAGCTAATTTTTACCCTTTCCAAGGATAAGGTTAGCAAGCTTCGATCAAGACTTCTGAAAACAGTTTACGGATTCTCCAAACACGGATGTTAATCTATCACTTGTTCAGATTCAACTATTTGAAAATAGTTTACGGATGCTTCCCAACATAGATGCTGATCTATTGCTTATTCAACTTCAAGACTTCTGAAAACAGTTTACGGATTCTGTAAACACGGATGTTAATCTATCGCTTGTTCAGATTCAACTTTTGAAAACAGTTTACGGATGCTTCCCAACATGGATGTTGATCTATTGCTTATTCAACTTCAAGACTTCTGAAAACAGTTTACGGATTCTCCAAACACGGATGTTAATCTATCGCTTGTTCAGATTCAACTTTTGAAAACAGTTTACGGATTCTCCAAACATGGATGTTAATCTATCGCTTGTTCAGATTCAACTTTTGAAAACAGTTTATGGATGCTTCCCAACACGGATGCTAATCTATTGCTTATTCAACTTCAGTTTGCTGAAAACAGTTTACGGAAGCTCCAAACACGGATGCTAATCTATTTCTTATTCAGACCCCTGTTCAGAAATGCTCCAAACACGAATACCTTTCTGATCCTCATCCTTTCACCTATAACATACAGTTCAACAAACATTCCCCGATGGCATCTTTAAGCCCATCCCCGACAAGATTCTGTCACATCTCAAAATGACATCTTTAAGCCCATTCCCTCAACCATGCTTTGACGAGTGCAAATTTATGGGAACTCTAGTGTCCAATCATCTTTTACCTTCAAGTCGCGAAAGGCAAACTCGCCAATCTAACTCTTCAGGTTCAAGAAGATTGAACAGGGGCAACTGTTATACCCTAAAATTTTCCCTCCCCTTTTTCACAAGAAATCACAACCCCAGGGTTTTCTCTGATTTTTGAGATTAGCTCAAGAATCGGTCAAACAGACTTTTCTTTATCAGTCAATCCAGAATTAGGGTTTTTCGCTCGCATTTCTTAGAAGGAACTGAATCCTCAGAAATTCAGTTAACTGTTACATTATTTTCACGCTTGTTCAAGATTACTGGTTGTTTCTCCAAACCCAATTATCTGGGATAAGAGTTGAGACTTTTGTTTGGAGCATTAAGGCATCTGCTTGATTATTCAGACTGAAAGGTTTATCGTGTATTGAAATGCTTTGCTGCTTGATTATTTGGAGTAAAAGGTTTATCGTTTATTGGAATGCTTTGTTTGTTTAAATGTACAATGCGTGTGTTAACTGGAACACCATGCGTATTGTGAGTAATGCAAGGTTACGAGACTGCAAAAGTTTGTTGATTATTTATTTTATCTGAATTAAAATTATTGGGATATAGTTCCAATTATTTTGATTTAAGAGTTTTAAATAATTAAATAAACAATGCAATAAAAGATTGGAAGATATTTGGATAAAGGCCTTTTTTATTATTTTCAGATATTGTTACAAAATTTATCGGAATATTGTAAATTTATAACTTACGGTATTTACAATAATATTTGTTTACAATAAATGAAAAAATAATAAACCTAAGCCTAATCTCCTAAAATCTCTGGCTTCTACTGCTTCTGCTATTATCCAAGATGCATCCACCTGAAAAGAGAAGAAAAGAAAATCAGCACAAGATTTTTTAAATGAAAAGAAGAAAAAAATCATCATTAAAATTGGCCGTCTAGAATCAGATTGCCTATTTTTCGTCACACTTTATTTTTCTCTCTGCAAATCCCAAGAAGATCGCTCTTCTCGGTTCACAGAGAAAAAAATAAAATATAAATGCAAGCATGTCAAACTAAATGCAAAAACATGGGTCAAGTACAAAAAGTTCCAAGCTGCATTAACCAAGCAAACTGAATTACAAACAAAGTGCCAAGCTGCATTAACCAAGCAAACTGTATTACAAATTCAAAGAGACAAACATGCGCCAAAATTGCCAGGGTAAGTTAAGCAAAGGAATAAACTCAGCAGCAAGTAAAGTCCCATATTCAGCTACAGTACAAAATTGCCCAAAACCAAGTTACAAGACATATTTGATAAAAATGGCAATGCAGCAAGAAAACAACAATACAGCAGACAAAAAGCAATACAACATGAAGTAATTTGTTTGACAAGTCAAAACTTGTCAAAGATGCTTTTTCATCATTTTTTAGACAGCCCAATTTTTCAGAATAAAAAGATAATAAGCAATTAAAAATGCTTATGGAGAGAGAGGAAAGAGAGAACCTAGTGAATAGGTTTTGCAGTTTGCAGTTTTGGCAGGATGTAAAAGGAATATAAGAGGAACAAAAGAAAATATATAACAATATAATAGTCTAACAGTCCAACACAAGAGAAGGAGGAGCAAAATTGCAAAAAAAACCTGTTTTGAAAACACAAAAACAAGCGTTCAAACCCGCATCTCAAACTCCAAACTCAAGCAAGCCTGCCTCACAAAATAGCAAGCCTGCCTTCTCAATACAACCAATACTGCAAGTTACAAACCTACATCTCAAACACCAGAAGCATAAGCCTGCCTTACAAACACAAAAAACCTGCAAAACTGTCTCAAAAACTAAAAACATGTTCAAACTGCATAAGCCTGCCTTACAAACACTAAAACCTGCCTAAACTCATCAAACTGCAGTCACAAAAACTGCAAGTTACCAAGCCTGCATAACTGAAACTCAAGAAAACTTGCCTAAACTCAAAAAACCTGCCTAAACTCATCAAACTGCAGTCACAAAAACTGCAAGTCACCAAACCTGCAAAACTACCTCCAACTCAGCCTGCATAACTGCAAGCTAAATCTGCAAATCCCAAATCCAAACAAGCCAACTAACAACCTCATCTTCAACAAGAGAAAGGAAGAGCTTGCAGAACTTCAAAACAACAACACTGATGTTTAGGTTCATCATCACAAAACATCAGCAAACTCAAGTCAAAACAACAAAATCATCAAGCTAGCCTTTTAGAACCCTTTCATCAATAATATTCAACAAAGAAGTAAGAGGGTTTTCAGAAATGAAATCATCATCAAAACATCAAAACATCAATATCAAAAAGAAGAACAAGCAACAAGTTCTAGGTTGTGTTCACCAACAAGTTTCTAACAACATGAAGAACAACAATAAATAGTTTTTTTTTTCTTTTTTCAGAATACATATACTCATCATCAAAAGTCAGTACCCAAAGAAGAGGAAGAGGTCCAGAAGTGAAAGATCAAAACAACAATAAGTCTCAGAAAATATTCATCATCAACAAAAGTTCAGAAGAAAAAAAAAGTAAGCAGTTTTCAGAACAACATCATCATTAAACATTCAAAAAAGGAGTCAAGCACAGAAATACCAGAAGTAAGCAAGCGATCATCACACTCATCCCTCCGCTTGGCCACCAAAGAGCGCCACCAGATTCACGCCCCTCTTTCCCCATCACTTTCTTTCAGAAGCAAAACGCTAAGGTATAATTTCCTCTTCCCCGCGCCTTTCTGCATCTCATTTCGTGCCAATCTTTGTAGGTCACTGTCATCTTCTGCACAATCTTTTTGATATTCTTATTAGCTGCCTCTACAACCCCATTCATCTTTGGCCGGTAGGGAGAAGAGTTATGGTGTTGTATCTTGAATTGCTCGCAGAGCTCAGTGATCATTTTGTTGTTAAGATTGGTACCATTATTCGTAATGATCCTCTCAGGTATACCGTAGCGGCAGATCAGGTTATGCCGAATGAACCGTGCCACGACATTCTTGGTTACTGTAGCATAGGAAGCCGCTTCAACCCATTTGGTGAAGTAATCAATCGCTACCAAGATGAAACGGTGCCCGTTAGATGCCGTAGGTCTGATTTCGCCGATCATATCAATCCCCCACATTGCAAAAGGCCAAGGTGCCGCCAAGACGTTCAGAGGAACCGGAGGAATGTGCACCTTATCAGCATAGATCTGGCATTTATGACAAGTCCGAGAATGTTGATAACAATCGGCTTCCATTGTGGACCAGAAATATCCTGCTCGAAGGATTTTCTTTGCCATGGTATGTCCACTGGAATGAGTTCCGAAGGTACCTTCGTGTAGCTCTGCCATGATCCTTTCTGCTTCAGTCTTATCTACACAACGCAGTAAGGTTGAATCATGGTTTCGCTTGTAGAGAATGTCGTTGCTGAGGAAGAATTTTGCCGCAAACCTTCTCAGGAACTTCTTATCATTAACAGATGCGCCTTCGGGGTATTCTTGAGCTTCGAGGTACCTTTTTACTTCATGATACCAGGGTTTCCCGATTACCTCTTCAGTCTCGAGATCGCAGCAATGTGCAGGTTCATCCTTCTTCCAAATAATGATCCGGGGCGCCTCGTTGTCCAATTTGACTTTGAACATGGAAGACATCGTAGCCAATGCGTCGGCTAACTGATTTTCCTCTATTTGGAAGTGTCCAAAGGTTATTTCTTCGAAATGGGGGATTAATGTCATCACATACTCCTTGTAAGGAATAAGATTCGGGTGTTTCGTATCCCACTCGCCCTTGATCTGATTGATCACGAGAGCAGAATCTCCGAAGACACTCAGAAACTTGATCCTTAAGTCAATTGTAGCTTGGAGACCCATTATACATGCTTCATACTCTGCCATGTTGTTGGTGCAGTTGAAACATAGCCGGGCGGTGAGTGGAGTATGAGTTCCTTTAGGGGATATGATCACGACGCCGATACCATTGCCTAAAGCGTTCGAGGCTCCGTCAAAGTGCATAGACCATCAAGATCCTTTCTCAGGTCCTTCATCCGGTCCAGGTACTTCACAATCAGTTACTACAATGATATCTTCGTCTGGAAATTCCAAGTTCATTGGCTGGTAATCGTCCACTGCCTGGTGTGCCAAATGATCCGCCAATACACTTCCCTTAATTGCTTTTTGAGTCGTGTACTGGATGTCATATTCCGTCAAGATCATCTGCCATCTCGCTATCCTTCCAGACAGAGCAGGCTTTTCGAATATGTACTTGATTGGATCCATTTTTGAGATCAACAGAGTAGTGTGAGTCAGCATATACTGTCTCAGCCGGCGAGCAGCCCATACCAAAGCGCATCAAGTTTTCTCGAGCAGTGAGTATCGGGTCTCACAGTCGGTAAACTGTTTGCTAAGGTAATAAATAGCGTGCTCTTTTCGGCCAGACTCGTCATGCTGCCCCAACACACACCCCATTGAGTTGTCCAGTACTGTCAAGTATAATATCAGAGGCCTCCCTTCAACCGGTGGCATAAGAATGGGTGGTTCTTGGAGATACTCTTTGATTCTTTCGAAAGCGGCCTGGCATTCATCGTTCCAACGTACTACTTGATCTTTCTTCAGCAGCTTGAAGATTGGTTCACAGGTAGCAGTTAGATGTGAGATGAATCGGGCGATATAGTTCAACCGTCCTAGAAAGCCTCTGACTTCTTTCTCTGTCTTGGGAGCTGGCATCTCTTGTATGGCTTTTACCTTGGCAGGGTCCACTTGAATACCTTTGTCGCTCACGATGAAGCCTAGCAATTTTCTGAATCTCACCCCAAAGGTGCATTTGTTTGGATTCAACCTCAGCTTGTACAACTTCAAACGGTCAAACAACTTTTGTAGATGTTTAAGGTGTTCCTCCTCAGTTTGGGACCTTGCAATCATGTCGTCGACGTATACTTCGATTTCATGATGGATCATATCATGAAATAAAGCAACCATGGCACGTTGGTAGGTTGCCCCATCATTTTTCAACCCAAAAGGCATGACCTTGTAGCAAAAGGTGCCCCATTGAGTAACAAAAGTGGTTTTCTCCATGTCTTCAGGAGCCATCTTGATCTGGTTATAGCCAGAGAAACCGTCCATGAAAGAGAAGACCTTGTGCTGAGCAGTGTTGTCAACCAATACGTCGATATGAGGCAGAGGGAAATTATCCTTAGGGCTCTCCCTATTCAAATCCCTGTAATCCACGCACATCTGGACCTTGCCATCTTTCTTTGGCACGGGCACCACGTTGGAAACCCATTGAGGGTAAGAAGTTACTGCTAGAAATCCGGCATCAAATTGTTTCATGACCTCGGCTTTGATTTTCTCGGACATGTCGGGCCTCATTCGGCGGACCTTCTACTTCACCGGAGGGCAATCTTCCTTGGTAGGCATTGATGAACTACTATGTCGGTATCCAACCCATGCATGTCTTCATAAGACCAAGCGAAGCTTTCAACGTACTCATTTAACAGCCGTATCAGACGCTCCTTGACACTTGGTTCCAGATTGGCACCCACTTGCACTTCCTTCCGGTCTTCCTCGGTTCCTAAGTTGACTGTTTCCAACAACTCTTCGTGAGGTAAGATGGCCTTTTCCTCTTGCTGTAAAAGTCTGGCTAATTCCCCCAGTACTTCACAACCTTCGTCATCTTCATACTCAGTTTGATTGACCAGATCTTCAGAATTATTGAAGGACATAGCAGAATAGTCACCCATAGAATCCAGAGTGGATGGGTACCTGCATTTGTAAGTGTGGGTGTGTGTAAGGGATAGCCATCCTTAAACAAAAATGCAAAAGGAAAGAAAATGAACACAACAGTTTATCAATGAAAAACGTCCAATGAATCATTAAACATGGCATATGGATATGAAGATAATCAAAACCCTTACAAATGGACCTACATGCCCCGGGCAAGGCACGAGGTGAAAAAGTAGTGTGCAGATTGTTTAAAAGTAATTATTACAGACCAACAGGAAATGTTCGAAAGGTAAATTACTGATTAATAAAAGTAATGGGGACAAAGTACTTTGCCTCCCAATTGCATAGTCCCCCTTCAATGGTTGGGAAGATCCACTCTTCAAAGTTACCCTCTTCGTCTTCGTCTTCCAAAGCATTGATTCTATGAGGAGAAATCTTGATGGGTGCCTTCTCAATCTTTGAGCGGCGCATAGCCTTCTGCCCCGCAGCGGTGAACCCTAAACCAAATTTATTTGTCTTATGAGGAATATCTGGAAACTGCCCCCATGTTGAGTTCTTCCCTTCCTTCATCGCAGCCTTTGCGTCTTTTAGAGATGCCATCCTGGCCACCTGCTTTGGTACCTCAGCTACCACTTTTGCTACATCCATCTCAGGAGAGACTTCCTCGAAGTGCTGGAATGGTGTCTCAATGAATTCGCCCTCTACCTCTATATACCGAAAGGAGTTCAAATGGCTGATCATGTATTCTTCTTCACCGTGCACGGTTATGATCTTTCCTTTGACAGGGTATTTCAGCATTTGATGTAGGGAAGAGGTGACTGCCCCAGCATTATGTATCCACGGTCTTCCCAATAAGCAAGAGTATGACGGACGGATATCCATCACATAGAAAGTTGAGGGGAACACCTCCGTGCCGACCTTAATGGGAATGTCTACCTCCCCATGTACCATTCTCTTTGACCCGTCAAACACCCTCACAATGATATTACTTGGCCTTAGCTCCAAGCCTTCACAGTCCAAACGGTCGAGAGCCTTCTTAGGTAGCACGTTCAGAGAAGAACCCGTGTCGACCAAAACATGGGCCAGAGTAGCTCCTTGGCATTCTACTGACACATGTAATGCGTCATTGTGTTTTCTTCCTTTTGAGGTTAGGTCAGGATCAGAGAAACCTAAACTGTTGTCTGCTGTAAGACTGGCTACACAGTTTTGGAATTGGTCGGCTGAAGTTTCCTGGGGTACATGGGCTGTCTTCAGGAATTTTATCAATGCCTTGGCGTGCGCCTCAGAACAAAGTAGCAATGCTAACATGGAGATCTTCAAGGGGGTTTGCCCCAGTTGCTCTACCACGTCATAATCACTCTTTTTAATTATCTTCAAGATCTCCTCTATCTCTTTCTTAGAGGTTTCCGGGATGACCAAAGGTTGAGCCTTCGTCCTGACGAGCTCATCTTGGATCCCTTTCCCCTTATCAGCAAAAGTAGGAGGGACAACAACAGGAATAACAACATCCTCAATCAACGGAGTTCTGGAGGAAAGCTTTATCGGTGCAGGAGTAACTTTGGCAGCAGATGGGGGTCCAAAGATTGCCTTTGGGGGGGCAATCTCTGGAGAAAATAATCTCCCACTTCGGGTGATCTTGCTTGTGCCGGCAATGTTTCCAATGCTGGCATCTTCTTCATCAGAGCTTCCTTCGGTTACTTCAACTTGTTTAACACCATGGTAGTAGATTTCTCCATCGTAATTCCATGGTATTGACTTTTCAGAACTGTAGGGGACAGGCCCTGGCATAGTTATCTTCAGAGGAACGGACTTTGTAGCGGATGTAATCTTAACAGGCTTTTTGACGGCCTTGGAAAGATTGGTGTGAATGGTGATAATTGAAACATCTTCAGTAGGGGTTGGAATAGCAGGAACCTTTTCAAACAGAATTTGTCGACTGTCCATTAGGCCTTGGATGCCTTTCTTCAGTAACGAGCAGTTGATCGGTAGAGAGTAACAACAGTAGCAATCTTCTTTTCACCCCGGGAAAATCCCGGCCTTTAACAGATTTAACTTGATGGTTAACAGCAGAGTTATCAGGTCATTGACATCAGAAACGTACAAATCTTCCTCAATAGCATGGACATTTCGACCGTGCTTCGGCATCAGAGCCGATATCACATTTGGCTTCTCCGGAGCATCGAACTCCACCTCTTTTGCATCTATCAAGTCTTGAATTTTATTTTTTAGCGCCCAACAATTGTTTGTGTCATGTCCGATGCTATCGGAATGGTAGGCGCACTTGGCATTGGCATTGTAAGCAGGTGAGGTTGTATTCACATTCTTCGGCGCTTCTTTGATATTTGTCAGATTCAGTTTCAACAAGTGTGGCAGAACTTGCGCGGGCGTCATATTAATGCGGGTGAACTGCCGTGGTGGCCGTTCCCCCCATTGTTGTTTAAGTCTGGACTGGTTATTGCGAGACTGCTCACTTACTGGATTTTGGATCATCACGGCCCCCACAGTTGGTCGGCGTTCACCTCTTCCTGCTCCCCTTTGAGAATATACAGCAGCTGTTTCTTTCTTCATCAGAAATTATTTCTTAGCAATTGTAGATGCGGAGGCCTCCTTCTGAATCTTCCCATTCTTGATACCGGCTTCTATCCGCTCGCCAGTCAGAATTAATTCAGTAAACCCCGCGGAAGAGCGACCGATCAGATGATTAAAGAATGGACCAGACAAGGTCCCCCAAAACATATCAAGAAGTTCTCTATCAGAAAGAGGTGGCTGCACTCTTCCGGCCAGATCGCGCCACTTCTGGGCATATTCCTTGAATCCCTCACCAGAGGCCAATCCCATACTCTGTAGCTGAGTACGAGTTGGTGCTAGGTCAGAATTATACTGATATTGGCGATAAAACGCAGCCGCCAGATCCTCCCAACTATGTATCTCTGATCTAGACAACCCATCATATCTTGCAAAAACTGGCACTTTGAACTTCAGGGGGATCACAATTCCAGCAATTAACCCCAAATCTTCGAAGTCTAAACCGAGAACTCTCTGCAGCTCCATAGCTGCCAACCTGTCTTCCAAGCTCTTGTACTTATCATCGGCGGGCGGGTATTGTTGATCTGAGTAGTCCTCATCTTCTTCAACCTCTTCTTCTTCAGCTTCAGATTAAGAAAGTACCGCAGCCCCTTTTCCTTTACTGGTTCCCTCCTCAGAAGTAGGGGGAAATTCAAGAACTCTTCTGGCTTCACCCTCAAACTTTCTTCCCAGGGTAGCCACTCCGACTCTTTTCTTCTTCTTCTTCACTTAGTCTTTGTTCCCAAGCAGGGTCTTCAGATCCTCCTGACCCTTAGCCAAGGTCATCAAGAGTTGTTGAAACTGTGAGTTTTGAGACTGCAAATCCTTGACCGTCTGTTCGAGATCCATCTTACTGAAATAAACAGCAGAAAGATAAGGAAACCTGGTGTAGAGACCTGCTTATGCGCATGATGAATGGTATGCTTTTTTATGCAATGCATTCAAGGATTTAGAAAATTCAAAATTGTTGCGAACAAAAAGAACACACGTCATATTAATAAGAAGAAATTTTGTCAGTATGTGAATGCCCTATGGGCCAAATATTACAAAAAACTTCTCAAGGTTAAAAGACGTTGCGCATCCTCTTTGGTGCAATATAGGTGTTGAGGGTCTCTTCCTCATGGAGTCGGCGGGTGAGCTATAAAACCTTCTTCTCACTGGCGTAGAAGCTGGCTTCAAAAGTGTTATGTTCCTCCTTGAGTTGGATCCAACTCTTCTGCATTTCCTCCCACGATGTTGGCATGTCAGGATATAGGATGGTATAGGTAACCTCTCCTTCCTTAACGGGCTCTTTAATCACAGGGAGAACATGAGGATAAGGCATCATTAGACTCTGGGCCCGGGTTCGTACCCACTTGAGATAAGGCTCAAGAGGGATGGAGTTCTTGTGCCCCAGTGTCTTAGTATCTACCTTGTTAGGCATCCTCCAAGCTCTGATGAATCTTTAGCGAAGTCCTTGCGCATTGTTGTCGAAGTCAAAAACTAGGTCCGGAATCAACATGTCATGAGGGCCATCCCTCCGTGCATACCCAAATTTTCTCAAAGCTAGACAAAGGTTATAGGTAATACCTCCTCTAATGCCAAGTAATGGAACATTAGGGAACTCTGCACAATGATCGACGATGATGACATTTTCTCTGGACCGAGAACACCAATGTACATCAGAGTGAGTAAGGGTCATCAACCGTTGTGAGCACCTTAGGCCTTGGTCATTCTTCAAGACAGATTGTGGAAGGTGCGGAATAAACCACCTTGCAAGGAGAGGAGTACAGCACATGAGAACACCCCTCTTTCTCATTGTTCGTGTGTAAAATGAATGAAGAATGTCCCCAAGCAAAGTTGGTATTGGATTCCTGGATAAGAAGATCTTGACGGCGTTGACATCTACAAGCTGGTCAGGATTTGGGAACAGGACCAACCCATAAATGAGGAGTGCTACAATTTCTTCAAAGGCTTGTAGGTCCAATGAATTCAAACACTCTTGTGCCTTCTCAAACAAGAATTTTGCTAAGAAGCCTTTGACACCGCTTCTAGTTTCCCAATGCCCCTTGATGTCGGATGGTTGCAAGTGTAATGCTTGAGCAACATCTTCAGGCTTCGGTTCCTTTTCCGTACCGTTGAAAGGTAGTTGATTAAGGATAGGAATTCTCAGGAGTTGAGAAAATTCCTCCAAAGTGGGCACCAATTGATAGTCGGGGAAAGTGAAACAGTGGTGAAGGGGGTCAAAGAACTGAAACAGCATCTTTACCATATCTTCCTTAATGTTGGTGTTGACTAGGCTAAGCAATCTACCATGTCTTTCACTGAAGGGAGAGCTTTCGGGAATTCTGGATGTGAGCTCCTTGAGTTGAGGAGAGATTCTCACAAGGTTGACCTGGATAGGTTTCCTGCGAGGAATTTCCATGACCTACAAAACAAGAACAAAGATGAAGATCTAAACCCTTGAAATGGTTAGTGGATGCATATGATGCTTTATGATGTTCATGATGTATGCACAAAACATATGTACAAGCAATTCACACCAAACCCTAGTTTCAGGCTTGCATGGGGTCTCATAGGTAAGTACCCTCTTGAGTGTAGTTGGCTTAAAAACCTGTCCTATAAATAGTAACCGGGTTCTAAGGAGCTCAATATCATTGGATTGTTTTCCATGTTCATCGTTTTGGTTTAGCCACTTAACTAGCGACCAAAATATTCCAAGAAAACAACCCTCAATGAGTGTAGTATCGAGTATATACCAACTTCGGACTGCACCAAAGCCGGTCATCTCACTACTCCTAATGAAAGGCCAAGATGGTCAAGTAAGGTTCTAGGTCATTAGTGCTTAGTGACATCACTCAGCGGCCCCGTACTCTCCTTGATTGAACTCAAGGGTTACCGGTACTCACAAATATGTCGCACTAATATAGCTATTGCTTCAACCGTGTCGGTATACCCCGCACAGTTTCCACAACGTATTGTTATCTATGAATGTTTCCCCAAATCCGGGTTTAGGATTTCAAGCCCAAACAAGAGAACCAAAAAGATAAAGCAAACAATTAGTCATGCAAGAGGGTGATCTAAGCCCTAAGGTTACTCCACTTTAAATATATTTCCCAGCAGAGTCGCCAGTTCTGTGATGCGGTGGGAGAACTGACTTGAAGTTTTGCGTTTGTTTTCGCAAATGTTTCAGTTGAGCAAGAGTCGCCACAGACTTTTTATTTTATCCTAAGGAAAGGTTAAAAAGCACAGCAAAAACCTTTGAGATATTTTCTTGGGTTCGGGGAGTAGATTATAGAAAGGGAAGGTATTAGCACCCTTTCTATCCATGGTTATCCATGGGCTCTTAGTTACTTGCTTAGATTAACTTGCCTTGCATTTTCGATTGTTTGAAATGGTGCTTTGTGTGTGGGTTTGGAAATGTTTTTGAAAAGAGGCCAATGAGATGGCAACCTTTGTAATGATCCATGTTTGAATGTATACAAAGGTGTATGTCTTTTGAAAAGTTTTCAATGTTTTTGAAAGATGTTTTTTTGAAAGTATGTTGTGATGTGTGTTTTGGAAAATAGGCAAGTGTTTTTGCAAGTTTGATTCAAGTAACTAAGAGTTCGTCTACCCTAAATTTTTCAAAGATTTTTGCTATGTTTTAACCCTTTTAACAATTTTGTTCCACCATTGTATTTGGTGGATAATCTTGTGTTAGGATGTTAACGGGACGGGCGCGGGACATCGTTTGGACCATGATTGCCTTGATCATGTTTAGGCAACTTTCGAAAGCGTCATCGAGGGACTATGATCATTTTGATGGTTTTGTTTTTGCAAAAGATACCTAACATGCAATATGGCCCATTATTTGAAGGCAACAAGTGGAGTACCCTAGGGGTGCAAGTGTGATTAGTGTTGTCCATTTTCATGCTTGTTTATCTTGAACTTAGGTCAACTATTTGTTGTTTTTGATTGGCATACAAAACCCTAGTTCTAACATGGCATAATTGGAAAGCTTTAAAGTGCAAAATTTAAAGGTCCTAAATTATTACAACACAAATTATGGGATGGGGGGTACACTTGTTCAAATGGGGATTTTAGCAAGAAATTAAACCTAAACTATTACATCAAGAAATTGAAATTTTACAAGATAAATAATTGCATAATAATTAAATAAAAATAAAATATATATGCAAGATGCAAAAATGATTTTCATATGTATGTAAAAAGGTGTTTTTCATGTGTTAAATAAACAAAAATAAAATGAATTAATTTTTGGTGTTTTTATACACTTAGGGGTAAAACTCTAATTCTATGAATAAAATGTATTTATTATATAGTATATACAATATTGATTAATTATGTACAAAAAATAAATAAAAAGAAAGTGTATTGTGAAAAAAGTGATTTTTAAGATTAAATATTAATAAAAGTAAAAATGGATTATTTTTATGTTTCTATCCTAAATATTATAATTAATATATAAGTATTTACATTATTTATTAAATATATATTATATGTACAAAAATAAACTATTTAATATTTACAAAAAAAAAGGTATTTTTTATGAAATGTTTTCAAAAGATAAAATAAGATAAAATCAGAAAATAGAATGTATTTTGTATTGTTTTAAGTATTTTAAGTAAACATATATTATCTATTTATTTACATAAACTTAAATAAAGCCAAATAAATATCAAAATAAATGCAAAAAATATGGAAAAAATGTTTTTTATGACTGAAATGAAAATATGGAAACAAAATCAAAAAGAAAAAATGGAAAATAACAAGTATATTTCAAAATGGGCCAGGGGGGTTCAAATGTAAAAATATGGTGCAAATAGGAAGTCAACTCAGGCCCAGCCCAAGAAGACTTTGTCTTCAACCTTCAGCTTGTTTGAACAACAACAACACGCGTTTTCCTATCTCCTGATTCCTGGGCTTTCAAGCAAAACTCATAACACAAGAAATGAAGAGCATCAAGAGACGAATCCAGACATATAAAAAACTTGACTTAACTCTTAGAAATGAGAGAGAATTTCTTCTCCCCCAATTTCTGACCTAGCTTTTTTCAGATATTCAGCTTCAAAATTCTCTTAGCACACATAACTTAAATGAAAAGTAATGATATGGGTGGATTCAGGGCTATGATTAGAACATGTTTTCTTCACAAACTTAATCCTAACTATGACTGGATAGGGAGATAGAAGTTCAAAAACTTACCTGTTCAGCTTGAATCGTGTCTGACAATGGAGGTCCTTTCAAGGCAAGATGATGATTGGCACAGCTTGTTTGAGGTACAGGGATGCTATTACAACCTTTAGTTTGCTTTGAAACCAAGTCAATCAAGCTATAGCACTCCACCTGCAAAACAGAAAAAATGAAAATGGTGATGTTGGTTAGGGGTGTTACAGGTCGTGTTTAGGGCTTGGAACAGTTTCAAGGGATGGTGTGGGATGTGTTTGAAGTGGTTTTGGCCCAGGCGCACGATGGAAATGAGCTTGCCAAGTCCAAGTGCAGAATGCCCTGTTTTTGTGCAGTTTAATGGTGATTCTGTGTTTGAGAAGGTATTGGAAGTGGTTGGCTCGTGTTTTAGGTCAGGCTTGATGTTTGGAAAATGTTCACAATGTTTGCTTTGGCTAGTTCTTGCAGAAATGAGAGATGGTTCAAGTTATGCTAAGTTACTTCTTTTCTAAGCAAGAAATGACAAGTTCTCAAACAGGCTCCTCTAGGCCCCTCAAGTATGCTGCCAATGCTTGTCTTGATCAGTGGACATTTCTCATGAACTTGTGCCCAAAAGATTTGGCCTGTACCTATTTGATTCATGTTTTGACATAAAGCCATACTTTACAAGAATGGATAATTTTCTTTTTCCATTTATGGATTAATTCTTCATGTAATGCTTAAACACATAATGCAAGGCTTGAAAACAAGGGGTTTGCATTAAATTTATGAGTGCAAAGGGGATAAAGGACCTGTAATCAAGTTGTGCAAGCTGACTTGAAAAATTGCACAAGCTAAGAACATGTACATGGCCATGAATCAAAGTGACTTTTGCCTAACTTCACAAATTCGATTCTCCCTAACCACAAGGTTGTTTGAGAAGTTCTTGGACATTTTGGAAAGCTTGGAATGTGTACTACAATCCATCTTTGTAATGCAAATTGAAATTCCAAGTGGAAGCATGTGAAAAGTTGTCATGAAGTTAGGCAAAAATCCTGCCTAAAATGGGTCAAAATTTCTCTAAGTTAAGAATGGTTTTGCACCCTTATTCCAAAAATTGTAACTTGAGCTACAAGCTTCTTTTGAGGAAACTTTGTGAATCAAAGTTGTATATTTTGCAATGGGATACAACTTTCATGTTTTGACTTTTGCTTGAATCCAAATGCATCTTGATGAAACAATGGGACAAAGTTAGGAAAAAATTAGGGTTTTTCATAACTTAGAAAAATTCTAAGTTATGAAAATTCTTCATTTCAAACCCTAATTTGTGATTTTTGATTTCTTGATGAACAAGTTTCATGATTTGGCATGTTTTGATGAAAAATGAATCTTGACACTTGATTTTGACTAAAAAGTCAAAGTTTGACTTTTCAGTACACAGTCAATTTTGGCTTAGTTGACTGGAAAATTCATCTGTCAATCTTGTGCATTTGGGATCTTTTGAACTTGTTGAACATGTCAAGACAATTTCATGGGGTCCTTGAGTCCATATGGGAGCTTGGTTTGTCATTGGCTAGGTCAAACAATCAAAAATTGCCTTTGTGCAGTCAAAACCCTAAAAATGACCATTTTGCCCTTTTGGTGATCTGATCAAATTTCTTGTGGAATTGTGATCCAAACTTGACCAAATGGCTTATATGAGTTCAATATGTTGAGATTGGTCAAAAATCATGAGGTTTGACTGTCAATTGACCACAGTTGACTTTTTCCCAATACAACTGATTTCTAGGTCAACTGTCCAATTGACTGGGCAAAGATTGGAATCAAGGCTTGAAACTTGGTATGGGTAAACTTGTGAGTCCAATATGAAGCATGAAAGTCATCTTGGGCACTTTGGGTCAAAACATCTTTGTGCAAACACAAACCCTAATTTGAGTCAACAGTGCAAAGAGAAGTCTTGAGCAGAGGAAACCCTAACTTGTTCTTGAGTTCAAGGGTCTTGGGATGAGAAAAATATTGAAGAAATGAGAGGGAAAATTTTGGGGTACAACACTATCCATGAAGATCTGAGCGCTTCATTTCAAGGATAGAAATGTGCTGTTCACTCAATCAAACAAGTGTCATCCAGTCATCATCCATTTTCTGAGGCTGAACACGCGTTCACGTTTCTGAAAAGGCAAAAGCGTTGATTGGATGCATTGAGACACATGTCATGGGTAACCGTTCCAAATATCTTTCTGAATCCCCTAAAATCAGCTATCATTAAATGCTAATAATCATTATTTATTTCTCTCTCTTAAATGTTTATGTTTTCAAAATTTTTTTTTAGAAATCTATTTAAACACTTCACACCATTCACACACTTTTACCGTCACTTTCGATTTCTCTCAATATTTCTGATTTCTGTGTTCTTATTTTTCTCAAGAAACCCTTTCAATCATTTTCAAAATACCTCGTGTGAACATTCCTTCTTCCAGCATTCCCTCTTCAGGTTCCCAGAAAATTGTTCCATCTGAACAATATGAAGTACCATTCAGAACGCTCCTAACTCCAGTCAAGAATCTTGAAGTTCTGTCAGAGTTAATAGTGGATTTCAACAGTCTCAAGGAGAATGGTTTTGATTTATCTGAAGAGGATAAAGCTCAAGGTTGGGAAAAGTATTTTGACAGGCTGGTGGGTCCAATATTTCCTATTCGGGTAAAGGAATTCTGGATTCATGGGGAAGAAGATTGTTATCACTGAAGACCATATTTCACGTTTGATAGGGTACAATGGTGGTGGTGTTCGTTGCATTGATATGGCAGAAAGGTGTGCAGATGCTGCCCTAATTGCAAGGGAAATTTTCACGTTGGGGCTTCCCTCCAGCAAGATAAGGGATTTGAAAGACAAGCACATAATTTGGGCCAAGATCATTCTGGGTTGTTTCAACCACAGGAAGCCTACCAGCTCTCCTGATTACATAAACATAGATCAGCAGTTTCTGATCTATTTTCTCTCTTAGAAGGTCAAGATTAATCTAGCTCATCTTCTGTTCAACCATCTCAAGACAAGTGTCAAAGAAACAAGAGAAGAGGAGCGAACAAAAAGGGATTGGATACCCTTTAGAAGACTGATATCAGATATTCTGACAGAGAATAGGTTGATTGATCATTTGACAGAGGCACAAGAAATCAGCACCCTGGAACCTTCTGTTGGCAAGCAGCTGAATGCCAAAAATCTGAAGAAAATGAAGTTGATAGAGAACATTAAGAAGGAGCCCAACGTCACTCCTTTTGCTGAAATCTCCAGCAGAAGAGTCCCTCTGGACGACTTCCCTCTGTTCTCAGAGATTGACTCTAAACCAGCTATCGTACTCAGATATCTAGATGCTTGCAAAGCACCAAATCTGAATATTCAAGATCTCCAGCAGAAGGCACCAGAGGTAGTTCTGAAGAAGACAAAGAAGAGGAAAGTTGTGACAGAAGGATCATCTCAGCAGACTCCGAAGAAAAGAGGTAATCTTTCTTATGTTACTGTTTTAAATTCTACTACTGTATCAACATCTATTACCATTCCAACTCCATCTGAAAACCCAACACCTCAAACCTTTGATTATTTTGAACCTGACTTTGACCCTTCTGAGTCATTAACCCTCAGAAGATCCCGCTCCAAACCAAAAAATCCAAATACTGCAACCACACCAGAACAAGAACTTGAAAAAGTTCTTTATGATATAGATCAACAGTCTTCCGCTCCCGAAACAGACAATCCAAATCCACAACCAGAAATTCCCATCTCACCACAACCTGAAACTCCCCTCTCACCAATACCAGAAACTCCACTCTCTCCAGAACCAGAAATCCCACAACCTTCATCTCCCAAACCAGAAATTAATCCACCCTCTCCTCAACATGAACAATCTCCACAACCTGAGACTCAAACCTCTGAGGCTCAATCCTCTGAATCCCCTGAACCACAACCTTTGGGCATTCAATTGCCCTGTGGTACCACTGAATATTCTTTTACTTCCCTCTTCACCAGAAATCACTCCACCATATTCCCCATCTAGTCCAATCGTAATTCCTGATTCTCCCACTCCCTCACCTAAGAAAAATTCAGATGACCACAACAAGACTGTCATTGATCTAACAGTCCTTGAACGCCTTGCTGCAATAAACAACAAAACTGCTATCCGTAAACCAAAACATCTAGATGTTGGTTCCAGCATATTGAACTTTGAAACAGATATATAGAAGTGGATCACTTCTTTGAAACAAGCAAGTCTGGAACTGGTTGATCCTGCTGTATCAGACCTCCTCTGGACAAAATTCAGAAGATGGGTATGCTCTGAAACCTTTAAGTTGCAAGACCAGAGCTATGAATAGGCTCAACAGAACTTCAACAATCTGCTGAAAGAGATTGAAGGTCTAGTTCTGAGCAAAGTGATTAAGGAAGAAGTTCTCCATCTGGACATTGCTCCCTGGTCAGAACAGCGTCCAGCTTCCAAAATTCAACCTGATACTGAAGAGCAGTTGATTCCTGTTGAAGACCTGAGTCAGAAAGAAGATGTTGTAGAAAGCTCTGAGAAGCATCCTGGTTCTGAAGATTCTCAAGCTTCATTGGACAGACAGACTCTAGAAGAGCTGAAGAGAAATGATCTTCTAATGAAGGAAAGAATGGATGTACAGGACAGTAAAATTGATGCAATAGCCAGCATGGCATCTCAGCAGAAGGAAACCAACGATCAGATCAAGGGCATGCTAGAGGCTCTGTTCACACGTCTTCCACCTCCTTCTTAGAATTTTCTTGATGTTTTCCTTGTTTTATTTACATGTTTGTCTGTAATATTTTACATGTTCTGAACTTTTTCATTGTTCTTCTTAATATAATCGTTTTTCTGCTCTGATCATTTTAACTCTGATTATTTGTGCTTTTTGATAACTGACAAAAAGGGGGAGAAAGAATGTTATTTTTCAATAACGGATTACTGAGACAAAAGTCTCAAACATTCTAACAAGAATCTGATGAACTCTGATAAAGTAAAGTTCTGATGCTCAAAGAAAGTTCAATAAAGTTCTGATGCTCAAGGTTTCATGGAATTAAAGGGAAGTAATAAACTCTGGGGGAGTTTTTCTCTTTGTTACTCTGATACCTTTTATCCCTTATCTCCTTATCTTTGATACCTTTTATTCGTTATTTGTTTATCTCTGATACCTTTTATTCTTTAATTTTAATTGGAAAAAAAATCTGGTTTTTGTCATCATCAAAAAGGGGGAGATTGTTAGAACATAGTTTGATTCTACAACTCTCAGTTAGAGTTTTGATGATAACAAAATACAAGATTAAATAAATTGTAAGATTTATATAAGACATATATGCTACTTAAAATTGTGTTGTGTATTTACAGAAACTCTGATGGAAGCAGCATCAGAATATCAGTATCAGAAGATATGTCAGCATCAGAAGATCAAATATCATGTGCTATACGCTGAAGCCTGATGAACAGAATCTGCGCATAACATACTCTGACTCTGATCAAGATCCTAACCATGTCATCAGCACTCATAAGCGTCAAAATAAGCTAAAGCCAAGAACACTCTGATTATCATTAGCAGAACACTCTGAAGTGTCAACGTTACTATGCATTCAAGACAGATTAATTACCAACGGCTTTATTCCAAGACAAAGATCTTCTCAAAAAGGAAAGAATGTTATGAGCATTGAAATGGATTTATGGACAACAACATATCTCTTCCTAGGCTATTTAAACAAGTCAGAGAAAAGAAATGGCTAATACTCTACACGCATATACACGCCTAAGCTAATCATCTTCACGCACACTCTCATTCTTGCTAAAGCTTCCAACCACGCTTACTCTATAGCTCTAGCAATCTAGTTTCATCTTAAGCTTAATATTGTGTATTATCACAGTTGTGATATATAGTTTTGCTAGAAAACATCAAACACACTTTTGTTAAATTATCTGTAAGAGAATTACCTTGAGATAAACCTGTCTGTGGTTAGACTCAAGAAGGCTTTAACAGTTGTTAAAGCAGTTGTTGTATTCAGTTGAATATAGTGGATTAAGACCTCGTTGGAGAGAGGTGAAATCACCTTGACGGGTGGACTGGAGTAATTTGAGGTCAAACGAACCAGGATAAAAATACAGTGTTGTCTGCATTTGATTTCAAGTTTTACAATTCAACCCCCCTTCTTGTGTTTTTCACTTCTTCAGTTTTGATCCTCTACCCGGATTTGGGATACCTTATAGGTAAGTAGCAATACGTTATGGAAACTGTGTGGGCTATACTGACATGGTCTAAAGGAATAGCTATGTTAGTGTGACACATTTGTGGGTGCCGGTAGCCCTTGAGTAGTCAAGAAGAATACGGGGCCGATGTGTGGTGTTATGAATCACTAACTAACTTTAGAACTCTTACTTGACAAACTTGGCCATTAGGAAGTAGTGAGATAGCCGGCTTTTGTGCAGTCTGAAGTTGGTTGATACTCGATACTACGCTTATTGAGATCAGACTTCTCGGGATATTTCGGTCGCCATGAAAGAGGCTTGCGCTGAAACAATGCCCGACAAGAAAGATCAGTGATATTGAGATCCCTTAGAACCCGGTTACTATTTCTAGGACATGTTTGAGCCAACTAAACTTAAAGAGGGTACTTACCTATAAGACTCATGCAAGCCTAAACCTAAGGACTTGTTTTGCCTTGTGTGTATATGTTTACTTGTACATAACATCATAAACATCATAACATCATAAGCATTCTTACAAACCATTTCAAGGATTTTTGGGATTTATCTTTGTTCTGTTTTGTAGGACATGGCTTCCACCCGCAGGAATACTATCCAAGTCAATCTCGTAAGAATTAGTTCTCAACTCAAAGAGTTAGCATCGAGGGTTCATGATAATTCTTCATTCACCGAAAGACATGGTCACCTCCTAAACTTGGTTACCTCGAGCACTGATGAAGATATGGTGAAGGTGCTTTTCCAGTTCTTCGATCCTTTGCACCATTGCTTCACCTTTCTCGATTATCAACTTGTACCTACTATAGAGGAATTCTCTCAACTCTTAAGGATTCCTATTCTCAATCAACTACCCTTCAACGGTATGGAAATAGATCCAAGACCTGAAGAGATTGCCCGAGCACTACACTTGCAACAATCCGATGTCACGACTAATTGGGAAACAAGGAGTGGTGTCAAAGGGTTCCTAGCCAAGTTCTTGTTTGAAAAAGCTCAAGATTGTTGGAACTCTTTGGATTTACAAGCTTTTGAAGAAATCTTGGCCCTTCTCATCTATGGGATGGTTTTATTTCCAAACCCTGACCAACTCATAGATGTAAATGCTGTCAAAATCTTCATGTCTCGCAATCCAGTGCCTACTTTGTTGGGAGATATCCTACATTCTCTCCACTCTCGCACTATAAAGAAGAGAGGGGCCCTCATGTGTTGCACTCCTATTTTGGATAGATGGTTTATTTCGCATCTTCCCCGGTCTGTGATGAAGAACGAGCAAGGTTTTAGGTGGTCCCATAGGTTGATGACACTCAGACATTCAGATATTCATTGGTGTTCTCGATCCTTGGAGAATGTTACTATCATCGACCGTTGTGGAGAATTCCCTAATGTCCCTTTTCTTGGAATTAGGGTAGGTATCAGTTACAACCCTTGTTTAGCCTTACGACAATTTGGGTACGCCCAAAGAGATGGTTCACATGATATGCTCATCCAAGGAGTGGTATTCGATTACGAGAGAGACGATCAAGGTTACCTTCAGAAGTTTATACGAGCTTGGAGGATGGTAAGAAAAGTGGATAGTAAGACGATGGGATACAAGAACTCCATTCCCCTTGAGCCTTACCTTAGGTGGGTACGAGCTCGTGCTCAGAATCTCGTGATGCATTATCCCTCCATCCTACCAGTTATCATGGAACATGTGGTTGAAGGAGATATCCCGTGCACTGTCCTCCATCCCGACATGCCTACTTCTCTTGAAGACTTGCAAAAAGATTCGATTCAGCTAAAGGAAGAGCGATATAACTTCGAATTTCAATTCTACGCTAGCGAGAAAAGGGTTCTGGAACTTTCAAAGCAACTCCATGAAGAACAAAGCTTGAACGCCTACATTGCGCCAAAAAGGATGCGTTCGACCTTTTTATCTTAGAGATTTATTTTGTAAGCCCAAGAGGCATGTTGTAATCATTTTGAACTAATTAATGAAATTTGACATTTGTTCATTCTTTGTCTATACAAATTTAAATTTCATAAACCCTTGAAAACATTTGCATACACATCTTCCATGCATCATCACATAACAGGTTTTCCACGGCAGGGTTCCTTATCTTTCTGCTGTTTATTTCAGCAAGATGGATATCAAGAAAATAGTGAAAGACCTACAAGAATAAAACTCCCAGTTTCAAGAGACTCGGCTGACCCTAGGCAAGGGACAAAAAGAGTTGATGACGTTGTTTGCAACCAAAAAGAAGCCAAAGAGGAAAGCCCTAGTCAACATGGGTAGAAGATTTAGAGAGTCGGTCCGTTTGATACCAGTAGTGGAAGACTCGTCTGAGGAAGAAGAGAATCAAATCGGAGAAGCAAGGAGTACCTAGGCTGGGTGTATCAATGATCAAGCGTCTAATGATGAAGATTATTTTTGACGAGCAGTATCCTCCTGCCGATGTTGAGTACAAGCAACTAGAAGACAAACTAAAGGCTTTTGAGATTCAAGCCGTCCCTGGTTTAGATTTTGATGATTTGGATTTAATATTTGGGGTTGTCATTCCCCACAAATTCAAGTTACCAGTCTTCGCAAAATACGATGGGGTTTTCTACCCAAAACTTCACCTGAAGTCTTATGTGCGCAAAATTCAACCGCACACCGCTGACAAGAAACTCCGGGTTCACTTCTTTCAAGAAAGCTTGGATGAGATGCAAATATAATGGTTTTACCAATTTAAGGGTTCCCGTATCCATACATGGGAAGACTTAGCCACCACTTTCTACCACCAATACCAGTACAATACCGACTTGGCACCTACGAGAGTTCAATTGCAAGACATGACAATGGGTAGGGATGAAGGTTTCGAAGAGTACGCCCAAAAGTGGAGGGATCTTGCCAGTAGGGTCCAACCTCCATTAACCGATAAGGAACACATTGATATGTTTATGGGCACTTTATCTGGTCCATTTTTCAATTTATTGGTTGGTTGTTCTTCTTCCGGTTTTCTCAAGCTGATCTTAACCGGTGAAAGAGTTGAAAGCAGTATCAAAAGCAGGAAGATTCCCATAACATCTGCTTCCACCTCCAATCCTATAGAGAAACCTTTTACTGGGAAGAAATAAACAAATGTTGTGTATGGGGCAAGGTCTCGTACCAAGAAGGATGACCATCCATCCATTAATTCTGTTCAGATTTCTAATCCAACTCCTGTTCAAAGACCACCTGCCAATCATCAGCAGTTTGACGCTCCACCAAGACAATTCACAAGAATAGGCATGTCGCTATCCCAAGCCTTACAACACCTGCTAAAGGCTAATTTGGTGACACTGCGTGATCCTCCGGCCAATCTAGATACCTCTTCAACTAAATACAATCCGAATACCAAGTGTACCTATTACTCGAATAGTCCCGGGCATGAGACTAACCAATGCTGGGCGCTGAAGAATAAAATTCAAGACTTAATAGACAACAAGACCATTGAATTTGATCCTCTTCCAACTCCGATTGTAATCACCGCGCCTATGCCAAATCATGGCAAGGGTGACAATGCTGTTGAAGACACCATTTTTGTTTCCTCTGTCAAAGACTTGACTACTCTGTTAACCATTATCAAAAAGAATCTGTTGAAAACTGGGATTTTCCTTGGCTGTTTGAAGGACTGTGTTTGTTGTACCAAACAACTCAATGGATGCAAACGGATGAAGGAAGGCATTCAACGCCTGATGAACAACCATGAGATCCTATTTGAGAAGACCGCCAAAAGTTTGACCAATAAGTGTGAAGACCTCTCCATCATAACGATCTAAAATAAGCCTCTTAGGATCTCTTCCAAGGGTCCTATCAGGATTTCAAATGAATCGACTCTTTCTCCTCTGATAACTACCGCCCTCGAGCCAATTTCGTACTCTTCCAACAAAGCAGTGCCATGGAACTATGGTGCTGAGGTGTTTTACCATGGAATAAAGCAAGACGCTTGGATTGAAGAAAGCAAAGCTGATGACATTGGTAACATTACTGGCTCTAGTAAGGTGACCATAACTGGGAGAATCTTTTCACCCAACATCTCACCACCAACTGCTACAAAGGCACCTGTCCGCATCACCGCTGCCAAGCCTAGTGCTGACACAAGGGAAAAATAGAAAGTTGTTGAGCCTGTCAAGAAAGATATAACTGCAAAAGACATTGCTGATAGGGAACCTTCCGCTCGAGAAATGGATGAGATCTTGAAAATTATAAAACTGAGTAATTTCAAGATAGTAGCACAGTTGGGGCAAACCCCTTCTAATATTTCCATGTTATCTTTGCTACTTTGTTCCGATGCTCATGCTCGAGCGTTAATAAAATTCTTGAAAAAAGCTCATGTCCCTCGTGAGACCACAACTGACCAGTTTGAAAATTGTGTGGTAAGCTTGACGGTCGATAATGGTTTGGGGTTCTCAAATGTTGATCTGACACCACTGGGAAAGAATCAAAACAAAGCTCTACATGTTTCTGTTGAATGTAAGGGGACTACCCTAGCACATGTTCCTGTTGACATTGGCTCTTCTTTAAGCATGCTACCCAAGGGGGCTTTGGACCGTTTAGACTGTGAAGGATTAGTTTTGAAACCAAGTGATATTATTGTAAGGGCTTTCGATGGGTCAAAAAGGACAATTCATAATGAGGTGGATCTCCCGATCATGGTGGGCTCACAGATTTTCAACTCTATTTTCTACATCATGGACATCCGTCCTGCTTACTCTTGTTTGTTGGGTCGCCCTTGGATCCATGGAGCAGGGGAAGTAACATCAACTCTTCATTAAAAGCTCAAGTATCCGGTCAAAGGAAGGATTGTCACTGTCTGTGGTAAGGAGGAGTTCATGGTAAGCCACCTCAATTATTTCAATATGTGGATATGGATGGAGAATTTATAGAAACCCCGTGTCAGGCTTTTGAAGTTGTGCCACCAATGGTTGCTACTGCCAAATGTTCCTCTGATGTGTCCAAAGCTGTTAAGGTCACGCCAAATATGGTTTCATTTAAAGATGCTCGTGCTGCAGTCGAAGAAGGAAGCTCTGATACTTGGGGGAAACTCCTCGAGATCCCATTCAAAGCGGACAAATGTGGTTTGGGTTTCACTATCAAGGCTCAGAAATAAGTGAGGCGCGCTCGTGCAGGGAAGCCCCCTCTCTGTATTGGAAGTCATGAAGTTAACTTTGTGGGTGATTCTGATGATGAATGCACATTTGAGGAATGGGTATATCCTACTACAACAAAGCTCAACAATTGGCGCGCAAAGGACTTCGTTTCCACCTCCTTCATTGAGGAGTAATTACTTGTTTATTACTTAAAAACATTTTGTCTGTAATATTAAACAATAACTTTTAAGCCATGTGCCTGGCCCGGGGCACTTTGGTCCATTTGTCAAGGGTTTTATTTATGATCATCTTATCATATGATCATTCAATGCAAACCATTAGACTCTTTTGTATTCAAATATTTGTGCTCATTGTCTTTTTTTTCTTCAAATACATTTTTCAAAGTAGCCATGTATATTACATGCACACACACATACACACACACTCTTGCAGGTCCTCATCCACTTTGGATCTCATTGCCAATGACTCTACTATTTCCAACTATTATTTCGAACATCCAATTAACCAAGCCGAAGACGAAGGCGAGGAAGATTGTGAAATACCGGGAGAGCTAGCCAGACTTCTATTACAAGAGGAAAAAGCTATTCAGCCGCACGAAGAGTCAGTTAAAGTCATCAATCTAGGTACCGAGACAGACAAGAAAGAGGTCAAGATCGGCGTTAACCTGGAAAGCAGTGTCAAAAGTAGATTGGTTCAAATTTTGCATGACTATGTGGAAGTGTTTGCTTGTTCGTATGAAGATATGCCAGGGTTGGATATCGACATTATAGTTTATCGTCTGCCGACAAAGGAAGATTGTCCTCCTGTCAAACAAAAAGTTCGTCGCATGAGGGCTGATATGTCTGAAAAGATAAAAGCTGAAGTGATGAAACAATTTGATAAAGGATTCCTAGTTGTGACATCTTATCCCCAATGGGGTGCAAATGTGGTGGCAGTATCGAAGAAAGATGGAAAAGTTCGCATGTGCGTGGATTATAGGGATCTGAATAGGGCGAGCCCCAAGGATGACTTCCCTCTACCTCATATTAATGTCCTGGTCGATAACACCGCTCAGTATAAAGTCTTCTCTTTCATGGATGGTTTCTCTGGCTATAATCAAATTAGGATGGCTCTCGAAGACACAGAGAAGACCACTTTCGTATCGCAATGGGGCACCTTTTGTTATAAGGTCATGCCGTTCAGATTAAAGAATGCAGGGGTAACATATCAAAGGGCTATGGTAGCTTTGTTTCATGATATGATCCATCATGAAATAGAGGTCTATGTGGATGATATGATTGCGAGATCAAAAACTGAAGAGGAGCACCTCAATCACCTATACAAGCTATTCGAGAGGATGCAAAAGTACAAATTAAGGTTGAACCCTATTAAGTGCACATTCGAAGTACGATTTTGAAAGCTTCTAGGTTTTGTTGTTAGTGGTAAAGGCATCAAAGTCTATCCTGCCAAGGTAAAGGCCATCCAAGAAATGCCATTCCCCCACTATGAAAAGGAAGTTAGAGGATTCTTGGGTCGTCTATACTACATCTCCCACTTCATATCTCACTTAACTGCTACTTGTGAGCCAATCTTCAAACTCTTGAAGAAAGATCAAGTAGTCAGATGGAATGATGAATGCCAAGCTGCCTTCGACAAAATCAAAGAATACCTGCAAGAACCTCCTATCCTCATGCCTCCAGTAGAAGGAAGACCCTTGATCATGTACTTGATAGTGCTAGAGAATTCTATGGGGTGTGTTTTGGGCCAACATGACGAGTTTGGACGAACAGAGCATGCTATTTATTACCTGAGCAAAAAGTTTACCGACTATGAAACCAAATATTCACTGCTCGAGAAAACTTGTTGCACTCTGGCATGGGCTTCTCGCCGGCTAAGACAGTATATGTTGACTCATACCACTTTACTGATTTCTAAGATGGACCCTATCAAGTACATCTTCTAGAAACCCGCTCTTTCTGGACGGATAGCTAGATGGAAAATGATCTTGACTGAGTACGATATTAAATAAAAAATGCAAAAGGCCATTAAAGGAAGTGTATTAGCAAATAATTTGTCCCATCAAGCTGTCGATGATTATCAGTCTATGAACTTTGACTTCCCATATGAGAACATCATGATAGTGATCGACTGCGCGAAACCTGGACCGTATAACGGACCTGAACAAGGATCCCGATGGACTATGGTCTTCGATGGGGCTTCCAAATCTTTTGGTAAAAGAATTGGTGTTGTGATAATCTCCCCTGAATGATGCCACACTCCTCTCACTGCCATACTATGCTTCGACTGTACGAATAACATGGCTGAGTACGAAGCATGCATTTTGGGTCTGAAGGCTGCCATTGACTTAAGGATCAAGCATTTGAATTTGTTTGGGGATTCTGCTCTAGTGATTAGCCAATTAAAAGGAGATTAGGACAATAAGCACCCTAATATCATCCCTTACAAGGAGCTTTTTCTATCTCTGATTCCTTACTTTGAAGAGGTCACCTTTGAACACTTCCCTAGGGAAGAAAATCAGCTGGTTGATGCCTTGGCAACAATGTTTTTCATGTTCAAAGTAAAATGGGACAACAAAGCTCATATGATTACAATCGAGAGATTTGACGAACCTGCGTACTGCTATGAGCTTGACACTGACACAGAAAAGCCATGGTACCATGAGATGAAGAGATACCTTGAAGCACAAGAGTACCCTAAAGGAGCATCCATCAATGACAGAAAGTTCTTACAAAGATTCCCATCCAAATTCTTCCTAAGTAATGGAATCTTATACAAACGCAACCATGATTTTACTCTACTCCGATGTGTGGACAAAAAGGAGGCAGAAGAAATTATGGAAGACATGCATGATGGTCTCTTTGGGACTCACTCTAGTGGACATACCATGGCCAACAAAATCCTGAGAGCTGGTTACTATTGGTCAACAATGGAGACTGATTTCCATTACCACTCAAGAACTTTCCACAAATGCCAAAATCTATGCTGACAAGGTCCATGTGCCTCCTATCCCTCTGAACGTCATGACCGCTCAGTGGCCATTCGCAATGTGGGGCATTAACATGATTGGAGAGATCAAACCTACTGCTTCTAATGGACATCACTTCATTCTGGTTGCTATTGATTATTTCACCAAATGAGTCGAAGCCGCCTCATTTGCCTCAGTCACCAAAAACGTGGTAGCCAGATTCATCAAACATAACCTCATTTGCTGCTATGGTATCCTCGAAAGGACCACCATCGAAAATGGGACTAACCTCAACAATGCTATGATTACAGAACTTTACACTCAGTTCAAAATCAAGCATCACAATTCTTCTCCTTATAGACCTAACATGAATGGCACAGTGGAAGCGGCCAACAAAAATATTAAGAAGATTATGCAGAAGATGGTAGTGACCTACAAAGACTGGCATGAGATGTTATCGTTTGCTCTTCATGGCTACCGTACTTCAGCTCGGACATCAACTGGGGAAACTCCCTTTTCTTTGGTCTATGGCATGGAAGCTGTTCTTCCAGTGGAAGTTCAAATTCCCTTATTATGGATTATGAATGAGGAAGGCCTAGGCGAAGACAAATGGATTCAGACAAGATTGGATCAGTTGAACTTGATCGATGAAAAACGACTGGCTATTGTTTTTCATGGTCAGATGTACCAAAAATGTATGATCAAGGATTTCAACAAAAAGATCAAGCCTCGAGTATATTAAGCTGGTGACTTGGTAATAAAGTGCATCATTCTTCTACAAGGCGACCCCATGGGTAAATGGACTCCCATCTACGAAGGGTCATTTGTTGTCAAGAGAGTGTTCTCTGGGGGTGCCATGATGCTGACTACCATGGACGGTGAAGAGTTCCCACATCCTGTGAATGCGGACATAGTTAAATACTAATATGCTTAAGAGACCCTCTAGGTTGACACACCTAGGAAAGATAAGGGCATCCTGACAAACAAAAGGTTTGGGAAAAATTAGGGATATATGCAAAAGATTGTACACCCGACAAGTTGAAAACCCGAAAGGGCGACTTGCGAAAAAATGGGTATCCTGGTGGGATGAAAACCCGAAAGGGCGGTCTAGGCAAAAGTTAAGGATTGAAAGCGTATGACTATGTCCCGCGGGATCACCACCGTCGACTTTATTACCAAGGTCCGAGTTCAAATGGTCCAAGATCAATCCAATCAACTTCTATCAATGACAAGTGGCATTCGAAGACATTGGGGAAATAGTAGAGTCAAAACGCGATGAGATCACTTCCACATGGATATTATCTTTGTTTTTAATTTTGTTTTCCTTTCGACGATTTCCACTTACTAGGATCTCCGTCTCTTTGTACAAAAACGCCTATTCATGGGAAAAATATGAATACAAATATACTTTGAACTGCAAACTTTCTATTTTCTGTTTTTGAATGCAAATATATCCAATGAATAAAATTGAACGAACATATGCATGTGAACATGATTGAAACTATTTGGCACACGTGTCCTGCTAAGCAGCAGCAAGCATCTCTTTAATGTATATGGAATAACCCCACAGAATTATTTCATTAGCATTATCCCCACAAAGACGGCTACAATAAACCTTCCCCCACAGAGTTGCCCACAAAGTCTCTTTGCATAAGTTGATCCCCAGCCAGAGTCTCAATCTCTTGGAAGCCCTCTCCCAGGTAAGTTGATCCTAAAAAAGAAGCCTTGCGGATCTTTTCCTAAAAGAACTCACCTCGTCAGCAGTTCATCAGGATTTAACCAGATAACGATTTAACTTGTTTTCCCCAGTAGAGTTTTCCTCTACCCCAGCAAGTTATTGTGAAGCCTAGACCCGACCAAATATCAGTTCAACTTTATCTCCTTAAGCAAGTTACTGTGAAGCCTGGACCCGACCAAATATCAGTTCAACTTTATCTCCTCAAGTAAGTTACTGTGAAGCCTGAACCCGACCAGATATCAGTTCAAATTTATCTTTTCAAGTAAGTTATTATGAAGCCTGGATCCGACCAGATGGCAATTATCTTTATTCCCTCAGAAATCCATTGTGAAGCTTGGAATCCGACCAAATAGCAACTAGTTTCAAGCAAGTTACTGTGAGGCCTGGATCCGACCAGATATCAGTTCAACTTCATCTTTTCATAAAAGTTATTGTGAAGTCTAGACCTGACTAGATATCAATTAACTTCATCCAGCTCAAAAATTTGCGAATCCTGGAATCCAACCAGATAGAAGTTTAACGTCAATAAGTTACCGTGAAGCCTAGATCCGACCAGATAACAGTTCAACTTTAACAAATTTTCTGCGAAGCCTGGAATCCGACCAGATAGCAGTTTAACTTTAATAAATTACCGTGACGCCTATAATCTGACCAAATAGGAGTTGACTTCCTCATCCTCAGCAAGTTGTTGTGAAGCCTGGACCCGACCAGATAGCAACTAACATTCAAGAGATAATCCCCGACGAAAGCATTCTTTTAACAAATTTGAAGATATGTATATTTTTCATCCCCAACAGCAATCCAGGATTCATCTTTCCAGAACTCCTCAGCAGTAGTTAGGGATTTATTTTCCCATACAAATATGCATCCCACATTCATACATCATAGCATATACACACGAAACACATTTAACACAATCTCATTCATCTTGAGAATGCCATGCATACATCTGCATTTAACTAACCCTTTTTTCCACAGGTAAAACATCAAATTTTAGTATAAATCGACCAAAGATTTATGCTGATACTTCTTCCAGTGTTTACCATCATTCCTCTAAATGGAATCTATAAGCCCATTCCCAATACATCTTCGAGTGCAAATTTCTAGGAACTTTAGTGTTCAATCATCTTTCACCTTCAAGTCACGAATGACGGATCCGCCAATCTAACTCTTCGGGTTTAAGAAGATTGAATAGGGGTAACTATTGTACCCCAAAAATTTTCCTCTCATTCCTCAAGAAATCCCTCATAAGATCTCCATTTATTCAAAACTACACAAGGTTTGATCAGCTCAAGATACCTCCTTAACACTGACAACTCAAAATTAGGGTGTGAGTTTTCACAAGGAAAATTGGACTTTCAAGGACTCAAATGAATTTCATGGATCATTGGGAACCATCAAGATTTCTCATGTCAAGTTTCAAGTCTCGGATCACATTTTTGCTCAGTTTGTTGATCAGTTGACCTAAAATCAGTTGTATTGGGGAAAAAGTCAATTGTGGTCAATTTACAGTTAAACTTCATAATTTTTGACGCATATCAACATTATTAACCCATATATGTCAATTGATCAAGTTGGATCACAATTCCTCAAAGAAATTTGATCAGAGCACCAAAAGGGCAAAATGGTCAAAATTAGGGTTTTGATTGAGAAGGCTCAGTTCTTGACTTTTGACCAAAGGAATGACTTATTGGTTTAGGACATGATCTCAAGGATTCAAATGCACCATCTTGACCTAATTGCATAGTTCAAATCACCTCTCGAGATCTTTGGATTCACAGATAAATTTTAGTCAATTGATGGAAAGTCAACTGTACACTGAAAAGTCAAACTTTAACTTTTTGATTAAAATCAAGTTTCAAAAATCATATTTCATCAAGACATGTTAAAATATGAAACTTGTTCATCAAGAAATCTAAAAGTCAAAATTCATTTTTGAAAAGTCAAAGTTTCCAAGGCTTAGAATTTTTCTAAGTGTTGAAAAATTAACATTTTTTCATAACTTTGTGCCAAATTTCCACCATGATGCAAGATGATTCAACGAAAACTTCCAACATGAAAGTTGTAGATCTCAATGATATATAAAACATTTTAGGGCATAACTTTTTCTATAAATGCTTGGATTTCAAGTTATGAATTTGTGAGTACATGCTCATGAAACTTAAACACTTAGTGAAAGTTTGCCTTAGTTGGGTAGATTTTTGGTACCAAGTTCATGGCAACTTTTCACCTAGTTCCAAGATGAATCTTCAAAAATGTCTAACATGAAGGTTGTAGAGGATGTTATAATATTTCCAAAATTTTCAAGAACTCATTGAGACATACTTGAGCTAAGATAATCGAAGGCAAGAAGTTAGGGTTTAAAACTTGTTTTTCAAGTCATTTTCATGATGAACATTTGATCCAATCCACACCATGCTGCATAAATCTTACTTTACAGGCTTCTAACCTCTAAATCTATCCATAATCAGAAGATTATGCAACTATTTGAGCTATGATCCAAGTGTTTAAGTCATTGTCCAAGTGATTATTCCATTAATGGAACAAAGTTCACACTTCCATTTTGGAAAAGTGACTTTAATCACAAAGTCAATGCATAGAGCTCCTAACTTGTTTCATATGAACACAAGCAAAGTAAAAAACCAAAAGCAACATGGCTAGAACCTCCTACCAACTCATACCATGCTTGTGCAACACATTGAAACTTGTTTTCCACTTTTCTCCAAAATCAAGTAACATAGCCATAACTCTATATCTCACAGATCTGTCAACTTCAAACCCTAAGACCTCTTGCTTATAAATATACAAGTTATTTGCAAGCAAACACACGAGCTCAAGCACCCAAAACATTCCCAATCACTCTGCAACTCAGAATCTGCCATAACTTGACAGTTTTAAGCTTCACATAGCCATCTCAATATCCACTAGTGCGTATTGAGTTTTAACCATCCAAACACTTTACACACTTCATATCAAAGTGATCTAGGCCCTTGTTTCTGGACTGTAACCACCTTTATACCATTCACCATTTTCAAAAATCAAGCTTGCAACTTGACTTGAGTAGAGAGTTTCAGCCATCCTCAAAGCAAATTAGGAGTTGGAACACACTCAAGGAGGTCCAGGAAAGCTAAAAAGATCATCAGGCCATCTCAAATTTTTCTCAAACTCCATACACGAACCCAGTTGCAAGAGGTAAGTTTTCAAACTTCAATATCTTGATACAAGCATTTTTTGTGCATACATTCTGAAGTAAAAATGTAGATATCATTACCCTGAAGCAGTACTGTTGTACCCCAAAATTTTCCCTCTCATATTTCTCAAGACATTGCAAGAAAAATCTCCAAGTGGCTCAAGGTTGCTCAAGGATTGACCAGACAAGCTACCTCCTAAGGCAGTCTACCCCAAATTAGGGTTTTGTGTTGCATCAAGATATTTGAGTCCAAATGACCTCAAGTGCTCCCTAATGTCCTAATATTTCCTCAATATAATCCATGTCAAATTTCAAGTCTTGCAGAGGAAGTTTGCTCAATCAATTGCCCAAAGGTCCAAAAATCGACTGTGCTAGCACAAAAGTCAACTGTGACCTACAAACAGTCAAACTTCAAGATTTTTGTTCAACATTCTCATTTTTAAGGATATTTCATCATTTTATCAAGGGTTGATCATGATTCATCAAGGATTGCTCAAAATTCATCAAGACTCAAAAGTTGCTAAATTAGGGTTTTGTAGGAAAAGTCAACTCAACTTTGACCAAGCATAACTTTCTCATAATTTATGAGAAATGAACCATCAAAAGCTCATTTTTAATAGGATGAAATTTCCTACAATCCATCTTCATACCCCAAGATCAAAAAATGCACTCACAAGACGTTATGAATTTGGACATTATAGGTCATTTTTGAAAGTCAACAAAAACACCTTTTTTGTCAAAGCTTATAACTTGAGCATGGAATATTAAAATGAGATGATACCAAAAGGGTTGATTAGAGAACATCTCAAGCTTTTTAGAAAGTCAAAGAACATCTCCAAAAGTTCAAAATTGAAGAAGTTATGCATTGTTGAAGTTGGACATTTTGCAAAATTGCGAAAAGTCAACTATCCCCAAAACATCAAATTTTGTCAAATGGGCCCATTCTTTTTCACTTGATTTGAGTTTGCATAATTTCCCACGTGCCCTAGCTCCAACCATGTGCCCATATTTCATTTTTATTATTTAATTTGGTTTTTAATTAATTTTATTCATTTTTAATCAAATAAAATCATATAAAATCCAAGGAATTAATAACTCATGATTTTCTGATTGTTTTAGGCTTTGTTCGCAGCTAGCATCACCATCAAATTCGTATCAAATCAAATCATGTGCAAAAAGATTGAAATGAATCAAATTTGGAAAGATTTAATGGAAGAATCAAATCCACATCAAAATCATTGATAGAGGGAGATTTGTGCCAAGTTTGAAGTCCTAATACACTGAGCATTACATAAGGAAGCTAAAGGATATGAAATAAGGGTTGAAAATTGTTGAGAGAGGCAGAACAAGAATTGAAAAAAAGCACAAAAAGTGAGAGATCAAAGTTAGGGTTAGAGGCATTTTCAGGACACGAGACTTGTTCCAATCGCTTCCTGGGCATTCACACAAGCTACCTGGATCAAAACCAAGCATTTTCAGACGCCCTAACGCATGGTAAGTCGCACGATAGTCACCCCTGTTCTTAGTTTCGATTTGAATTATTCTTGCATCATTTGAGAAAACTAATGGTATATTTGTGATCACAAGAGCATTTCCCAGCTTTTCATAATATTCAATTGCATTTATCTGGCTTATATGAAGAAACACCATTGTTAGGGTTCAGTTCTTGTTTTTGGGCGTTTTTATTCCAGGTACAATTGACCCCCACAATGGACATGGTTGTGACCGGGAGGATGAGACGAATTCAACCATGCCCTTGAAATTCATTCTTGTGGCCTGTAAAATTTTTTGGAGATGGACATGCCTATAGCTACGGACTTTTATCTGTTGGTATAGGTATCTGGTGTTTTAGCCATGGATGAGAGGTTGGGGATGATGCGTGGCGTCCCAGAAAGTCAAAAAGGCCAGCACAAATGGGCCTTCAGAATTGCTCCTCACACCCCTTAATTCAGGCCCACCACTCCTCTCTTTTATTTATTTTGTTTTGTTTTTATTATTTGTTTTGATTCATTTATTTAATTTTCTAATCAATCAAAAATTATTATTTTTTATCAAATAAAACCACAAAAACATTTTTTTATTCAATCAAATTTTAACTTTTATTTTTATTAATAAACACTAATTAATTAATTTAGGTTTTAATTCTAGAATAACTTTAACCTATTTTGCAAATAATTAAAATTTATTAGATTTAATTAGGTTTTAATTACTAATTTAATTAATTTTATCTTCTTTCTTAAAATAATCAAAAACTCCAAAAAATAATTTTTTTCTTTCATTAATTAATTTATTAATTTAATTTAGGTTTAATTTCTTTTCCTTAAATAAAAATAACAAAAAAAAAACCAAAAACATTTGTTTTTTTAACCAAAAGGGCCAAAACCCTAAAAATTCGCATTCGATTCAATTTCCCGCGTGCATTACTTATTTTTATACAATAATGTACCTGCTTCCGGATTGTAATAGTTAAATAGGATATTTTATTGTTTTTATCGCTTTATTTTATTTTTCAAAGGGTTTGTCTTTGGCGATGTAAATACCCGACACCTTGTAATTTAAATTCCACACTTTTAATTCCGCAAATTATAACTGTTAGATGTTTGATAATAGGGTTTGCATGACAAGACTGAATGTTAATCTTAAAATCAAATTAGATCACCCTTAACATGCACAAAGATAAAAATAAACTGAAAACGACACACTCGCACATGCGCACTCTTAGGGTACACCCCACTTTGTTGCCTTCGTACACGGTCATTGAGTTTAGGTCACTTTAGAGGTCGCCCTCTTGTCTAAAAGATCATAGTCGCCTCGAAATGGTTGCCTCAGATATTGTTGCCTCAAACAAATGATCTAAGACATTAGGGTTACCGCTAAGGCGTCCTAACATTTCTTTGGTGACCGTATGTCCCTCATTCGAATTGACCCTTAAATTCCAACGACGGTGCTACCTACTCGTTAATAGTGGGATAGCATTGTCTAAAGGACATTAGCATAGAACGATTCCTTTTTCGAGTAGGTAGATGGTTCTTAAGTACTTGCTCTTTCAAAAAACAAAATCTTTTTCACACTTACACTCCTTTTCGAACAAAGTTTTTAAAAATACTTCATACGCTCTTGAGGACAAAAGCAAGAGTTAAATCAAAGTCTTTCAAACAAAAACTTTTTCAAACCCACAAGCACAAAGAAAATAATTTTGAAAACAATTGAGCAAGCACCTAAGAGCCCGTGGATAACCACAGATAGAAAGGGTGCTAACACCTTCCCTTTCTATAATCTACCCCCTTGAACCCGAGAAATATCTCAAAAATGGAATTTTTCCGTGCTTTTTTCCTTTCCTTGTTGGATAAAATAAAAGTCGGTGGCGACTCTTGCTTACCGAGACATTTTGCGAAAACAAACGCAAAACGCAAACCAGCATTCCAAAAAACAGTCAGTTCTTCCCACCATATCATAGAACTGGCGACTTTGCTGGGGATATCTTATAAGTGGGGTGTACCTTAGGATTAGTTAATAATGTTTTCAATTGCATGATTTGTTTGCTCTATATTTGTGGGTTTGAATCGGAGTTACTATAGATCCTAACCCGGATCTGGGGAATACCCTTTAGGTAAGTAGCAATAAACTATGAGGGAACTGTACGACATAGACTGATACGGTTGAAGCAGTAGCTACGTTGGTGTGGCACTTTAGTATGTACCGATATCCCTTGTTTCGCAACGAGGAGAATATGGGTCTGCTAAGGGGTCATTAAGCACAAACTGACCTTAGAACCTGTAATTGACCAACTTGGCCATAGAACAGTAGCAGTATGCTACACTCATTGAGACAAAACTCTCGCGATGATTCCGGCTGCAAGAAAAGGTGGCTAAACTGGAATTATGACCGATCGAGGGTGGTCAGTGATATTGAGATCCTCTAGAACCCGATTACTATTTCTAGGACAGGTTTGAACCAACTTAACTGAAAGAGGGTAGTACCTAAGCTCCTTGCCATCCTGAAATCTAAGGGCTATATGTGTGACTTGTTTGCCCTTACCATGTTTTATATTTGTGGATACTTGTGGTGTGTTTTCTATCATGACATCATGACATCATGACATTGCATGCATCTTGCATTGGACTAACCTATTTCAAAGACAGGAGGGATTCATCTTTGTTCTGTTTTGTAGGTCATGGCACCCATGCGTAGAAACACCATTCAGATCAACTTTGTCCAGATTCCCACTCAGCTTAAGGAATTGGTTGCAAAGATTTCAGAAACTTCCTCCTTTATCAGAAGACATGGTCACCTCCTGGGTTTGGTCACTTCCAAATTGGACGAACAAATGTTGAGTGTTTTAGTCCATTTCTTTTATCCACTGTACCAATGCTTTACTTTTCCGGACTACCAGCTGGTCCCCACCTTGGAAGAGTTCTCTGATATGCTTGGTATCTCTATTCTGGAGCAGACCCCGTTCACAGGTTGGGAGAAGATCCTTAGGCTAGAAGAGATTGCTTAATCCCTCCATCTGACGAAGGCTGAGGTAATGTCTAATTGGGAAACTCGTAGTGGAACAAAAGGCTTCTTGACTAAATTCTTGGTTGGTAAGGCTAATCAGTTCTGGGACAGTCTAGACTTCCAGGCATTTGAAGACATTCCGGCTCTTCTCATATATGGTTTGGTGTTGTTTCCTAACTCAGATTCCTTTGTTGACGTGAACGCAGTGAAGATTTTTATGTCCGGTAATCCTGTGCCTCTCTCTTGGGTGACATTTTGCACTCCCTTTATGCCCGTACTGCTCAGAAATGGGGAACCCTTATGTGCTGTGCACCATTGCTGGCGAGGTGGTTTATTTCTCACCTCCCTAAATCAGTTTTGAAGAACAAGGAAGGTATGGGGTGGGCCTACAGGATTATGTCCCTCTCTCACATGGACATCATCTGGACTATCAAGGGCATGGAAGATGTGGCTATTATTGATCGCTGTGGGGAATACCCCAATGTTCCACTGATAGGAACCAATGGAGGGATCACTTATAATCCGTGTTTGGCCTTACGTCAGTTTGGGCGAGCCAGCAAGGAAAGACCTCATGAGTTGCTGATGCCGAGCATTGTCTTTGACTTCCAAGGGGATAGTGACGAGCAACGCCGCAGATTCATAAGAGCTTGGGATAGAGTACACAGGTCTGATCCGCACGAGCTAGGTGAGAAGACTTCTCTTCCGATGGAGCCGTATCTCCGATGGGTTCGAATCCGTGCCCAAAAGCTGGGAATGCTGTACGAAGCTGTCTTGCCTATAAATGTTGAGGTTGCTGATGAAGAAGGGGTTTCTCCTACCATCCTCCATCCATACATGCCTACTGACATTGGGGCATTAAAGAGATCGTGGATGCAACTGAGAGAAGAGCGGGATACTTACATAGAAAAGTATCACGAGCAAGAGCAGAAGATTCAAAAGTTGACAAGGCAACTGGAGAACGAGCGGATCCTCAATGACTATGTTCGCACTGACAAGAAACGACCATGGGAGCACTGCTTGTCTTTTTGATTATTTCTAGTTTTGATTTACTTTTCAGTTTTTCTTTCTTGTAACGCCTTAAAGGCATCTGTTGAACAATTGAATTTCAAGTTTATCTAATAAAAGTGTGTTTCATTGTGGTTTACGAATTTGAATCCCTAAATCTTTGAAATCATATCATGCGCATATCGTTCCCATGCACCTCATAACAGGTACCCTTACAGGTTTTCTCATCTTCTTCCCTGTTTATTTCAGCATCATGTCTTCTGAAACAATAACTGAACAAGAAATCAAGGCTCTGCAAGCCCAAAACACCCAGTTCCAGGAATTGTTCATGAGTTTGGCTAAGGGTCAACAAGATCTGAAGACCCTTATCTTGAAAGAGAAGAAGAAGAAGAAGAAGAAGAAGACAGTCCTATTTAATATGGGTCGCAGATTCGGAAATGATTTGCGAGAAGAGGTTGATTTGACCCACTCATCTGGAGGGGGAGATAATCAGGAAGAAAGGAGGGCTCCTAGCCCTGTGGTTTCAGACAACGAGACTGACTTTGACGAAAACCAGTATCCTCCGGATGAGGATAGATACAAACAACTGGAAGACCGGTTGAGCGCGATGGAAGTTCAAAAATGCCTGGTCTGGACTTTGGTGATTTGGGTCTGTCATCTGGGGTGGTAATTCCCCACAAGTTTAAAGCACCGATCGTTTCTAAATACGACGGGGTTTCTTGCCCAAAACCGCACCTCCGTTCGTATGTTAGGAAGATTCAGCCATACACCGCTGACAAGAACCTATGGATCCACTTCTTTCAAGACAGTCTCTCAGGGACTCAGCTTGAATGGTTTTACCAGCATGAAGGAGCTAGTATTCGTAATTGGGAGGATTTGGCTGCTTCTTTCTACAAGCAGTACCAATACAATGCCGACCTCGCTCCTACGCGTACCCAACTTCAGGGTATGTATATGGGTGCAGGCAAAGGTTTCAAAGATTACGCTCAGAAGTGGAGGGACCTTGCTGGAAGAGTGCAACCTCCCTTGGCTGATAAGGGAGCTAGTGAATATGTTTCTGGGGACCTTGTCTGGTCCGTATTTCAACCATATGATTGGAAGTTCTTCGTCCGGGTTTATAGAGCTGATTATGACCGGGGAAAGGATTGAGGCCGGTATCAAATCTGGTAAAATACAGAAGGGTGCTTCATCAGGCACTGAGAAGAAGCCTTTTAAGAAGGAGTCTAGTGATGTTTACAGTTCAAAAAGCCATAATAGACCTGAATGCCATCAAACCGTTAATGCGGTTGTTATTTCAAGACCCGCTGTTGCACCTCAGCGCAACAATCAGCCAAGGGTCGAGAGACCTCGAAGACAATTCACTCATCTCAACATGACTTTATCCCAAATTCTTCTGCAGTTATTGAAGACCAACTTGGTGATTCCGAAGGAGGCCCCAAAGAGTCCTATACAACATCAGCGATGTACGATCCAAATGCCCGCTGTGCTTTTCACTCTAATAGCCCAGGGCATGATACAGATAACTGCTGGGTCTTGAAGAACAAGGTACAAGATTTGATTGATGCTAAGGAGATTGAGTTCGAAGCACCTGAAAGACCTAATATTGTGACTGCTCCTATGCCCAAGCATGGAGTAAATGCTGTAGATGAAGACTCGTTTGTGGTTTCTGTGAAAGACATTGCTACTCCATTGATGACTGTGAAGAAGAACCTTCTGTTAGCCGGTTTATTTCCAGGCTGTGACGAAGGTTGCCGTATTTGTTCCATCCTACCTACCATTTGCCATCTTTTGAAGTCAGGTGTCCAACGCCTGATGGATAATAAAGAAATTCTGTTTGAGAAGACTTTTGTTCCTTTGGCTCCTACTGAAGAAGATGCTATAATCACCATTTTCGACAATTCTTCCAAGGCTTCCTTGAGAAAGCCTGTTAGAATTACATCCGTTCCAAGAATCGCTCCCTGGATCATCACCATTCCTAGGCCTATCCCCTATACATCAAATAAAGCTGTCCCCTGGCACTACGGGGATGACGTGTATTATCACGGAGTTAAACAAGATTTGGATACTGATACTGATGTCAGCAACATTGTTGGATCTAGTAAAGTCACGCGCAGCGGAAGAATTTTATCCCCTAAGATCTCTGCACCAGTTGTTCCGAAGCCTGTTGTCATTACACCTACCAGTACACCTGCTACTGTACCTGTTCAAGTTCCAATTCTTACCCCTGTTGACGAGTCATCTGACACTCGGGGCAAAGAGATCACTGGTGAGCCTTCCCAGATGGAGGCACCGAAGAAGATTACTGTTGAAGCCTCTAGACAAGAGTTGGAGGAAATTTTGAAGATCATCAAAAAGAGAGACTACAATGTAGTCGAGCAGCTGGGGAAAACCCCATCCAAAATCTTTATGTTGTCACTGTTGCTATGCTCAAAAGCCCATGCCAAAGCTCTGATTGCTTTCTTGAAGACTGCACACGTACTGCAAGAGACATCAGCTGATCAGTTTAAAGATTGCGTGGCTAGTCTGACTGCTGATAATGGGTTGGGTTTCTCTGACACCGACTTGACTACTAAGGGGAAGAATCACAATGACGCCCTGCATGTCTCCATTAAATGCAGGGGCACTACTCTTGCTCACATATTGGTAGATACTGGATCTTCTTTAAATGTGTTGCCCAAGAAGGCACTAGACCGTTTAGATTGTGAAGAGCTGGAGCTGAAGCCGAGTAACATTGTAGTCAGGGCCTTTGACGGGTCCAAGAGAATGGTACATGGAGAAGTGGATATTCCGATTAAGGTTGGTTCTCATGTTTTCGCATCTACATTCTATGTGATGGACATTTGGCCATCTTATTCTTGTTTGCTGGGTTGTCCATGGATTCACAAAGCTGGGGTAGTAACCTCAACACTCCACCAGAAGCTAAAGTACCCGGTGAAATGGAAAATTGTGACAGTACAAGGAGAAGAGGAGTACATGGTGAGCCACCTCAACTCTTTTCGATATGTAGAGATGGATGGGGAGTTTATTGAGACCCCGTTCCAACATTTTGAAGAGGTTCCCGAGACGCTGGCATCAACTGAAACTGTTGTTGAAGATCCTCCAATGAAGATGGCTTCCCTAAAGGATGCCCGGGCTGTTGTTAAGAAAGGTGGGTGTGCAAATTGGGGCCAACTTCCTGATTTTGCACATAAGACTAACAAGTTTGGTTTGGGTTTCACTGCAGAAGCTCAAAGGGATGTTCGGAGTGCACGGATCGGAAGACCTCCCCTATTCATCAGCAATTCAGGAGTGAATGCCATTGAAGACGATGTTGAAGAGTCCGAGTTTGACAGTTGGATCTACCCCACTGCCGATGGCGGCCTAAGGAATTCGTACCAATTTCTTTTATTACCCCGTAATGAGACTTTTGTTTGTAACAGACAATTTTTAAACTTTATGGCCCGGTGTCTTACCCATGGCACCGTGGCTTCATTTGTGAGGGCTTTATGTGTGTCATCTACATATATCATTAATAAAAGCATTGGATGTTTCTTGTATTTCAAATTTTACGCTCCTTGTTTTTCTTTTATTATATATTGCAAAACAACTATTTTACACACACTCACATATACAGGTCTACATCCACTCTGGATCTCACTGGTAACGACTCTGCTACTGCCAGTTATGACTTCGAAAGTCCGATCAACTTACCCGAAGACGAAGGTGAAGATGATTGTGAAGTGCCTGGTGAAATTGCAAGACTGTTACTTCAGGAAGAGAGGGTCATTCAGCCGCACGAGGAGCCGGTGGAATCGGTAAATCTGGGTACGGAGATAAACAAGAAAGAGGTCAAGATCGGTGCAAATCTGGAACTTAGTGTGAAGCAACGGTTGATTCAGATGATATATGACTATGTGGAGATCTTTGACTGGTCTTATGAAGACATGCCTGGGTTGGATACCGATATTGTGGTTCACCGCCTGCCCACCAAGGAAGACTGTCCTCCAGTAAAATAGAAGGTTCGTCGAATGCGCCTAGAGATGTTTGAGAAAATCAAGGCTGAAGTGATGAAGCAGTTTGAGGCCAGTTTTCTAGCGGTTACTTCTTACCTGCAGTGGGTGGCCAACGTAGTTCCAGTGCCGAAGAAAGATGGCAAGGTTCGAATGTGTGTTGACTATAGGGATCTGAACAGGGCGAGCCCCAAGGATGATTTCCCTCTACCTCATATCGACATTCTGGTTGACAACACCGCACAACATAAGGTCTTCTCCTTTATGGATCGTTTCTCCGGTTATAATCAGATTAAAATGGCTCCCAAAGACATGGATAAGACAACCTTTGTTACTCAATGGGGTACCTTTTGCTACAAGGTCATGCCTTTTGGATTGAAAAATGCTGGGGCAACGTATCAGCGTGCCATGGTTGCTTTGTTCCATGACATGATCCATCATGAGATTTAGGTATACATTGATGACATGATTGCGAGATCCCAGACTGAAGAAGAACATCTCAACCACCTTCAGAAGTTATTTGACAAGTTGAAGTTGTACAAGCTGAGGTTAAACCTGAACAAGTGCACCTTCGGGGTGAGATCTGGTAAACTGCTGGGTTTCGTCGTAAGCGATAAAGGTATTCAAGTGGATCCTGCAAAGGTGAAGGCTATACAGGAAATGCCAGCTTCTCAAACAGAAAAAGAAGTCAGAGGCTTTCTGGGACGTCTGAACTACATTGCCCGATTCATCTCACACCTGACCGCTACTTGTGAGCCAATCTTCAAGTTACTGAAGAAAGATCAAGTGGTAAGATGGAACGATGAGTGTCAGGCCGCTTTCAAAAGGATCAAGGAGTATCTCCAAGAGCCACCTATTATGATGCCTCCAGTTGAAGGGAGACCTTTGATCTTATACTTGACAGTACTCGACAACTAAATAGGGTGCGTGCTGGGTCAGCATGACGAGTCTGGCCGAAAAGAGCATGCTATTTATTACCTTAACAAAAAGTTTACCGGCTGTGAGACCCAATACTCACTGCTCGAGAAAACTTGCTGCACTTTGGCATGGGCTGGTTGCCGGCTGAGACAGTATATGCTGACTCACACCACCTTATTGATATCAAAGATGGATTCAATCAAGTATATCTTCGAGAAGCCTGCCTTATCCGGAAGAATAGCAAGATGGTAGATGATCTTGACTGAGTACGACATCTAATACATGACCCAAAAGGCAATCAAAGGAAGTGTATTGGCGGATCATTTGGCACATCAAGTAGTGGATGATTACCAGTCTATGAACTTTGAATTCCCGGACGAGAATATCATGTTAGTGACTGACTATGAAGAACCTGGACCGGATGAAGGACCCGAGGAAGGATCCCGATGGTCTATGTACTTTGATGGAGCTTCAAATGCTTTGGGTAATGGCATTGGTGCTGTGATCATATCTCCTAAAGGCTCTCATACTCCGTTCACCGCCCGACTATGTTTCAACTGCACCAACAATATGGCGGAGTACGAAGCGTGCATTATGGGTCTTCGAGCAGCAATTGACCTAAGGATTAAGTTTTTGAGTGTCTTCGGAGATTCCTCTCTCGTGATCAGTCATATCAAAGGCGAGTGGGATATGAAACACCCAAATCTTATTCCTTACAAGGAGTATGTACTGACGTTTCTTCCCCACTTCGAGGAGATAACCTTTGAACACTTCCCTAGAGAGGAGAATCAGTTGGCGGACGCGCTAGCTACGGTGTCTTATATGTTCAAAGTCAACTGGGACAATGAAGCTCCCCAGATTATCATTGAAAGATTGGATGAACCTGCACATTGCTATGACATTGAGACTGAAGAGGTAGCAGATAAACCCTGGTTTCATGAGGTGAAAAGGTACCTTGAGGCTCAGGAGTACCCCGAGGGTGCATCTAATAATAACAAGAAATTTCTGAGGAGGTTTGCGGCGAAGTTCTTCATCAGTAATGGTATCCTTTACAAGCGTAACCATGATTCAACCTTACTGCGATGTGTGGATAAGAACGAAGTTAAAAGAATCATGGTAGATTTACACGAAGGCACTTTCAGGACTCATTCCAGTGGACACACCATGGCTAAGAAGATCATTCGGGCAGGATATTTTTGGTCCACAATGGAAGCTGACTGTTATCAACATTCTCGGACCTGTCACAAGTGCTAAGTCTATGCTGATAGGGTGCACATACCTCCAGTACCTCTGAACATCTTGACAGCTCCTTGGCCTTTTGCAATGTGGGGCATTGACATGATCGGCAAGATCAGAGCTATAGCATCCAACGGTCATCGTTTCATCCTGGTAGCTATTGATTACTTAACAAAGTGGGTTGAAGCAGCTTCCTTTGCTACAGTAACCAAAAACGTCGTAGCACAGTTTATTTGGCACAATCTGATCTGTCGATATGGCGTGCTAGAGAGGATCATTACAGACAATGGTACAAATCTCAACAATAAGATGATCACTGAGCTCTGCAAACAGTTCAAGATACAGCATCACAACTCTTCTCCCTACCGGCCGAAGATGAATGGGGCTGTTGAAGCGGCTAATAAGAACATTAAGAAGATTGTGCAGAAGATGATGGTGGCATACAAAGATTGGCACGAGATGTTACCATTTGCTCTTCATGGGTATCGTACCTCAACACAGACGTCAACAGGGGCAACACCCTATTCCTTGGTATATGGCATGGAAGTCGTATTGCCCATTGAAGTTCAGATACCCTCTCTTTGGATTATGAAGGATGCAGGTTTGAGCGAAGATGACTGGATTCAGACCCGACTTGATCAACTGAACCTAATCGACAAAAAGAGACTTACTGCTATTTGTCATGGTCAGACGTATCAAAAACGGATGATCAAGGCATTTAACAAGAAAGTTAGAAGACAAGAGTATCAAGTTGGGGATCTGGTGATCAAGCACATTATCTTACCTCAAGGTGATCCCAGGGGGAAATGAACCCCTACTTACGAAGGGCCATTTGTGGTTAAGAACATTTTCTTAGGAGGAGCTTTGATTCTAACTACCATGGATGGTGATGACCTTCCTCACCCCGTCAATGCAGACATAGTGAAAAGATACTACGCATAATCAAAGACCCGCTAGGTCGACTGACCTAGGAAAAAATAAGGGCTTCCCGGTGAACCAAAAGGGTTCGGGCAAAAATAAGGGATGAAAATGAAAAAAATCTGTACACCCGGCAAGTCGAAAACCTGAAAAGGCGGCTTGGGCAAAACGGGTATCCCGGTGGACTGAAAACCCGAAAGGGCGGTCCAGGAAAAAATTAGGGATAAAAGCGTAACACTATGTCTCATTGGATCACATTGTAACCAGACTTCGGTACCGACTATCAAGCTCGGACGACACTAATCAATCTGATATGCCTTTAACCAAGTAGCAAAGTGATGAGATGCTCGAGGACATAAAGGCAATAGCAGAGTTGGAACCCAGTGGGACTATTCACATAGCTGTTTTGTTTAGTTTTTTCACAAATTGTGTAAATTCTATTTGTTCGGCGGTGTTCTCTTACTAGGACGTCAGCCTCTTGTACAAAAACGCATATTTATAGGCCAAACTTCAAAATTAATACAATTCATTTTCAGAGAAATTTCAAACTGTTTTTCCTTTATCTATTTTGTTTTGCAAAGAACGTCCAATGTTCATTTTTGATATATGCATTTGACATTAATTACTTCTCATAAATATCTACATGCGAAACAACAGACGATTACTGGTGATATTAGAAACAGGGGAAAATAAGATTTTTCCAAGCTTTACAGTTGCTCTATCCACCAGGTACAGGGTAAATTCAGCTGAAGAATATGGCTAAGGTGCATTCACTCCCCGCAGAGTAAGAAAAGACAATAATGACAACTCTCTCCAGCTGAGACTTGCAACTGTGAATGAATTGGTAATATCCTCCCCAAGCAGAGTTTATCTACCATCAGCATTGAAAGGTCTTAATATTCCCCAGCGGAGTATAAGAATGTTCCCCGGCAGAGTACAAAATATCCCCAGTGGAGTTTGAAATTTTTCCCAGCGCAATCTAAAAAAGCTTCCCGAGTGGAGTGTGGACAATCATTCCCAGTATACTTTGGAAGATTGTCCCCAGTAGAGTCTAAAAGGTTATTCCCAGTAAGGTCGCAACTGAAAGATCATCCCCAGCGGAGTTCTTTCCTTTCACAAACAAGAAATTTAATCCCCAACAGGATTCAGTATCACCAGCAATAGTAATTCATCCCCAGCGGAATTTGTCGGTGGAATCCTCAGCATAACATCTCTTCCCCACAGAGTAATCTCCTCATCGGTTTATTCCCCAACGGAGTTATCCTCTCCTGCAGGTTTATTCTCACAATCATCTTCATCCACTATCTCCAGCAGAAACGAAGAATTCAGCTCTTTTCTCCAGCAACTATCCAGGATTTATGTTCCCCAACTAAATATTACATTTCCATACATCATGGCACATGCATATACGCATCATACAACACAATCTCATTTATTTTAAGAACATCATTGCTTGATATATATCATGCATTGCATACGACCGACCTTTACCTTTCAGGAAGGATGCAGTTAAGTTCTCAGCTATGAAGCTTTTACCCAAGTCGAAGTACTGACAAGTTCTTAAATCTCAACCGAATTATCCTCAGTTGAATTACAGATAAGGTTCTAAATCTCGGCAAAGTTACTCCGTCGAATTACTGACAGTTCTTAAATCTCAACAGAATTATCCTCCGTTGAATTACAGACAAGTCCTAAATCTCGATGAAGATGTTTCCCTCAGTCAAAGTACTGACCGGTTCTTAAATCTCAATCGAATTATCCTCAGTTGAATTACAGATAAGGTTCTAAATCTCTGAAAAGTTCCTCCGTCGAATTACTGACAAGTTCTTAAATCTCAACAGAATTATCCTCTGTTGAATTACAGACAAGTCCTAAATCTCGATGAAGATGTTTCCCTCAGTCGAACTACTGACCAATTCTTAAATCTCAACAGAATTATCCTCAGTTGAATTACAGATAAGGTTCTAAATCTCGACAAGTTTCTCCGTCGAATTACAGACAGTTCCTAAATCTCAGCAGAGTTTTCTCAGTTGAATTACGGGCAAGTTCTTAAATCTCGATGAAGATGTTTCCCCTAGTTGAATTATGGACAAGTTCTTAAAACTCAACAGAGATGTTCTCTCAGTGGAAGTACAAGAAAATTCCTAAATCTCAACAAAAATTAGACTTCCCCAACAGAATCTTCTACAACAACAGGTATACAAGTTCTCGCTAAGAATCTCTTATACGATCGACACTCCTGCAGATGGCATCTTTAAGCCCATCCTCCCGCCAGCAACCTCCAAATGGCATCTGTAAGCCCATTCCCGACATCACAAGGCTGATACCACTTCATGCGAGTGCAAATTTCTGGGCACTCTAGTGTTCAATCATCTTCCACCTTCGGATCACGAAAGGCATGAAAGCGAATCTACATCCTCAAGTTTAAGAAGATTGAACAGGGGCAGCTGTTGTACCCCAAAATTTTCCCTCTCATATTTCTCAAGACATTGCAAGAAAAATCTCCAAGTGGCTCAAGGTTGCTCAAGGATTGACCAGACAAGCTACCTCCTAAGGCAGTCTACCCCAAATTAGGGTTTTGTGTTGCACCAAGATCTTTGAGACAAAATGACCTCAAGTTCTCCCTAATGTTCTAATATGTTCTCAAGATCATCCATGTCAAATTTCAAGCCTTGCAGAGGAAGTTTGCTCAGTCAATTGCCCAAAGGTCCAAAAATCGACTATGCCAGGGCAAAAGTCAACTGTGACCTACAAACAGTCAAACTTCAAGATTTTTTGTAAACATTCTCATTTTGAAGGATATTTCATCATTTTATCAAGGGTGGATCATGATTCATCAAGGATTGCTCAAAATTCATCAAGACTCAAAAGTTGCTAAATTAGGGTTTTGTAGGAAAAGTCAACTCAACTTTGACCAAGCATAACTTTCTCATACTTTATGTTAAATGACCCATCCAAATATCATTTATAAGAGGATGAAATTTACTACAATCCATGTTCATACCCCAAGATCAAAAAATTCACTCACAAGAAGTTATGAATTTGGACATTATAGGTCATTTTTGAAAGTCAACAAAAACACCTTTTTTGTCAAAGCTTATAACTTGAGCATGGAATATCAAAATGAGATGATACCAAAAGGGTTGATTATAGGACATCTCAAGCTTTCTATAAAGTCCAAGAACATCTCCAAAAGTTCAAAATTGAAGAAGTTATGCATTATTGAAGTTGGACTTTTTTGCAAAATTGCCAAAAGTCAACTATCCCCAAAACATCAAATTTTGTCAAATGGGCCCATTCTTTTTCACTTTATTTGAGTTTGCATCATTGCCCACGTTCCCTAGCTCCAACCATGTGCCCATATTTCATTTTTATTATTTAATTTGATTTTTAATTGATTTTATTTATTTTTAATCAAATAAAATTATATAAAATCCAAGGAATTAATAACTCATGATTTTCTGATTGTTTTAGGCTTTGTTCATAGCTAGCATCACCATCAAATTCGTATGAAATAAAGTCATGTGCAAAAAGATTGAAATGAATCAAATTTGGAAAGATTTAATGGAAGAATCAAATACACATCAAAATCATTGATAGAGGGAGATTTGTGCCAAGTTTGAAGACCTAATACACTGAGCATTACATAAGGAAGCTAAAGGATACGAAATAAGGGTTGAAAAGTTTTGAGAGAGGCAGAACAAGAATTGAAAAAAGCATAAAACGTGAGAGATCAAATTCAGGGTTAGAGGCCGTTTCAGGACACGAGACTTGTTCCAATCGCTTCCTGGGCATTCACACAAGCTACCTAGATCAAAACCAAGTATTTTCAGACGCCCTAACGCACAGTAAGTCGCATGATAGTCACCCCTGTTCTTGGTTTCAATTTGAATTATTCTTGCATCATTTGAGAAAACTAATGGCATATTTGTGATCACAAGAGCATTTCCAAGCTTTTCATAATATTCAATTGCATTTATCTGGATTATATGAAGAACCACCATTGTTAGAGTTTTGTTCTTGTTTTGGGGAGTTTTTATTCCAGGTACAATTGACCCCCACAATGGACATGGTTGTGACCGGGAGGATGAGACGAATACAACCATGCCCTTGAAATTCATTCTTGTGGCCTGTAGCAAATTTTGGAGATGGACATGCCTATAGCTACGGACTTCTGTCCGTTGGTATAGGTATCTGGTGTTTTAGCCACAGACGAGAGGTTGGGTATGATGTGTGGCGTCCCATTACTGGCCAATTCAAATCATTACGCGCTTTTTTATTTATTTCTGGCAATGGTTTTGTTTTTCATATAATATATATCTTTTGTATTAATATAACAAATGAAGCAGCGTGTCCCAGTGGTCAACAAGTCAGTTTCCAAGGCGTTAGGGGCTGGAGGCCCGGGGTTCGATCCCTGCCTCCAGCACTTTGTATTTTCTTGTTTCTTTTCAGGTCATCACATGCATACGCTGGCTTGCAGTACACCATACTCTCTCATGCATCCAAACGCCAGATGGCCAAGAGCCAGATCTTGTGGGCCACGTTGAAAGTCCACCATAGTCCAGGTCAATGCATGCATACTGGATCCCAGAAAGTCAAAAAGGCCAGCACAAATGGGCCTTCAGAATTGCTCCTCACACCCCTTAATTCAGGCCCAACACTCCTCTCTTTTATTTATTTTGTTTTGTTTTTATTATTTGTTTTGATTCATTTATTTAATTTTCTAATCAATCAAATTTTTTTTTATCAAATAAAACCACAAAAACATTTTTTTTATTCAATCAAATTTTAACTTTTATTTTTATTAATAAACACTAATTAATTAATTTAGGTTTTAATTCTAGAATAACTTTAACCTATTTTGCAAATAATTAAAATTTATTAGATTTAATTAGGTTTTAATTACTAATTTAATTAATTTTATCTTCTTTCTTAAAATAATCAAAAAATCCAAAAAATAATTTTTTTCTTTCATTAATTAATTTATTAATTTAATTTAGGCATTTAATTTAGGTTTAATTTCTTTTCCTTAAATAAAAATAACAACAAAAAAAACCAAAAAGATTTGTTTTTTTAACCAAAAGGGCCAAAACCCTAAAAATTCGCATTCGATTCAATTTCCCGCGTGCGTTACTTATTTTTATACAATAATGTACTTGCTTTCGGATTGTAATAGTTAAATAGGATATTTTATTGTTTTTATCGCTTTATTTTATTTTTCAAAGGGTTTGTCTTTGGCGATGTAAATACCCGACGCCTTGTAATTTAAATTCCGCACTTTTAATTCCGCAAATTATAACTGTTAGATGTTTGATAATAGGGTTTGCATGACAAGACTGAATGTTAATCTTAATATCAAATTAGATCACCCTTAACATGTACAAAGATAAAAATAAACTGAAAATGACACACTCGCACATGCGCACTCTTAGGGTACACCCCACTTGGTTGCCTTCGTACACGATCATTGAGTATAGGTCACTTTAGAGGTCGCCCCTTGCCTAAAAGATCATATTCGCCTCGAAATGGTTGCCTCAGATATTGTTGCCTCAAACAAATGATCTAAGACATTAGGGTTACCGCTAAGGCGTCCTAACATTGCTTTGGTGACCGTATGTCCCTCATTCGAATTGACCCTTAAATTCCAACAACGGTGCTACCTACTCGTGAATAGTGGGAATTGCCTAAAGGACATTAGCATAGAACGATTCCTTTTTCGAGTAGGTAGATGGTTCTTAAGTACTTTCTCTTTCAAAAAACAAAATCTTTTTCACACTTACACTCCTTTTCGAACAAAGTTTTCAAAAATACTTCATACGCTCTTGAGGACAAAAGCAAGAGTTAAATCGAAGTCTTTCAAACAAAAAAAATTTCAAATCCACAAGCACAAAGAAAATAATTTTGAAAAAAATTAAGCAAGCACCCAAGAGCCCGTGGATAACCACGGATAGAAAGGGTGCTAACACCTTTCCTTTCTATAATCTACCCCCGAACCCGAGAAATATCTCAAAAAAGGAATTTTTCTGTGCTTTTTTCCTTTCGTTGTTGGATAAAATAAAAGTCGGTGGCGAATCTTGCTTACCGCGACATTTTGCGAAAACAAACGCAAAACGCAAACCAACATTCCAAAAAATAGTCAGTTCTTCCCACCGTATCACATGTACATATCCATAGTTTTCATTTATATGGCCTAAGCTTAGAGAATTTTAAGTTTGAATCTCTGAAAAAAGTTAGGTCAGGATTTGGTACTTTTAGAAATACATGCACACTGTTGTACCACAAAATTTTCCCTGCCATATTTCTCAATACATGTCAAGTGAGGTCCTCAAATTGCTCAAGGGAGTCCAAGGGTTGACCAGACAAACTCTCTCCTAAGGCAATCTACCTCAAATTAGGGTTTCATTTTGCATCAAGATGCTTGGTTCTAAAGGATCTCAAATTCTCACCATTGTCCTAATATGTTCTCAAGATCATCCATGTCAAGTTTCAAGCCTTGCAGAGGAAGTTTGCTCAATCAATTGCTCAAATACCTAGAAATCAACTGTGCTAGGTCAAAAGTCAATTGTTGCCCACATACAGTCAAACCTCAAGATTTTTGGTTAACATACTCATTTTTAAGTATCATTCATCATTTGATAAAGGGTTGATTATGATTCCTCAAGGATTGCTCACAATTCATCAAAACCCAAAAGTTGCTAAATTAGGGTTTTGTAGGAAAAGTCAACTCAACTTTGACCAAGAATAACTTTCTCTTACTTTATCAAAACTGACCCATCCAAAGCTCATTTTAAAGAGGATGCAATCCCCTACAATTCATCTTCAGCTCCCAAGTTCAAAATATAGACTCACAAAAAGATATGAATTTTGACATTATATGTCATTTTGAAAAGTCAACAAAAACACATTTTGGGTCAAGGCTTCATAAATGAACATGGAAGACTCAATTTAGATCTGTCAAAAACGGTTGTTTAGAGTACATCCTAAGCTTTCTAAAAAGTCCAAGAACACCTGTCTAGGGTCAAAATTGAGAGAGTTACGCATTGGCCAAGTTGAGCTTTATTGCAAAATGGCCAAAAGTCAAACATGCTCAAATTTGCATCTTTTGCCAAATGGGCCCAACTTTTTATGCTTGCATATCATTCCTAACATAGTCCACGACCTATGGGACCTTCCATGCTTTATTTACTCATTTATTTAATTTATTTTGATTTTTATTCATTTAAAATTCAAATAAAATCAAATAAATCCTAATAAATCATATATTGTATTTTAGGGATGATTTGTGCATTGAAAAAAGATCTTATAGGCTGTCAAATGAAGATCAAATCGTGCAAGGCAAGTTTTTTTTGAAAAAGATTGGATTTGAGCCAAATTTGGAAGCTTTACATATGCCATGAAAACAAAATCAAATCTTGAAAAACTTCCAAAGATGTGATCAGTTTTACAACCCTAATGTGTTATCTAATATATATTTAACATTCCCAAAGAAAGAAAATAGGTTAAGCAACCGTGTAGAGGTGAAAGAAAACTCAAAAAAATTGCAAGAGAAGTGGTGATCCAATTTCTGTGCTAGAAGAAAAATTCGTGCCATTCTCAGATTGCCAATTGATTGCTGGACCTCCCAGGAATATATACTAACCAATTGCAAGCTCTATCACGCCTGGAATCATAGGTACATAAGTCGCGGTTTTGTCCCAAAGCTTCGATTTCGTTTTCATTGATTCATGCATCATTAGCTTATTTTGTGTATATATCCTTGTTTATCATTAAATTTGCAAGCTTTTGGTAGTGTTTAATTGTGTTTTTAGTACAGGAATAAAGAGATGCCATTGTTAGAGTTTGCTCTTAGGTTTTGGGGTTTCTCTGTATCAGTGAAATTGGTCCAAGAAAGTAATGCCATGGTGTTCGTGGGTTCAAGGCAAACAGAACCATGTGATTAGATTTTATTTATCTTACGTTTTCTTGGTTGTTGAAGGTTACAGGTCTTTAGACATGGAGCCATGCCCGTAGGTATAAATGTATAGCCTAACACGATGGCTGGGAGGAAGAAGATGGAGGCGTGGCACCCCCTGGTTGGGCAGTTTGAAATTCCGCGCGTTTTTCATACTTAACCATAGTGTTTGATATTTTGTGTATTATTATTATTATTATTATATATACAAGTAACACATGCATCTCAGATGGTAAACGTGTCTTGGAAAATGCCTAAGGACCTGGGTTCGGTCCCCAGGTCCCATATTTGCTTCATGTTATTTTTCAATAAAGGATCAGGTATGCACCACGTCCAAGCATCCACCAAGCAACTCAAGATCTGGCCGTCCCATTCATCAACGCCCCAGATCCAAGGCTTCTCCCTTGAAGGTCCATCATGCGCCTCCAGTCAATGTGTGCACTGGATCCAACAAAGTCAAACAGGACTTAGACTTTTTGGGCCCAGAATTTCAGTTTTCACCCCCCCAATTGCTAATCAGCATCAGGCCCATTACTAATCCTTTTTATATTTCTTTTCTTTATTTCCTTTTATTCTTTTAATTTTATTTATTCATTTAATTTACAAACTAATTAATTTTTCACAAAAATATAAAATCAATGATTCATCAAAAAATTAGGATTAGTTTTTTATTTTTTCAAAATTAATTTGATTTAGTTAAAATAGGAAGGTTATATTTTATTTTCATGAATAAAATCAAAAATAGAAATTAGGTTAAACTTTTGATTAAATTCAATTTTGTTCTTTCTTTTTTCTTCTTAAATAAAAATACAAAAATAAGTTTTGGAATAAATTAATTTTTTTTCTTAATTTAAAATTAATTAGAATTAGGTTTTTCTTTTTTTAATTTAACAATTCCATTATTTTCTTAAAACATAAAAAAATCTTTTTTTCTTAATTAATCGCAATTAAGTTTAGCCAAGGGTCAAACCCCTAATTATCTCGTATTCGATTCCTCGCGCACATATTATTTTATTTTGTCAATATTGTTGTAACTGTGCATGGCTTGTAATAGTTTAATCTAGGGTTTTGTTTATCAATTTTCTCGGGTTTTCGGCTATGTAATTAATCCCCCTCCCCGAAGCCTTGTAATAGCGTAGATTTACTTTCTCGCATCTTAATTTCTGCAAATATTTAACTGTCTAGATGTATATTAATAGGATTGTATGACAAGATTGCATGATAATTTAATACAGTTAGAAAACCCTGATGTGCAAAGACTAAATAATTGAAAACAGAGCACTCACACATATCACTCTTAGGGTATACTCACACTTTGGTTGCCTTCGGTAAACGAGCATTAAAGTATAGGGTGTTTTATTGGTTACCCTCCTGTCTAATAAAGATCAAATGTCCCGTTCGGAAATGTTGCCTCAGAAATGTTGCCTCGAATATGATCTTAAGACTCTAGGGTTATTACCAAGTTGTCCTAACATTGCTTTAGTAATTGTACGTCCCTTTCGAATTGACCCTTACAACTCCAACGGTGGTGCTACCTATTTCTCAATAGTAGGATAGCACTGTCTAAAGGAACAAGAATAGAAACGATCCTTTTTCGAGTAGGTAGATGCTAGTATGTACTTGCTCAAGTCAAACTTTTCACACTTACACCTTTCAAATTAATTTTCAAAACAAACTTCGTCACTCCTTTGAGGACTGATACAAGTGTTATCACGAAGTAAAACATTAAAAAAAAAACAAAGCACGCACATAATAAATTTTAAAAAAGATGAGCTAGTACCTAAGAGCCCATGGAAAACCATGGATAGAAAGGGTGCTAACGCCTTCCCTTTCTATAATCTACCCCCCGTACTCAAAATATCTCGAAAAAGGATTTTTTCTGTACTTTTTTACTTTCCGATTGGATAAAATAAAAGTCGGTGGCGACTCTTGCTTACCGCGACATTTTGCAAACACAAAACGCAAAATGCAAAACGCAAAACAACATTTCAAAATAGTCGGTTCTGCCACCGTATCACAGAACTGAAGACTCTGTTGGGGAAAAATAACTGGGGTATACCTTAGGATCTAGTTCATCATATTTGCTTCTCTTGATTGTTTTGATTGCTTTACTTTTAAGGGTTTTTGTTTGGGAGTTACTATAGATCCTAACCCGGATCTGGGGACACCTTTTAGGTAAGTAGCAATATACTGTGAGGGAACTGTACGGCGTAGACCGATACGGTTGAAGTAGTAGCTACATTGATGTGGCATATTGGTTGGTACCGATATCCCTTATGGAGAAACGAGGAAAATACGGGGCTGTTGCGTGGTGTCGTTAAGCATCAACTGACCTTAGAACCTTTAAATCGACCAACTTGGCCATTAGAAAGTAGTGAGATAGCCGGCCTCAGTGTTAAGCTGGGAACTTGTTGATACTCGATGCTACACTCATTGAGACCATACTCTTGAGATAGTTTCGGCGGCAAGAAAAGATTGTGTGAGCTGAAACCATGACCGATGGAGGATGGTTAGTGATATTGAGATCCTCTAGAACCCGATTACTTTTTCTAGGACAGGTTGAAACCAACTTAACTTCAAGAGGGTATTACCTTTGCCTCATGCAAGCCTTAAACTTAAGGGCTTTGTGTGACTTGTTTGTCTTTCCTATGCCTGTTATCTTCTATACCTGTTGTTTTTATCATGACATCATGCATCATAACATGGCATTCATACTTCATTATAGTAACCATTTCAAAGACCAAGGGAATTTATCTTTGCTCTGTTTTGCAAATTATGGCCTCCGTGCACAGAAATACTATCCGAGTCAACTTTGTGCAAATACCTGCCCAACTTAAAGAGCTAGTCTCAAGAGTTCCCGAGACTTCTATGTTCAATAAGAGACATGGTCATCTTCTCAGCCTGGTGACCTTAAATCTTGATGAGCAGATGATGAGTGTACTTTTACAGTTCTTCAATCATGTGCATCATTGCTTCACTTTTCCAGATTACCAGCTGGTTCCCACCTTGGAAGAGTTCTCTCACCTACTGGGCATATCCATTCTTGAACAGGTACCCTTCACAGGCATGGAAGAAACTCCTAGACCAGAAGAGATTACCTCAACTCTGCATTTGAAATGGGCTGATGTAGTATCCAATTGGGAAACACGAAGTGGGGTTGAAGGTTTCCTAGCCAAATTTCTAATAGACCAGGCTCAACTATTCTGGGATAATTTGGATTTTCAGGCTTTCGAAGATATCTTGGCTCTCCTTATCTATAGGTTGGTTCTCTTCCCGAATCCGGATTCCTTTATAGATGTGAATGCTGTCAAGGTTTTCCTTTCTCGCAATCCTGTGCCTACCCTGTTGGGTGATATCTTGCATGCCCTTTATACTCGTACCGTGTGAAGAAGAGGGACTCTTATGTGTTGCACGCCGCTGCTATCGAGGTGGTTTATTTTGCACCTCCCTAAGTCTGTGTTGAAGAACGAAGAAGGCTTGGGTTGGTCCTACAGGATAATCTCACTTGCCCATACAGATATGTTTTGGAGCTCCTGAGCTATGGAAGACACTGTTGTCATTGACCGTTGTGGGGGAAACCCTAATGTCCCATTGCTTGGACTCAGAGGGGGTATAACTTACAATCCTTGTTTAGCTTTGCGACAGTTTGGTCGTGCTTGGAGAGATGGTCCCCATGAGCTACTTCTTGAGGACAATGTTTTTTACTACAAGGAGGACGTTAAGGAGCACCTCCGGAGGTTTATACGAGCTTGGGGCATGGTGAACAGATCTGACCCCCAAGAGTTGGGACCAAAGACTTCTCTTCCTATACAGCCTTACCTTCAATGGGTCCGAGCTCTTTCCAGAAGCTTGGGATGCCCTATGAAGCCGTATTACTAGTGATTGTAGAGCCCACCAATGAAGAGGGCATTCCTTACACGGTTCAATATCCTTACATACCCACCGATCCTGGGGAGTTGCAGAGGTCTTGGATTCAGTTGAAGAATGAGAGGGATACTTACCGGGAAAAGTACCATGAGCAAGAAAGGAATATTTTGAAGCTCACCAGGCAGCTCGAGGGGGAAAGAGTGATCAATGACTACATCGGCACAAAGAGGAAGCGTCCATGGGACTTTTGATTTTGCTTCTTTCTAGTTTTAGGGTTTGTTTTATTTACTTCTTTGTAACGCCTTAAAGGCATTGTTGAACCTTTCAATGTTTAAAGTTAATAAAGTTTGGTTTATTTTTTTTGGTTTGCAAATTTAAATCTCCCAAGTCTTTGAAATCATTACATATACATCCCATTATCATGCACACCATTACAGGTACAACTACAAGTTTCTCATCTTCTTCGCTGTTTATTTCAGCAGAAATGTCTTTTGATCAAGCCATCAAAGATCTTCAGGCACAGAACGCCCAATTCCAACAGATGTTCTTAAGTCTGGCTAAAGGACAGGAGGATTTGAAGACCCTTATTCTGAAAGAGAAGAAGAAGAAGAAGAAGGTCGGTATTCTGAACATGGGTAGAAGATTCGGAGAAAGGTTGAGACAACCAGCTGATCTGACCTCCTCATCCAAAGACGGGGAGAACCAAGAAAGAGTAAAGGACCCTAGTTATGCAGTTTCTAATAACAATACGGATTACGACGACGAGCAGTATCCTCCTGCTGAGGATAAATACAAGCAGTTAGAAAACCGTCTGAGTGCTATGGAGATTCAGAAGATCCCTGGTTTGGATTTCAGAGAACTAGGACTGGTATCGGGAGTGGTGATCCCTCATAAGTTCAAAGCTCCGGTTTTTGCCAAGTACGATGGAGTATCCTGTCCAAAACTCCATCTCCGCTTGTACGTCAGAAATATCCAACCTTACAATGCTGATAGAAATTTGTGGGTGCATTTCTTTCAATATAGTCTGTCTAGGACTCAACTTGAATGGTTTTATCAGTTGGAAGGAGCCAGTGTCCGAAACTGGGAAGACCTTGCTGCTGCTTTTTACAGGAAGTATCAATATAACGCCGAACTTGCTCCCACTCGTACTCAGCTCCAGGGTATGTCTATGGGTGCAGGCGAAGGTTTTAAGGACTATGCTCAAAAGTGGAGGGACTTGGCTGGAAGATTCTAACCCCCTTTGTCTGATAGGGAATTGGTTGACATGTTTCTAGGGACACTATCTGGTCCATTTTTTAATTATCTGATCGGCAGTTCATCATCTGGGTTTACTGAGTTGATTTTGACTGGAGAGAGAGTAGAAGCTGGTATCTGAAGTGGTAAGATACATAAGGATGTTTCATCAAGTGCAGCAAAGAAGCCTTTCTCCGGTAAGAAGGAAGCTAGCACAGTCTACGGCCCGAGGGGATAAAGCATACCTGAACACCGTCAAGCAGTAAATGTTATAGTGATATCAAGACCAATGGTTTCTCCTCAACGCAACAATCAGCAAAGGGTGGAAAGACCACAACGGCAGTTTACCCGCATCAACATGACTTTGGCTGAAGTTCTGCCTCATCTGTTAAAATCCAACTTGGCAACCTTGAAAGAGGCTCCCAAGAATCCAAACACTGCTTCTCCCAGGTACAATCCCAACGCGCGGCGCGTCTACCATTCGGAAAGCCTAGGCCATGATACAAACGATTTCTGGGCCCTGATGAATAAAAGTGCAAGATTTGCTGGAAGCTAAAGAGATTGAGTTTGATGCTCCGGAAAAGCCAAACGTTATAACTGCTCATATGCCCAAACATGGTCGTGTAGTCAATGCTGTGGACACCGATTCGTTTGTAACCTCTTTGGAAGAAATCTCTACTCCTTTGATGACGGTTAAGAAGAATTTGTTATTGGCCGGTTTATTTTCGGGCTGTGGTGAAGGTTGCCACATGTGTGCGATCCTGTCTTCTGGTTGTTGTTTGTTGAAATCAGGTGTTCAGCGCTTAATGGATAATAAATAGATTTTGTTTGAGAAGACTATGATTCCGTTTGAAGATGTTGCCATCATAACCATTTCCGCCAATCCTTCCAAGGTTTCCTCAAGAAAACCTGTTAGGGTTACACCCGTTCCTAGAATCGCTCCATTAATAATTACCGCTCCTGGTCCCATCCCATATATCTCAGATAAAGCTATCCCATGGAATTACGGTGCTGATCTATATTATTGTTGTACCCCAAAATTTTCCCTCCCATATTTCTCAAAACATTTCAAGTGAGATCCTCAAATTACTCAAGGAAGCCCAAGGGATGGCCAGACGAGCTATCTCCTAAGGCATTCTACCTCAAATTAGGGTTTCATGTTGCATCAAGATACTTGAGTCCAAGGGATCCCAAATTCTCACCATTGTCCTAATATGTTCTCAAGATCATCCATGTCAAGTTTCAAGCCTTGTAGATGAAGTTTGCTCAGTCAATTGCTCAAAAGCCTGAAAATCGACTGTGCTAGGGCAAAAGTCAACTGTGGCCCACATACAGTCAAACTTCAAGATTTCTGGTCAACATCCTCATTTTGAAGTACCATTCATCATTTTATCAAGGGTTGATCATGATTCATCAAGGATTGCTCACAATTCATCAAAACCCAAAAGTTGCTAAATTAGGGTTTTGTAGGAAAAGTCAACTCAAATTTGACCAAGCATAACTTTCTCATACTTTATGAGAAATTACCCATACAAAGCTCATTTGTAAGAGGATGCAATTCCCTACAATTCATCTTCAGCTCCCAAGTTCAAAATATGCACTCACAAGAAGTTATGAATTTGGACATTATAGGTCATTTTGAAAAGTCAACAAAAACACCTTTTTTGTCAAAGCTTCATACATGAACATGGAAGACTCAATTGATATGAGACCAAAATGGTTGCTTAGAGGACATCTCAAGCTTTCTAAAAGGTCCAAGAACACCTTCAAAGAGTCAAAATTGAGGAAGTTATGCATTGGTGAAATTGACCAAGAAGATTGTACTGGGGCAGCTGTTGTACCCAAAAATTTACCCTCACATATTTCTCAAAACATTTCAAGTGAGATCCTCAAATTACTCAAGGAAGCCCAAGGGTTGACCAGACAAGCCCTCTCCTAAGGCAGTCTACCTCAAATTAGGGTTTCATGTTGCATCAAGATACTTGAGTCCAAGGGATCCTAAATGCTCACCATTGTCCTAATATGTTCTCAAGATCATCCATGTCAAGCTTCAAGCCTTGCAGAGGAAGTTTGCTCAGTCAAATGCTCAAAGGCCTGAAAATAGACTGTGTTAGGGAAAAAGTCAATTGTGGCCCACATACAGTCAAACTTCAATATTTTTGGTCAACATCCTCATTTTTAAGTATCATTCATCATTTTATCAAGGGTTGATCATGATTCATCAAGGATTGCTCACAATTCATCAAAACCCAAAAGTTGCTAAATTAGGGTTTTGCATGAAAAGTCAACTCAAGTTAGACCAAGCATAACATTCTCATACTTTATGAGAAATGACCCATCCAAATCTCATTTTTAAGAGGATTCAATTCCATACAATTCATCTTCATCTCCCAAGTTCAAAATATGCACTCACAAGAAGTTATGAATTTGGACATTATAGGTCATTTTGAAAAGTCAACAAAAACACCTTTTTTGTCAAAGCTTCATACATGAACATGGAAGACTCAATTGAGATGAGACCAAAAGGGTTGCTTAGAGGATATCTCAAGCTTTCTAAAAGGTCCAAGAACACCTTCAAAGAGTCAAAATTGAGGAAGTTATGCATTGGTGAAATTGACCAAGAAGATTGAACTGGGCAGCTGTTGTACCCAAAAATTTGCCCTCCCATAGTTCTCAAAACATTTAAAGTGAGATCCTCAAATTACTCAAGGAAGCCCAAGGGTTGACCAAACAAGCTCTCTCCTAAGGCAGTCTACCTCAGATTAGGGTTTCATGTTGCATAAAGATACTTGAGTCCAAGAGATCCCAAATGCTCACCGTTGTCCTAATATGTTCTCAAGATCATCCATGTCAAGTTTCAAGCCTTGTAGAGGAAGTTTGTTCAGGCAATTGCTCAAAGGCCTAAAAATCGACTATGTTAGGGAAAAAGTCAATTGTGGCCCACATACAGTCAAACTTCAATATTTTTGGTCAACATCCTCATTTTGAAGTATCATTCATCATTTGATCAAGGGTTGATCATGATTCATCAAGGATTGCTCACAATTCATCAAAACCCAAAAGTTGCTAAATTAGGGTTTTGTAGGAAAAGTCAACTCAAGTTTGACCAAGCATAACATTCTCATACTTTATGAGAAATGACCCATCCAAATCTAATTTTTAAGAGGATGCAATTACATAAAATTCATCTTCATCTCCCAAGTTCAAAATATGCACTCACAAGAAGTTATGAATTTGGACATTATAGGTCATTTTGGAAAGTCAACAAAAACACCATTTTTGTAAAAGCTTCATACATGAATATGGAAGACTCAATTGAGATGAGACCAAAAGGGTTGCTTAGAGGACATATAAAGCTTTCTAAAAAGTCCAATAACACCTTCAAAGAGTCAAAATTGATGAAGTTATGCATTGGTGAAGTTGACCTTTTTTGCAAAATTGCCAAAAGTCAAAAGTGCCTCAAATTGCAATTTTTGCTAAATGGGCCTAACTTTTTGCACTTGTTTTGAGTTGGTAGCATGGTCCACGAGCCCTAGATCTTTCCACTTATCTTTATCTTATTTTTGCTATTTATTTTGATTTTTATTGCAATTAAATCAATTTAAATCAAAACAAATCAGGAAAAAATCCAAATCATTCAAACTTCAAGATCTTGTGCACATTTCCGGTCCCATATACAGCTAGCAAGTGAATCAATTCGTGCAAGGCATAGGTGGGCACAAAAAGATTGATTTTGGCCTATTTTGGAAGGAATTTTATGGAAATCAAATCAAGATCACAAATCATAATTGGCAAAGATTGATATCATATTTGTAAACCTAATTCATCCCTTGGTATATAGTAAACAATTGCAGCCAGAAAGAACAAGGTTTAGAGGCGTGTAGAAAGAGAACCAAACTTGAAAAAACTCAAAGAAAGTGGTGATCTGATTTTGCACTTCCAGGCGTTTTCAAGGTTCCCAAGCCATCTCATTCGCTTCCTGGGCATACAAGTAAGCTGTACCAATCAAGAACAAGCATTTTCCAATGCTAGAACTCACTGTAAGTGATCCACGGCCATGGATATTTTTGAAATTGAATCACATGATTGTGGTACTTATAGCATGGAATACTTACATATTCTTGTTCCTTGAGGCATTTGCAAACCACTCATAACAATTAATTACAATTTTTTTTTGGCTATACTGGAATCTACCATTGCTAGGTTTTGTTGTCTCGATTTAGGATCTTTGTGTACAGGTGAAATTGGTCCACAAAAAGGACACTGTGATGCTCAGTAGGCCAAGGTGATTAGATTCATGGCATTAGATTTCATTTTTATGCCTGTGTGTGATTTTGAGATACGCAGGGTTTCTAGCTATGGACATTTGTCCGTAGGTAAAAGTCTCTGACTTTTACCAACGGAGAGAGGACATGGACGGTAGCGTGGCAGCCCATGATTGCTCTGTTTGAAATTTCACGCGCAGGAATTTAGCAAAGTTGTGTTTTTTTATAATATTTATTTGTTCCTTTGTATACAACAAACGCGCCCAGCTCAGTTGGTGTGAAGGTGAGTGGAAAAGGCTTTGGGGTCTGGGTTCGAATCCCAGGTCCCCTCATTATTTCATATTATTTTCATTCAGATGATTAGGCGTGCACACAAGGCAGGGAGATCACCATGTACCCTCAAGATTCAACCTTTGGATTTCCAGAAGGCCAGATCTGAAGGCCATCGTTTGGAGGAACATGATACACCCCAGTCAATGCACAACATGGAATCCAGGAAGTCAACATGGGTCATATTTTTGGGCCTAAGAGCTTGCTATTCACACCCCTCCAATTTGCTGATTCTCAGGCCCATTATTCTTTTTCTCTATTCTTTATATTTTCCCAATTAATTCATTTAATTTATTTTTTTTACTAACACAAAATTAATTTTCTTTTTTATCAAAAAATCATAAAAATAATTTTTCATCCAATTAGATTTAGGTTATTTTTCATCAAAAAAATTAATTTAATTAGTTTATTTAATTTTAGGGTAACTTTAATTCTTTTGTAAATAAATTAAAACAAGTTAGAAATTAGGGTTTTGTTTAATTTAATTTCTATCTTCTTTTCCTTAAAAATAACAAAATACAAGAATAGGTCATGTAAATTATTTTCTTTTAATTAATTTAATTACTAATTAGATTTGTATTTAATTTAAAAACCTTATTCTTTTTTTCTTAAAAATAATAAAAAACAACAAAAATATTTTTTTCTTTTAATTAGGCTGGACGGGGTCAACACCCTAATTTCCTTGCGTTCTATATCCGTCGCACATTTATTTATTTTTACCATATTGATGTAATTGCTCATGGGATGTAATAGATTAATTAGGACTTTTTCGTTCATTTATCGTTTTTTTTACGGGTTGTTTTTTTTGGCTATGTAATTAATACCCGAAGCCTTGTAATAGCGTAGCTTTACTTTCCGCATTTTAATTTTAGCAAAATACTAACTGTTAGATGTATGAATATTAGGGTTGCATGATAAGACTGTATGTAAACTTTAAAACAGTTAGCAAACCCTAAATGTGCAAAGATAATAAACTTGAAATTGAATCACTCGCACATGCGCACTCCTAGGGTATACTCCCACTTCGGTTGCTTTCGGTAAACGATCATTAAGTATAGGGTATTTTAGTGGTCGCTCTTTTGTTTCAAAGATCAAACTTTCCTCGAAAAGGTTGCCTCAGAATTGTTGCCTCGAATATTGATCTTAAGACATTAGGGTTATTACTAAGACGTCCTAACATTGCTTTAGTGATTGTACGACCCTTTCGAATTGACCCTTTAAAACTCCAACGACGGTGCTACCCACTCACTAATAGTGGGATAACACTGTCTAAAGGGAACAAGGACATAAACATTCTTTTTTCGAGTAGGTAGATGCTAGTAGGTACTTGCTAAATACAAACAAACTTTTCCACACTTACACTCTTTTTAATCAAATTTTTCAAAACAAATTCGTAACGCTCTTGAAGACCGAAGCAAGGGTTAAATCAAAGTCAAACAAAAATTTTTTTCAAATCAAACACACACAAGTAATTTCAAAATTATGAGCAAGTACCTAAGAGCACGTAGAAAACTACGGATAGAAAGGGTGCTAATACCTTCCCGTTCTATAATCTACCCCCCGTACTCAGAATATCTCAAAAAAGGAATTTTTCTGTGCTTTTTTCCTTTCCTGTTGGATAAAATAAAAGTCAGTGGTGACTCTTTCTTACCGCGACATTTTGCAAACACAAACACAAAACACAAACCAGCATTCAAACTGTTCCGGTTCTGCCACCGTATCACAATTACCATGGTGTTAAACAAGATCTGAGGACTAAAGAAGCCGATATGGATATCATTAATATTGTTGGGAAAAGCAAGGTCACCAGAAGTGGAAGACTCTTTTCTCCCTAGATTTCCCCTCCGACTGTCCACAAACCTGTTGTCATTCCGTCTTCTAGTACATCAACTACTGTCCCAGTTCTCACTCCAGTCATCACCCCTGTCGCCGAGCCATCTGGGACTCAGAGCAAAGAAATCATAGGTGAACCTGCCTGGACGGAGACACCTAAGAAGATCATTGTAGAAACCTCTAAATAAGAGATAGAGGAAATACTAAAGATTATCAAGAAGAGCGACTACAACGTAGCCGAGCAGCTGGGGCAGACCCCGTAAAAAATCTCCATGTTGTCCTTGTTGTTGTGTTCTGAAGCCCATGCAAAGGCTTTAATTGCATTCCTCAAAACTGCACATCTGCCGCAGGAAACTTCAGCCAATCAGTTCAAAGATTGCGTAGCTTGCCTGACTGCAGGTGGACATCCCTATTAAAGTCCCTATTAAAGTCGACTCTAATACTTTTGCATCCACCTTCTATGTGATGGATGTCAGACCATCATATTCTTGTTTGCTGGGTCGCCCTTGGATTCATAAGGCTGGGGCAGTGACTTCCACGCTCCATCAAATGGTGAAATATCCGGTGAAGGGGAAGATTGTCACGGTACGAGGTGAAGAGGAGTATATGGTGAGTCATCTCAATTCCTTACGCTACATGGAGATGGACAGGGAATTCATTGAAACCCCTTGTCAGAACTTTGAAGAGGTCCCTCCGACTTTGGCGTCAACTGAAGTTGCTACCAACAAACCTCCTCTAAAGATGGCTTCTCTCGAGGATGTTGGGGCCGTAATTGAAGAAGGTGGGTGTACCAATTGGGGTCAGCTCCCTAATTTCATGCACAAAACTGACAAATTTGGTTTAGGCTTTACTACAGGGGCTCAAAGGGTTGTTAGGCGCACACGGATTGGAAGACCTCCTTTGCACATCAGCGATCGGGGAGTTAATGCAATTGAAGATAGTGAAGAAGATTCAGATATCGACAGCTGGATCTATCCAACAACCAATGATGGACTGAACAACTGAACGGCAAAAGACTTCATACATGTTTCTTTTATTCCGCAGTAATTGACTTTTTGTTTTAAGATTTGTAATAAACAGTTTGAAACTTTACGACCCGGTGCCTTGCCCGAGGCACCTTGGCTCTGCTTGTGAGGGCTTATTACTTGTCATTTTCATATATCATTAATCAAACATTGGACGTTTCCTGCATTACAAATTTTGCGCTCCTTGTTTTTCTTTTTCTGTCTCTCACTTTATCAAAACAATTATTCTCTTATACACACTCAAGTACCATAATGCAGATCCATATCCACTCTGAATCCCATTGATAACAGTTCTGCTACTGCCAGTTATGACTTTGAAAATACGATCAACCAAGCCGAGGACAAAGGTGAGGATGATTGTGAGGTGCCTGGAGAACTTGCTAGACTATTACAGCAGGAAGAAAGGGTCATACGGCCTCATAAAGAGCTGGTCGAGTCAGTGAATTTGGGTGCAGAGGAAGACAGGAAAGAGGTCAAAATAGGTTCGAATCTGGAGCCTAGTGTCAAGCAACAATTGATACAAATGCTACGTGACTATGTTGAGATCTTCGCCTGTTTCTATGAAGATATGCGTGATTTGGACACTGATATTGTGGTTCATCGCTTGCCGGCTAAAGAAGACTGCCCTCCGGTAAAGCAGAAGGTCCGCTGTATGCACCCTGAAATGTCAGAGAAAATCAACGCAGAGCTCATGAAACAGTTCGACGCAAGGTTCTTAGCTGTCACTTCTTATCCGCAGTGGGTTGCCAATGTCGTTCCAGTACCAAAGAAGGGCGGTAAGGTACGAATGTGTGTGGACTACAGAGATTTGAACAGGGCAAGCCCAAAATATGATTTCTAACTTCCTCACATTGATGTTCTAGTCGACAACACCGTGCAACATAAGATCTTCTCTTTCATGGACGATTTTTCTGGCTACAACCAGATCAAGATGGCTCCTGAGGACATGGAGAAGACCACCTTCGTTACGCAGTGGGGCACCTTCTATTACAAGGTAATGCCTTTTGGGTTGAAGAATGCTGGGATAACTTATCAGCGTGCCATGGTCGCTTTGTTCCACGACATGATTCACCATGAGATCGAGGTTTACGTGGATGACATGATATCCATATCCCAGAATAAGGAAGAGCATCTTGATCATCTCCAGAAACTATTTGACAGGTTGAAGATGTATAAGCTGAGATTAAATTCGAACAAGTGTACCTTCGGGGTAAGGTCTGGTAAGCTTTTGGGTTTTGTCGTTAGTGATAAAGGTATTCAGGTGGACCCTGCAAAGGTAAAACCAATACAAGAGATGTCAGCTCCCCGCATAGAGAAGGAAGTTAGAGGCTTCTTGGGACGTCTGAATTACATTGCCAGGTTCATTTCACATCTGACTGCTACTTGTGAGCCAATCTTCAAGCTGTTGAAGAAAGATCAAGTGGTAAAATGGAATGATGAATGCCAGACCGCTTTCAAAAGAATCAAGGAATACCTTCAAGAACCGCCAATTTTGATGCCTCTAGTTGAAGGAAGACCTTTGATTTTATACTTGACAATGCTAGACAATTCAATGGGGTGTGTGCTGGGGAAGCATGACGAGTCTGGCCGAAAAGAGCACGCTATTTACTACCTTGGCAAAAAGTTCACCGACTGTGAGACCCGATACTCATTGCTCGAGAAAACTTGCTGTGCTTTGGCATGGGATGCTCGCCGACTGAGACAGTATATGCTGACTCACACCATCTTATTGATATCAAAGATGGATCTGATCAAGTATATTTTCGAGAAGCCCACTCTCTCCGGAAGGATTGCAAGATGGCAGATGATCCTAACCGAGTACGACATCCAATACACAACCCAGAAAGAAATCAATGGGAGTGTGTTGGCGGATCATTTGGTGCATCAGGCCGTGGATGACTATCAGTCCATGAATTTCGAGTTCCCAGATGAGAATATCATGTTGGTAACCGACTGTGAAGAACCTGGACCAGATGAAGGACCCGAGGAAGGGTCCCGATGGTCTATGTATTTTGACGGAGCCTCAAACTCATTGGGTAATGGCATTGGTGCTGTAATTATATCTCCTGAGGGCTATCATACTATGTTCACCTCCCGATTATGTTTCAACTGCACCAATAACATGGCGGAGTATGAAGCGTGTATCATGGGTCTTCGAGCTGCTATTGACCCGAGGATTAAGTTCTTGAGTGTATTCATAGATTCTGCTCTGGTGATCAGTCAGATCAAAGGTGAATGGGATACGAAGCACCCAAATATTATTCCTTACAAAGAATATGTACTGACGTTGCTCCCACACTTTGAGGAGATAACCTTTGAACACTTCCCAAGAGAGGAGAATCAGCTGGCGGACATGTTAGCTACCATGTCTTCTATGTTCAAAGTTAAGTGGTACAATGAAGCTCCCCAGGTTACCATTGAGAGGTTAGACGAAACCGCACATTGCTGTGACATTGAGACTAAAGAGGTAGCAGATAAACCCTGGTTTCACGAGGTAAAGAGGTATCTTGTGGCTCAAGAATACCCTGAGGGGGAATCCGTTAATGATAAGAAGTTTCTGAGAAGGTTCGCTGCGAAGTTCTTCATCAGTAATGGAATCCTTTATAAGCGTAACTGTTGTACCCCAAAATTTGCCCTCCTTTTTTCACAAGAAATCACAACCCTAGGGTTTTCTCTGATTTTTAAGATTGGCTCAGGAATCGATCAAACAGACTTTTCTTTGGAAGTAAATCAAGAATCAGGGTTTCTCTCGCATCTCTCAGAAGAAATTGAATCCTCAGAAAATCAGTTTACTATTACATTGTTTTCACACTTTTTCAAGTTTGCTGAAAGGTTAACTGATTGTTCCAGAGGCCTGATTATCTGGGATAAGAGATAGGAGCTGAGACTGTTATTTGGAATATCAAGACATCTACTTGTTAATGGTATGAAATGTTTGCTGGTTAATGGAATGCTTGCTTGTTTATTATACAATGCATATTGTGATTGGAATACTGATGCAAGGTTATGAGATTACAGAGTTTTTGGGATTACTTGGATTTTAAGTTATCTGTATTGGAAATGATGGAATGCAATTTCAGTTATTTTAAATCAGGAATATTAAATAATAAGTGAAGACTTGAAGAAAGAATGGTAAAATTATTGGACAGTAAATGATCTTATTGTATATCAGTTTGCCTTACAAAGATTTTTCAGATGATTGATACAAAAATAATTTATTATTTGAATATTGTAAGTTTTTACAACTTATAGTATTTAAAAAATAAATATTACAATTAATAGAAAAATCTATCTAATCTAAGCCTAAGCCTCCATTGCTCCATTGCTCCCATGCTCAAAGTCTCCGGCTTCTACTGCTTTGTCGCCGTCCATGTTGCGCTCACATGATAAAAGACAAAGAAAAGAGGATTAGTACATTTAATTTTTCAAACAGAAAAAGAAAGAAAAAAAGTCATCATTAAAGTTTACCGTCCGGAATTAGAATTCTATTGTTCATCATGTTTTTATTTTTCCCTTTGCAAATCACAAGAAGATTTCTCTTCTTGGTTCACAAAGAGAAAAGTAAAAAATGCAAATGCAAGCATACAAAAGCAATTATTCAAAAAAACATAGCAAGGCGCCAAACTGTATAAAACAATTTTCAAATGCAAGGCAAACTATTATGCAAACATAGGCATTGCAATAAGGAAAACATTGCAGCAAACTGTACTAAGTCAGCATTGTAAGCAAACTAAACCAAATTCCAATTGTACTGCATTGCAAACCAAACTGTCAAACAAAGGCAAACTGAAACTGACAAACTAAGCAAACTGTACTAAGCAAACTGTACTAAGCAACTGTCAAGTAAGCAAACTGGAAGCAACCAAGTACAATGCAAAAAGTATGCAATGCAGAAAGTACAGCAGGCCAAAAGCAAATGTAGAAGGAAAACCAATTCACAAGCCAAAAGCTTGTCATAACTGTCCTCATTTTCCAGACATAGGCAACTTTTCAGAATAATAAAAAAGGAAAAAAATGCTTTTTCATAGAGAGAGAAAGAGAGAAAAGGATATCACCTTTTGAAGTGTACAGTTTGGCAAAGCAGGCTATCACAAGTTGAAAACAAAAAAAAAAGCTAAAAAGATATAAAACTATCAAACTGCATAACAGTTTGCGAAAAAAGGAGAACATTGGGGCTAAGCCAAAAAACTCAGCAGTTCACAAAACTCTCCAACCGACCATCTCCAAACCAATCACACAAACTGTAACAAGCATAGCCAAACCACAAAACCTGCATGGCCAAACCTGTTACCACACCATAACCAAGCTAGCTGCATAATAGCAAAACTATAAACCTGCATAGCTCAAACTGCAAGCTTGCCAAACTGAACAAGCTAACAACAACAACCAACCAACCTGTAGCAAATAACACCAAAAAACATGCTAACAAACTGCCAGGCTAACAAGCTGCATCAAGCCTGCCAAACTGCAATAACATGTACCAAGTTTGCCAAACAAGAAAAAACTACAAACTTGTTAACAATCAAACAAAATACCCCAAGCCTGCAACAGTTAAACTACAAAAACTGCAGCAAACTCTCCAACCTGCCAAACTAGCAAAAACTGCCTAGCCAAAACTTCCAAACTACAGCAAACACAAAAACCTGCAGAACAAGTTTGCCAACCCAAACAAAAACCAGTTGGTCAAACTGTAACAAAACTTGCAGTTTCAAACTGCAATAGCCTAAAAACCTGCAATTTCAAACTACAAAATCACAAAACTTCAAGTTTCAACAAGAAGCAACAAACAAAGTTTCATCAACTAACATCAACCAAAAGCTTCAGAGATCAACAAATCCAAGCTTACAAAGAGCAAAGTTTCAGAATCACCATCATAAACAAATCCAAACCAATCAACCAAGTTTCAACAAGAAGCAACAAAGGAGTCTTAGATTATCAAATCATTATCGACAAAAATCAAAAGTTTCAAGACATAGCAAAGTTTCAGAACAAGTTTCATCATCAACATCAACATTCAAGAAGAGAGGAAAAGGGTTTTCAGTAACAAACAACAAGTTTCAGAAATACATCATCATCAACAAATCGACAAACAATAATAAAAATCTCAGAATTTACCAAAAGGCGTGACCATCATCTCTTCCTCGTACCTCCAGCCTCCAAGGATGCGCCTCCGTCTCACCCTTTTCTCCTCTCCATTTTTCTTTCTAGAAAATCTCAAGGTACATTTTTTTCTGAAGCCCTTACTGCATCTCAAGCATGTAAACACCATAGATTAAAAACAAAACTAGACAAGCATGCAAATCAAATACCAAACTGGAAAAAAAAACTGTAAAACTCAGAGAGAGAACGAACTATACCGTTTACAACAAAGCCTTTGACCATCGTGAGGAGATGAGAGAGTGGGGTGGCGCTCCGGTGGCTAGGGCTTGAGAGGAGGGAGATCAGAAGCGTTTTTCTCAGGGAGAATCAGAACGCGTGAGAAGGATGAAGAGGAAGAAGGAGCAAGCGGCGCCTCTGTGAAGCCAAACGTACAAACCCTAATAATTCTGAAACCCCTAAAATGTTACAAAACTACGCTTTGGGCCTTCTCCCCCCCAAACAGCTTAAGCCCACTACGTTTTTGCTAGCGCGTCCCCCCCCCCCCCATTTCTCCATTCTGCCCCTTTTCTTCTTCTTCTTCATTTCTTGTTTTTGGGCTTTAAACACATTCCAACAGTCCTAAGCCCATCTTAAGTTTCAACTTATTTTCTTTTGTTTAAAAAAATACAAATGTTTTGTTAATTAACTCATTTTAATTAATTTGTTTTATTTTGTTAATAATAACACTAATAATATTTATTTTCTTAAATTAATTTTATTTTCTTCTTTTATTAATTAATTTTGTTTCATAATAAAAATACAAAAATAATAGAAGTGTTGTTTAATTAATTTTTCTTTAAAACTTTTCCTTTCATAATTAATAAAATACAAAAAGAATGTATATAACACTTAATCATCTTTTTTTATAATAGATTTTTATTTGTTTATTTTTAAATAAATACATGCATCTCATAATTGATTGATTTTCTTTATCTTATAATTTGTTATAATTTTACATTGAATTGCGACAATTCGATTTGGTTGTAACACTTCATATTTCGACATTGATATCCTTGTGAGATTCATCCCCATTTGTAATAATTTGTACCCCCATCCCCAGATACTTTTGTAATAGCTTAGAATTTTAATTCTCGCACTTTATGCTTTCAAATATGCCATGATTAGAGATTAGGGTTTGTATGCGAAAATCCAAAATCAATCGCTAGATGACCTAATACAAGATCTAAATGCATGAAAATGACAAACACAATTCACACGTGCACCTCTAGGGTAACCTCGCTTGTTGCCTCAGAAATACAATCATGTCCTTCGAATATGAGACACTCTAGCAAATGTCCCTTCGATAAACAAAGATTGTAGTCCTTCGATGACCCTCGATGTTGCCTTCGATAAAACGATCTCGTCCCTTACAAAATTGCTAGAGCGTCTCACAAGTTGCCTTCAATGATTCTATACGATGACCCGTGCTTGTCCCGTTTAACATCCTAAATACAAGGTTGTTCACCAAATGCAATGGTGAAACAACACTGTCAAAAGGGTTAAAAACATATAGGAAAGATCTTTGAGTAAAATAGGGTAGATAACTTTTAGTTACTTGATCAAGCTTGCAAAACAACCTTGCTATTTTCAAAACACATTTCACAACACAATTTCAAAACATTTCCCAAATCAAACTTTCAAAACATTGAAATCTTTTCAAAAGACAAATACACCTTTGTATACATTCAAACAAGAATCATTACAAAGGTTGCCATAACAATGTCCTCTTTTTAAACCATCTTTCAAAACCACACACAAAGCACCATTTCAAACAATTGAAAAGCAAAAGCAAGTGATCTAAACAAGTAACTAAGAGCCCATGGATAACCATGGATGAAAAGGGTGCTTGCACCTTCCCTTATCATAATCTACTCCCCGAACCCAAGAAAACATCTCAAAGGTCTTTCCTGTGCTTTTTGGCCTTTCCTTAGGATAAAATAAAAAGTCGGTGGCGACTCTTACTAAACCGAAACATTTGCAAACACAAACGCAAAATCCCAAGTCAGTTCTCCCACCGTATCACAGTATTTAAAAAGTCGGTGGCGACTCTTTAAGAAAATAAATATGTTAATTATTTTATTTATATACAATAAAAATAAAATATTATATGTAAAAAAGGTGAAAAAGGTATTTATTAAGTATATTTAATAATAAAAATAAAAGTGTAATATTTTATATTTTTATGCTAAAATATCTAATAAAATAAAAGTATATTAATTTTATATGTATAATAAATAAAATATATATACAAAAATAAAATATATTTAGACTAATATTTTTAGTATGAATAAAAATAAAGAGATAAAAATAAAAGTATAATTTATATATTTTTTAAGTTTTGTATAAATAAGATAAAAGTAAATAAAATCCTTTTTATGTTAGAAAAATAAAAATAAAAATGAAAAATAAAAGTGAAAAAATTATGAAAATATTTTTGAGCATTTTTTATATTTGGGAATAAATAAATAAAGTCAGAAATGAAAATAAAAATTCAAAAATATAAAAATATAAGAAATTCGGCCAGGGGGTGCAAAAAGCAAGCATAAGGGTGCAAAAAGCAAGACAAAGCCAGGCCCAGCCCATTTCCACTTCATCCCTGACCTTGTGACAAAGAATGCGCGCGCCCTATGTTCAAATCCGTATCTCCTGCATACGTGCTCAAAAACAAAAACTTGCAACATGAAAGTTATAGCTCTTGATCACACGATTCTAACCATGTAAAAAACTTAATCTAACTCTCAAAGACCAGAGAGAATTTCATTGGCCCTAAATCTTGACCTAGTTTTTTCAGAAAGTTCAAACATGAAATACTCCTAGCTCAGTTAACATAAATGAATTATATGTATATGTACAGCTCAAGGGCAATGAGGACTACATTTTTTATTCACAAACCTAAGCCTTATGATTCCTAAATAGAGAGATAGAAGTTTGAGAAATACCTGTTTCAGTGAAGCTCGAGTATGGCAATGCAGCAACTTTCAGTGAGGCCTGAGGTTCTTTTGAGCTTGCTTGATGTCCCTGTGACCTTTCCCAATGCTTGGCATACTTTGAAATGGTCTGAAACTTCTTGTAGAACTCAACCTGCAAACTCAGAATTTGAAAATGGTGAAGTGTGTAAATGGAGTTACAGTGACTTAGGAATGGTTTGGATAGCTTAGGTATGTTGTATGGAGTGTGTTGGGAGAGATTTGGGGCAAAACGCACGAGGCAATGTGAAGATGGAAGTGAAACTGCAGAACTTTCCCTGTTTTGCAAGAACTTGGGATTTTTGTGTACAAGGGTGTTTGAGAGGTTGCTAGCTCATGTTTCTGGCTTAGTGTAATGTGAGAAACTTGTTTGGAATGTTGGCCAGAGTTGATTATATCAGATGCTCAAGTTCTATTGTATTTGACAAGTTTTTTGGTTTTGAAGTAAGAAATGAGAGTTGACAATGCTATGGCTGTACTGGCTTGTACTCTAGCTGCTCAAAGTGGTTGAACTTTGCCTGAAATTAGGGAGCCTTGTTTGCAGCAAAGGGCTTGGTGTATGGCTCAAGAAATGCAATTTGACATAAAGCATGCTTTATGTAAATGGTATTCCTCACTTTTTGCCAAAAATGGATTTACTCATTGTGCCAAGCTTTATTGATCAGAATAAGACCAATGTCAAATGTATTTGCATTTAATTATTGAGTATGAAAGGGTTTAGAGACCTGTAATCAAGTACAAATCTAGTTTGGACAAATTTTGCAACTTGTGTCAACATGAAAATGCCATGGACCAAATTGAGTTTTTGCCAACTTCAAGCATTCGATTCTCCTTAACCACAAATGTGTTTGAGGAGTTATTGGACAATTTGGAAAGCTTGCAAAAAGCACTATAATCCATCTTTGAAATGAAACTTGAGACTCAAAGTGGAACTATGTGAAAAATGGTCAAGAAAATGGGTCTAAGTTATGAAAATTTTCAATTTTAAACCCTAATTTGCAATTTTGGGTTTCTGGATGAACAAGTTTCATAATTTGACACATCTTGATGAAAAATGACCCTTGCCACTTTGATTTTGACCAAAAAGTCAAAGTTTGACTTTTCAGTGTACAATCAAATTTTGATCAGTTGACTGAAAAATTCATCTGTCAATCCTATGCATTTGAGATCTTTTGAACTTGTTGAATAAGTAAAGATGATGCCATTGAGTCCTTGAGTCCATGGTTGAGCTTAATTTTCCATTGGCTAGGTCAAACAGTCAAAAATTGCCTTTGTTCAGTCAAAACCCTAAAAATAACCATTTTGCCCTTTTGGTGATCTGATCAAATTTCTTGTGGAATTGTGGTCCAAACTTGATCAAATGGTTCATATAAGTTCATAATGTTGATGTGGGTCAAAATTCATGAGGTTTGACTGTAAATTGGCCACAATTGACTTTTTCCCCAATTCAGCTGATTTTTAGGTCAACTGTCCAATTGACTGGGCAAAATTTTTTTTCAAGGCTTGAAACTTGGTATGGGAAAACTTATGAGTCCAAAATGAAGTATGAAAGTCACTTTGGGCATTATAGGTCCAAAAATCCCTGTGCAAACTCAAACCCTAATTTAGGTCAACAGTGCAAGGAGGTGTCTTGAGCAGAGCAAACCCTAGCTGGATCTTGAATTCCAGGAATCTTGTGATGAGAAATGTTGATAAAATGAGAGGGAAAATTTTAGGGTACAACAGTTGCCCCTGTTCAATCTTCTTGAACCTGAAGAGTTAGATTGGCAAGTTTGCCTTTCGTGACTTGAAGGTAAAAGAGGACTGGACACTAGAGTGCTCGTAAATTTGCACTCGTCAAAAATGTATCTAATGGAATGGGCTTAAAGATGCCATTTGGAGATAGTAGAATCTTGCTGGAGATGGGCTTAAAGATGCCATCCAAGATTTTTTTTTTGAAAATCAGTAGAATGAACATCAGAATGGTATCCGTATTTGGAACGTATCTGAGTTGTATCTGGAGACTAGGTTTATATGAGCAGGGGAATGGCGTCCGTGTCTAGAGCGTATCTGAGCTGTAACTGTATTTGATTCTTGAATGAATATCAGAATGACTGCCGTGTCTGGAGTGTATCTGTATTCTGAATGGGTAATAGAGAAACATCTGTGTATGGAGCAACTGTGTGCTGGGGATAAATTCCGAATGAGTGACAGAATGGCCACCGTGTCTGGAGCGTATCTGGACTGTATCTGAATTTGAGATATGTATGAGTAGCACAATGACTTCCGTGTCTGGAGTATATCCGTACTGTAACTGGGGTCTGGATAAGTGACATAATGACTTCCGTGTCTGGAGTGTATCTGAACTTGAAGTTGATAGTTGAATCTGAATGAGAAATAGAATGGCTTCCGTGTCTGGAGCGTATCTAGTCTGTATCGGATTGCTGGAGTCTGAATGAGTAGTAGAATGACCGTCGTGTCTGGGGTGTATCCATACTGCATCTTGAATTGAAATTCTGAATGAGTAATAGAATAACCGCCGTGTCTGGGGTGTATCCATACTGTATCTGAAATCTCTGAATAATTGTTAATGATAGCTTTTTAATCTTATCCTAAAAAAGGGTAAAATGTTAGCTAAAACACAAAGTTATGTTGCATGATATGTATGATGCAATAGAATGTATTTCATCAATGTTTATGATATATGAATGTAATGGATGTGCATGTAAGCTGATTAGCTGTCTTGCTGAGGAAAATAAATCCTTGACTGCTGGAGACAATGAAATCCTTGACCACTGCCGGGGGAAATAAATCCTTGGCCGATGCTGGGGATTCCAAAAAATCTTTGATTGTTGAAGATAAGAAATCCTTGCTGACTGCTAGGGGATTAAAGTTCTTCGATTGTTGCGAATGAGAAATCCTGGGACCACTGCTGGGGATTGAAAAATCCTTGGTGACTCGTGGGGATTTAACAAGAGCTTTGACAACTTCTGCGGGGAATGAGAACCCTTCATGACTTTCCTGGGGAAGTAAGGAGAAATCCGACAACCTCTACTGGGGAATTAAAACCTGGGAGGCTTTAAATGGAGAAATAGGAACTAGAATCTTCGTTCTGTTGGGGAATAACTCTGTGGGGAGAGTGTTTACTCTGCTTGGGAAAGTCAGGAGCTTGGATTGTATGCCAATCTACTGGGGATTCCTAGTTGGGGATAAGACAAAGAGTTAACTGTTATCTGGTTGATTCTCAGACTTTTAAGATAACCTGGGGGAGTTGGGGAAAACTGAATGGTTCCCACTGGGGATTGATAGTTGGAAATTTGACTTCGCTGGGGAAGAAGGTTTGGAGTATTCTAGCTCCGCTGGGGATATGAACTCCGCTGGGGATGTGTATTTCAAAGTTTTCGGGCTCCACTGGGGATCGGGAGTTTGGAGTCTTAACTCTGATGGAAATTTTGAAACTTAACTCCGCTGAGGGATAAAGTTTAGAATACTCTGGCTCCACTGGGGATCTTGAAATTTAACTCCGCTGGGGATATATACTCCAAGGTTTTAGCTTTGTTGAGGATCTGAATGACCTACTGCAGCGGATTTCTTCTGGAATAACCTAAAGACGCGTTCCTACACTTTCAACCTATCAGTAATTATCCTTTCTCAATTTCATTTTATTTGTAAGCAGTGATTATATTCAAATGCATATGCCTAATTAACAAAACATTAGACATTTTCAAATAAAACATAAGTGTAAAAGGAAATGAAGGGCAAGCAAATTTATGCACTTTGAAGTATTTTCGTATTAATTTTTGTAAGTATCTTTGTACAAAGGAGACAGACATCCTAGTAAGAGAATGTTGTCGTAAAAATATGAGGAAAAATTTTATACAAAAGAAAGATGGCTATGTGTAACAATTCCATGGGGTTCCCATTCTGCTATAGCCTTCACAACTCTGGGTGTCTTTGTCCATTCGGTGCTTCGTCCGCGGATGATTGGATTGATCAGAAGCTTGGAGCTTGTTGGTGAAGAGATTATCCTTAAAGTGATCCGACGAGACATAGTCATACGCTTTAATTCCCTAACTTTTTCCTGAACCGCCCTTTCGGGTTTTTAGTCCACCGGATAACCCTTTTTTGCCCAAGTCGCCCTTTCAGGTTTTCAACTTGCCGGGTGTATAGATTTTTTGTTTATCCCTAATTTTTGCCTGAACCGCCCTTTCGGGTTTTCGATTCACCGGGATGTCCGTTTTTGCCCAAGTCTCCCTCTCGGGTTTTCAACTTGTCAGGTCGTTTTATGCGTGGTATCTTTTGACTATGTCTGCGTTCGCAGGGTGCGGCAAGTCGTCGCCGTCCATGGTGGTCAGAATCATTGCTCCACCAGAAAAAATGTTCTTGATCACAAATGGTCCTTCATAAGTAGGAGTACACTTTCCCCTGGGATCACTTTGCGGCAAGATGATCCGCTTGATTACAAGATCTATGACTTGATATACCTGACGCCTAACTTTCTTGTTGAAAGCCTTGATCATCCGTTTCTGATACGTCTGACCATGACAAACAGCAATAAGTCGCATCTCGTCGATCAAATTAAGTTGGTCAAGCCGGGTCTGAATCCAATCGTCTTCACTCAAACCAGTATCCTTCATGATCCTTAAGGAAGGAATCTGAACTTCCATAGGTAAAACAGCTTCCATGCCATATACCAAAGAAAAGGGGGTTTTCCCTGTTGAAGTACGTGCCGTGGTACGATATCCGTGCAGAGCAAACGGTAACATCTCATGCCAGTCCTTGTAGGTGATTGTCATCTTTTGAATGATCTTGATATTTTTGTTTGCGGCTTCAACAACACCGTTCATCTTTGGCCGATAGGGAGATGAATTGTGATGATAAATCTTGAACTGCTCACACAGAGCGCTGATCATAGTGTTGTTCAAATTTGTACTATTGTCCGTGATAATCCTGTCAGGGATACCATACCGGCATATGATATTCTGCTTGATGAAGCGGGCAACCACATTCTTTGTAACGGAGGCGAAGGAAGCTGCTTTGACCCATTTGGTAAAATAATCAATAGCGACCAGGATGAAGTGATGTCCATTGGATGACGTGGGCTTGATCTCTCCAATCATGTTGATTCCCTACATTGCGAATAGCCAAGGAGCTGTTAGAACGTTGAGAGGAACAGGAGGAATATGTACCTTGTCAGCATAGACTTGGCATTTGTGGCAAGTACATGAATGTTGATGACAATCAGATTCCATGGTAGACCAGTAGTAGCCTTCCCTTAGAATCTTTTTAGCCATCGTATGTCCGCTCAATTGGGTGCCAAAGGTGCCACTATGTATTTCGGTCATGATCAACTCTGCTTCAACCTTGTCCACACAACGAAGTAGAACACAATCATGGCTGCGCTTATAAAGGATACCATTGCTCAGGAAGAACTTGGCAGCAAATCTCCTTAAGAACTTTTTGTCATTGACTGAAGCTCCTTCAGGGTATTCTCGAGTCTGGAGATACCTTTTGATTTCATGAAACCAGGGTTGTTCCATTACTTCTTCGGTATTAATCTCATGACAGTACGCAGGTTCGTCCATTCGCTCGATGGTGATTTGGGGAGCCTCATTATCCCAATTGAGTTTAAACATAGAAGACATTGTAGCCAGAGCATCTGCTAGAGGATTTTCTTCTTGCGGAAAGTGCTCGAAGGTAATCTGCTTGAAATGAGGTAACAATGTCAGGACATGTTCTTTGTATGGGATGAGATTAGGATGTTTAGTGTCCCACTCTCCTTTGACTTAACTGATAACCATAGCCGAGTCCCCAAATACGACCAAATATTTGATTCCCAAGTCAATAGCAGCTTTGAGACCAAAGATACAAGCTTCATATTCAGCCATGTTGTTGGTACAGCTGAAGCAAAGTCGGGCAGTGAAGGGTGTATGGCAACCTTCTGGAGAAATGAGTACCGCACCGATACCGTTGCCAAGTGCATTTGAAGCACCATCAAAGTACAGGGTCCATCAGGATCCTTGTTCAGGTCCGTCATAAGGTCTGTTACCTTCAATGTTGTCCAATGTCATGATGTCCTCGTCAGGGAAGTCAAATCTCATAGATTGGTAATCTTCGACGGCTTGACGAGCTAGATGGTCATCTAGTACACTCCTCTTTATAACTTTTTGGGTTGTATACTGGATATCATACTCTGTCAGGATCATTTTCCATCTAGTGATTCTTCTAGATAAAGCAGGCTTCTCAAAGATGTACTTAATCGGATCCATCTTGGAAATCAGCAAAGTGGTATGAGTCAATATATACCGCCTTAGCCGGCGAGAAGCCCATACCAAAGCGCAGCAAGTTTTCTTGAGCAGTGAGTAGCGAGTCTCACAGTCGGTAAAGTTTTTGCTAAGGTAATAAATGGCATGCCTTTTTCGGCCAGACTCGTCATGTTGGCCCAGTACGCACCCCATTGAGTTATCCAAAATAGTCAGATACATGATTAACTGCCTTCCTTCGACGGGTGGCATCAAGATTGGAGGTTCCAGCAAATACTCATTGATCTTATCAAAAGCAACTTGACAATCATTGTTCCATTCAACTACCTGATCTTTCTTCAACAGCTTGAAGATTGGCTCACAGGTAGATGTCAGGTGAGAGATGAACCTTGCAATGTAGTTTAAGCGTCCCAAGAAACCTCTAACCTCCTTTTCAGTGCGGGGGGCAGGCATTTCTTGTAAAGCTTTTACTTTAGCAGGATCAACCTCAATGCCTTTGTTGCTGACAATAAATCCCAAAAGTTTACCAGACCTGACTCCAAAAGTGCACTTGCTCGGGTTTAGTCTGAGCTTATACTCCTTCAATCTGACAAACAGCTTTTGCAGATGATCGAGGTGTTCTTCTTCTGTCTGTGAACGGGCTATCATGTCGTCTACGTAGACTTCAATCTCATGATGTATCATGTCTTGAAATAAAGCTACCATGGCACGTTGATAGGTTGCCCCGACATTCTTTAGTCCGAATGACATCACTTTGTAGCAGAAGGTACCCCACTGCGTGACAAAAGTAGTCTTCTCCATGTCTTCGGGGGCCATTTTGATCTGGTTGTATCCCGAGAATCCATCCATGAAGGAAAATACGTTGTGTTGAGCTGTGTTGTCAACCAAGATGTCGATGTGTGGTAGTGGAAAATCGTCTTTAGGGCTAGCCCTGTTTAAATCCCTGTAGTCCACACACATTCTTACTTTGCCGTCCTTTTTAGGCACGGGCACAAAGTTAGCAACCCATTGTGGATAGGAAGTAACAGCCAGAAAGCCCGCGTTGAATTGCTTCATTACCTCAACTTTGATCTTCTCAGACATGTCGGGCCTCATTCGGTGGACTTTTTACTTGATCGGTGGACAGTCTTCTCTTATAGGGAGATGGTGAACCACGATATCTGTATCTAGTCCCGGCATGTCTTCATAGGACCAGGCAAAGATTTCAACATATTCATTCAACAACTGCACTAAGCTCTCTTTGACACTTGGTTCCAGGTTGGCACCCACTTTTACCTCTTTCCTGTCTTCCTCTGTTCCCAAGTTGATGGTCTCTAGCAACTCTTCATGGGGCAGAATAGCGCTTTCTTCTTGTTGCAGAAGTCTGGCTAGCTCACCAGGCACTTCACAGTCTTCATCACCTTCATACTCTGCATGATTGACCAAATCTTCAGAGTCACCGAAGGCTAAAGCAGAATAGTCACCCATGGAATTCGGAGTGGATGGGTACCTGTATTTGTGAGTGTGGGTGTGTGTAAGGGATAGCCATCCTTAAACAAAACAAAAATGTAAAAGGAAAGAAAATGAACACAACAGTTTATAGATGAAAACGTCCAATGGTTCATTTAAACATGGCATATGATAATGAAGAAATCAAGCCCTTACAAATGGACCTATATCCCCCGGGTAAGGCATAAGGCAAAGAAAGTGTACAAATTGTTTAATTATTACAAACCAAAATAGGAAATTGTTCAAAGATAAATTACTGGTTGATGAAAGTGATGGGAACGAAGTCTTTCGCTTCCCAGTTGCTTAATCCCCCTTCGACGGTTGGAAAGATCCAATCTTAAAAGTTGCCTTCTTCATCATCATCTTCTAAGGAATTAATTCCATGGTGAGTGATTTTAAAGGGTGGTTCGCCATCCCGGGAGCGTCGCACAACTTTCTGGCCAGCAGCAGTGAAACCTAGTCCGAACTTGTCCGTCTTGTGAGGAAAATCAGGCAGTTGCCCCCACACTGTACTCCTTCCTTCTTTGATTACAGCCTCCGCATCTTTGAGGGATGCCATCCTAGACACATGCTTGGAAACGATAGGCACATCAATCATTGTCTTCGTAACTACGACTTCAGGAGACACTTCTTCAAAGTGCTGGAAAGGTGTTTCTATGAACTCGCCATCCAACTCCACATAGCGGAAGGAGTTGAGGTGACTTATCATGTACTCTTCCTCACCGTGCACCGTTATAATCTTACCCTGAACTGGATACTTTAGCATTTGGTGTAAAGAGGAGGTAACTGCCCCAGCATAGTGGATCCATGGCCTTCCCAACAAACATGAATATGAAGGACGGATGTCCATCACATAAAAGGTAGAGTTGAAGGTCTCGGTGCCCACTTTGATTGGGATGTCGACCTCTCTGTGAACCATCCGTTTAGAACCGTCGAAGGCTATAACAATGATGTTACTGGGTTTTAAAGTCAAACCTTCACAGTCTAGCCTGTCCAACGCCTTCTTCGGTAGGACATTCAAAGATGAACCAGTATCAACCAAGACATGGGCAAGTGTAGTCCCTTTGCACTCTACCGATACGTGCAGTGCATCGTTGTGCTTCCTTCCCTTAGGGGTCAAATCAGCATCAGAAAAACCAAGACCGTTATCATCTGTAAGGCTAGCCACGCACTCTTGAAACTGGTCAGCGGAAGTTTCTTGAGGCACGTGTGCCGTCTTTAGAAATTTGATTAAGGCCTTAGCATGAGCCTCAGAGCAGAGTAGGAGAGCCAACATGGAGATTTTGGAAGGGGTCTGCCCTAGCTGCTCCACGACATTGTAGTCGCTCTTCTTGATTATATTTAAGATTTCTTCTATTTATTTCTGGGTGGTCTCGGGGATTACCACAGTCTGAGCCTTCATCCTGACAGGCGCTTCTAGTATCCCCTTACTCTTATCGGTAGTAACATCAGAGGGTCTAACTTCAGGAGTATCCAATTCTTCAATTACCGGGCTTTGCACATATGGCTTGACAGGCACAGAAGCTTTCGAGGGTCCGAAGACTGCTCGTGGAGGAGCAATCTCCGAAGAGAAGATCCTTTCGCTGCGAGTTATCTTGCTTGTTCCCGTAATATTCCCTATATCATGGGTTTCATCATCAGAGTTCTCTTTGACTGATTCAATTTGTTTGACACCATGGTAGAAGATTTCTCCTCCGTAATTCCATGTTATCGTCTTGTTAGATTTATACGGGACAGGCCCCGACATGGTGATTTTCAGCGGCACAAACTTAGGATCAGGCGTAATCTTGATAGGCCTTTTGCAGGTCTTGGGAAGATTGTCGGAGATGGTTATTATGGCAATGTCATTGGTAGGAGTAACAAAGGTAGCAGGAGTGACAGGAGTGATGGTATCAACAAGAGTCTTTTGAAAGAGTATCTCTTGGGTATGCATCAGGCGTTGGATGCCTGATTTCAACAGTGGGCAGTTAGCTTGCATGTTTGAACAGAAGTAGCAGTCTTTTCCACAGCCTGGGAATATCCCGGCTTTCATCAAATTCACTTTAATCACTGGTAACAGAGTCAAAAGGTCATCAACAATGGTAACATGGAGGTCTTCCACAATGGCATGAACATTATGACCGTGCTTGGGCATTGGAGCGGATATCACGTTGGGTTTTTCAAGAGCATCAAACTCTACCTCCTTGGCGTCTATCAGGTCTTGGATCTTGTTTTTAAGAGCCCAACAATTATTGGTATCATGCCCTACACTGTCAGAGTGGTACGCACATTTTGCATTGGAGTGATAATAAGGAGAAGAGGTATTAGGGTTTTTCGGTGCTTCTTTCAAATTGGTGAGATTCAGCTTTAACAAATGAGGGAGGACTTGAGCCGGTGTCATGTTGATTCGGGTGAACTGCCGTTGTGGCCTTTCTACCCTTTGCTGGTTAGCCCTAGCTTGACTGCTTCGAGGTTGATCAGCTGAAGAGTTTTGAATCATCACAGCCCCCACCGTTGGTCGGCGCTCTCTTCTTCCTTGATTTTTCTGGGAATACACAGCAGAAGCTTCTTTCTTGGCTGGGAAGGTCTTCTTAACAGCAGTGGAAACGGAGGCATCCTTCTGAATTTTACCACTTTTAATGCCAGCCTCGACCCTTTCACCGGTCAGAATTAATTTGGTGAATCGTGTAGATGAACTCCCGATTAAATGATTGAAGAATGGGCCAGAAAGGGTCCCCAAAAACATGTTAACCAGCTCTCTATCCGACAACGGTGGCTGCACCCTTCCAGCCAGATCACGCCACTTCTGGGCATATTCCTTAAATCCTTCATTAGAAGCCATACCCATACTCTGTAGTTGAGTACGAGTAGGTGCTAAATCAACATTGTATTAGTATTGTCGGTAGAACGCAGCAGCTAAGTCTTCCCAGTTATGAACATCCGATCTCTTAAGTTGATAGAACCAGTCCAATTGCGTGCCTGACAAACTATCTTTAAAAAAGTGGACCCAAAGATCCTTATCAAATGAGTGGGGTTGGATCTTTCTGACGTAGGATCTCAGATGCATCTTTGGACAGGACAAACCGTCATACTTAGCAAATGTTGGTACTTTGAATTTGGGAGAAATGACGATCCCAGCAACCAACCCTAGTTCTTCGAAATCTAAACCAGGTACCCTTTGCAACTCTATGGCTGCCAACCGATCCTCAAGATTTTTATACTTATCATCTGCCGGGGGATATTGATGTTCGGAGTAATCCTCATCCTCTTCCTCTTCTTCTTCTTCAATTTCAGATTCAGAAGGCAATGCAGCCCCTTTTCCTTTACCATCCCCTTCATTAGACGTTGAGGGGAACTCGAGAACTTTTTTGGCCTGGTTTTCAAACCTTCTTCCCAAAGTGGCCATACTAGGCCTTTTCTTCTTTTTCTCTTTGTCTTTCTCCAACAGTGCTTTAAGGTCCTCTTGACCCTTTGCTAAGGTCATAAGGAGTTGCTGGAATTGCGAATTTTGTGCTTGCAGATCCTTAAGTGTCTGCTCCAAATCCATCTTGCTGAAATAAACAGCAGAGAGATAAGGAAACCTGGTGTGAAGACATGTTTATTCATATGATGAATGAGATGTTATTCATGTAATGCATTCAAGGATTCAGAAATTCAAATTCGTTGCAAACAAAAAGAACACACGTCATATTAAGAAGAATTTGTTAGTACATAAATGCCCCATGGGCAAAATATTACAAAATTCTTATTGTAAAAAGACATTGTGCATCCTCTTTGGTGCAATGTAAGTGTTGAGGGTTTCCTCTTCATGAAATCGGCGAGTAAGCTCCAAAACCTTCTTCTCACTAGCGTAGAAGCTGGCTTCAAAAGTATTCAGTTCTTCTTTGAGTTGGATCCAACTCTTTTGCAATTCTTCCAATGATGTTGGCATGTCAGGATATAGGAGGGTGTATGGAACCTCTCCTTCCATAACATGCTCTTTGATCAAGGGGAGAATGTAAGGGTAAGGCATAATAAGACTCTGGGCGCGGGTTCGTACCCACTTGAGGTAAGGCTCAAGGGGGATAGAATTCTTGTGCCCCAGTGTCTTACTATCCACTTTGTTGGGCATCCTCCAAGCTCTGATGAATATTTGTTGAAGTCCTTGCGCATCATTGTCGAAGTCAAAAACTAGGTCAAGAATCAACATGTCATGAGGGCCATCCCTCCGAGCATATCCAAATTGTCTCAAAGCTAAACAGGAGTTGTAGGTAATGCATCCCCTAATGCCAAGTAGTGGGACATTAAGGAATTCCCCACAACGATCAATGATGATGACATTTTCTCTGGACCGAGAACACCAATGAACATCAGAATGTGTGAGGGTCATCAACCGTTGTGACCACCTTAAACCCTGCTCATTCTTCAAAACTGTTTGGGGAAGGTGAGAAATAAACCACCTTGCTAGAAGAGGAGTACAACACATGATAAAACCTCTTTTCCTCATTGTTCGTGTGTAAAATGAGTGTAGGATGTCCCCAAGCAATGTAGGCACAGGATTCCGAGATATGAAAATCTTGACAGCGTTCACATCTATAAGCTGGTCAGAGTTTGGGAACAAGATAAACCCATAGATGAGTAGTGCTACAATCTCCTCAAAGGCTTGTAGATCCAAAGAATTCCAGCAGTCTGCCTTCTCAAATAGAAACTTTTCCAAGAAACTCTTGACACCACTTCTGGTTTCCCAATGACCTTTGATATCAGATGGTTGCAAGTGTAATGCTTGAGCAACATCTTCAGGCTTTGGTTATTTTTCCGTACCGTTGTAGGGTAGTTGATGAAGAATAGGAATCCTCAGAAGTTGAGAAAATTCCTCCAAAGTAGGTACCAGTTGATAATCAGGGAATGTGAAACAGTGGTGTAGGGGGTCAAAGAACTGGAAGAGAAATTTCACCATGTCTTCTTCAATGATGGAGTTGACCAAGCTGAGAAGTCTACCATGTCTTTCACTGAAAGGAGAATTCTATGGTATCTTGGAAGTAAGCTCCTTGAGTTGAGGAGGGATTCTCACAAGGTTGACTTGTATTGTTTTCCTGCGAAGAGATTCCATGACCTACAAAACAAGAACAAAGATGAAGATCCAAACCCTTGAAATGGTTAGTGGATGCATATGATGCTTTATGATGTTCATGATGTATGCACAAACACATGTACAAGCAAATCACACAAGATCCTAGTTGCAGGCTTGCATGAGGTTTCATAGGTAAGTACCCTCTTGAAGTTAGTTGGCTCAAACCTGTCCTATAAATAGTAACCGGGTTCTAAGGAGCTCAATATCACTGGATTATTTTATATGTTCATTGTTTTGGTTTAGCCACTTAACTAGCGACCAAAATATACCAAGAAAACAATCCTCAATGAGTGTAGTATCGAGTATCTACCAATTTCGGACTGCACCAAAGCCAGTCATCTCATTACCCCTAAAAAAGGCCAAGATGGTCAAGTAAGGTTCTAAGAGTTCATTAGTGCTTCATGACATCACTCAGCGGCCCCGTATTCTCTTTGATTGACTCAAAGGCTACCGGTACTCGCAAATATGTCGCACTAATATTGCTATTGCTTCAACCATGTTGGTATACCCCACACAGTTTCCACAACTTATTTCTATTTACCTATGAATGTTTCCCAATAATCCTGGTGGAAGATTCAAACCCAAACAAGAGAACCAAATATAAAGCAATCAAAGCAAACAAGATAATCATGCAAAGGTGATCTAAACCCTAAGGTTACTCCACTTTTAGAACAATCAACAACAGAGTCACCAGTTCTGTGATACGGTGGGAGAACTGACTTGAGGTTTTGCGTTTGTGTTCGAATGTTTCGGTTTAGCAAGAGTCGCCACCGACTTTTTATTTTATCCTAAGGAAAGGTCAAAAAGCACAGGAAAGACCTTTGAGATGTTTTCTTGGGTTCGGAGAGTAGATTATGAAAAGGGAAGGTATTAGCACCCTTTTCATCCATGGTTATCCATGGGCTCTTAGTTACTTGTTTATATCACTTGCTTTGCTTTTCAATTGTTTGAAATGGTGTTCTTCAATTGTTTGAAATGGTGCTTTGTGTGTGGTTTTGAAAGATGTTTTGAAAAGAGGTCATCTTTGTGGAAACCTTTGTAATGATTCTTGTTTGAATGTATACAAAGGTGTTTTTGTCTTTTGAAAAGTTTTCAATGTTTGAAAGTTAGATTTTGTAATTGTGTTGTGAAGTGTGTTTGAAAATAGCAAGGATGTTTTGCAAGCTTTTGATCAAGTAACTAAGAGCTATCTACCCTATTTTACTCAAAGATCTTTCTTATGTTTTTAACACTTTTAACAGTGTTGTTTCACCATTGTATTTGGTGAACAACCTTGTGTTAGGATGTTAAACAGGACAGACGCGGGTCATCGTATAGACCATGATAGCAATTGTGTCAAGTATCTTTGACAATTTTTCTTGAGGGACTTTGATCATTTTTGTTTAGGCAACCAAGATAGCGTCATCGAGGGACTATGATCTTTTGTTTTGTTTTTGTTTTGCCAAAGTACTCAACATGCATACCATGGCTCATTTTTTAAGGCAACAAGTGGATTGTAACCCTAGGGGTGCAAGTGTGCATTGTGTTTGGTTTTCATGCATTTTTGTCTTTGATTAGGTCAAACTAATTGTTAATTTGATTTTTTGCATACAAACCCTAATTCTCTAATCATGGCGTAATTGAAAGCGTAAAAGTGTGAGAATTTAAATTTTAAGCTATTACAACATGATTATGGGGATGGGGGTACAAGTTTTGAATAGTGGTATTTTGACAAGAAATATAAACCCTAGTTACTATTACATCCAAATTGAATTCACAATGCAACAATATTTAAATGTACAATATTTAAATAAACAAAATAAATAAATATTGAATAAAATGGATTATGCAAAAAGAAGTTTTTATTTACTTATGTATGTAAAGTATTTTCAATGTGAAAAAAAGTATAAAGAAATAAAATAAAAAGATTAATTTTATTGTTTAAGGGATAAACGCTAATTTTCGTTAAGAAAATAAATATGTTAATTATTTTATTTATATACAATAAAAATAAAATATTATATGTAAAAAAGGTGAAAAAGGTATTTATTAAGTATATTTAATAATAAAAATAAAAGCGTAATATTTTATATTTTTATGCTAAAATATCTAATAAAATAAAAGTATATATATATATATATATATATATATATATATATATATATATATATATATATATATATATATATATATATATATATATATATATATATATTAATTATATATGTATAATAAATAAAATATATATACAAAAATAAAATATATTTAGAGTAATATTTTTAGTATGAATAAAAATAAAGAGATAAAAAATAAAAGTATAATTTATATATTTTTTAAGTTTTGTATAAATAAGATAAAAGTAAATAAAATCCTTTTTATGTTAAAAAAATAAAAATCAAAATGCAAAATAAATATGAAAAAATTATGAAAATATTTTTGAACATTTTTTATATTTGGGAATAAATAAATAAAGTCAGAAATGAAAATAAAAATTCAAAAATATAAAAATACAAGAAATTAGGCCAGGGGGTGCAAAAAGCAAGTCTAGGGGTGCAAAAAGCAAGACAAAGCCAGGCCCAGCCCATTTCCACTTCACCTCTGACCTTGTGACAAAGAATGCGCGCGCCCTGTGTTCAAATCCGTATCTCCTGCATACGTGCTCAAAAACAAAAACTTGCAACATGAAAGTTATAGCTCTTGATCACACGATTCTAACCATGTAAAAAACTTAATCTAACTCTCAAAGACCAGAGAGAATTTCATTGGCCCTAAATCTTGACCTAGTTTTTTCAGAAAGTTCAAACATCAAATACTCCTAGCTCAGTTAACATAAATGAATTCTATGCATATGTACAGCTCAAGGGCAATGAGGACTACATTTTTTATTCACAAACCTAAGCCTAATGATTCCTAAATAGAGAGATAGAAATTTGAGAAATACCTGTTTCAGTCAAGCTCGAGTATGGCAATGCAGCAACTTTTAGTGAGGCCTGAGGTTCTTTTGAGCTTGCTTGATGTTCCTGTGACCTTTCCCAATGCTTGGCTTACTTTGAAATGGTCTGAAACTTCTTGTAGAACTTAACCTGCAAACTCAGAATTTGAAAATGGTGAAGTGTGTAAATGGAGTTACAGTGACTTGGGAATGGTTAGGATAGCTTAGGTATGTTATATGGAGTGTGTTGGAAGAGGTTTGGGGCAAAACACACGAGGCAATGTGAAGATGGAAGTGAAACTGCAAAACTTGCCCTGTTTTGCAAGAACTTGGGATTTTTGTGTACAAGGGTGTTTGATAGGTTGATAGCTCGTGTTTCTTGCTTAGTGTATTGTGAGAAACTTATTTGGAATGTTGGCAAGAGTTGATTATATCAGATACTCAAGTTCTATTGTATTTGACAAGTTTTTTGGTTTTGAATTAAGAAATGAGAGTTGACAATGATATGGCTGTACAGGCTTGTAATCTAGATGCTCAAAGTGGTTGAACTTTGCCTGACATTAGGGAGCCTTGTTTGCAGCAAAGGGCTTGGTGTATGGCTCAAGAAATGCAATTTGACATAAAGCATGCTTTATGTAAATGGTATTGCTCACTCTTTGCCAAAAATGTATTTATTCATTGTGCCAAGCTTTATTGATCAGAATAAGATCAATGTCCAATGTATTTGAATTTAATTATTGAGTATGAAAGGGTTTAGAGACCTGTAATCAAGTACAAAGCTAGTTTGGACAGATTTTGCAACTTGTGTCAACATGAAAATGCCATGGACCAAAGTGAGTTTTTGCCAACTTCAAGCATTCGATTCTCCCTAACCACAAATGTGTTTGAGGAGTTCTTAGACAATTTGGAAAGCTTGCAACAATCAATATAATCCATATTTGAAATGAAACTTGAGACTCCAAGTGTAACTATGTGAAAAATGGTCAAGAAGATGGGTCAAAATCCTGCCTAAACTAGGGCAAAATTTCTCTAAGTTAAAAGTTTTAGGGACCCTTATTCCAAAAATCATAACTTGAGATCCAAGCTTCTTTTGAGAAAACTTTATGATTAAAAGTTGTAGACTTTGTGGAGGACTACAACTTTCATGTTGTAAGTTTTGTTTGAATCCATTTGCATCATGGTGAAAATGTGGGGGCAAAGTTAGGAAAAATTAAGAAAATTTCATAACTTAGAAAATTTCTAAGTTATGAAATTTTTCAATTTTAAACCCTAATTTGCAATTTTGGGTTTCTGGATGAACAAGTTTCATAATTTGACACATCTTGATGAAAAATGACCCTTGCAACTTTGATTTTGACCAAAAAGTCAAAGTTTGACTTTTCAGTGTACAATCAAATTTGGATCAGTTGACTGAAAAATTCATCTGTCAATCCTATGCATTTGAGATCTTTTGAACTTGTTGAATAAGTAAAGATGATGCCATTGAGTCCTTGAGTCCATGGTTGAGCTTAATTTTCCACTGGCTAGGTCAAACAGTCAAAATTGCCTTTGTTCAGTCAAAACCCTAAAAATGACAATTTTGCTCTTTTGGTGATCTGATCAAATTTCTTGTGGAATTGTGGTCCAAACTTGATCAAATGGGTCATATAAGTTCATAATGTTGATGTGGGTAAAAATTCATGAGGTTTGACTGTAAATTGGCCACATTTGACTTTTTCCCCAATACAGTTAATTTCTAGGTCAACTGTCCAATTGACTGGGCAAAAATTTGATTCAAGACTTGAAACTTGGAATGGGCAAACTTATGAGTCCAACATGAAGTATGAAAGTCACTTTGGGAATTTTAGGTCCAAAAATACCTGTGAAAACTCAAACCCTAATTTAGGTCAACAGTGCAAGGAGGTGTTTTGAGCAGAGAAAACCCTAGCTGGATCTTGAATTCCAAGAGTCTTGTGATGAGAAATTTTGATAAAATGAGAGGGCAAATTTTGGGTACAACATATACCGACATGGTAGAAGCAGTGGCTACGTTAGTGCGACATATTTGTGGGTACCGGTAGCCTTTGAGTCAATCAAAGAGAATACGGGGCCGCTGAGTGATGTCATGAAGCACTAATGAACTCTTAGAACCTTACTTGACCATCTTGGCCTTTTAGGATGTAGTGATATGACCGGATTTGGTGCAGTCCGAAGTTTGTAGATACTCAATACTACACTCATTAAGGTTTGTTTTCTTGGAATATTTCGGTCGCCAATAAAGTGGCTAAACTGAAACAATGAACACAGAAAATAATCCAGTGATATTGAGCTCCTTAGAACCCGGTTACTACTTCTAGGACAGGTTGAGCAAACTAACTTCAAGAGGGTACTTACCTACGAACTCCATGCAATCCTAAACTTAAGGACTTGTCTTCTTTGTGTGAATATAACTGTTTGTATATACACTTTCTTACTTTTGCATACTTGTACATAACATCATAAACATCATACCATAGCATTTTCAATAACTATTTCAAGGATCTAGAGGGTATTTGATGCATGGTCACGTTGAACCAGACGTCTATCAAAGGGAAAGAGGATTCATTTTCCTCTAAACAAACGCCGTTAAAGATCAAGTACAACAACTTGAATCGAGGGCTATGACCCACTTGACATGGTGAGCTTGATTCTCGTGGAAAGACATCCACCAATACAAAGTTCTTCAATCAAAGATGTTGATCGAAGTTCAACTTCTAACGTTTTCTTGTGTTTACCCTGCGAGATCCTTGAAAACATGCATCCACATATCATGCATTGTATCATGACAGGTTCTCCCCTTTCAGGTCTCCTTACCTTCCTACTGTTTATTTCAGTAGAGATGGCTCTAGAGAGGACTGTCAAAGATATCCAGGCTCAAAATGCTCGACTTCAAGAAATGTTCTTGAACCTATCCAAGGGGCAAGAAGAAGTGAAAGCGCTCCTCACAAGGGGCATGGTCCTAGGGAATCCAGGGGGCATCAGGAATGATTAGTTGGAAGGGCTACAGATTGAGTTGGCAACAATGAAAATCCAGATGATGGGACAACTGGTGGGCCAGATGGCTCTCATCCAAAACTTGGCTCAACGACAAGAGGAGCTAAAGATCCTCATCAACAAACTGCATCAAGATGGATGTAACCCATTGGGGCAAACAACTAGGGTTGAGGATCAAGTCATTCTTCAGCAAGAAGCCAAGGGAAGGTCTCCCCAGTGTGCTTCAGGGTCACAAGCCCAACAACAACCTCGCCAACATCAACGGGGTAATCCGCGTAAGCAAAATACATCTGGAAGGCGCTTCACTAAGATTAACATACCATTATGTCAAGTACTGGAACGCTTGTTGGAGGTAAATTTAACTGTGTTAAGGGATCCTCTTCGGAATCCCAATACCTCTGCTCCTGGCTATCACCCCAATGCATTTTGTGCATACCACTCCTATAGTCCTGGACACGACACCAACGAATGTTGGGCTTTGAAAAACAAGACCCAAGACTTGATTGACAGAGGAGTGCTGGAATTCATACAAGATGGCCAGATGAAGATCTTCCGCTGAGGGTTCTCCACCTGAAATGACAAGTTTGAACTAAGAGGCTTTTGTTTCATTTGAATTTTCAAGTTGTAATTTCTTTTGTTATTCAAACAATTATTTGTTGATGTCAAACTGTGTTTCATTAATGAATTGCATATGTTTGTCTTGAATTCATCCATTCGTTTTCACTATTCTTGAATTATGCTTTCTACTTTCTTTATGGCATTTAACTCTTGCTAAAAGTTACAAGCCTTTAGAGGGAGGATGACGAAAACAATGCCATAATCTCATACAGTATGCTTTTGGACAGACCTTGCTGACGATGTACATGCGTTTCTTCCAAATCCTAAACACTGGAGTTATAAGGAAGATAATCCCTAGTCAACCCCTCCGAGCCAAAGAAGTAGAAGTTTTCTGTTTTAACACAAATTGAAACCTTTAATCGAACCTGGGGCAGGGTAGTCTCTCAGTTAATTCAAACGTGCGTTAAGTTGCAAACTCTCATTCTGTAATACGATGAACGACATCAAAAACATTCCTTTGGAACCAAAAGATAATGATGGTTCCTTATCCATTAGGCAGTAATTATATCTCAAAGAGAAAAGCCCACTGAGTCAAAACCTACAAAGGAGACTTAAGAAAGCTGGGGCATCCCGCTGACTGTAATCTCGAAAATAAGAACAGTCAGGCAAAAATTAGGGATAGCAGAAAAGAAAAAAAAAGAGGTCATTACAAATCCTCAACAACATGAAAAATGTTGCAAAAAAAAGATTGTCTTCCAACAAATTCAACTTGTGTGAACCATCACCAAAAAAGTCGTTCTAGATTCATTTGGAGTTCAAACGCACAATTAACTGAGTTTAGGATTGAAGAACACCACGAAGAGAGGGTGGGTACAAATATACTTTGAGCCTTTATCCTTTGTTTCTTAAACCGTGAACCAAGCCACGTTACAACCCTTCAAAAGTCCTAATTGAAGCATGGGTTAGTTCGAAACATACTGTTACAAAAGGTATCCTGACTCCTGTGAGGCTTTGCTCTAAATCTTGAGTTGAATTTTTCTTATAAAAGTTTTCTGCTAAAAAACGCATTTTTCAAAATTTCAAGACAAGCATAAACTTTGCATTATTTGAATATCATTGTTTGCATATGGCTATTTGTTTGACAGCGAAGAAATTCGCACAATGAATGTTCCGATGAACGAAAGCTCTCTCAGTGAACAAAATCACTCCAAGTGGAATGACACTTCCTTTGCAAAAATCTCCTATCAACAAAAGGGGACTTGGCACGGCATCGTCCAGTTAACCTGGGGCAGTCCAATCAAGATTTCAAGAAATCTCTCAAGTGCAGAGAAGCAAGGGGCAAGTCTCAGTCGCCATCACTTAGGTCATTGAGCGTCAATCTCATCAAAGGGTTACGTCTAATCCAAATTTCCTGGCAGTGTCACAAACATTTGATACTAGGGGCAATGACGAATCTCTCCAAAATCCTTCTGAAAACAAATTCAAGAATCTCGAAAAGTTCATCACCTCTCTAGCAGACCAGCGGTCATGGGTTTATTTCCCCAACACTTGGCAAGGATTTATTCTCCAAAACAAAATACATTTCAACAACATTCATAACATATGCAGATTGATCGGTAGGTAAAGGTTAACATTACTTTTTGGAGTTGTATTTGTCAAAGATTCCTTCATCACCTTTTGGAGTAGCAGTCGTCAAAGATTCCTTCATCATCCGATTAAGTCAAAGTTAATCCAGGACCTTCTCTAGCTCAGTCAGATCAACACTAAGATCTCCCTGATTCTTATTCCAGTGGAAGATATTCCGGGTTTTGCTGTTTCAAATAAATCCCTCAACAATTTATTTTGATTCACTTCCAGATTTTTCACTATCAGAGACGAAGAATCCTACTCTTTTCTCCATCACCAGTTCGAAATTTATTTTCCCCAGCGAGTGGTTGTCTTGAAAAACATTACACATCCGTACATCAGGACATCATACAACGCAATCTCATTTATTTTGAGAACATCATTGTTTGATATATGTCATGCCACTAACCTTTACCTTTTAGGAAGGATTCTCACAAATTCAAGCGACAAAGCTTTTCCTTAGTCGAATTACGGACAAGTTCCTAAATCTCGACAAAGCTTTTCTCCAGTCGAATTATGGACAAGTTCCTAAATATCGACAAAGCTTTTTCTCAGTTGAATTACGGACAAGTTCCTAAATCTCAGCAGAAACGACCCACCAGCAGAATAGCGGACAACTGAAGCTCCTAAAATTCTGTTTCTCTCAAGAATGAAGATTCTCATCCTTAAAACCTCAGAAGATTGGTATACTCCCAAGCTCCTGATACCCTTAACAGAATGAATATTCTCATCCTTAAAACCTCAAAAGATTGGTATACTCCCAAGCTCCTGATACCCTTAACAGAATGAAGATTCTCATCCTTAAAACCTCAGAAGATTGGTATACTCCCAAGCTCCTGATACCCTTAACAGAATGAAGATTCTCATCCTTAAAACCTCATAAGATTGGTATACTCCCAAGCTCCTGATACCCTTAACAGAATGAAGATTCTCATCCTTAAAACCTCAGAAGATTGGTATACTCCCAAGCTCCTGATACCCTTAACAGAATGAAGATTCTCATCCTTAAAACCTCAGAAGATTGGCATACTCCCAACCTCCTGACCCAAACGCCTGAATGAAGATTCTCATTCTTGCTTCCCCAGTAGATTGGCATACTCCCAAGCTGCTGATATTCCCGACAGAATGAAGATTCTCATTCTCAAAGTGGCATATAACCCAAGCTTCTAATATTCCCGACAGAATGAAGATTCTCATTCTCAATGTGGCATATAACATGAGCTCCTGATATTCCCGACAGAATGAAGATTCTCATTCTCAAAGTGGCATATAACCCAAGCTTCTGATATTCTCGGCAGAATGAAGATTCTCGTTCTCAAAGTGGCATATAACCTGAATTCTTGATATTCCCGACAAAATGAAGATTCTCGTTCTCAAAGTGGCATACAACCTGAATTCCTAATATTCCCGACAGATTGAAGATTCTCATTCTCAAAGTGGCGTATAACCTGAATTCTTGATATTCTCGACAAAATGAAGATTCTCATTCTCAAAGTGGCATATAACCCGAGTTCTTGATATTCCCGACAAAATGAAGATTCTCATTCTCAAAGTAGCATACAACCTAAACTCCTGAACATCTTCCAAACAGGAATAAGCTTTTCCCCGAGTCCTGAGCTTACTCTCCAGCAGGATAGCTACTCCCCAACAGTATAGCTATTCCCCACAGAGTTTTTACTCCCCAATAAAATCAAGATTCTCATCCTTGATTCTCCAGTGAAGTTGCCAGAGCCTTCTGTACTCTCAGCATAAATTTGTCAGAGTTTTTAATCCCCTGCAGATTGAAGATTCTCATTCTTGAATCCTCAACACAAATTCCCCTAACAGAATGAAGATTCTCATTCTCAATTCCTCAGAGTTTTCAAATATTCCTCAGCGGAGTTCTCCTCAAACAACAAAACATAAATCCCCAGTAGGTTGGCATACAACCCAAACTCCTTATTTCTCCAGCAGTATAGCTTCTCCCCTCAGAGGTTGTCAAAAATCTTGAATCTCCAACAGTGGTCCAGGATTTATTTTCCCCGACAGTGGTCAAAGATTTTGTTATCTCCAGCTCTCTGGGATTTATCTTCCTCAGCAAGACAGCTCATCAGCTTACATGCGCATACATTTCATTCATATATCATAAACATTGATAAAACACATATATTGCATCATACATTTCATGCAACATAACTTTGTGTTTCAGCTAATATTTTACCCTTTTCAGGATAAGATTAGCAAGTTACCAGTATACAATCTGAAAACAGTTTACGGGTGCTTCCAAACATGGATGTCAATCTATCGCTTGTTCAGATTCATCTCATTGAAAACAGTTTACGGATGCTTCCCAACATGGATGTTAATCCATTGCTTGTTCAACTCTAGAATCATGAAAACAGTTTATGGATGCTTCCCAACATGGATGTTAATCTATCGCTTGTTCAGATTCAGCTCATTGAAAACAGTTTACGGATGCTTCCCAACATGGATGTTAATCTATTGCTTGTTTAACTCCAGAATCATGAAAAAAGTTTATGGATGCTTCCCAACATGGATGTTAATCTATCGCTTGTTCAGATTCAGCTCATTGAAAACAGTTTACGGATGCTTCCCAACATGGATGTTAATCTATTGCTTGTTCAACTCCAGAATTAAGAAAACAATTTACGAATGCTTCCCAACATGGATGTTAATCTATCGCTTGTTCAGATTCAGCTCGTGAAAACAGTTTACGGATTCTCCAAACACGGATGCTAATCTATTGCTCATTCAAACCCCCAGCTCAGAGACGTTCCAAACATGGATACCTTTTTGATACTCATTCTTTCACCTACAACATACAGTTCAACAAACATTCTTGGATGGCATCTTTAAGCCCTTCTCTGACAAGATTCTGTCACATCTCCAAATGGCATCTTTATCCCCATTCCCTCAACTATGCTTTGACGAGTGCAAATTTATGGGCACTCTAGTGTCCAATCATCTTTTACCTTCGAGTCGCGAACGACAAACTTGCCAATCTAACTCTTCAGGTACAAGAAGATTGAACAGGGGCAGCTGTTGTACCCCAAAATTTGCCCTCCCTTTTTCACAAGAAATCACAACCCTAGGGTTTTCTCTAATTTTTAAGATTGGCTCAGGAATCGATCAAACAGACTTTTCTTTGGCAGTAAATCAAGAATCAGGGCTTCTCCCGCATCTCTCAGAAGAAATTGAATCCTCAGAAATTCAGTTTACTGTTACATTGTTTTCACACTTTTTCAAGTTTGCTGAAAGGTTAACTGATTGTTCTCGAGGCCTGATTATCTGGGATAAGAGATAGGAGTTGAGACTGTTATTTGGAATATTAAGACATCTGCTTGTTAATGGAATGGAATGTTTTCCGGTTAATGGAATGCTTGCTTGTTTATTATACAATGTGTATTGTGATTGGAATACTGATGCAATGTTATGAGATTACAGAGTTTTTGGGATTACTTGGATTTTAAGTTATCTGTATTGGAAATGCTGGAATGCAGTTTCAGTTATTTTAAATCAGGAATCTTAAATAATAAGTGAAGACTTGAAGAAAGAATGGAAAAATTATTCGACAGTAAATGATCTTATTGGATATCAGTTTGCCTCACAAAGATTTTTCAGATGATTGATACAAAAATAATTTATCATTTGAATATTGTAAGTTTTTACAACTTATAGTATTTAAAAAATAAATATTACAATTAATGGAAAAATCTATCTAATCTAAGCCTAAGCCTCCATTGCTCCATTGCTCCATTGCTCCCATGCTCAAAGTCTCCGGCTTCTACTGCTTTGTCACTGTCCAAGTTTCGCTCACATGAAAAAAGACAAAGAAAAGAGGATTAGTACAATTAATTTTTCAAACAGAAAAAGAAAGAAAAAAAGTCATCATTAAAGTTTGCCGTCCGGAATCAGAATGCTATTGTTCATCATGTTTTTATTTTTCCCTTTGCAAATCACAAGAAGATTGCTCTTCTTGGTTCACAAAGAGAAAAGTAAAAAATGAAAATGCAAGTATACAAAAGCAATTATTCAAAAAAACATAGCAAGGCGCCAAACTGTATAAAACAATTTTCAAATGCAAGGCAAACTGTTATGCAAACATAGGCATTGCAACAAGGCAAACATTGCAGCAAACTGTACTAAGTCAGCACTGTAAGCAAACTAAACCAAATTCCAATTGTACTGCATTGCAAACCAAACTGTCAAACAAAGGCAAACTGAAACTGTCAAACTAAGCAAACTGTCCTAAGCAAACTGTACTAAGCAACTGTCAAGTAAGCAAACTGGAAGCAACCAAGTACAATGCAAAAAGTATGCAATGCATAAAGTACAGCAGGCCAAAAGCAAATGCAGAAGGAAAACCAATTCACAAGCCAAAAGCTTGTCATAGCTGTCCTCATTTTGCAGACATAGGCAACTTTTCATTATAATAAAAAAGGCAAAAAATGCTTTTTCATAGAGAGAGAAAGAGAGAAAAGGATATCACCTTTTGAAGTGTACAGTTAGGCAAAGCAGACTATTACAAGTTGAAAACAAATAAAAGCTAAAAAGATATAAAACTATCAAACTGCATAACAGTTTGGGAAAAAAGGAGAACATTGGGGCTAAGCCAAAAAACTCAGCAGTTCATAAAACTCTCCAACCTGCCATCTCCAAACCAATCACACAAACTGTAACAAGCATAGCCAAACCACAAAACCTGCATGGCCAAACCTGTTACCACACCACAACCAAGCTAGCTGCATGACAGCAAAACTATAAACCTGCATAGCTCAAACTGCAAGCTTTCCAAACTGAACAAGCTAACAACAACAACCAACCTGTAGCAAATAACACCAAAAAAACCTGCTAACAAACTGCCAGGCTAACAAGATGCATCAAGCCTTCCAAACTGCAATAACCTGTACCATGTTTGCCAAACCAGAAAAAACTACAAACTTGTTAACAATCAAACAAAATACCCCAAGCCTGAAACAATTAAACTACAAAAACTGCAGCAAACACTCCAACCTACCAAACTAGCAAAAACTTCCTAGCCAAAAATTCCAAACTACAGCAAACACAAAAACCTGCAGAACAAGTTTGCCAACCCAAACAAAAACCAGTTGGCCAAACTGTAACAAAACTTGCAGTTTCAAACTGCAATAGCCCAAAATCCTGCAATTTCAAACTACAAAATCACAAAACTTCAAGTTTCAACAAGAAGCAACAAACAAAGTTTCATCAACTAACATCAACCAAAAGCTTCAGAGATTAACAAATCCAAGCTTACAAAGAGCAAAGTTTCAGAATCACCATCATAAACAAATCAAAACCAATTAACCAAGTTTCAACAAGAAGCAACAAAGGAGTCTCAGATTATCAAATCATCATCGACAAAAATCAAAAGTTTCAAGACATAGCAAAGTTTCAGAACAAGTTTCATCATCAACATCAACATTCAAGAAGAGAGGAAAAGGGTTTTCAGTAACAATCAACAAGTTTTAGAAATACATCATCATCAAAAAATCGACAAACAATAATAAAAATCTCAGAAGTTACCAAAAGGCGTGACCATCATCTCTTCCTCGTACCTCCGGCCTCCAAGGAAGCGCCTCCGTCTCACCCTTTTCTCCTCTCCATTTTTCTTTCCAGAAAATCTCAAGGTACGTTTTTTTCTCAAGCCCTTACTGCATCTCAAGCATGTAAACACCATAGATTAAAAACAAAACTGGACAAGCATGCGAATCAAACACCAAATTTAAAAAAAAATGTAAAACTCAGAGAGAGAACGAACTATACCGTTTACAACAAAGCCTTTGACCATTGTGAGGAGATGAGAGAGTGGGGTGGCGCTCCGGTGGCTAGGGCTTGAGAGGAGGAAGATCAGAAGCGTTTGTCTCATGGAGAATCAGAACGCGTGAGAAGGATGAAGAGGAAGAAGGAGCAAGCGGCGCCGCTGTAAAGCCAAACGTACAAACCCTAATAATTCTGAAACCCCTAAAATGTTACAAAACTACTCTTTGGGCCTTCGCCCCCCAAACAGCTTAAGCCCACAACGTTTTTGCTAGCGCCCCCCCCCCCCCCCCCCCCCCCATTTCTCCATTCTGCCCCTTTTCTTCTTCTTCTTCATTTCTTGGTTTTGGGCTTTAAACATATTTCAGCAATCCTAAGCCCATCTTAAGTTTCAATTAATTTTCTTTTGTTTAAACAATTACCAAAGTTTTGTTAATTAACTCATTTTAATTAATTTGTTTTATTTTGTTAATAATAACACTAATAATATTTATTTTCTTAAATTAATTTTATTTTCTTCTTTTATTAATTAATTTTGTTTCATAATAAAAATACAAAAATAATAGAAGTGTTGTTTAATTAATTTTTCTTTAAAACTTTTCCTTTCATAATTAATAAAATACAAAAAGAATGTATATAACACTTAATCTTCTTTTTTTAGAATAGATTTTTATGTGTTTATTTTTAAATAAATACATGCATCTCATAATTGATTGATTTTCTTTATCTTATAATTTGTTATAATTTTACATTGAATTGCGACAATTAGATTTGGTTGTAACACTTGATATTTGGACATTGATATCCTTGTGAGATTCATCCCCATTTGTAATAATTTGTACCCCCATCCCCGAATACTTTTGTAATAGCTTAGAATTTTAATTCTCGCACTTTATGCTTTCAAATATGCCATGATTAGAGATTAGGGTTTGTATGCGAAAATCCAAAAGCAATCGCTAGATGACCTAATACAAGATCTAAATGCATGAAAATGACAAACACAATTCACACGTGCACCTCTAGGGTAACCTTGCTTGTTGCCTCATAAATACAATCATGTCCTTCGAATATGAGACACTCTAGCAAATGTCCCTTCGATAAACAAAGATCGTAGTCCCTCGATGATCCTCGATGTTGCCTTCGATAAATTGATCTCGTCCCTTACAAAATTGCTAGATCGTCTCACAAGTTGCCTTCAATGATTCTATACGATGACCCATGCCTGTCCCGTTTAACATCCTAAATACAAGGTTGTTCACCAAATGAAATGGTGAAACAACACTGTCAAAAGGGTTAAAAACATATAGGAAAGATCTTTGAGTAAAATAGGGTTGATAACTCTTAGTTACTTGATCAAGCTTGCAAAATATCCTTGCTATTTTCAAAACACATTTCACAACACAATTTCAAAACATTTCCCAAATCAAACTTTCAAAACATTGAAATCTTTTCAAAAGACAAATACACCTTTGTATACATTCAAACAAGAATCATTACAAAGGTTGCCACAACAATGGCCTCTTTTCAAAACATCTATCAAAACCACACACAAAGCACCATTTCAAACAATTGAAAAGCAAAAGCAAGTGATCTAAACAAGTAACTAAGAGCCCATGGATAACCATGGATGAAAAGGGTGCTTGCACCTTCCCTTATCATAATCTACTCCCCGAACCCAAGAAAACATATCAAAGGTCTTTCCTGTGCTTTTTGGCCTTTCCTTAGGATAAAATAAAAAGTCGGTGGCGACTCTTGCTAAACCGAAACATTTGCGAACACAAACGCAAAATCCCAAGTCAGTTCTCCCACGGTATCACAGTAACCATGATTCAACCTTACTGCGATGCATGGACAAGAGCGAGGCGGAAAGAATCATGGAAGAGTTACATGAAGGTACCTTCGGAACTCATTCCATTGGACATACCATGGTGAAGAAAATCCTACGAGCAGGATATTACTGGTCCACTATGGAAGCCGATTGTTATCAGCACTCTCGAACCTGTCATAAGTTCCGAGTCTATACTGATAAGGTGCATGTACCTTCAGTTCCTCTGAATGTTTTGACAGCTCCTTGGCCTTTTTCAATGTGGGGCATCAACATGATTGGCGAGATCAGACCTATGACATCTAACGGGCATCTCTTCATATTAGTGGCTATTATTACTTTACGAAGTGGGTCTAGGCAGCTTCCTTTGCTACAATAACCAAGAACGTCGTGGAACGGTTTATCCGACACAATCTGATATGTCAATATGGTGTACCAGAGAGGATTATTACTGACAATGGTACAAATCTCAACAATACGATGATCACCGAGCTCTGCAAACAGTTCAAGATTCAGCATCATAACACTTCTCCCTATCGGCCGAAGATGAATGGGGATGTTGAAACGTCTAACAAGAACATCAAAAAGATTGTGCAGAAGATGACAGTGACATGCAAAGACTGACATGAGATGTTACCATTCGCTCTTCTTGGGTACCGTACCTCAGCATGGACGTTGACAGGGGCAACACCTTACTCTTTGGTATATGGCATGGAGACAGTCCTACCCATCGAAGTCCAGATACCCTCTCTCAGGATCATGAAGGATGCGGGTTTGAACGAGGACGACTAGATCCAGACCCGACTTGATCAGCTGAATCTAATCAACAAAAAGAGACTTACTGCTATCTGTCATGGTCAGATGTATCAAAGACGAATGATCAAGGCTTTTAACAGGAAAGTCAGACGTCAAGAATATCGAGTCGGGGATCTAGTGATCAAATGCATCATACTGCCGCAAGGAAATCCTAGGGGAAAATGGACCCCCGCATACGAAGGGCCATTTGTGGTTAAGAACATTTTCTCGGGAGGAGCTATGATCCTTACCACCATGGATGGTGACGACCTTCCTCACCCCGTCAATACAGACATAGTGAAAAGATACTACGCCTAATCCAAGACCCGCTAGGTTGACTAGCCTAGGAAAAAATAAGGGCTTACCGGAGAACCAAAAGGGTTCGGGAAAAAGTAAGGGATGAAAATGAAAAAAACTGTACACCCGACAAGTCGAAAACCTAAAAAGGAGACTTGGGTAAAAAAGGGTATCCCGGTGGACTGAAAACCCGAAAGGGCGGCCCAGGAAAAAATTAGGGATCAAAGTGTAACACTATGTCTCATTGGATCACCTCGTAGCCAGACTTCGGTATCGACTATCAAGCTCAGATGGCGCCAATCAATCTGATCCACCTTCAACCAAGCAACAAAGTGATGAGACGCTCGAAGATATAAAGGCAATAGCAGAGTTGAAACTCGATGGGATTGTTTCACATAGCTGTTTTTTCTTTCTTTTACACAAATTGTAATATCTATCTTTCGGAGGCATTCTCTTACTAGGATGCCAGCCTCTTTGTACAAAACGCTTATTACAGGCCAACTTCGAAATCAATACAATTCATTTTCACAAGAAATTTCAAATTGTTTTTCTTTTTCTGTTTTGTTTTGCAAGAACGTCCAAATGATTCATTTTGATATATGCATTTGAGAATAATTGCTACTCATAAATATTTACATAAAAAGCAAAAGTAAACCACTCGTAATTCTAGGAACAGGGAAAAACAAGAAATGTCCAATCCTTACACTCACTCTGCCCATCAGGTACAGGGATAGAGCCAGCTGGAGAACATGAGAAGCGGTACATACACTCCCCACAGAGTAAGAAGTATCCAAAGACAGGGGTGTTAGCTTTTCCAAACAGGACACAACTCTCCCCAGCCAAAGTTCAAAATCGCGAGTGAGTCGGAAAATTTTTCCCCAAGCAGAGTTTGTTTATCACCAGCAACAGAAGTTCGTCTCCAGCTGCGTTTATTTCTCCAAATCAGCAGATCTATCAACATAGTATTTCCTCTCCAACAAAGTGATTCCCCGCAGAGTTATCCTCAGACGGAATCTCTTCCGATATAACATTTACTAGCCAAGGGGAAAATCCCCAGCACGGTCATCTTTGTTCACCATCCCTCACAGAGATGGAGGAACTATGGTTTTCATAGCAATCATGCATTTATTTTCCCAGATTCAGATTATCATGTCAAAATTTCCTGTTCATACATCATGACATGTGCATACATCACATATAATATAGTCTCATCTATTTTGAGAACGTCAGCATACAATGCATCTCATGCATCACATATAACTAACCCTATATTTCTTTCAGGAAAGACATTATCATCAACAATCTCCAGCAAGTCCATGATCAACACTCAAAGCTAAATAGAGTGATCATTGGCAACAAATGCAACCTCCTCCAGGTTCTTTCTCACAGCCCTACTATCCAAGCTTTCATACCGAAGTAACCCTACTATCCCGGTTCCTTCTCACAGCCCTACTATCCAGGCTTTCATATCAAAGTAACCCTACTATCCCGGTTCCTTCTCACAGCCTTACTATCCAGGCTTTCATATCGAAGTAACCCTACTATCCAGGTTCCTTCTCACAGCCTTACTATCCAAGCTTTCATATCGAAGTAACCCTACTATCCAGGTTCCTTCTCACATCCCTACTATCCAGGCTTTCATACCGAAGTAACCCTACTATTCCAGTTCTTTCTCACAGCCCTACTATCCACGATTTCATATCGAAGTAACCCTACTATCCCGGTTCCTTCTCACAACCCTACTATCCAGGCTTTCATGTCAAAGTAACCCTACTATCCAGGTTCCTTCTCACAGCCCTACTATCCAGGCTTTCATATCGAAGTAACTTTACTATCCAGGTTCCTTCTCACAACCCTACTATCCAGGCTTTCATATCGAAGTAACCCTACTATCCATGTTCCTTATCACAACCCTACTGTCCATGCTTTCATATCGAAGTAACCCTATTATCCAGGTTCCTTCTTACAGCCATACTATCCAGGCTTTCATATCCAAGTAACCCTACTATCCAGGTTCCTTCTCACAGCCCTACTATCCAGGCTTTCATATCGAAGTAAACCTATTATCCAGGTTCCTTCTCACAGCCCTACTATCCAGGCTTTCATATCGAAGTAACCCTACTATCTAGGTTCCTTCTCACAACCCTACTATCCAGGCTTTCATATCAAAGTAACCCTACTATCCAGGTTCCTTCTCACAACCCTACTATCCAGGCTTTCACATCAAAGTAACCCTATTATCCAGGTTCCTTCTCCTAACCTTACTATCCAGGTTCGACCTCCCTTATCCCCAGACAATAGTCCACAACATTGTAAGACCGAGACCCAATCAAACACAATTGATTTCACATTTCCCTAGTAAGTCGCGGTGCGACATGTACCCTGACCAAACACAAAGTTTATTTCCGTTCCCCACACCGGGACTATTCCCCAGTAGAGTAACAGATAACTAAAGCTCCTAAAACTCTATCTTTCTCAAGACAGGGACCAGCATTCCCTAGCGAAGTCCTCCTCAACAATAGGTATACGGATTCTCGCAAAGGAATCTCTTATGCGATCGACACCTCTTCGGATAGCATCTTTAAGCCCATCTTCCGTCATCGACTTCCAAATGGCATCTATAAGCCCATTCCCGATGTCACAAGACAGAGTATCACTTCACGCGAGTGCAAATTTCTGGGCACTCTAGTGTTCAATCATCTTACAACTTCAGATCACGAAAGGAAGACACGCCAATCTACATCCTCAGGTTTAAGAAGATTGAACAGGGGAAGCTGTTGTACCCAAAAATTTTCCCTCCCATATTTCTCAATACATGTCAAGTGAGGTCCTCAAATTGCTCAAGGGAGTCCAAGGGTTGAGCAAACAAACTCTCTCCTAAGGCAGTCTACCTCAAATTAGGGTTTCATTTTGCATCAAGATGATTGGGTCCTAAGGATCCCAAATGCTCAACATTGTCCTAATATGTTCTCAAGATCATCCATGTCAAATTTCAAGCCTTGTAGAGGAAGTTTGCTCAGTCAATTGCTCAAATACCTAGAAATCGACTATGCTAGGTCAAAAGTCAATTGTGGCCCACATACAGTCAAACCTAAAGATTTTTGGTCAACATACTCATTTTGAAGTATAAATCATAATTTGATAAATGGTTGATCATGATTCGTCAAGGATTGCTCACAATTCATCAAAACCCAAAAGTTGATAAATTAGGGTTTTATAGGAAAAGTCAACTCAACTTTGACCAAGCATAACTTTCTCATACTTTATAAAAAATGACCCATCCAAATCTCATATTAAAGAGGATGCAATCCCCTACAATTCATCTTCATCTCCCAAGTTCAAAATATGCACTCACAAAAAGATATGAATTTTGACATTATAGGTCATTTTGAAAAGTCAACAAAAACACCTTTTGGGTCAAGGCTTCATACATGAACATGGAAGACTCAATTGAGATGATACCAAAAGGGTTGTTTAGAGTACATCCTAAGATTTCTAAAAAGTCCAAGAACAACTCTCTAGGGTCAAAATTGAGAGAGTTATGCATTAGCCAAGTTGACCTTTTTTGCAAAATGGCCAAAAGTCAAACATGCTCAAGTTTGTATCTTTTGCCAAATGGGCCCAACTTTTTATGCTTGCATCTCATTACTAACATAGTCCACGACCTATGGGATCCTCCGTGATTTATTTACTCATTTACTTAATTTATTTTGATTTTTATTCATTTAAAATTCAAATAAAATCAAATAAATCCTAATAAATCATATATTGTATTTTAGGGATGATTTGTGCATTGAAAAAAGATCTTATAGGATGTCAATTGAAGATCAAATCGTGAAAGGCCAATTTGTTTGAAAAAGATTTGATTTGAGCCAAATTTGGAAGGTTTACATATGCCATGAAAACAAAATCAAATCTTGAAAAACTTCCAAAGATGTGATCAGTTTTACAACCCTAATGCATTCTCTAATATATATTGAACATCCCCAAAGCAAGAAAAGAGGTTAAGCAGCTGTGCAGAGGTGAAAGAAAACTCAAAAAATTGCAAGAGAAGTGGTGATCCAATTTCTGTGCTAGAAGCCAATTCGTGCAATTCTTAGATTGCCAATTGATTGTTGGACCTACCATGAATATATGCCAACCAATTGCAACCTCTATCACACCTGGAATCATAGGTACAGAAGTCGCGGTTTTGTCCCAAAGCTTCGATTTCGTTTTCATTGATTCATGCATCCCCCGGTTGGGCAGTTTGAAATTCCGCGCGTTTTTCATAATTAACCATAATGTTTGATATTTTGTGTATTATTATTATTATATTTACAAGTAACACATGCAGCTCAGATGGTAAACGTGTCTTGGAAAATTCGTAAGGACCTAGGTTCGATCCCCAGGTCCCATATTTGCTTCATGTTATTTTTCAATAAAGGATCAGGTATGCACCACGTCCAAGCATCCACCAAGAAACTCAAGATCCAGCCGTCCCATTCATCAACGCCCCAGATCCAAGGCTTCTCCCTTGAAGGTCCATCATGCGCCTCAAGTCAATGTGTTCACTGGATCCAACGAAGTCAAACAGGCCTTAGCCTTTTTGGGCCCAGAATTTCAGTTTTCACCCCCCAATTGCTAATCAGCATCAGGCCCATTACTAATCCTTTTTATATTTCTTTTCTTTATTTCCTTTTATTCTTTTAATTTTCTTTTTACAAACTAATTAATTTTTCACAAAAAATATAAAATCAACGATTCATCAAAAAATTAGGATTAGTTTTTTATTTTTTCAAAATTAAATTGATTTAGTTAAAATAGGAAGGTTATAATTTATTTTCATGAATAAAATCAAAAATAGAAATTAGGTTAAACTTTTGATTAAATTCAATTTTGTTCTTTCTTTTTTCTTCTTAAATAAAAATACAAAAATAAGTTTTGGAATAAATTAATTTATTTTTTTTCTTAATTTAAAATTAATTAGAATTAGGTTTTTCTTTTATTTAATTTAACAATTCCATTATTTTCTTAAAACATAACAAAATATTTTTTTCTTAATTAATCACAATTAAGTTTAGGCAAAGGGTCAAAACCCTAATTATCTCGTATTCGATTCCTCGCGCGCATATTATTTTATTTTGTAAATATTGTTGTAACTGTGCATGGCTTGTAATAGTTTAATCTAGGTTTTTGTTTATCGCTTTTTCCCGGGTTTTTGGCTATGTAATTAATCCCCCTCTCCGAAGCCTTGTAATAGCGTAGATTTACTTTCTCGCATCTTAATTTCTGCAAATATTTAACTGTCTAGATGTATGTTAATAGGATTGTATGACAAGATTGCATGATAATTTAATACAGTTAGAAAACCCTGATGTGCAAAGACTAAATAATTGAAAACAGATCACTCGCACATATCACTCTTAGGGTATAATCAAACTTCGGTTGCCTTTGGTAAACGATCATTAAAGTATAGGGTGTCTTAGTGGTTGCCCTCCTGTCTAATAAAGATCAAATGTCCCGTTCGGAAATGTTACCTCGGAAATGTTGCCTCGGAAATGTTGCCTCGAATATGATTTTAAGACTCTAGGGTTATTACCAAGTTGTCCTAACATTGCTTTAGTGATTGTACGTCCCTTTCGAATTGACCCTTACAACTCCAACGACGGTGCTACCTATTTCTCAATAGTAGGATATCGCTGTCTAAAGGAACAAGAATAGAAATGATCCTTTTTCGAGTAGGTAGATGCTAGTAGGTACTTGCTCAAGTCAAACTTTTCACACTTACACCTTTCAAAATAATTTTCAAAACAAACTTTGTCACACCTTTGAGGACTGATACAAGGGTTATCACGAAGTAAAACATTTAAAAAAAAACAAAGCATGCACACAAGCAATTTTAAAAAAGATGAGCAAGTACCTAAGAGCCCATGGAAAACCATGGATAGAAAGGGTGCTAACACCTTCCCTTTCTATAATCTACCCCCCGTACTCAAAATATCTCGTAAAAGGATTTTTTTCTGTACTTTTTTCCTTTCTCATTGGATAAAATAAATGTCGGTGGCGACTCTTGCTTACCGCGAAATTTTGAGAACACAAAATGCAAAATGCAAACCAACATTTTAAAACAGTCAGTTCTGCCACCGTATCACACTCACCTTTGATTGTTAGTCTAAATTGTTTACATTTCTGGAATCCTGGTAAAATTTCTAACAAGTTTGATGTTGGAAGTTTTGAGAATGGATGAAAAATGAACGAGTTACAGGGACCCTGGATGGAGGTTGAAGAAGAAGTTCATTTCTAGATCTTGTTTTGTATTATATATTTATGGTTTTATTTAAGTTAACAGATGTATAGCCATCCCAGTGGTAAAGGCAGCGCGCGTTTATGGTCAAGGTCATGGGTTCAAGTCCCAGCGCTGCCTTTTGTCATATTTTTAAACATTTTCTTCTAGTTTGCAAACAAGCCAGCGCATGGGCCCTGAGTTAGTTGGGCCTTTCAATTTTTTACTTCTCCTAATCCCCCTGTTTCCATTTACAACATAGGCCCAACTTTATCTTATTTTTTATTTTTTTTTATTTTTTCTGATTACAAAAATAGGCCATTGGGCCTAACAAAACAAAAATTGTTTTTCTAACAAACACCCTAAATACCTTTTTCACCTCCTGACTTTATTTTTCAAATTTTATTTTATTTTCTCTTATTATTATTATTATTATTATTATTATTATTTATTAAATAAAAAATTCCAAAAAAATATTTTTATTTATTATTTGCATTCTATATATTTTATTTCTTTAAAAACAAAAGACAAAAAATAATTTTTCTTATAAAAAACTTAATTTCTTTTTCTTATTAAATTAATAATTAGATTTAGTTTTAGTTATTTTCTTTTTTAAAATTAACTTAGAATTTAGGTTTTCTTTTAATTAAATTAATTTCAATACTATTTTGATTAAACTTAAAACCTTTTCTTAAAAAACCTAAAAATACTTTCTAATTTAATTTCTTTTCTTACTTAATTTAGGTTTGATTTTCTCATTTTAATTAATTATTTTCTTTTAGATAATTAAGTCAAAACCAAACCCTTTCCTCAAAAACCAAACAAAAATAATTTCCTTTACATCCTTGCACATTATATTCTTTTCAATTCTTGTACATTATTTCAATATGGTTGTAATAGATAATTAGGTTTAATTTCTTGTAATCTCCATTTGTAAATTTGTATACCCCATCCCCAAATGATCTAATGGCATAGTAAATTTACTTTCCGCAATTTATCGCTTTCATATCAAATGCTAGTAAATTAGGGTTTGTATGGAAAGATAAAATCAATGCTTAGAGAACCCTAATTCAAGATAAACGATGCATGCAAATCAAACACACTTGCACACTTACACCTCTAGGGTTAACTCCATTTGTTTTCTAAAAAATGGTCATGTTACGCATGTGGGCTGTCTTAGAAAAACAATAAAAAAATACAAGATCATAGTCCCTCAATGATGCTACGAATGTTGCCTTACCAATGACCTTAGTCCCTCAAGAGAAAATGCTAAGATATGTCACAACATTGCTATCATGACTATACAATGACCCATGTCCGTCCCTTTACATCCAAAGATAAGACTTCTTACCAACCAATGGTGAGATGACAATATCAAAGGAATGAAGAAATAAACAAATACTTTTGAGTAGGTAGAAACGTTCTTAGTTTCTTGCTCATTTTAAAAACAAACATCCTTGCTCACTTTCAAAAACAAACACACACCAAACACTTTAAAAACATGAAATATTTTCAAAAGTCCAACACTTTGTATACATTCTTATGAAACAAGAACCATTACAAAGTTTTCCTAAACGAAGGCACCTTTTCAAAAATACTTTCAAATACCACCACAAAGCACATTTTCAAACAAAAGCAAGTGATCTAGCAAGCAACTAAGAGCCCATAGATAACTATGGATGAAAAGGGTGCTAATACCTTCCATTTTCATAATCTACCCCCCGAACTCAAGAAATAATCTCATAGGTCTTTCCTGTACTTTTCCACCTTTCCTTTTGGATAAAAGAAAAGTCGGTGGCGACTCTTACTAACCGCAATAATTGCGATCAAGCGCAAAACATCCCAAGTCAGTTCTCCCACCGTATTACACTTGGGTTTATTACTTTTAAAGATCCTATACCCGGATTTGGGGTACGTTAGGTAAGTAGCAATAGATCGTGGAAACTGTACGGTGTAGACCAATATGGTTGAAGCGATGGCTACGTTAGTGTTACACATCTGTTGGTACCAGTGTCCCTTGTTTTGAATCAAGGAGAATACGGGGCCGTTGTGTGGTGTCATGAAGCACTAATTGACAGTAAAACCTTAGTTGAACATGTGATATGGTGGGAGAACTGACTTGAGGGTTTTGCGTTTGATTGCAAATGTTGCGGTTAACAAGAGTCGCCATCGACTTTTCTTTTATCCAAAAGGAAAGGTGAAAAAGCATAGGAAAGACCTTTGAGATTATTTCTTGAGTTCGGGGGGTAGATTATATAAAGGGAAGGTTTTAGCACCCTTTTCATCCATGGTTTTTCATGGACTCTTAGTTACTTGCTAGATCACTTGCTTTTGTTTGAAATTGTGCTCAGTGTGGTTTTTTGAAAGTATTTTGAAAAGAGGCTATTGTTTAGGCAATCTTTGTAATGATTCTCGTTCGTAAGAATGTATACAAAGATGTTGATCTTTTGAAAATGTTTTCAAGTTTTGTAAGATGTTTTGAAATGTGTAGGTGTTTGTTTTGAAAATAGAAAGGATGTTTGTTTGAAATTGAGCAAGTAATTAGGAGCAATCTACCTACTCAAATGTCTTTCTTGTTCATTCCTTTTCCTTTGACATTGTTGTCTTACCATTGATTTGGCATGAAACCCTATCTTTGGATGTAAACGGGACGGGCGTGGGTCATCGTATAACCATGATTAGCAATGTTGCAAGCTATCTTAGCATTCTTTTTGAGGGAGTAAGATCATTTGTAAGGCAACTTAGATAGCGTCATCGAGGGACTATGATCTTGTATTTGTTTTTTTTTTTGCTAAGATATCTTACATGCATAATATGGCCATTTTGTATGAGGCAAACAAGTGGAATAACCCTAGAGGTGCTTGTGTGCAAGTGTAATATTTTCATGCTTAATTTTGTCTTGAATTAGGGTTTGCTATTTGGTTGGTTTTAATATTTCCATACAAAACCTAATTACTAGCATTGTATATATGAAAGCGATAAATTGCAAAATTTAAAATTACTACACTATTACAATACTTGTGGGAGGGGGTATACAATTTATGAATTGGGATTTCGATAATATAAACCTAATTAATATATTACAACCAAGATGAATATGTACAAATAATTAAAGAAATATATAAAGTATAAATGCAAATGGAAAGAAATGATTTTTTTGTTTGGATTTTTATATGAAAGAGGTTTTAACCTAAACCTAATTAGAGAAAAATAATTTAATTAAAATTAAATTAATTTAAATTAGTTAAGAAAAGAAATTAAATAAGAAAATATTTTTGAATAAAACCCTAATTCTATTTAGTTGATTAAAAGAAAATAAGTTTAAAGAAAAAGAGTATTTTTGTATTTTTGTCTTGAAAATAATATATGGTGTTGTAAAATATTTTTGGCCTTTTTTATATTAAAATAATGCATTTTAATGGTGTAAAGAAAAATAAATAAACTATAATGTTAATTAAGTTTATAAGGTTTACTTAATAAATAAATAAAGTCTAAAAAATATTTTTGTTTATGGAGAAAAATAAAATAAAATATGTCAAAATATAAATATATAAATTTTTTGTGTTATAATGATTTTTAGTATTTTAGAAAAGAAATATTTAAGAAAAATAAAAATGAAATAAATAAACAAATAAATAAATTGAGCCAGGATGCAAATATGAAGTAGGGGGAGGTTAGAAAAAAGCCAGGCCCGGGATGGGTGAGGCCCATGCGCTGGAAGGAACAAAAAAAAGACAGAAAATGTAAAAACATTTACAAAAGGCAGCACTGAGGTTCGAACCCATGACCTCTATCAATAACGCGCGCTACCTTACCACTGCGGTGGATGTACATCCGTTAACTTAAATGAAAGAATAAATACATAAGGTAAAACGTTTCCATGGCATGTACTTCATCTTCAACCTTCAGCCAGCCGGACCACCTGTATCTCATTCATTTCTCAACAAAAATGGAAAATGAAAACATGAAAGTTGTGTTATTTTTTTATCACGAATCTAACCATATAACTTATGTAAGCTAAAAGTCAAAGATGAAGATTAATTTTGCTGGCCCTAAATTGAAACCTAATTTTCTTAAAAATTTCAAATCCAAAATTCTCTATACACAGTCAATATAAATGGGAACTATGAACATGGTTAGCTTTAGAGCAATGATATCTACATTTTATCTTCACAAATCAGAATCAAATGATGCTTACATGCGCGCACACACATTTGCAGATCCACATCCACCCCGGGTCTCATCGATAACAATTTTTATATTTCCATCTGTTGTACCCCAAAATTTTCCCTCTCACTTATCAAGAATTTTCTCATAAGATCTCCTTGGGCTCAAGACTGCACTAGGGTTTGATCAGCTCAAGACACCTCCTTAAGTACTGATGATCAAATTAGGGTTTGGGTTTGCACAAGGATTTTTGAACTTCCAATGCCCCATATGACTTTCATGGATCATCATGGACCCCTAAGATTACTCATGACAAGTTTCAAGCCTTGAATCACACTTTTCCTCAGTCAATTGAGCAGTTGACCTAAAAATCACCTATATTGGGAAAAAGTCAACTATGGCCAATTTACAGTCAAACTTCATAATTTGTGATCCACATCAACATTTTAAACTCATATTTATCATTTGATCAAGTTTGGACCATAATTCCTCAATAAATTTGATCAAATCATCAAAAGGGCAAAATGGTCAAAATTAGGGTTTTGATTGAGAAGGGGTAATTTCTAATTTTTGACCTAGAAAATGGTCAATTGGTTTAAGGAATGATCTCAAGATCCCAATTGCATCATTTTGACCTAATGACTTGGTTCAAAACATTGCAAGTCCATTGGATTGATAGATGAATTTTGCAGCCAACTGATCAAAAGTCAACTGTATACTGAAAAGTCAAACTTTGACTTTTTGGTCAAATTCAAGTGCCAAAAATCACAATTCATCAAAACATGTCAAAATATGAAACTTATTCATCAAAAAATCAAAAAGTCAAGATTTCATTTTGAAAAGTCAAAATTTCTAAACTTAGAAATTTTTTCTAAGTGTTGGAAATTTCATGTTTTTTTTATAACTTTGAGCAAAATTTTCACCATGATGCAAGATGATTCGAGAGAAACTTCCAACATGAAAGTTCTAGATATCCATGAAATCTAGAAATTTGCTTTACACAACTCCTTCCAAAATTTCTTGGATCTCAAGTTATAATTTTATGAACATGTGGTCATGAAACAAAAACACTTAGTGAAATTTTGCCCTAATTTGGTCAGGATTTTGACCTAACTTCATGACACTTATTCATATAGTTCCAAGGGGAATATTCAAAAGAAATTCAAATATGGATTGTAAAGAACATTTCAAGTTTTCCAAAATATCCAAGAACTCCATGAGATCATTCTTGAGTAGGGAGAATCGAAGAGATGAAGTTAGGGTTTTATCACTTTAATTACAAGTCATTTTAGTGATGAACAAAATTCAAATTCAAACTATGCTGCATAAACACTACTTTGAAGGCCTAAAACTTGTTAGGCACTCCATAATTAGTGGTTTACAAAACTGTTACAGGCCTCACTTCAAGCATTCAATGCATGGACATGATTTATATCCATTTTTGGAAGAAAGGTTACATTGCCATTTTGATAAAGTGACTTTCTGTACAAAACTTGTTCTTGAGCCTTGCACTTGCTCTCTTCTGATCAAACAAGTCCTATAACTCATGAGAAATTTTTCAAACACTTACAATCACCCATCCCATGCTTGTACCTCTTCTTGAAACTTGTTTCCATCTTTTCTTCAAAATCAAGTAACCTAGACAAAAGATAGAAACTTGTACTTCTGATTGTCCAAAGCTCTCAAACACTTTTGTTTATACATACATAAACCATTTGACACAAACACACGAATGCTCAAGCCTTGAAAAGACCTAGAACTCAGAAATACATTTCATATTTCCATATTCACACAAACTGACCAAAGACTTGAAACTAACAATCTACTCGTGCGTTTCTTCGCCTTTTGGTTTCTAAATCTTCTAAACATCATATAGAGTTGATCCCACACCCTGTTACAGAACTGTAACACCATTAACACTATCCTCTATTTTCAATAACACAGCCATGCACATTGACTTCTCCAGACCATTTCAGCCATCTATTTCTCAAGCTAATCATTGCATTAGCTTCCCGGGACCTCGAGGAAGCTAACCTGATCATCACCGTCACATGTAACAAGCTCCAACTCAAAACACGATTTCCAGTTTTGAGGTAAGTTTTCTTAACTTTGAACTCTTCATACAGACATCATCAATGATTTATTTGTGAATAAAACATGTAGATATCATTGCCCTAAAGCTGACCATGTCCATAGTTTCCATTAATTTTACTTGAGCTTAGAGAATTTTAGGATTGAAATTTCTGAGATTTTTAGGGTTCATAAAGGGCCATTAAAATTCATGTTTATCTTTGATCTATAGTTTTAATGCTTTACATTTCTGAAACCGTGAGGAAATTTGCTACAAGTTTCATGTTTACAGTTTTCATTTTTGATGAGAAATGAGCAAGTTAAAGTTGGTCTGGCTGGAGGTTGAAGATGAAGTCATCAGGGCGTGTTTTGCTTTATATATTTATTGATTTGCCTATGTTAACGGATGTATAGCCACCCCAGTCGTAGAAGCGCGCGCTTGTAACCTTTGGGACCTGGGTTCGAGCCCCAACGGTACCCTTTTGTGTTTTTTTCATATTTTTTGCACCATTCTGACTTTTTTGCAGGCGTTTGGGCCTTGTTGGGCTTGTATTGTTTTTTTTTATTTTTGCTTACTAACCCCCCAGCAGACTACTGGCACCCCTGGCCCAAGTTTATTTATTTTCTTTTTTTTTTATTTCATTTTTATTTTCTTAATGTATTTTCTAAATACTGAAAAAATACAAAAAATGATAGATTTATATTTTTGTCTTAGTTTATTTTATTTTTCTCAAAAAAATATGTTATTTAACTATACTTTATTTTTTATTTTTACAAATTATCTTTTAAATTTAATATTTAAAACTAAGTTATTTATTTTCTTCTACACTAATTAAAATATATTATTTTTGATATAAAGAAGACTAAAAATATTTTATAACGCTATAAATATTTTCAGGACAAAAATACCAAAAACACTTTTCTTATAAAACTTAATTTTAATAGATTTGATGTTTTGCTTAAAAATCTTTTCTTAACAAATTTAGGATTTACTTTTCATTAATTATTTTTCTTTTAATTAATTATATTAAGACAAAATCTCTTTTCTCTAAAAAATCCAAACAAAATATCCATTTACTTCACATTTTGCATTTTTTTTGAACATTTACTCATTTTGTATATTATATTCATTTAAATCCTTGTACATTTATATCCAATTCAATATGGTTGTAATAGACTAACTAGGTTTAAATTCTTGCAATCCCCATTCATGAATTTGTATACCCCCCTCCCATAAATGTTATAATAGTGTAGTAACTTTAAATTCCGCAATTTATCGCTTTATATATAACATGCTAGTAATTAGGGTTTGTATGGAAAGACTAAAACCAATACTTAGAAAACCCTAATTCAAGACAAAATCAAGCATGAAAACAACACACTTGCACACAAGCACCCCTAGGGTAAATCCACTTGGTTGCCTTTACAAAATGACCATATTATGCATGTGAGGTATCTTAGCAAAAACAAGCAAATATAAGATCATAGTCCCTTGATGATGCTATCTAAGTTGCCTTTCAAATGATCTTAGTCTCTTAAAGAAAATGCTAAGATACCTTGCAACATTGCTAATCATGATTATACGATGACCCACACCTGCCCCGTTTACATCCAAAGATAGGGTTGCTTACCAAATCAATGGTAAGACAACAATATCAAAGGAAAAGAAAATGAACAATAAAGACTTTTGAGTAGGTAGAATGATCCTAATTACTTGCTCAATTTCAAACAAGCATCCTTGCTATTTTCAAAACAAACACCTACACTTTCAAAACAGTTTACAAAACTTGAAAACATTTTCAAAAGATCAACATCTTTATATACATTCTTACGAACGAGAATCATTACAAAGATTGCCTAAACAATGGCCTCTTTACAAAATACTTTCAAAAACCACACAAAGCACAATTTCAAACATAAGCAAGTGATCTAGCAAGTAACTAAGAGCCCATGGAAAACCATGGATGAAAAGGGTGCTAATACTTTCCCTTTTCATAATCTACCCCCCGAAATCAAGAAATAATCTCAAAGGTCTTTCCTGTGCTTTTTCACCTTTCCTTTTTGGATAAAAGAAAAGTCAGTGGTGACTCTTGCTAACCGAAACATTTGTGATTAAACGCAAAACCTATAAGTCATTTCTCCCACCGTACAACACCATCTATGACTTCGAGAATCCAATCTATCAAGCCGAAGATGAAGGTGAAGAAGATTGTGAGATACCTGGAGAACTCTCCAAAATCCTAATACAAGAGGAAAAGGATATCCAACCGCACGAAGAACCGGTCGAAGTCATAAACTTGGGTACTGAGGCAGATAAGAAAGTAGTCAAGATCGATGCCAACTTGTAATACAATGTAAAGAGCAGATTGGTTCAAATGTTGCATGATTATGTTGAGGTATTCGCTTGGTCATATGAAGACATGCAGGGGCTCGATACTGATATCATGGTCCATCATCTACCATTGAAAGAGGGTTACTCTCCGATTAAACAAAAGGTTAGTTGCATGCGTCCTGACATGTCTGAAAAGATCAAGGACGAGGTAATGAAACATTTCAACGCAGGTTTCTTGGCAGTGACTTCGTATCCCCAATGGGTTGCAAATGTTGTTCCAGTGCCAAAGAAAGACGGTAAGGTCCGTATGTGTATAGACTATATGGATTTAAATAGGGAAAGCCCCAAAGACAACTTAGTTGTGAACACTGCTCAACACAAGGTATTTTCCTTAATGTATGGCTTCTTGGGTTACAACCAAATCAAATGGAGCCCGAAGACATGGAGAAGACTACTTTTGTCACACAATGGGGCACCTTCTGTTATAAGGTCATGCCTTTTGGGATGAAGAATGCAGGCGCAACTTATCAACGGGCTATGGTGGATTTATTTCATGACATGATCCATCATGAGATAGAAGTTTATGTGGATGACATGATAGCAAGGTCCCAAATTGAGGAAGAGCACCTTGATAATCTACACAAGCTGTTCGAAAGGCTGAAGAACTATAAACTGAGGTTGAATTCCAACAAATGCATCTTCGGGGTAAGGTATGGAAAGCTCTTAGGCTTCGTTGTTAGTGGTAAAGGAATTGAGGTTGGTCCCGCCAAAGTCAAAGCTATCCAAGAAATGCCAGCTCCCTATACTGAGAAGGATGTTAGAGGTTTCTTGGGACATCTAAACTACATTTCCCGGTCCATCTCTCACCTGACTGCTACTTGTGAACCACTCTTCAAGCTGTTGAAGAAATATCAAGTAGTCAGATGGAACAACGACAGCCAAATATATTTTGACAAAATCAAGGAATACTTGCAAGAACCACCAATTCAGATGCCACCAGTTGAAGGAAGACCTTTGATCATGTACTTAACTGTTTTAGAGAAATTAATGGGGTGTGTGCTGGGGAAACATGACATGTATGGTCGAATAAAGCATGTAATATACTACTTTAGAAAAAAGTTTACCAATTGTGAAATCAAATATTCACGGCTCAAGAAAACTCGCTACGCTTTGGCATGGGCTGCTCGCCGACCAAGACAATATATGTTGACCCATATCACTCTATTGATCTCTAACATGGATCCCATCAAATACATCTTTGAGAAGTCAGCTCTCTCCGGAAGGATAGCCCGATGGCAAATGATCTTGACTAAATATGACATCCAATACACTACACAAAAAGATATCAAAGGAAGTGTGCTGGAAGATCATTTGGCACATCAAGCTGTGGATGATTACCAATCTATAAACTTTGAACTCCCGAACGAGAATATCATGCTGATTATGGATTATGAAAAGCCTGGACCGTATGAAGGAACTAAACAAGGATCCTGATGGACTATGGTTTTTGATGGAGCTTCCAACGCACTGGGTAACAAAATTGGGGATATGATCATTTCTCCTGAAGGTTGCCATACTCCTTTCACTGCCAGACTTTTCTTCGACTGTACCGATAATATGGCGGAATATGAAGCGTGCATCTTGGGCCTTAAAGCTAATATTGACCTAAGAATCAAATTCTTAAGTGTATATGGAAACTCAGCTTTGGTCATCAGTCAAGTTAAAGGAGAGTGGGATACAAAAGATTCAATTTTATCCCTTACAAAGAGATTATGCTAACCTTAATCCTATGCTTTGAAGAGGTTACCTTTGAACATATTCTGAGGGAAGAAAATCAATTGGAAAATGCTTTGGCTACCATGTCCTCTATGTTCAAGGTCAGATGGGACAACGAAGCTCCCCAAATTACTGTCAAAAGATTTGATGAACCAGCGCACTACTATGAGATTGACACTGATGGTGTAGAGGAGAAGCCATGGTTTCATGAGGTAAAAAGATATCTCGAAGCTCAAGAGTATTCTGAAGGGGCGTCAATCAAAGACAACAAATTCTTGTAGAGGTTCACAACCAAGTTCTTCCTGGGCAATGGGATCTTATACAATCGCAACTATGATTCAATTCTGCTTCGTTGTATCGACAAAAAGGAAGCATAGAAGATCATGGAGGATATGCATGAAGGTATCTTTGGTACTCATTCTAGAGTACATACTATGGCGAAGAATATTATGAGAGATGGTTACTATTGGTCGACCATGGAAACCAATTGTTATCACCACTCAAGGACTTTCCATAAGTGCCAAATTTATTCCGATAAGGTCCACGTGCCTCTGATTCCTTTGAATGTCATGTCTTCTCCTTGGCCATTTTCAATGTGGTGGATTGACATGATTGGAGAAATCAAACCTACTGCCTCTAATGGACATCATTTCATTCTTGTCACCATTGACTGATTTACCAAGTGGGTTGAAGCAACTTCATTTTCCTCAGTTACCAAGAACGTCGTAGTCCGGTTCATCAAGCACAACCTCATCTACCGGTATGGTATCCCTGAGAGGATGATCACTGACAATGGCAACAACCTTAACAATGCCATGATCACTGAGCTCTGCATGCAATTCAAGATCAAGCATCACAACTCTTCTCCATACAGACTTAAGATGAATGGCACAGTTGAAGCTACTAACAAGAATATAAAGAAGATTTTGCAAAAGATGGTGGTGAACTATAAATACTGGCATGAGATGCTACCATTTTCTCTTCATGGCTATCGTACTTTGACACGAACATCAACTGGGGAAACACCTTTCTCTTTGGTCTATGGCATGCAAGTTGTCCTTCCTGTCAAAGTTCAGATTCCTTCTCTAAGGATTATGAAAGAAGCAGACCTAGACGAATATGAATGGATTCAGACAAGGTTAGATCAGCTGAATTTGATTGAAGATAAAAGGCTGGCTGCTGTCTGTCATGGTCAGATGTACCAGAAGCGCATGATCAAATCTTTCAACAAAAAGATTAAGCATCGGGTATACCATGCTGGTAACTTGGTAATAAAGGGAATCATTCTACCACAAGGCGATCCTAGGGGAAAATGGACTCCCACTTATGAAGGTCCAATTGTGGTTAAGAAATTATTCTTGGGTGGCACTATGATGCTAACCACTATGGATGGCGAGGATTTCCCGCACCCTGTGAATGCAGACATAGTAAAAAATACACCACGCATAAGAATGACCCGCTAGGTTGACATACCTAGGAAAAAATAAGGGCATCCCGATGAGCTAAAAGGGTTCAGGAAAAAATAAGGGATATATACAAAATATTGTACACCCGAAAAGTCAAAAACATGAAGGGGCGGCTTGCGCAAAAAAGGGTATCCTGGTGGACTGAAAACCTGAAAAGGCGGTCCAGGAAAAAATTAGGGATTAAAAGCGTACGACTATGTCCCGTTGGATCACTTACATGCCAGCTTTATTACCAAGGTCGAAAGTTCAAAAGGTACAAGATCAGTGCAATCAACTTATTCCGATGGCAAGAGAAGAGATGTTCAAAGACATAAGGGCAATAGCGAAATTGGAACCCAATGAGATCACTTCCACATAGCTATATACATTATTTTAACTCTTTCATTTTACGATAACTTCCTCTTACTAAGGTTTTCGTCTCTTTGTACAAAATCGCCTGTTTATAGGAAAATTATCAATACAAATATACTTTAAAGTTCAAACTTTTGTTCTTCTATTTTGCTTGCAAAAATGTCCAATGACAAAAATTGAATGAACATGTGCATATGAACATGATTAACTAATAACAAATAACTAAGAACAAGAATAAGCATTTATTCAAAACTCTAAAAGCTGGGATGACACTCAAGCTATCCATAAATCCCCACAGAATTCTTTTCATAAGATTATTCCCAATGAAGTCGCCAGAGCCATTTCTGTGAGATTATCTCCCACAGAGTAGTCTTCACAAATAAAGATACTTTCCCCACAATCTCCCCAGAAGATCACTTTAACAAATAAAGGATTATAATATTCTCCCTATTAAATCTCCGCAATGAGTCTCAGTCAGTACAATTTATGAAAATACTCTACCCCAACTGAGTTTATTCCTCCAAATCTGGAAAAAAAAGTAACCCTATAGAGTTTATTCTCTTTAGCAAATTCAATCTCCCCAAGAGAGTCAACTTCCTCAGCAGAGCACTTCTCCATCAATAAGGGTTTATTTCCTCAACAAGGTTTATTTCCCCAACATACTACAAATTTCCCAGCTCAAGTCTAAGAATACTATAATTTGCTGACAAAGGTCTTCTCCCCAGACAAGTCAGAATATTATCCATCTCTTTTGTCCCTAGTTAGGGTATATAAGAATTATCTTCCCCAAACGAGTCGGAAGTTTAACCATCTCTTTTATCCCCAGTCAGGGTATATAAGAAATAAATTCCCTAATAGAGCAACAGACGACCAATATACCTAAACTCTACTCCCCAAACAGAAATCAATACACACCCTATAGATTTTCCTCAAACAAGTAAGCAGGAATCCTTAACGGAAGCATTCTAGACAAGAGTGAAGATACACCTACTCTTCAACCCCAACAATAAATCAGGGATTTATTTTCCTTGACAAAGATACACTTCGATACATCTCTCACCATTTACAAATATCATGGAATATGCATACGAAACGCATATAGCACAATCTCATTTATTTTAAGAACATCATTACGCAATGCATTTCATACATCATAACATTGCATACAACCAACTCTTTACCTTTTCAGGAAAGATCAATCAACAGACCGATATCATAAAAATAGATTATAGGCCAAGACAAGGCGAATATCTGCATGATAAACACTCCCTGTAGACCCTTTTTCTGGATCAGATTAAATCAACCAAATATTTATTCTGATACTTCTCTCAGTTAAATATTTTCAAACATCTGCTGGCTCATATTAAATCGACCAAAGATTTATTCTGATACTTCTCTTGGTAGACCTTTTTCTGGCTCAGATTAAATCGACCAAAGATTTATTCTAATACTTCTCTTAGTTAAATATTTAAAGACATCTGCTGGCTCAGGTTAAATCGACCAAATATTTATTCTAATACTTCTCTTGGTAGACCTTTTTCTGGCTCAGATTAGATCGACCAAAGATTTATTATGATACTTCTCTCAGTTAAATATTTTCAAACCTCTACTGGCTCAGATTAAATCTACCAAATATTTATTCTGATGCTTCTCTCAGTAGACCTTTTTCTGGCTCAGATTAGATCAACCAAAGATTTATTCTAATACTTCTCTCAGTTAAAGATTTTCAAACATCTGTTGGCTCAGATTAAATCGACCAAAGATTTATTCTGATACTTCTCTCAATAAACCTTTTTCTAGCTCAGATTAAATCGACCAAAGATTTATTCTGATTCTTCTCTCATTTAAAGATTTAAAGACATCTGTTGGCTCAGATTAAATCAACCAAAGATTTATTCTGATACTTCTCTCGGTAGACCTCTTCTAGTTTAGATTAAATTAACCAAAGATTTATTCTGATATTTCTTCAGATACAGTCGAGCATAGACTCATTCTGATACTTCTATCAACAATTACCTCTGAATGGCATCTTTAAGCCCATTCTCGACATAATCAACAAACAGTCTTACTTTATGCATATGCGAGTGCAAATTTATGGGCACTTATATGTTCAATCACCTTCCCCCTTCAAGTCACGAATGGTGGACAAGCGAATCTAACTCTTCAGGTTTAAAAATATTGAACAAGGGAAGATGTTGTACCCCAAAATTTTCCCTCTCTTTTCTCAAGATATTTCTCACTAAAGATCTCAAATTCTAAAGAGTTCTTAAGGGCTTGATCAGACAAGCTCACCTCCTAAGCACTGAGCCTCCAAATTAGGGTTTTGGTTTTCTTAAGGACAATTTGACTTTTGATACCTCAAGTTACTTCTGTGGTTCATTATAGGTCTCCAAGATTTCTCATACCAAGTTTCAAGTCTTGCATCACAAATTTGCTCAGTCAATTGCTCAAATGATTGAAAATTAGCGATATTGGATAAAAAGTCAACTGTGGTTAATATACAGTTAAACTTCATGATTTTTTTGGCCAACATCAACATTTTAAAGACATATACATCAATTGATCAAGTGTTGACCATAATTCCTTAAGAAAATCCCTCAAATCATCAAAGCGACAAAATTGTCAAAATTAGGGTTTTGATTGAGAATGATTGATCATTGACTTTTGACCTAGTACATGACCTAATGGATTGAGGCATAATCTCAAGGACTAAAAAATAACATGCTAACCTAATTTCATTGCTCAAATCATTTCTTAAGATCATTGGATTGATAGTTGAAATTTGATCAACTGATGAAAAGTCAACTGATACACAAAAGTCAAACTTTGACCTTTTTGATCAACATTGAATTTCAAAAATCAAGATTCATCAAGACATTCAAAAATATTAAACTTGATCATCAAGAATCAATAAAGTCAAAAAGTCAATAAAAAAGTCAAGATTTCTAAGATAGAGAAAATTTATAAGTGTTTTTATACTTGATAAATTCATTACTTCATAATAATTTTTCACCAAGATGCAATATTATTCAAGGAAAAATTTCAACCTGAAAGTTGTAGATCTTGATGAACTCTACAACTTTATATTAGAGGTTTTATGTCCAAAAAATGCTTAGATTTGAAGATATAAGCCCATGAAGTCATGACATTTTTCATAAAACACTTAGTGAAATTTTCAACTAGTTTAGGCAGATTTTTGACCTAACTTCTTGACCAATTTTCACCTAGTTGCAGTTTTATTTTGTCAAAATGGTCAACATGAAGGTTGTATAAAATGTTTCAAGCTTTCCAAAATGTCCAAGAACTTGAAGAGTTCATTTTTGAGCTAGGAGAATCGAAGAGAAGAAGTTGAGCATCCATTCTTGCATTTCAAGCCATTTTCATGAAGAACACTTGATCAAATCTCAAACCTATGCTGCATAATATTGCTTTGAAGGCTTGTAACTAGTAAATCACTCCATAATTAATTGTTTACACAATTGATTGAGGTATGCTCCAAGTGATTAAGCCATTGTCCACATGATTTTTTCATTTATGGCACAAAGGCACCATTACCATTCTTGAAAAGTTGCTTTAATCACAAAGTCAACTTGTCTTGAGCCTCTAACTTGCTCCCTCGATACAGACTCAACCAAAAGGCCATAAGAAACATTTTTAAAGTGCCTAACCACTTTAGATATCCTTGTACTATGCATTGGAACAATGTTTGTCAAGATTGCTTCAAAAACAAGTAAAAAAAACCATAACATGTGATCTTTATTTTCTGATCACTTCAAGCCCTCAAACCTTTCCCTATAAATAGAGGCATGTATTTTCAACTTAGGACACGAATGGACAAGCCCTAAAACTCTTCCAAACTCCCTCAAATCAAAACTTGCACCAAAACTCCATTTTGTGGCGTTTCTGACCTTGAACCCCCATCTCACAATCCAATCGTTTGTTTCCTCTCCAAATCAATCACAAAGCATCTATACATCAAATATAACTAATCCCCATCCCTGTTTCACAATTGTAACATCATCTTCCCCATTTTCTAAACTCAAAAACAGAGCTCTACATATTGACTTCTACAGAAAGTTTCAGCCAATCTCAATCCAAAGTAAGAGTTGCATTAGCTTCCTAGGAGTCCACTGAAGCTACTCAGATCATCACAACACATCCAGAAGTGCTCAAACTCAAAATACAATTTCCAGTTTTGAGGCAAGTTTTCTCAACTTTGAACTTCTCATACAAGCATCATTAATGGTTACTTTGTGAATAAAAAATATAGACATCATAGCTCTGAAGCTAACCATGTCCTTAGATTTAATTTATGTTGCCTGAGTGATGCGAATTTTGAGTTTGAACTTTTTGAAAAAATTAGGTTTAATTTGGTACCATTTAAAATTCATGCTCATCTTTAATTTTTAGCTTAAGTTATTTACATGGTTCAAATCATGGTTAAATTTGGAGCAATTTTCATGTTTACATTTTTGCAAATGGTTGAAAAATAAGCAAGATCAGATTTCATGGAAATGGTGTTATTGCTTTGCACGCGCAAGGTTGAAGATGAATCCATTTCAAATATTTAGGACCAAGTTTATTTTAAGTTTATTGCATGTTGTCTTATGACCAGATGAAACAGCCACCCCAGTGGCAGGAGAAGCGCGCGTAAAGCATTGAACTATATAGACCTGGGTTCGAGCCCTAGTGGTACCCTTTTGTTTATTAACATTTTCTGATTTCAGGTTCCATGCACACAAGCCACACACGCGTATCACGTACCCTCATCACATCACCATCTGATCATTATGCAAGGGGATCCAATGCACCACATGTATAACCCATGATACACCTCAAGAAGTCAGCAACACTGAATCAAAAATAGGGCGCCTGAGCCTCCTGACTTGGACCCTTTATTTTTTTTGTTTCTACTAATTCTTACCCCCTTTTTTTCTCATACGCACACAGGCCCATATAACTTTTTTTATTTATTTATTTTCTGATTCCAAACAAATTCATTTTTGGGCTTAACCCTTTTTGCTAACTTTAAACCACCCTTTTACTTTTCAACCCCCAACATAATTATTCTTATATTTTTTATATTTATTTAACCCAAAAATATAAAAATGTATTATCTTAAATAATTAAATTAAAAACATTTTAATTTAAAACACTTATTTTATTTTTGTTAATATTTCAGGACTAGATTTTGTCTATTTTTTTCCACACTTTAAAAATATTTTTTTTCTAAATTAATATTAACTTTCAAATTATTTTCTAAACAAATTAAAATTAGACTTAGGCTTTATTTCAATTAACTTAGATTTTAGGTTTTGATTTAAATAATTAATTAACTTCTTATTATAATTAATTAACTTCTTGGTGTAATTAAAATTAATTAGTTTAATTAGATTAAATTATCAAACATTTTCATCAAAAACCCTAAAAGCAATTTCTCCTTCATTTTTTACATTTTGTGCATAATTATTGTTGCAATGGTTTGTAATAGTAATTAGGGTTTTATTTCTTTCCTCCCCTTATTCACGAACTTGTACCCCCCATTCCCAAAGTGTTGTAATAGCACAAGACATTTAAATTCTGCAATTTATCGCTTTCCTTATTATTACTAGTAACTATGGTTTGAGGAAAAGAACAAAGACTTTTTGAGTAGGTAGATTACTCGTAATTGCTTGCTCACAAACAAGACAATTTACACCTCACACTTTCAAAACACTTTTCAAACAAACATTTTGCATACATTCTCAATGATACGAGAATCATTACAAAATGGCCTTACATTGGCATTTTCAAAACATTTTCCAAACATTCCCCTTTCAACAAATATTTTCAAAACCAACACTTTGTATACATTATCAACGATACGAGAATCATTGCAAAGTTTGCTGAACTTAGGCGTTTTCAAAATACTTTCAAACTTACATAAACACAAAGCATTTCAAAGTCATCAAGCAATTAAGAGCCCGTAGATAACTACAGATGAAAAGGGTGCTGACACCTTCCCTTTTCATAACCTACCCCCCCCCCCCCCCCCCCCCCCCGAACTCAAGAAAATATCTCAAAACGTCTTTCCTGTTCTTTTCACCCTTTTATTTATTGGATAAAAGAAAAGTCAGTGGCGACTCTTGCTATCCGCAAAATTTGAGATAAAACACAAAACACCCAAGTCAGTTCTCCCACTGTAATACAGAACTGGCGACTCTGCTGGGGAGATATAAACTAAAAGCGGGGTTACCTTAAGACTTAGATCACCTTTATGTCATTTTTTTCTTTTTCTTTTTTTCACCCTTGAGTATTTATTTTTATGTTATTTTTTCTCTGCTCACTTGAGCTTTCTTTTCTTTTAAAGACACTTAATAATCAACTTGAACCTTAAAAGACTTATTTTCTTGTGGACTATTTGGTTACTATCCTTGGCATTATGAGTTGTGGATCTCTCGGACTTAGGATTAGAAGTCTCGTTACTTGGGGATCTCGTTGCTTTGTTGTTATTTTGTCTGAAGTCCTTGGGGTTAGGTTGATTCTCTTTGTGTGTATATTATTCTGATTTTATGTTTTGTCTGTGATTGAGAATTCCTCTGTAGACAGCCATTATTCTGCCCAATTTTTGTGAAGACTTAATTCATTTGAAGCTTGGTATTCCTCAGAGGTTTAGTATTTTTTCTTGCTTGGTTTTAATCCAAAGGATGGGAATTCTATATTGACTTTTTAAGTCAAGTGTTGGCTTCTTGTTGGTTAGACCATTCTTTTCTTTAGCTTTTACTTTGTACTTTAGGATAGTCCCTTCATCTCCTCCCATCTTCTTTAATTTCAAAAATCTTCTCCCTCCTTTTCAAAACTCTTCTTGTTTTCTAACTTGAACAACTTTCATAATAAACTTGGACTTAGGTCCATGCATTTTCAAAAGTTTTTCTTAATTAAACCCTTAATAAGTTTAACCATACTTTGACATCTTTTGAAAGACTAAAAGTCATTAACCTCATTCAAACCATTTTGCCACTTTGTCTTTTTATCTTTAGAAATTTTCTCAAAAGATTAGACTCTTGTTGATTCTTGTAGTGATGCAAGCTACTATACTTCTATGATATATAGTGAAGAGAGCCATTTCCCACTTGGATGTTGAGTGATGGATTTTAAATCCAAGTTATATCTTTCACTTTGATATGACGCAAATGCTCCTTTCTCGTAATTGTGGGTAGTAAGTATGTTTTCCACTCAGATATGACGAGATGTCTCTTCTCTTAAAATTAACCAACACACATGTGTTTTAAAATTTTTGAGGTGAACTACGAGTACCCTGATCCCATGTTTCATGGAAGGTGGTAAGTGCTAAAGGTTCACAACCGCGGAAGGTGAAAAATTATAAAAACATTCTTTTCTTATCCTCATCATCTATTTTTGGTATACATATTTTATAGCCAAAATACACAGATTTCAAAGAGGTTCTTGCAGAGTACCATAGATGTTTAGGGTGCTAATACCTTCCCTTTGCATAAACAACCCACATACCTAGATTCTCCCCCCCCCCCCCCTCTTTTTTGGGTTTATTCACTCTTTTTTCCATTTCCTTTAGAAACAATAAAGCGCGGTGGCGATTTTTATTTGATTTGTACGAGTTAAGTCAATCCAATGGCTTAGTCTCAATATTTCTACCGCTACAGAAAACTGGCGAATTCACTGGGTAATATCATATCTCTAAGTGGGATGAGCCTATCCTTGTTTATCTGTATATGTGCTATATATTTGTTATTATTTGTTGTATATATGTATGTCTGCATTTTTCTGGTTTTTAGGGTGCTTGGTAATCTCTTATAAGTCCTATACCCGGACTTGGGAAAATTAAGATTGGATGGATGATTTAGTCATGTTAATTTTGAGGGAGTCATTCCAAAAAAGGAGACATGAGATCCCCCACTCGGTGGAGGCCCCTTTGAATGTAGTATTTATTTACCGAGAAATCGGGAAGACATGCTGCTTTTTACCTGGGAGTCCGCGAAGTTGAGAAGTCGTAGAACCATTAACCCATCTTGGCCTTTTAGGTGTAGTGAGGAGACTATAATGAAGCAATCTGAAAGTAGTTATCACGCGATGCTGCACTCAGACGAGTTTTTCCCGAGAGTATTACTAATTACCGAGCTAATCGGGATGTTGGTAATATCCGAAGGAAGAATATAGACTCTGGGATTTCCTTAGAACCTTGTTTGGAAGGTGATAAATCATTAGTCCTTACCTTGTGGGTAGTACCTTTGACTTCATCCTCATGATATCGAACCTATGAACCCCCATGTTTGTGATCTAGTGTGTGATTGTTGCATCATCATGCATTCATGCACCCATGAGCATTCTTTAAACAGTTTTTCAAGAAACTTAAGGTTGAATTTTGCAAATATATCAGGTACTCTTTTGACCATGGATTTTGGAAGGAGAAAGACTAGGAAGTACATTTTCAAGGATCCTAAGATAGAGGAACTGAAGAGTTTGATTCCTGAGATTGAGAGTCTCATAGATTTCCAGAAGAAGTATGGAGCTATTGTCCCTCTTATAAAGCTCAGGATGACATATGGTATTCTTTCTATATTGATCTAGTTCTATGATCCATTATACCTGCGTTTTGCTTTTCCTGATTATCAGCTGATGCCCATATTAGAAGAGTATTCTTACTTACTTGGTTTACCTATTACTGATTGTGTTCCTTTCGCCAGCTTAGAAGGAGAGCCCAAGTCTCATGAGATTGCCACCATAACTCACTTGAGGAAGTATGATATTGAGGCTAACATGACTACTAAAGGAGGAATCAGAGGTTTACCTACTCAGTTTCTATTAGAGAAAGCTCGTTACTTCACCAATATGAAGAGTACATATGCTTTTGAGGCTGTCTTTTCTTTTCTTGCCTATGGGTTGTTCTTGTTTCCTAACTTTGACAAATTTGTGGAAGTTAATTCCATTAGGATCTTTATGATTAGTAACCCAATCCCTACATTACTAAGAGATACTTATTATTTCATCCATCTTCAGAATTTCTATCAGGAAGGAATGATCATTTGTTGCACACCATTGTTATATCAGTGGCTTATTTCTTACTTACCTCAGTCTGTTCCTTTTTAGAATATCAAGAAGGAACTACGTTGGCCACCAAAGATTATGGATCTCACTCATTCTGACATTGATTGGTGTAATACGGTGGGAGAACCAACTTAGGTGTTTTGTGTTTTATCGTAAATGAAGCGGATAGTAAGAGCCGCCATCGACTTTTCTTTTATCCAATAAAGGAAAGAGTGAAAAGAACAGGAAAGACCTTTTGAGAATTTTCTTGAGTTCGGAGAGTAGGTTATGAAAAGGGAAGGTGTTAGCACCCTTTTCATCCGTAGTTATCTACGGGCTCTTAATTGCTAGCTCACTTTGAAATGTTTTATGTTTTATGTAAGTTGAAATATGTTTTGAATATGTTTTGAAAGTGGTGATTTTGTAATGATTCTCGTATCATTCAGAATGTATACAAAATGTTTTGTTTCACAAATATTTCGAAAACGCCTTAGTATGACAAACTTTGTAATGATTCTCGTATTGTTGAGAACGCATACAAAGTGTTTGTTTTGAAAATAATTGTTGAAAGGGAGTGTTTGGAAAGATATTTTGAAAATGCCAATGTAAGGCAGTTTTGTAATGATTCTCGTATCGTTGAGGATGTATACAAAATGTTTGTTTTGAAAAGTGTTTTGAAAGTGTGAGGTGTAAAGATTGTTTGGTTTGTGAGAAAGCAATTACGAGCAATCTACCTACTCAAAAAGTCTTTGTTCTTTTCTTCCTCCTTTAGATAGTTCTATCTTACCATTAGTTGGTAAGGAGCCATATCATTACATGTGAGGAATGAGCGTGGGTCATTGTACAGTCACAGAAGGCAACTTGTAATATGCTTTAGAAATTGTCATAAGGGACTAAGATATTTTATCGAAGGGTCATAGAGGGACTGCAATCTTTTAATCGAGGGTATTTGCTAAAGCATCCCACGTTCGAGGGACATGACTGTTTTTTATCCGAGGCAACAAGTGAGGTTTACCCTAGAGATGCATGTGTGCAAAGTGTGTTGTTTTCAAGTATATGTCTTGTATTTATGGTTGTCAAATGTTTTATTTTAAATCTTGTCATGCAAACCCTAATTACTAACAATAATAAGGAAATCGATAAATTGTGGAATTTAAATGTCCTATGCTATTACAACGCTTTGAGAATGAGGGGTACATGTTTGTTAATGAGGGTGAAGAAAGCAATAAAGCCTAATTATCTATTACAGACCATTGAATATGAATAATAATTAAATGCACAAAAATGTAAAGTAGAGGAAAAAGAAAAAAAAGAAATTGTTTTGATGATCTTTTTGATGAAAAGGGTTTGTATGCAAGAGGTTTTGGAGGTTCAGACAACCAGATTCGTAAGATGACATGTTATGGGTTGAAACTTAGTTTTGAAGCAACTTGAAATGCATTGTTCCAATGCATAGTGCAAGCATGGTCTGAAATGGCTAGAGCCTTTAAATATGTTGCTTCTAGCTTTGACATTGTGTATGTTCAGAAGAAACAAGTGCAAGGCTCAAGGAGAGTGGACTTTGTGATTAAATTCACTTTTCAAAAATGGAAGTCTTGGCTTTCTTCCCTTCATGGCAAAAGGGTTTGGACAATACCTTAACCACTTGGATCATAGTTCAATCAATTGTGTAAACATTAAATTATGGAGTGATTTGCAAGTTAGAAGCCTGCAAAGCAAGATTATGCAGCATAGGTTTGAGATTTAATCATGTGCTCTTTATGAAAATGCCTTGTAGTTCAAGAATGAATGCTCAACTTCATCTCTTCTAATCTCTTAGCTCAAAAATGATCTCTTCAAATTCTTAGACATTTTGAAGAGCTTGAAACATTGTATACAACCTTCATGTTGGACAATTTGTCTAAATCAACTTGGAATTGGTAAAAAATTACCAAGAAGTTGGGATAAAAATCTGACCAAACTTGTTAAAAATTTCACTAAGTGTTTTGTTAAAAATGTCATAACTTCATAGGCCTATATCTCTTAATCCAAGCATTTTTTGGACATCAACCCTAAAGGACAAAGTTGTAGAATTCATCATGCTCTACAACTTTCATGTTGAAAGTTTTCTTTGAATCATCTTGCATCTTGGTGAAAAATGGTCATGAAGTAGTGGATTTAATAAGGATAAAAACACTTAGAATTTTTTTGTCTTGGGAATCTTGACTTTTTGTTGACTTTTCTTGAATTTCTTGATTCTGGACGATCAAGTTTGATATTTTTGAATGTCTTGATGAATCTTGATCTTTTAAATTCAATGTTGACCAAAAAGTCAAAGTTTGACTTTTGTGTGTCAGTTGAATTTTCATTAGTTGATCCAAATTTCAACTATCAATCACTTGATATTTGAGGATGTTTTGAACTATGCAATTAGGTCAAGATATTGTGTTTGAGTCCTTAAGACCAGGCTTCAAGTCATTAGGCCATGTATTAGCTCAAAAGTCAATGACCACTCATTCTCAGTCAAAACCCTAATTTGGTCAATTTTGCCCCTTTGATGATTTGAGTCACTTTCTTGAGGACTTGTGATTAACCCTTGATCAAATGATGAATATAACTTTAAAATGTTGATGTTGGCCAAAAATCATTAAGTTTGACTGTATATTGTTCACAATTGACTTTTTACCTAATATAGTTAATTTTCAGTCATCTGAGCAACTGACTGAGCAATTTTGATATACAAAACTTAAAACTTGGCATGAGCATTGTTGGAGGTCTATAATGAACCATGAAAGTAATTTGAGGCATTAGAATTCCAATTTTCCTTGTGAAAACCAAAACCCTAATTTGTGGTCTCAGTGCTTAGGAGGTGAGCTTGTCTGATCAACTCTTTGAGAATCCTTGAGCATTTGAGATCTTTTGTGAGAAATGTCTTGAAGAAAAAGGAGGGAAAATTTTGGGGTACAACAACTGGCCCTGTTTAATCTTCTTAAACCTTAAGAGTTAGATTGGCATGTCCGTCATTCGTGACTTGAAGGTGGAAGATGATTGAACACATAAGTGCCCAGCAATTTGGACTCGCTTGTGCACAAAGTATTGTTGTTGGTTGATTATGCCGAGAATGGGCTTAAAGATGCCATTTGGAGAGGCCATGGAGAGTTGTCAGAGATGAGATTATAGATTCCATCCAAAGTAACTGTTGATAGAGAAATTAGACTAAGTTTATGCTCGACTTTAACTGGGTGAAGTATCAGAATAAATATTTGGTAGATCTAATCTGAGCCAAAAAATGTCTACTGGAAGGAGTATCAAAATAAATCTTTGGTCAATTTAATATGAGCCATAAAATGTATACTGGAAGAAGTATCCGAATAAATCTTTGGTCAATTTAATTTGATCCAGAAGATATCTACGTCCATCTTTAACTGGGAGAAGTATCATAATAAGTCTTTGGTCGATTTAATTTGAGCCAGAAAAGGTCTATTGAGTGAAGTATCAGAATAAATCTTTGGTAAATTTAATCTGAGCCAGCAGGGAGGTCTTTAAATCTTTAACTGGGAGAGGTATCCGAATAAATCTTTGGTCGATTTAATCTGAGACAGAAAAGGTCTACTGAGAGAAGTATTAGAATAAATCTTTGGTCGATTTAATCTGAGCTAGCAGAGGTCTTTAAATTTTTAACTGGGAGAAGTATCAGAATAAATCTTTGGTCGATTTAAAATGAGCCAGAAAAGGTCTATTGAGAGAAGTATCTGAATAAATCTTTGGTCGATTTAATTTGAGCTAGCAGAGGTCTTTAAATATTTAACTGGGAGAAGTATCAGAATAAATCTTTGTTCGATTTAATCTGAGCCAGAAAAAGTCTACTGAGAGAAGTATCTGAATAAATCTTTGGTTGATTTAAACTGAGCCAACAGAGGTCTTTAAACTTTTAACTGGGAGAAGTATCAGAATTAATCTTTGGTCGATTTAATCTGAGCCAGAAAAGGTCTACTGAGAGAAGTATCAGAATAAATCTTTGGTCGATTTAACCTGAGCTAGCAGAGGTCTTTAAATCTTTAACTGGGAGAAGTATCAGAATAAATCTTTGGTCGATTTAAAATGAGCCAGAAAAGGTCTACTGAGAGAAGTATCAGAATAAATCTTTGGTCGATTTAATATGAGCCAGCAGATGTATGAAGGGAGTGTCCATCATGTAGATATTTGCCCTGTCTTGTTTCAAGGAATGACCTACAATCTGTTTTGAGAATTTGTTGATGATATCGGTTTGTCGATTGATTCTTCCTGAAAAGGTAAAAAGTTAACTGTATACAATGTCATAATGTATGAAATGCATTACGTAATGATGTTCTCAAAATAAATGAGACTGTGCTACATGCGTTTCGTATGTGTAAGACCCGTAATTTTAAAATAAATAAATATTATAAGAATATAGTATATTCGCACCTCTATAATATATTATGATCAAATATAAAATTAAATAATATTTAATACAGTAAATTAAAGTTATGCTCAAAATATTTTAGGATATTTTATTTCATTAGTGGTTCACGATAAAAATTTTCTAAAAATCTTGATTTCCGCCTCTTTAGCTTTTGGTAAAATTAGCCGTCTTAATTTTTAAAACAGGTCTTATTCATAACGAAACTTTATCGATGGAATCACAATTTTTTTCCGATAGATTAATAAAATAACCATAATAAAATTTATTTTATCGACCGATTTTTATTTTATATTACAATATAGAATAATCGGAAAAAAAATTTTATTATCAACAAAAAATTATTTCAGATATTTTTATCAGTGTCACATAATATTGGAAACTACACTAATGCGGAGAGAAAATATATCCATCATTTAGAATATTTACAGAGAGATATTATGCAAATTAGGAAGTGATGGCTAATTATAACATGATGTCGGCAAACATTATTTTATAGTAACTTATCATAGTAAGAACATGTAGTCTCAATTTTTATTGAAATGACTATCTATCAAAATAGTATTTAAGACTATGAGGTATATTTCATAATACTTACAAGCTGTTCAACAATATAGTCTTCAACTACACTACTTTTATCTCAGGTAAAATTCTCGTTCTAAAAATTATCATGTTAGACAAATTATTTATAAGTTGGCTTTTTCCATCTCATGGTTGTTAAGAAAATTAGTACATGAAATAAGTTCTACTTAATTTATTATTTTGCTATAATATATATATGGCGATGTTACCCGTATGTTGTAATGTATACGTGGGGAATTGTATGCTCATACATTTCATGGTTACATGGCTATCGGAGAGGAGTCACGAGGTGCACACCAGAGAGGTGGCACGAGGTGCGTGTCCAAGAGAGAACCACCTTATCCCGAAGTGGATCATTAAGTTTGATTTGTGGGTGTTACCCATCGTCTTAGTGGCGCTAAATCCTGAAACGATACCACGACACTTAGAGAAGGGATTGATATTCCAGAATCATGTGCATCGACATATATACATTGTATTAGGAATGAGTCTTAATTATGCTATATGTATTATTGTTGTAAATGATTATATACATGTGTTAGAATGGGATCTCTAGCCATGTATAATGTATCCCCTATTTATGCTTGTTGCTCCGCTCTTGTATATTTGTTATTTTTGGATTGATGACCCTTTAAGTGGATTGTATGGGCTATACGCCAATAGATTATGACGCTTCTGGGGCACGAAGAGACGCCACCGTCGAAAATGACGGAATTCACCTTCCCTGATACATGGACTGATGGGTCCTGGGGGTTCAACCCAGCCTTAGGACAGTTGTCATACACCGGGAAATAATGGAGGCTACTACTATAGTAGGATAGGACCCGGAGACCACTATTTCTCGCCGATCTGTGACCTTTCCGATTCCACCCTCGTTGATCATCTCCAGCTTCCTTTCAGGGGAGATTGAATGTTTTGGATGGTGTACCCACCCTTCAACCCCTCCCAGATCCTCACACGCCCCAGTTGGGGGAGGGGAGTCGCTCTTTCCTACTATGACCATGCCTTCCCTAGACTTAAATAAATCGTTAGTAATACCCTCAACCTTCACTCACGATGTTTATCCCATAGACGAGCTCCCCCGTATTGATCCCGCACATGTGCCGTCACTTGAGCTAGTCGTTAGTGAGGCAGAGGATGACGACACCGAGGAGGACCCCTCTGAGCACGTCTTTGAGACCGACTACGATAAGGATGGATCTGATTGCACCAGGTCGAGTGCTTGCAGCGGATTGTGCGGAGCAGGAGCAGGAGAGTATTGCGGATGCCGCTAGGTCTTGATTAGCGTAGTGAGATAGTAGATGGTAGGAGTAGTCTAACACTAGACTGTGATTTCTTGAATGTGTAGTCCAAATAGTTTTCTCCCTAGGGCAGCTCTTCTGCGTGAGTGCCTGCCAGGGAATTTATTTATGTCATTTTTGGATTGTATTTATAACCTCTACTTGAACTTCATACTTTATGAGGCTTGTCGTCGATATGCAGTATATTTTATGTTCTATTATGGTTTATCATATCTCTTTCAAAAATTTATATATATATATATATATATATATATATATATATATATATATATATATATATATATATATATATATATATATATATATATATATATATATATATATATATATATATATATATATATATATATATATGTGTGTGTGTGTGTGTGTGTGCGTGTGTGTGTGTGTGTGTGTGTGTGTGTGTGTGTGTGTGTGTGTGTGTGTGTGTGTGTGTGTGTGTGTGTGTTGAGTTTTTTTAAGATAAATTTTAAATATAAAGTTTTATCATAGTGTTTTATTAAAAAAAAGGGGGCATTATTTTTGTACAAGGAAAACCTTTTAATTAATTTATGAAAAATATACCTTTTATATACCGTCGCTGGTAAAAATTGGGGTGTCACAGTATGCATATGTTATGACGTATGAATGTATTGTGAAGTGTATTTATAAGCTCGTGTTGTATTTTGTCTGGGAAAATAAATCCCTGACTATTGCTTGGGATGAAGAGTACATGTATCTTCAATCTTGTCTAGAATGCTTCTGCTGGGGATTCTTGTATACTTGTTTGAGAAAACTATGCAAGGGGTGTTAACTTCCAACTTGGGAGTAAAGTTTAGGAACGTTGGTTTTTCATTGCTCTAATGGGGAATTTAATTCTTATATACCCTCACTAGAGATAAAAGAGATGGATAACCTTCTGACTCGTCTGGGGAGAATAATTCCTATATACCCTAACTGGGGGATAAAAGAGATGGATAATCTCCCGACTCGTTCGGGGAGGATAAATTTAACTGGTATCTGGTCTGTTTCCAGGTTCCGTAGCGGCTCTCTGGGGATAGTGGCAATTTCACTGGGGAGAAGAATTTTTCCAATAATTCATATAAATTCGGGGAGACTATAATCTGGTTGGGAAATAAACTCTGTTGGGGAAATAAATCATGTCGACAGAGAAATACTCTTCTGAAGAAACAAATTCTCATGGGGAAATTGAATTTTGCTAAAGAGAAGAAACCTTCAGGAGTTTTATAGTTTTCAAGCTCAGTCGGGGAAGAGAATTTATGAAGATTACTCTGTGGGGATAATCTCATAGGGGTGATTTATGGGTAGCTTGAACATCATCTAACTCTTAGAATCTTGAATAAATGCTCATTTCGATTCGTATGCATATATTTGATAACAGTTAATCATGTTCATATGCATATGTTCATTCAATTTAGTCATTGGACGTTTTTGCAAGCAAAACAGAAAAACAAAAAGTTTGAACTTTAAGGTGTATTTGTATTGATAATTTGCCTATAAACAGGTGTTTTTTGTACAAAGAGACATAAATCCTAGTAAGAGGAAATCGTCTTGAAATGAAAAGAGTACAAAGTGAAAACAAATATATACAACCATATGGAAATGATCTCATTGGATTCCAACTCTGCTATTGCCCCTATGCCTTTGAACATCTCACCTCTTGTTGTCGGAAGAAGTTGATTGAACTGGTCTGTACCATTTGAAATTTTGACTTTGGTAATAAATCTTGCATGTAAGTGATCCAACGGGACATAGTCGTACTCTTTTAATCCCTAATTTTTACCTGGACTGTCCTTTCAGGTTTTCAGTCCATCAGGATACCCTTTTTTTCCAAGCCGCCCATTCAGGTTTTCGACTTACTAGGTGTAAAATCTTTTGTATATATCTAATTTTTTCCCCAAACCTTTTTGATTCGCCGGGATGCCCTTATTTTTGCCTAGTCCAGTCAACCTAGCGGGTCATTTTTATGCGTAATATCTTTTGACTATGTCTGCATTCACATGGTGTGGGAAATCTTCACCGTCCATGGTGGTTAGTATCATAGCACCGCCCAAGAATATTTTCTTAATAACAAATGTCCCTTCGTAAGTAGGAGTCTATTTTCCCCTCGGATCACTTTGTGGTAGAATGATGCGCTTTATTACCAAATCACCAGCCTGTTATACCTGATGCTTGATCTTCTTGTTGAATGCCTTGATCATGCACTTATGATACATCTGACCGTGACAGACAACTACAAGCCTTTTCTCGTTAATCAGATCCAACTGATCCAACCTAGTATGAATCCACTTGTCTTCACCTAAGTCTGCCTCTTTCATAATCCTTAGAGAAGGAATCTGAACTTTGACAGGCAGGACAACTTCCATGCCATAGACCAAGGAGAATGGGATTGCCCTAGTTGATGTCCGCGTTGAAGTGAGATAGCCATGAAGAGAAAATAGTAACATCTCATGCGAATCTTTGTAGGTCACAACCATCTTTTGTACAATCTTATTTATGTTCTTGTTGGCAGCTTCCACTACGCCATTCATCTTCAGACGATAAGGAGAAGAGTTGTGATGCTTGATCTTGAACTGAGTGCAAAGTTCAGTGATCATGACATTGTTGAGGTTGGTACCATTGTCAGTGATGATCCTCTCAGGGATGCCATATCGACAGATAAGGTTATGCTTGATGAGTCGAGCCACCACATTCTTGGTAACTAAGGCAAACGAATCTACTTCAAACCATTTGGTGAAGTAGTAAATGGCGACGAGAATGAAACGATGTCCATTAGAGGCAGTAGGCTTGATTTCTCCAATCATGTCAATGCCCCGCATTGCGAATGAAAAAGGAGCAGTCATGACATTCAAAGGAACTGGTGGCACGCGAACTTTATCAGCATAGATCTGACACTTATGGCAAGTCCTCGAGTGGTGGTGATAATCAGTTTCCATAGTCGACCAATATTAACCAGATCTCATAATCTTCTTGGCCATAGTATGTCCACTGGAGTGAGTACCAAAGATGCCTTCGTGCATATCCTCTATAATTTTATCTACTTCCTTCTTGTCCATACAACGAAGCAGGGTTAAATCATGTTTTTGCTTGTACAAAATCCCATTGCTTAGGAAGAACTTAGCTGAGAACCTCTGTAGGAACTTCTTGTCATTGATTGATGCCCCTTCAGGATACTTTTGAGCTTCGATATATCTTTTCACTTCATGAAACCAAGGCTTCTCCTCTACTTCATCAGTATCAATCTCATAGCAGTTTGTCGGTTCATCAAATCTTTTGACAATAATTCTGGGAGCTTCATTGTCCCATTTGACCTTGAACATGGATGCCATGGTAGCTAAGACATCTGCCAACTGATTCTCTTCCCTTGGAATATGTTCAAAGGTAATCTCTTCAAAGTACGGGATCAAGGTTAGCACGAGTTCTCGGTAAGGGATGAGATTTGGATGTTTTGTATCCAATTCTCCCTTGATTTGACTGATTACCAAGGATGAATCCCCGTATACGCTCAGGAATTTGATCCTTAAGTCAATAGCAGCTTAAAGACCCAAGATGCACACTTTGTACTCAGCCATGTTGTTGGTACATTCAAAGCAAAGTCTTGCAGTGAAAGGCGTATGGAAACCTTTAGGGGAAATGATCACAACACCAATTCTGTTACCCAGTGCGTTGAAAGCTCCATCAAAAACCATAGTCCATCGGGATCCTTGCTCAGGTCCTTCATATAGTCCAGGATTTTCAATATCTGTAATCAGCATGATATTCTCATCCGGGAATTCGAAGTGCATAGACTAATAGTCATCTACAGCTTGGTGCACCAAATGATCTTCTAGTACACTTCCTTTGATTGCCTTTTGGGTGGTGTACTGGATGTCATATTCATTTAAGATCATTTGTCATCGGGCTATTCTTCCGGAGAGAGCTGGCTTCTCAAATATGTACTTGATGGGATCCATTTTAGAGATCAATAGAGTAGTATGGGTCAACATATATTATCTTAGTCGGCGAGAAGCCCATGCCAAAGCGCATCAAGTTTTCTCGACCAGTGAATATCTTGTTTCACAGTAGGTAAATTTTTTTCTAAGGTAGTATATTGTATGCTCTTTTCGACCAGACTCGTCATGCTGCCCCATCCGACACCCCCATTGAATTCTCTAACACGGTCAGGTACATGATTAGATGTCTTCCTTCAACTGGTGGTATCAGGATTGGAGGTTCTTGTAAGTACTCCTTAATTTTGTAAAAAGCCAATTGACAGTCGTCGTTCCATTTGACTACTTGATCTTTCTTCAGCAGCTTGAAAATTGGTTCACAAGTAGCAGTCAAGTGAGAGATGAATCAGGAAATGTAATTGAGTCGTTCCAAGAAACCTCTGACCTCCTTCTCAGTACGAGGAGCTATAATTTCTTGGATAGCTTTGACTTTGGCAGGATCGACCTCAATACCTTTTCCACTAACGACGAAACCTAGGAGCTTTCTAGACCTTAACCCAATGATGCATTTGTTCCGATTCAACCTCAATTTATACTTTTTTAGCCTTTCAAATAACTTGTGTAGATGGTCAAGGTGTTCTTCCTCAGTTTGCGATCTGGCTATCATGTCATCAATGTAGACTTCTATCTCATGATGAATAATATCATGAAATAAAGCCACCATATCCCGTTGGTAAGTTGCGCCTGCATTCTTCAGCCCAAAAGGCATGACCTTATAACAGAAGATGCCCCACTGTGTGACAAAAGTAGTTTTCTCCATGTCTCCAAGCGCAATTTTGATTTGGTTGTACCCTGAGAAGCCATCCATGAAGGAGAATACCTTATGTTGAGAAATGTTGTCAACCAAGACATCGATATGTGGTAGTGGGAAGTAATCTTTGGGGCTCGCCCTATTTAAATCCTCGTAGTCTACACACATGTGTACCTTATCGTCTTTCTTCAGCACTGGAATGACATTTGCAACCCATTAGGGATACGACTTCACTGCCAAGAAACCTGCATTGAACTATTTCATCACCTCAGCCTTGATTTTATCTGACATATCAGAACGTATGCAACGAACCTTTTGTTTGATCGGAGAACAACCCTCTTTCATTGGCAGACGATGAACGACGATATCAGTATCGAGCTCTGAAATTTCTTCGTATGACCAAGCGAATACCTTAACATAGTCGTACAACATCTGAACTAATCTAATCTTGACAGTGTCTTCCAGGTTGGCGCCAATCTTGTCTTCTTTCTTATCTTCCTCAGTACCCAAATTTATCACTTCGACCGATTCTTCGTGCAGTTGGATAGCCTTTTCCTCTTGTATCAGGAGTCTGGCGAGTTCTCCAGGTATCTCACAATCTTCTTCACCTTCGTATTCGGCTTGATAGATTGGATATTAAAAGTCATAAACAACAATAGAAAAATTATTATCAATGAGATCTGGAGTGTATGTGGATCTGCAAATGTGTGTGTGTGTGCATGTAAGGTCACATGGCTATTTGAAAATGCAGTAAAGAAAGACAAGGAGCACAAAACATGAATGCAAAATCGTCCAATGTTTTCATTAAATGAGCATATGATATATGAAATGATAACCCTTAACAAATGAACCATTGTGCCACGGGCAGGGCACAAGGTTTAAAGTCATTGTTTTAAAAGAAATTATACAAACAAACTTCTTAAATCAATAAAAATAGGAAATAGAAATTACTCCTGACTGAAGGAGATTGATACAAAGTCTTTGGCCTTCTAGTTGTTGAGTCCACCATCAATAGTATGGAATATCCAGTCGTCCAATTTAACATCACTATCAGGGTCTTCCAGAGCATTGACTTCATTGTGGCTAATACACAAAGGTGGTCCTCCAGCACGAACACGTCGAACCTCTTTCTGAGCCTTTGAAGTGAAACCCAAACCAATTTTTTTGGAATTTAAGGGAATATCAGGAAGTTGTCCCCAAATAGTGCAACCTCCATCTTCTACCACATCCATTGCATCCTTCAAGGAAGCCATTCTTGGTGGGTTTTTAGGGACCTCAGGAATAGTAGCTTTAGCAACAACAATCATCAGAGGGATTACCTCAAATGTTTGGCAGGGGGTTTCAATGAATTCACCATCCATTTCAATATATTTGAAAGAATTAAAATGACTGACCATATATTCTTCCTCTCCACAGACTGTGATAACCTTCCCTTTCATTGGGTACTTCAGATTTTGATGTAAGGTATATGTAACCGCACCTACACCATGAATCCATGGGCGTCTGAGCAAGCAGGAATAGGGCAGGCAAATATCCATTACATAAAAGTTGAATTAAAGACTTGAGATCACACCTTTATCATAAAATCAACCTCTCCGTGGACCATCCTCTTTGACACATCAAAGGCTCTTACCACAATGTCGCTGGGTTTCAGCACTAGTCTTTAACAGTCTAATCTATCCAAAGCACCTCTGGGTAAAACATTCAGGGAGGAACCTGTATCTACTAACACATGCGCCAAAGTAGTGCCTTTGCATTTAATAGAGGTGTGCAGAGATTTGTTATGATTATTCCCCACCGGAGTTAAATCTGCATCAGAAAATCCTAAACCATTATCAACAGTTAGGCTTGCAACACAATTCTCAAATTGATTAGCAGTGATCTCTTGTGGTACATGGGCATTCTTCAGAAATTTCAACAAAGTTGGGCATATTCTTTGGAGCATAATAACAAGGACAACATGGATATCTTGGAGGGTGTATTCCCCAGTTGTTTAACTATTTTGTAGTCACTTTTACGAATGCTCTTCAAAATTTCTTCCATCTCTTTTCTATATGGGTCTTCAATTGTAACATCTTTGGATGGCGCCTCCATCTGGACAGGCTCAGATACTTTCTCTTTACTTTGGGCATCAGTAGTTGGCCCAACAATAGGAATATGAACAGGTGTCGTAGTAGTTGTTGGAGGGGAGATCTCTGGAGAGAAGATCCTTCCTGTCCCATTGAGCTTACTAGTTCCGACAATGTTTGTAATTTAAGGATCTTCATTTTCATTAATCCATGGCTCTTGCTTGACACCATGATAATAAACCTCTTCCCCGTAGTTCTAGGGAACAACTTTTTCAGAGGAATAGGGAAATGGCCCCAGTGTAGTGATTGTCAGGGGAGCCATTCTCGGCTCAGCGGAAATCCTTATAGGACCTCTAGAGGTGATCCTTAAATGAGTATTGGAAATGGTGATTATGGAAATATCTTCATGTCTCAATACATGAGGTATACATTTAGGAAAACTCTTCATGGATGGAGTTTTCTCGAACATAATTTCATGGCTATCAATTAGGAATTGAATACCCTTCTTCAACCACATACAACCATTAGTTTGGTAAGCACAATTGTAACAATTTTCAAGGCATCCAGAAAATAAACCGTCTCTCAACAAATTCTTCTTAACGATCATCAAGGGAGTAGTTAAATCACTGATGGAGGAGACATAAGAAACATCGTCAACAACATTAACACCTTTACCATGACTGGACATGGGTGCGGTAATCACATTAGGGGTTTCCGGAGGGTCAAACTAAATCACTGTGCTGTCAATCAAATCTTGGATTTTGCTTTTTAGGGCCCAACAATCATTGGTGTTGTGCCCAGGACTATTGGAATGGTATGCACACCTTGCATTTAAACTATACTTCGGAGATGATGTGTTGGGATTTTGAGGAGGATCCCGCAATGTTATCAATTGTGCTTTCAGCAAATGTTGTAATTCTTAAGATAATGGAATATAAATCCTGGTGAACTGTCTCCTCGAAGCGTCTAACCTACGCTGATTGTTTTGTTGTTGTGGTCGTTGAACTAGGGTTGGGTTAGAAATTAATTCTGCTCCTACCGACTAATGGCGATCATTCTTGATACGGCTCCTCTGGCCATAAACAACATTAATTTCCTTCTTACCAAAAAATGGTTTTTTCACAGTACTAGAGGATGCAACCATCTGAATCTTCCCGTTCTTGATTCCACTTTCAACTCGTTCACCAGTCAAAATCAGCTTAGTAAACCTTGATGAAGAACTCCCAATCAGCAAATTAAAGAATGGACCCTTCAGAGTGCCCATGAACATGTCCACCAATTCTCGGTCAGTCAAAGGGTATTGCACCCTTCTAGCCAGGTCCCTCTATTTCTGGGCATACTCCTTAAAGCCTTCGTTCGAGCCCAAAGGCATACTTTGTAATTGCACGCGAGTTGGTGCAAGGTCAGCATTGTATTGGTATTGTCTGTAGAAGGAAGCAACCAAATCCTCCCATGTTTGGATATTAGTCCCTTCTAGTTGATAGAACCACTCCAACTGTATCCCAGATAAGCTCTTTTGGAAGAAATGAACCCTTAACTTCCTATTGGTGGTGTGCGGTTGCATCTTGCGAACATATGACCTTAAATGGAGTTTCGGACAGGAGATTCCATCATATTTGGCAAAGACAAGAACCTTTAATTTATGAAGAATGACCACCCCAGGGACCAAACCTAAGTCTCCAAAGTCAAAACCAGACACTTTTTGAATTTCCACAACCTTGAGTCAGTATTTTAGCTGTTTGTATTCGTCATCCGCCAATGGGTACTGCTCGTCGGAGTAGTCTTCATCCTCAAAAACTGGTTATTTCCACCCCAACCCTGGTGCTTCTAAAATACTCTTCTTGATTGTCGTCGTCCTCAGAGGAATCATTTTCTACTTGAGCTAGTCTGACAAGACCTTTGAACCTTCTTCTCATGTTGAAGATAACAACCCGCTTCTTAGTCTTCTTTTTTGTGACGAGGAGCGCCATCATCTCTTGTTTTCCTTTGGCTAAGTTGACGAGAGTTTCTTGAAACTATGCGTGTTGAGTCTACAAATCTTTGACGATTTTCTCGAGAGCCATCTTATACTGAAATAAACAGTAAATAAATGAGGAAACCTGTATCAGAAGACCTGCTTATGAAATGATGTAGGATATGTGGATGCAATATTTTCAAGGACCCTAAGAGATTTAAATTTTCTAGCCAAAAAAGAAACAGAAACAAATATTGCATTAGTAAGTTCAAAAATTACAAGTGCCTCTTGGGCTTACAATGAATAAAGCAAAAAGGGTCTCAAAGAGACAACAAAACAAAAACTCCTCAGACCTAATACTCAAGTCTCCCGCAGACGCTTCCTCTTTGTGTCAATGTATGCATTAAGGCTTTGCTCCTCGTGAAGTCTCTTTGTGAGCTCAAAAACTTTCTTCTCGCTTGCATATAATGGAGCTTCAAAGGTGTCTCGTTCTCCCTTGAGTTGAATCCATGATTTCTGCAATTCTTCAAGGTCAATAGGCATGTCAAGATGGGTAATGGTATAAGGAATATCTCCCTCGACAATGGGCTCCATGATCACTTGTAGGGTAGTTGGATATGGAATCATGAGGTTTTGAGTGCGAGCTCACACCCATTTGAGAAAAGGCTCCATAGGGATAGAATTATTATGTCCCAAAGTCTTACTATCGACCTTGTTTACCATGACCCAAGCTCGTACAAACCTTTGACGATAACCTTGAACATCATTCTCGTATTCGAATATAATACCTTGGATAAGCGCATCATGTGGACCATCTCTTCGAGCATAACCAAATTGTTGTAGAGCGAGATAAGGGTTATAAGTAATACCTCCCCTAATGCCAAGGAGCGGAACATTAGGGAATTCCCCATAACGGTTAATCATAGTAACATCCTCCAGAGATCGGGAACACCAATATATATCCGAATAAGATAGCGATATCATCCTTTGAGACCACCTCTTACCTTGTTCATTCTTCAATACTGATCGGGGAAGGTGCGAAATAAACCACCTAGATAGCAACGGTATGCAACATATAAGAGCCCTTCTCCTCCTCATAGTACGAGTGTGAAGAGAATGTAAAATGTCTCCGAGCAAAGTAGGCACATGGTTACAAGAAAGGAAGATTTTGACTGCATTCACATTTTTAATTTGGTCAGGATTAGAGAACAATACTAACCCATAGATTAGAAGAGCCAGGACTTCTTCAAAATCTTGAAAATTCATAGCCTCACAAAACAGTCGAGCCTTCTCTAAAAGAAATTTAGCTAGAAAACCCCTGACTCCACTCCTTGTTTCCCAATTAGCTACAATGTCGGACCGCTTTAGGTTCAAGACTGCTACAATTTCTTCAGGTTGTGGATCTTTCTCTAAACCAGTTAAGGGCATTCAATCAAGAAAAGGTACTCCTAATAGTTGAGAGAAATATTCCATTGTGGGCACCAATTGATAATCGGGAAAGGTGAAATAATGATGTACATGATCAAAGAACTGAAAGAGCACACACATCATGTCTTCTTTAAAGCTTGAGGTAACTAGATTGATAAGTCGACCATATATTTTGGTGAATGGATAATTTTCAGGAACCCTTGATGATAACTCTTTGAGTTGAGGAGGGGCCCTTACAAAGATAATTCAGATGGTATTTCTGCGAGCGGAAGCCATATCCTACAAAACATAACAAAGATAAATCCATAGGTCCATGAAATAGTTAGTGAAAATGCTATGGCATGATGTCATGATGTGTATGATGTCATGAATAATTAATCACAAACAAAACACACAAGGCCTTTAGGCTTAGGCTTGCATGGGGTTTATAGGTAAGTACCCTCTTGAAGTTTTATTTGGTTCAACGCGTCCTAAAAGAAGTAACCGGGTTCTAAGAAATCTCAATATCATTAATCTTTATTCATCGATAATTGTCTCATCACAAGAATCGAACCGCGACCGAAATATCTGGAAAGTCCAATCTCAATGAGTGTAGTATCGAGTATAAACCAACTTCAGTCTGCACCAAAGCCAGTTATCTCAATACTTTCTAATGGCGAAGTTGTTTAACTAAGGTTCTATGGTCAGTTAGTGTTTTATGACACTACACAGCAGCCCTGTATTCTCCTTGATTTAACTCAATGGACACCGATACCAACACATGTTTAACACTAACGTAGCCATCACTTCAACCATATCGATCTATACCGTACAGTTTCCACGATCTATTACTACTTACCTAAAATGCCACAGATCTGGGTATAGGATCTATACAAGAAATAAATCCAAGCATAACCCCAAAATGTAAAGCATACAAATCAAGCAAGTAAAGAAATAAAGGTGATCTAGCTCTTAAGGTAACCCCACTTTTAGTTTCTCCGCAACAGAGTTGCCAATTCTGTAATACGGTGGGAGAACTGACTTGGGTGTTTTATGCTTAATCGTAAATGTTGCGGATAGCAAGAGTCACCACCGACTTTTCTTTTATCCAATAAAGGAAAGGGTGAAAAGAATAGGAAAGACCTTTTAAGAATTTTCTTGAGTTCGGGGGGTAGGTTATGAAAAGGAAAGGTGTTAGCACCCTTTTCATCCGTAGTTATCTACGGGCTCTTAATTGCTAGCTCACTTTGAAATGCTTTGTGTTTTCTGTAAGTTGAAAGATGTTTTGAAAGTGGTGATTTTGTAATGATTCTCGTATCGTTGAGAATGTATACAAAATGTTTTGATTCAGAAATATTTTGAAAACGCCTTAGTACGGAAAACTTTGTAATGATTCTCGTATCATTGAGAATGCATACAAAGTGTTTGTTTTGAAAATATTTGTTGAAAGGAAGTGTTTGGAAAGATATTTTGAAAATTCCAATGTAAGGAAATTTTGTAATGATTCTCGTATCATTGAGGATGTATTTGTTTTGAAAAGTTTTTTGAAAGTGTGAGGTGTAAAGATTCGTTTGGTTTATGAGAAAGAAATTACAAGCAATCTACCTACTCAAAAAGTCTTTGTTATTTCCTCCTCCTTTATATAGTGCTATCTTAACATTGGTTGGTAAGGAGCAATATCATTTGATGTGAGGAATGTGCGTGGGTCATTGTACAGTCATAGAAGGCAACTTGTAAGATGCTTTTGCAATTGTCGTAAAGGACTAAGATCGTTTATCAAAGGAAACATCGAAGGGTCATAGAGGGACTACGATCTTTTAATCGAGGGTCTTTGCTAAAGCATCCCACGTTCGAAGGACATGACTGCTTTTTATTCGAGGAAACAAGTGAGGTTTACCCTAGAGATGCATGTGTGCAAAGTGTGTTGTTTTCAAGTATATGTCTTGTATTTAGGGTTTTCTAATGTTTGATTTTAAATCTTGTCATGCAAACCCTAATTACTAACAATAATAAGGAAAGCGATAAATTGCGCAATTTAAATGTCCTACGCTATTACAACATTTTGGGAATGAGGGGTATAAGTTTGTGAATGAGGGGAAGAAAGAAATAAAGCCTAATTATCTATTACAAATCATTGAGTATGAATAATAATAAAATGCATAAAAATATAAAGTAGAGGAAAAAGAGAAAAAAAATTGTTTTGATGATCTTTTTGATGAAAAGGGTTTGTAATTAACCTAATTAAACTAATTATTTTTAATTACAAGAGAAATTAATTAATTATTTAACAAACCCTAAAAATCTAAATTAATTGAAATTAAGGAGAAGATAAAATCTAAGTTTAAATATTTGTTTAGAAAATAATTTGGATATTAATATCAATTTGGAAAAGAAAATATTTTATGATGTAAAAGAAATAATAAAATTTAATAAAAATAAAATGCTTAAATTAAAATATTTTAAATTTAATTATTTAAGAAAATATATTTTATTGTGTTTTTGATTAAATAAAATAAATAAATAAATAAAATAAATAAAATATAAAGAATATGAAAAATGTTGGGTCTAGGTGCTGAGAAGAAAAATGGGGGTGAGAAATCATTTTTGTTAGGCCCAAACTGATTTTTTTGTTGAATCAGAAAATAAAATAAAATATGGGTCTGAGTATAATAAGTAAAACAGGGGGGGGGGTATGAAGAAAATTTAGTTAAAGCCCAGAAACAAAAGTCCAGCGCCTGTAATAATCATGTGTGAATGATTTCTTGGAGTGCACCATAGGCTGGCACTTTGATGCATTAGATTTGACTTTATGATGATAACATGGAGAGGGAATGAGGGTGTATAATATGTACGTTGGGTGGTTCATATTGGATCTGCAAGGAAATACTATGAAAAAAACAAAAGGGTACCACTGAGGCTTGAACCCAAGTCCCTATAAACAAATGACTTAGCGCACGCTTCTTTACCACTGGGGTGGTTGTTACACCCGGTGGTAAAACAAGTTGAAATAAATATGAAGTAAACTCATTTTTCAAATTTGACTTCATCTTCTTCCTCGCGCGTGTTTGCAGCAAACAACAACAACATTGTTAAATTTTTAAACTTGCTCATTTCTCAACCATTTTCAAAAGTGTAAACATGAAACTTGCTTATTTTTTCACCCCGAATCCAACCATGTAAATAACTTAAGCTAACATTCAAAGATGAAAATTAATTTCTATTGGTACCAAATTAAAACCTAATTTTTCAGAAAGTTCAACTTCAAAATTCGTATCACTCAAGCAATATAAATGAAAACTAAAGGCATAGTTAGTTTCAGGACAATGACGTCTACATTTTTTATTCACAAAGTAACCATTAATGATGCTTGTATATGAATTTAAAAGTTGAGAAAACTCACCTCAAAACTGGAAATCGTGTTTGAAGTTGGAGCACTCCAAGAGGTGTTTTGATGATCTGGATAGCTTCACTGAACTCCCAGGAAGCTATTGCAATGCTTACTTTGGATTGAGAGTGACTGGATTCTTCTGGAGAAGTCAAGTTGCAGGTTGCTGTTTTTAGAAATGGAGGATGATGAAGATGGTGTTACAGTTGTGTAACAAGTGTTTGGATAGACTCTATATGATTTATAGAAGCTTTGTGAATGATTTAGAGTGAAAACGCACGAGTGGATTAAGTGTTTGGAGTTTAAGGTCAGACTTGCAACAATGGAGTATTTGAATGCCACTTCTAATATCAGGGAGTTTGAGAGTGTTAGGGGGCTTGTAAAATCGTGTGTTAGCTAGCAAATACTTCCTATATTTATAGGAAAGAGGTTTTAGAGGTTCAAACAACCAGATTTGTAAGATGACAAGTTGTGGTTTTAAAACTTAGTTTTGAAGCAACTTGAAATGCATTGTTCCAATGCATAGTGCAATCATGGTATGAAATGGATATAGGCTTTAGATATGTTTCTTCTAGATTTGACATTGTGTATGTTCAGAAGAAACAAGTGCAAGGCTCAAGGAGAGTGGAATTTGTGATTAAAGTCACTTTTCCAAAATAGAAGTCTTGGCTTTCTTCCCTTAATGGAAAAATAGTTTGGACAATACCTTAACCACTTGGATCATAGCTCAATTAATTGTGTAAAAATTAAATTATGTAGTGATTTTCAAGTTAGAAGCTTGCAAAGCAAGATTATGCAGCATAGGTTTGATATTTGATCATGTGTTCTTTATGAAAATGCCTTGTAATTCGAGAATGAATGCTCAACTTCATCTCTTCGAATCTCTTAGCTCAAAAATGATCTATTAAAGTTATTGGATATTTTATAAATCTTGAAACATTATCTACAACCTTAATTTTGACCACTTTGGCTAAATCAACTTGGAACTTGGGGAAAATTGCCAAGAAGTTGGGACAAAAATCAGACCAAACTTGTTAAAAATTTCACTAAGTGTTTTGTTAAAAATGTCATAACGTCATGGGCCTATATTTCCTGATCCAAACATTTTTTGGACATCAACCCTCAAGGACAAAGTTGTAAAATTCATCATTCTCTACAAATTTCATGTTGAAAGTTTTCTTTGAATCAGTGCTGGTGAACATTTATCACACCCTGGGGAACATTCTGTTACAAAGTGATGCCTTTCGGGTTGAAGAGTGCTGGTGAAACGTACTAGAGGGCCATGACAACTCTATTCCATGATCTGGTACATAAGGAAATTGAAGTATATATTGATGATATGATCACCAAATCTCAGACTGAGGAAAGACATATGGATTACTTGTTGAAATTGTTTCAGCATTTGAGGAAGTATTGTCTCCACTTGAATCCAAATAAGTGTACTTTTGGTGTTCGTTCAGGAAAGTTGCTTGGTTTTTTTGTCAGCCAAAAAGGAATTGAAGTTGATCCTGATAAAGTTAAGGCAATTCAAGAAATTCCTGCATCAAGAACTGAAAAGAAAGTTAGAGGCTTTCTTGGACGTTTAAATTACATTTCTAGATTTATTTCCCATATGACTGCAACATGTGAACCAATCTTCAAGCTGTTAAAGAAAGATCAAGGTTGCGTGTGGACGGATGATTACCAAAGGTCATTTGAAAACATTAAAAAGTATATTCTTAAGCCTTCTATCTTTCCCCCTCCTGTTGAAGGAAGACGATTGACTATGTATCTGATTATGTTGGATAACTCCATGGGCTGTATTTTGGGACAACAAGATGAAACAGAAAGAAAATAATATTCCATTTATTATTTGAGCAAGAATTTCACTGACTGTGAGCCACAATATTCTATGCTATAAAAACATGTTGTGCTTTGGCTTGGGCGGCAAAGCAATTGCGGCAATATATGTTGAATCAAACTACTTGGTTGTTTTCCAAAGTGGATCCAATTAAATATATTTTTGAAAAGCCTGCTCTTACTGGAAGAATTGCCTGTTGGCAGATGTTGTTGTCTGAATATGATATTGAATACCGTACTTAGAAGGCTATTAAAGGTAATATATTGGCAAAATACCTCGCTCACCAACCAGTTGATGATTATCAGTCTATTAAGTATGATTTCCTTGATGAGGATGTGATGTATTTGAAAGTTAAAGATTGTGATGAGCTTTTGCCTGAGGAAGGTCTTGACCATAAATCCCCGTGGGGTATGGTGTTTGATGGAGATGTAAATGCTTTTGGAAAAGGAATTAGTTTCGTGATTATCACTCCCCATGGGTCACATATCCATTTTATTGCAAGGTTAAAAATTGATTGTACCAATAACATGGCGGAGTATGAAGCTTGTATCATGGGTCTTGAAGATGTTATAGATCTTAAAATCAAAATTCTTGATGTATATGGTGATTCAGATTTGGTGATAAATCAGATCAAAAGAGAATGGGAGACTGGTCACGTTGGCTTAATTCCCTACAAAGATTATGAAATAAGATTATTACCTTTCTTCAGTAAAGTTGAATTCCATCATATTCCCAGAGATGAGAATCAGATGGTAGATGCTTTAGCCATTTTGGATTCCATGTATCAAGTGAATGCTTGGAACGATGTACCTCAAATTACAATTCGACGTCTTGATAGACCAACTCATGTGTTTTCTACAGAGGGGACGTCAGATGAAAAACCTTGGTATTATGATGTCAAGCACTTTCTTCATACTTAGGAATATCTGGTTAGTGCGTCGAACAAAGATAGAAAGACATTGAGAAGTTTGAAAAGTAGCTTTTTCCTCAATGAAGATGTGTTATACAAGAGAAATTATGACATGGTCTTGCTTAGATGCGTGGATAAACACAAAGCAAACATGTTATTGTATGAGGTCCATGAAGGTTCCTTTGGTACCCATGCCAATGGACATTCGATGGCAAAGAAGATGCTTAGGGAAGGTTACCATTAGCTGGCAATGGAATCTGACTGTTACAAATTTGAGAAGAAGTTCCATAAATGTCAGATTTATGCTGACAAGATTCATGTGCCTCCAACGCTTCTCAATGTTATTTTTTCCCCATGGCCTTTTTCCATGTGGGGGTATTAATATTATTGGAATGATTGAAACCAAGCTGTAGAATGGACATTGTTTCATCTTAGTGGAAATTGACTACTTTACCAAGTGGGTGGAAGCAACTTCTTATGCTAATGTCACCAAGTAGGTGGTAGTATGTTTTATCAAGAACAATCTTATATGTCGGTATGGTGTGCCAAGTAGGATTATCACCGATAACGGCTCAAATTTGAATAATAAGATGATGACAAAACATAGTGAAGAATTCAAGATTGTCCATCACAACTCGTCTACTTACAGACCTAGGATGAATGGGGTTGTTGAAGATGCTAATAAAAACATTAAGAAGATTATCCAGAAGATGGTTGTTACCTATAAGAATTGGCATGAGATGCTCCCTTTTTCTTTGAATGGGTATCGTACATTCGTCTGCACTTCAAGAGGGTCAACTGTGTTCTCTCTTGTGCATGGTATGGAAACAGTGCTGCCAGTTGAGGTTGAGATTCCCTTTTTGCGTGTAATAATGGAAACCAAGGTTTCATAGGCTCAATGGGTCCAGAACAGGTTTGACCAGTTGAATTTAATTGAAGAAAAGAGAATGACGACCTTGTGTCATGGTCATTTATATTAGAGAAGAATGAAGAGAGCTTTTTGATAAGAAGGTTAAGCCCTGTGAACTCAGAGAAGGCGACCTCATGCTCAGAAATATCATGTCTTTTAACGCTAATTGTAGGGGAAAGTGGACTCCCAATTATGAAGGCCCATATGTTGTCAAGAAAGCCTTCTCTAGCGGTACATTAATTCTTGAAACTATGGATGGTGAGGAGTTCCCATGTCCCATGAATGCTGACTCAGTCAAGAAATACTTCGCCTAAAGAAATAAAAGAACAACTCATTAAGTTGAAAACTTGAAAGGGCGGCTTAGGAAAAAAAGAGCGTCTCGGTAGGCTGAAAACCCGAAAGGGAGGTCTAAGCAAAAGTTAGAGACATAAAAAGAATAAATTTTCCCAGTATATTGAAAACCCAAGAGGGCTACCTAGGAAAAAGTTAGGGATTTCCTATCAAGTAATTACGTCAGACAAGACTTGATCATTGAAGCAACAATCTTCTCGAATTTTCATCACACTTAAACTAAAGCCTATGCTCAGGAGTTCAAAGTTTTTAGGGAGAATAGTGGTCATTGTATTTCATTGTATCTTTTCCATGTATTTACCATTTACAAAACTTTGTAATCATCCATGGAGTCACGCCATTTGCAGACTACCATTTTATTAATAAAGTTTGAGACTTTATCCAATTCTTTGTAGTTCTTATTTTATTCTGTTTACAAAAATTTAATTTATTATTGATAGTAAATTTAAAAAAAAAGACTTAATAATAAAAACATGTTTTTGAATAGAATTTGCAAATTACTTTTTACTTCAATTCTTTGATTCAAGTGGGACAAAAGTAGTGGTTCCAAGGATGGACAAACTCTGAGGTTTTGAAAAGATTCCCCAAGAAGTATATCAGGGTCACTCTTGCTGATATGCGCATAGACCACATGTGATTGTTCCTTATATAGTTGTATTTTATACCAGTTGATATGTGGTGTTGGTTTGGGTGGTTTGATACCTTTATCCCATATTCCCCAGTTAGGTCTTGATGTAGATTTCTCTAGCTGAGTGTGATGCTTTCCTCAATTGGGTTGTGATCAAGAGGAAATTGTAAAGTTATGAAGCCTTTGCTCATTTGTTGGAGTCCTTCTCCTCTTTGTACTGAGAATTGATGAAGAATCTCTTGCAGGGCATTGTTCTCTCCAGTTATGACATTGTTGTTGTTGTTGTAAACTCCCAAGTAGCTAGACAAGAGAAGTACCTTTTCTAAGAAGTGCTGAGACACCTGTCAACTTTTTTGGGTTTGTGGTACCCCAAAATTTTCCCTCTCATTTCTCAAGTAATCTCTCACAAGATTTCCATTGATTCAAGACTGCACAAGGTTTGATCAACTCAAGACACTTCCTCAGCACTGATAACTCAAATTAGGATTTGAGTTTGCACAAGTAAAAATGGACTTCTAATGCCCCATATGACTTTCATGGATCATTTTGGACCCTCAAGATTGCTCATGTCAAGTTTAAAATCTTGGATCATATTTTTGCTCAGTCAATTGATCAATTGACCTAAAATTAGTTGTATTGGGGAAAAAGTCAACTGTTGTCAATTTAAAGTCAAACTTCATAAATTTTGATCCATATCAGCATAATGAACTCATATATGTCATTTGATCAAGTTTGGATCATATCTCCTCAATAAATTTGATCAGATCATCAAAAGGGCAAAATGGTCAAAATTAGGGTTTTTACTGAGAAAGTGCAATTTATGATTTTTTGACCTATAAAATGAATTATTTGTTTAAGAAATGATCTCAAGGATTCAAATGCATTATTTTTGACCTACTGGCATTGCTCAATACTTCTCTCAAGATCATTTGATTGATAGTTGAATTTCAGTCAACTGATGAAAAGTCAAATGTGCACTAAAAAGTCAAACTTTGACTTTTTGATCAAAATCAAGTATCAAAGATCACAATTCATCAAGACATGTCAAAATATGAAACTTGTTCATCAAGAAATCAAAAAGTCAAGATTTCATTTTGAAAAGTCAAAATTTCTAAACTTAGAATTTTTTCTAAGTGTTGGAAATTCACATTTTTTTCACAACTTTGAGCCAAATTTACACCATGATGCAAGTTGATTCAAAGGAAACTTCCAACATAAAAGTTGTATATCCAATGAGATATAAAACATTGTAGAACATAATTTTTTCTAGAAATACTTGGATTTCAAGTTATGATTTTAAGAAGACATGTTCATGAAACTTGGAAACTTAGTGAAATTTTGCCCTAGTTTAGGCAGGATTTTGACCTAACTACATGGCAGTTTTTCACATAGTTCCAAATTGAATTTTAAAAAATGTCCAACATAGAGGTTTTAGAGGATGTTACAAGCTTTCCAAAATGTCAAATAACTCATTGATATCATATTTGAGCTAAGAGAATCGAAGGACGAAAGTTAGGGTTTCAAAATTGATTTACAAGGCATATTTTGTGATGAACATAAACCAAATCCATAGCCATGCTGCATAATCTTCACTTTTCCGGCTTCAAAATTGTTTGTCACTCCATAATTAATGGTTTACACAACTCTTTAGGCCCTTATCCACTTGGTTTAAGCTTTATCCAAAATGATTTTCTATTTATGGCACAAAGTTGCCATTTCCATTTTGATAAAGCATCACTTTTGCAATTGTCAACTTCTTGAGCCTTAAACTTGTTCTTTCTGCACACACAACCCCTATAAACCAAAACCAACATGTCTAAGGCCTCTATCAACTCAGATCATGCTTGTACAATACTTAGAGATTTGTCTTCTCACTTTTCTTCAAAAGCAATCTATAGAGCCAAAAGGCTAGAACTCAGAAATCTTGAGTGCATTTGATCTCCAACCTTTTCCATACATATGCACAAGTCCATTTCAAGCCAAGGCACGATTTCAAGCATCCTCAAACTCTCCCAACCACCCTTGCTTCACAGAACTACCTAAACTTGACAGTTTTGAGCCAAAACTCCCCGTCTCCATTTCCACTTGTGTGTTTTGTTTCTTAATCACTCAAACACCTAACAGACATCATACACAAGTGATTCAAGTCCTTGTTTCAAGACTGTAACCCCTCCATCACTGCCCACCATTTTCAAAACTGAAGCTTGAAACTTGACTTGAGTTGAGAGTTCCAGCCATCCTCAAAGCAAAGTAGGAGTTGAAATACATTCAAGGAGGTCCAGACAACCTACAGAAATCATCAGGCCATCTCAAAGGTTGCTCAAACTCCATACACGACTCCAGCTTCAAGAGGTAAATTTTTAAACTTCTATCTCTTCATACAAGCATCATTTGATTTTGATTTGGGAAGATAAAATATAGATATCATTGCCCTGAAACTGTACATGTCCAAAGATTTCATTTATGTTGCTTGAGTAGTGAAAATTTCAAGTTTGAACTTTCTGAAAAAGTTAGGTCATAATTTGGTACTATTCAAAATTCATGCTCATCTTTGATTTATAGTTTTAGTAATTTACATTTCTGGAATCATTGTGAAATTTGGAACAAGTTTGATGTTTACATTTTTGCAAATGGATGAGAAACGGTGAAGTTGCAGATGTTCAGGCTGGAGGTTGAAGATGAAGTCATATTCAGGACATGACTTATGTTATGTATTTATTATTTCATTTATGTTAATGAATGTATAGCCACCCTAGTGGTAAGGCGACACATGTGTCATGCTTAAGGCGTGGGTTTAAGCCCTAGCGCTGCCACTTTTCATATTTTTCCATATTTTTTCTCTTTTTCTTGTTACAAACAGGTGCGCTGGGCCTCCAATGTCGGGCCTTCCATTTTTTGCTTCTTCTAACCCCTGCCTTTACTTTTGCACTTGACTCATTTCATTTTTTATCATTTCATTTTCATTTTATTTTTTGTTTCATTTTTTCTTTATTATTTTTATTAATATTATTATTCATATTAATATTATTATTATCATCATTATTATTACTTTTATTAATAAAAAAATCCAAAAAATATTTTATTTACATATTTATATGTTTATTTTCTTTTTAAAACAAAAAGATAAAGAACATTTTCCTAACAAATTTAATTCTTTTTTAATAAATTGATAATTAGATTTAAGTTTAATTATGTTTCTTTTTTTAATTACTTTTAACTTAGAATTTAGTTTTCTTTTATTTAATTAATTACCATATTATTTTCATTAAGTTAAATCTTTTTTTTCATAAAAAACCCTAAAAATATTTCAAGCTTAATTTCTTTTCTTAATTAGTTTAAGTTTAATTTTGTTTAATTTTTATTAATCATTCTCTTTAATTAGGTCAAAACTAAACCCTTTCATAAGAACCAAACAAAAATCATTTCCTTTCCATTTATTTTTCTTGCACATTTATTCAATTACTTGTACATTATTCAATATGGTTGTAATAGATAATTATGTTTAATTTTCATGCAATCCTCATTTGTAAATTTGTATACACCCTCCCCTAATCATGTAATAGCGTAGTAATTTTAATTTCCGCAATTTATTGCTTTTATATAAATGCTAATAAATTAGGATTTATATGGCAAGACTAAAATCAACAAGTAGCAAACCTTAATCCAAGATAAATAATGCATGTAAATCAAACACATTTTCACACTTGCACCCTCAGGGTAATTCCACTTTGTTGCCTTATAAAAATGGCCTTGTTATGCATGTGGGATGTCTTAGAAAAAACAAATAAAAAATACAAGATCATAGTCCCTCGATGACGCTACAAATGTTGCATTTCAAAACGATCTTAGTCCCTCAAAGAGAAATGCTAAGATATCTCACAACATTGTTGTCATGACTATGCGATGACCCACGCCCGTCCCTTTACATCCAAAGATAAGGCTTCTTACCAAATCAATGGTAAGATAACAATATTAAGAGAAAGGAAGAAATGAACAAAGACTTTTGAGTAGGTAGATTGTTCCTAGTTGCTTGCTCACTTTCAAAACAACCATCCTTGCTCATTTTCAAAATAAACACCAACACTTTCAAAACATTTTCCAAACATGAAATATTTTCAAAAGCTCAACACTTTGTATACGTTCTTACGAATGATAACTATTACAAAGTTTGCCTAAACGAAGGCGCCTTTTCAAAATATTTTCAAAACCATCACAGAGCACATTTCCAAACAAAAGCAAGTGATCTATCAAGAAACTAAGAGCCCATAGATAACTATGGATGAAAAGGGTGCTAATACCTTCCCTTTTCATAATCTACCCCCTAAACTCAAGAAATAATCTCAAAGGTCTTTCCTGTTCGTTTCAGCCTTTCCTTTTAGATAAAAGAAAAGTCGGCAGCGACTCTTGCTAACCGCAACATTTACGACAAAACGCAAAACACCCAAGTCAGTTCTCCCACCGTATCATAGAACTGGAAACTCTGTTGGGAGAAACTTAAAAGTGGGGTTACCTTGGGGCTAGATCATCTTTACTTGCTTTCATTGTTTGATTTGTTTTCTTTACATTTTGGTTCCTTGTTTGGGCTTGTTCTAATCCTGTACCCGGATTTGGGATACCTTATAGGTAAGTAGCAATACATTTTGGAAACTGTGCGGAGTATACCGACATGGTCTAAGCAATAGCTACGTTAGTGTGACGCATTTGTGGGTACCGGTAGCCCTTGAATAGTCAAGGAGGATACAGGGCCGCTGTGTGGTGTCATGAAGCACTAACTGACTTTAGAACATTTACTTGACAAACTTGGCCATTAGGAAGTAGTGAGATAATTGGCTTTGGTGCAGTTCGAAGTTGGTTGATACTCGATATTACACTCATTGAGATCAGACTTCTCGAGATATTTCGGTCACCATTAAAGAGGCTTGTGCTGAAACCATACCCGACAAGAAAGATCAGTGATATTGAGATCCCTTAGAACCCAGTTACTATTTCTAGGACAAGTTTGAGCCAACTAAACTTCAAGAGGGTACTTACCTATGAGACTCCATGGAAGCCTAAAACTAAGGACTTGTTTGTCTTGTGTGTATATGTTTACTTGTACATAATATCATAAACATCATAACATCATATAAATTTCTCACTAACCATTCCAAGGATTCTTTGGGATTTATCTTTGTTCTATTTTGTAGGACATGGCTTCTATTCGCAGGAAAACCATTCAAGTCAATCTCGTAAGAATCCATTCTCAACTCAAAGAGTTAGCATCAAGGGTCTCTGAAAATTCTTCATTCACCAAAAGACATGGTTGCCTCCTAAACTTTGTTACCTGTAGCACAAATGAAGATATGATGAAGGTGTTTTTCCAGTTCTTTGATCCTCTACACCATTGCTTCACTTTTCCTGACTATCAAGTTGTTCCTACTATGGAGGAATTATCTCAACTCTTAAGGATTCCCATTCTCAATCAACTACCTTTAAACGTTATGAAAAGAGATCCAAGACATGAAGAGATTTCCCGAGCACTACACTTGCAACAATCTGATATCACGACGAATTGGGAAACAAGGAGTGATGTCAAAGGTTTCTTAGCCAAATTCTTGATTTAGAAAGCTCAAGATTGTTGGAACTCTTTGGACTTACATGCTTTTGAAGAAATCTCATCCCTTCTCATCTATGGGATGGTTTTGTTTCCAAACCCTGACCAACTCATAGATGTAAATGTTGTCAAAATCTTCATGTCTCGCAATCTGGTGCCTACTTTATTGGGAGATATCCTACATTCTCTCCACACTCGCACTATGAGGAAGATAGGGGCTCTCATGTGATTCACTCCTCTCTTGGCTAGATGGTTTATTTCGCATGTTCCCCGGTCTGTGTGTAAGAACGAGCAAGGTTTGAGGTGGTCCCATAGCTCAGACATTCAGATATCCATTAGTGTTCTCGTTCCTTGGAGAATGTTGCTATCATCGACCGTTGTAGGGAATTCCATAATGTCCCTTTCCTTGGAATTAGAGGAGGTATCACTTACAACCCTTGCTTATCCTTGCAACAATTTGGGTATGCCCGAAGAGATGGTACGTATGATATGCTCGTCCAAGGAGTAGTTTTCGACTATGAGAGCGACGATCAAGGTTACCGCCAGAGGTTTATACGAGCTTGGAGGATGGTAAACAAGGTGGATAGTAAGACGCTGGGACACAATAATTCCATTCCCCTTGAGCCTTATCTTAGGTGGGTATGAGCTCGTGCTCAGAAACAATTGGTGCCTTACCCCTCCATCTTGCTATTTATCATGGAACCTGTGATTGAAGGAGATGTCCCGTACACTATCCTCCATCCTGACATGCCTACTTCTCTTGAAGAATTGCAAAAGGGTTGGATTCAGTTAAAGGAGGAACGAGATACCTTCGAAGCTCAATTCTACGCTAGTGAGAAGAGAGTCTTGAAGCTTACGAAGCAGCTGCATGGGGAGCAAAGCGTGAACGCCTACATTGCACCAAAGAGGATGCTTTCGGTCTTTTTATCTTAGAGATTTTTTTGTAAGCCCAAAAGGAATGTTGTAGTCATTTTGAACTAATTAATGAAATTTGACGTTTGTTCATGCTTTATCTATACAAATTTAAATCTTATAAATCCTTGAAATCATTTGCATATACATCTTCCACGCATCATAACATGACAGGTTTTCACTCAACAAGTTTCCTTATCTTTCTACTGTTTATTTTAGCAAGATGGATCTAGAGAAAACAGTAAAGGACCTTCAAGTACAAAACTCTCAATTCCAAGAGACTCTACTGTCCCTAGCAAAGGGGCAACAAGATATGATGGAATTGCTGGAAGTTAAGAAGAAACCCAAGAAGAAAGCCCTGGTCAACATGGGTAGAAGGTTCAAAGAGTCGGTTCGTCAGATCCCGGTAGTGGAAGACTCATTTAAAGAAGACGAGAATCAGATTGGTGAAGTTAGGAGTACCCATGCTAACTGTATTAATGATCAAGCGTTTGATGATGATTATTTTGACGAGCAATATCCACCCGCCGATGTCAAGTACAAACAGTTAGAAGACAAATTGAAGGTCGTCGAGATCCAAGCCGTCCCTGTTTAGAATTTGATGATTTATGTTTGATCTCCGGGGTTGTCATTCCCCACAAATTCAAAATACCAGTCTTTGCAAAGTACGACGGTGTTTCTTGTCCAAAACTTCACCTGAAATCTTATGTGCGCAAGATACAGCCGCACACTGCTGATATGAAACTCTGGGTTCACTTTTTTCCAAGAAAGCTTGACCGGAACGCAACTAGAGTGTTTCTACCAGTTGGATGGTTCCCGCATAAATACATGGGAGGACTTAGCTACCGCTTTCTACCACCAGTACCAGTATAATGCCGACTTGGCGCCGACAAGAGTTTAGTTGCAAGATATGACAATGGGGAAGAATGAAGGATTTAAAGAATACACACAAAAGTGGAGAGACCTTGCCAGTAGGGTTCAACCACCTTTGACTGATAGGGAGCACATTGACATGTTTATGGGCACTTTATCTGGTCCATTATTTAAGTTGTTGGTTGGCTGTTCTTCTTCCGGTTTCACCGAGCTGATATTAACCGGTGAAAGAGTTGAAAGCAACATCAAAAGCGGGAAGATTCCCATGGCATCTGCCTCCACTTCCAATCCTAAAAAGAAACCTTTTTCCGCGAAGAAAGAAATCAATGTTGTGTATGGGGAAATGGCCCGTACCAAGAAGGATGACCGCCAGTCTGTTAATGCTGTCAGAATTTCCAATCCAACTCCCGCTCAAAGACCATCTGCAAATCATCAATGTTTTGAAACTCCGAGAAGACAATTCACGAGGTTAGGCATGACATTATCTCAAGCCTTACAACACTTACTAAAGTATAATTTAGTGACATTACGCGATTCTCCTGCTAATCCAGATACCTCATCACCAACGTATAATCAGAATGCTAAATATGCATATCACTCAAGTAGCCCCGGGCATGAGACTGACCAATGCTGGGCCTTGAAGAATAAAATTTAGGACTTGATCAATAACAAGACTATTGAATTTGATCCTCCTCCAACTCCGAATGTAATCACCGCACCTATGCCAAACCATGGCAAGGGTGTCAATGTTGTTGAATATACAATTTTTGTTTCCTCTATCTGTTGAAAGCCAGGAGTTTCCCTGGCTGTGTGAAAGACTGTGTTTGGTGTACCAAACAGCTCAATGGATGTGAAGGGCCGAAGGAAGGCATTTAACGCTTGATGGATAGCCACTAGGTCCTATTGGAGAAGACTCCGCTTGCCAAAAGTTTGACTAATAAATGTGAAGATATCTCCATTAAAACCATCTCAAACAAACCTCTTAGGATCTCCTCCAAAGGTCCTATCAGGATTTCAAATGAACCAGTTATTGCTCCCTTAATAATAACCAATCCTGGACCAATTCCCCACTCTTCAAACAAATAAGTGCCATGGAACTATGGTCCCGAGGTGTTTTACCATGGGATAAAATAAGACGCCTAGATTGAAGAAGACAAAGCCGTTGATGTTGGTAACATAACTGGCTCAAGTAAAGTAACCAGAACTGGGAGAATCTTTTTACCCAACATCTCACCACCAGTTGTTACAAAGGCACCCATCTGCATCACTTCTGCTAGGCCAGGTACTGATACAAGAGGGAAAGAGAAGGTTGTTGAGCCTGTTGAGATGGAGATACCCACAAAGGACGTTGCTGATGGAGAACCTTCCACTCGTGAGATGGACGAGTTCTTGAAAATCATAAAAAGGAGTGACTTTAAGATCGTGGAGCAGTTGGGGAAAACCCCTTCCAAGATTTCTATGTTGTCTTTGCTACTCTGTTCCGATGCCCGTGCTCGAACATTAATAAAATTTTTGAAAAAGTCTCATGTCCCTCATGATACCACAACTGACCAGTTTGAGAATTGTGTGGCAAGCTTGACGGATGATAATGGTTTGGGGTTCTCAGATGCCGATCTAACACCGCTTGGGAAAAACCACAATAAAGCTCTACATGTTTCTGTCGAGTGCAAGGGGACCACCCTAGCACATGTTCTGGTCGACACTGGTTCATCTTTAAACGTTCTAACGAAGGGGGCGTTAGAACGTTTAGACTGTGAAGGTTTAGTCCTGAAACTCAGTGATATTATTGTGAGGGCTTTCGATGGATTAAAAAGGATAGTTCATGGAGAAGTGGACCTCTCGATCAAGGTGGGCTCACAAATTTTCAACTCCACCTTCTACATAATGGATATCCGTCCTACCTATTCTTATTTGTTGGGTCGCCCTTGGATCTATGGAGCTGGGGAAGTAACCTCAACTCTTCATCAAAAGCTCAACTATCCGGTTAAAGGAAGAATTGTCACCGTCTGAGGTAAGGAAGAGTTCATGGTATGCCACCTCAACTCTTTCAAATATGTGGAGATGGATGGAGAATTTATTGAGACCCCGTGTCAAGCCTTTGAAGTTGTGCCACCAATGGTTGCCGCTACCAAATGTTCCTCTGATGTGTCCAAAGCTATTAAGGTCGTGTCGAAGATGGTTTCAGTCAAAGATGCTCGTGCTGCAATTGAAGAAGGAAGCTATGATACTTGGGGGAAACTTCTCGAGATCCCATTCAAAGCAGACAAATTTGGTTTGGGTTTCACCGTCAAGGCTAAGAAGGAAGTGAGGTGCGCTCGTGTAGGGAAGCCTCCTCTCCGTATTGGAAGCCACGAAGTCAACGCTGTAGGTGATTCCGATGATGAAGTTGCATTTGAAGATTGGGTGTATCCTACTACAACGGAGCTCAAGAATTGTCATGCAAAGGACTTCGTGCCCATCTCCTTCATTGAGGAGTAATCACTCGTTTATTGCTTTTTATTAATTCAAGAACATTTTGTCTATAATATTTAACAATGACTTTTAAGCCATGTGCCTAGCCCGGGACACTTTGGTCCATTTGTCAAGGGTTTTATTTATGTTCATCTTATCATATGATCATTCAATACAAATCATTGGACTCTTTTGTATTCAAATCTTTGTGCCCATTGTCTTTCTTTTTCTTCAAATACATTTTTCAAAATAGCCATATATCTTACACACACACACACACACACTCTTGCAGGTCCTCATCCACTCTGGATCTCATTTCCAATGACTCTACTATTTCTGACTATGACTTTGAATGTCCAATTAACCCAGCCGAAGACAAAGGTGAAGAAGATTGTGAAATACTGGGAGAACTAGCCAGACTTCTATTACAAGAGGAAAAATAAATTCAGCCGCACATGTTAATCTCCAACCAGAGTCTCAATCTCTTGGCAGCTCTCTCCCCAGCTGAGTTGATCCTACAAGAAGAAGAACTCACTTCGTCAGCAATTCATCAAGTATTCATCAATAGGGTTTATTTCCCCAACAGGGTTTATTTCCCCAAAAAACAACGAGTGCATAACTCCCCTGCTGAGTTTGTATTCCCCCGGCATAGTCTATCTTCCCCAACTGAGTCTGTTATCCCCAACTGAGTCTTTTTCCTAAGCTGAGTTTGTCCTCCTCGTCTGAGTCTATCCTCTCCAGCTGGAGTTTGCCTTTCAGACTATTACAAATCAGAGGGCCACAACCCATAATCCCCAGTGAAGTCGTCAACAAAACCTTCACTAACTCCAAAAGATACTATGAAGCCTGGACCCGACCAAATAATAGTTAACTTCTCAAGTCACTATAGAGCTTGGACCCGACCGGATAATAGTGAAAACCTTTCAGATACTATGAAGCCTGGGCCCGACCAGATATTAGTACAAATTTTAAATACTATGAAGCCTGGACCTGACCAGATAATAGTAGAAACCTTTTAAATACTATGAAGCCTGGATCCGACCAGATAATAGTTAACTTTGCAAGATACTATGAAACCTAGACCCGACCAGATAATAGTTTAACTTTTCGAGATATTGAAGAACCTAGACTCAACTAGACCAGGGTTTAACTTCTTTTCCCCAATATAATTTGCCTCTAACCCAACAAGTTATTGTGAAGCTTGGATCCGGCCAGATAGAAATTCCTCTCAGAAGTTTGTTGTGAAACCTAGAATCCGACCAGATAACAACTAATTTCCAAGCAAGTTACTGTAAAACCTGGACCCGACTAGAAATCAGTTCAACCCTATCTCATCAAACAAATTACTGTGAAGCTTGGATCCGACCAGATATAGGTTTTCAATTTCATCTTTTCAAGTAAGTTATTGTGAAGCCTGGAGCCCGACCAAATAACAACTAGCTACAATTCCCAGCAAGACACTATGAAGCCTGGACCCGACCAGATAATAGTATAACTTTTAAAAATCTATGGAGCCTGGATCCAACCAGATATCAGTTCAATTTCTTCGACTCAAGCAAGTTACTGCAAAGCCTGGAACCCGACCAGATAACAGTTAACTTCCTTATCCCCAACAAGTTGTTGTGAAACCTAGAATCTGACCAGATAATAACCTAACTTCACTCTCCCTAAGAAATTTTCTGCAAAGCCTAGAATCCAACCAGATAACAGTTAATTTATTCTTCCCCAGTAGGTTAACATGAAGCCTAGATCCGACCCGATAGCAGTTGACTTCCTCATCCTCAACAAGTTATGAAGCCTGAATTCGACCAGATAAAAGTTGACATTCAAGAGATAATCCCCAACAATAATCCGGGATTCAAAACTCCTCAGCAGCAGCAAGGGATTTATTTTCCCAGAAAAATCATGCATCCTACATTCATACATCATAGCATATACATACAAAATGCATTTAGCATAATACCACATCTTGTGAATATCATGCATACATCTGCATTTTACTAACCTTTTTTCCCACAGGTGAAACATTAAGTTTTAGTGTGAATCGACCAAAGATTTTGTGCTGATACTTCTTCTAGAATTTATCATCATTCCTTCAAATGGCACCTATAAGCCCATTCCCAATACATCTTCGAGTGCAAATTTTTGGGCACTTTAGTGTTCAATTATCTTCCACCTTCAAGTCACGAATGGCAGATCCGTCAGTCTAAATATTCAAGTTTAAGAAGATTGAATAGGGGCAGTTATTGTACCCCAAAATTTTCCCTCTCATTTCTCAAGTAATCTCTCACAAGATCTCCTTTAGTTCAAGACTGCACAAGGGTTGATCAGCTCAAGACACCTCCTCAAGCACTGATAACTAAAAATTAGGGTTTGAGATTGCACAAGGAAAAATGGACTTTTAATGCAAAATTTTACTTTCATGGATCATTTTGGACCCTCAAGAGTTCTCATGTCAAGTTTCAAGTCTTGGATCACATTTTTGCTTAGTCAATTGATCAGTTGACCAAAAATCAGTTGTATTGGAGAACAAGTCAACTGTGGTCAATTTATAGTCAAACTTCATAATTTTTTAACCATATCAACATTATGAACTCATATATGTCATTTGATCAAGTTTGGATCACAATTCCTCAAGAAATTTGATCAGATCATCAAAAGGGCAAAATGGTCAAAATTAGGGTTTTGACTGAGGAAGTGCAATTTCTTATTTTTGACCTAGAAAATGATTGATTGATTTACGTTATGATCTAAAGATTTCAAATACTACATTTTGACCTAATGGAATGGCTCAAAATATCTCTCAAGATTAATTAATTGGCAGATGAATTTCAGTCAACTGATGAAAAGTCAACTATACACTAAAAAGTCAAACTTTGACTTTTTGATCAAAATCAAGTATCAAAGATTACAATTCATCAAGACATGTCAAAATATGAAACTTGTTCATTTTTAAAAGTCAAAATTTCTAAACTTAGAAATTTTTCTAAGTGTTGGAAATTCACTTTTTTTTTATAACTTTGAGCCAAATTTCCACCATGATGCAAGATGATTCAAAGGAAACTTCCAACAAGAAATTTTAGATCTCAATGAGATCTAAAACATTGTAGAACAAAAATATTTCTAAAAATGCATGGATTTCAAGATATGATTTTAAAAAGACATGTTCATGAAACTTGAAAAACTTATTGAAATTTTGCCCTAGTTTAGGCAGGACTTTGACCTAACTTCATGGCATTTTTTCACATAGTTCCAAGAAGAATCTTCAAAAATGTCCAACATATAGGTTGTAGTGTATCTTACAAGCTTTCCAAAATGTCCAAGAACTCGTTGAGATCATACTTGAGCAATGAGAATCAAAGGCAAGAAGTTAGGGTTTCATTCTTGAATTACAAGTCATTTCTTGATGAACACATAATTCAATCTCATTGTTAGGCTGCATAATCTTGCTTTGCAGGATTTCTGACTTTTGTATCTATCCATAATTAATGGATTAAACAATGTTTTGAGCTATAATCCAAGTGGTTTAAGCTTTATCCAATTCAATTTTCCATTTTGGGAAGAAAGTGAAGAATGCCATTCTTGAAAAGCAAGCTTTATGCCCAAAGTCAATTCTTGAGCCTCTAACTTGTTCCCTCTGATCACACTCCATCTACAAAGTCAGAAGCAAGTTTATTTAAAGCATAACCACTCTACATTAGCAAGTACACAAGGGCATTGAAACTTGATTTCTCAAAAATCACATGTTGAGCTTAAACATGTGATTTTGAATTCTGATCAAGGACAAGCCTCCAAACATGTTGCTTATAAATAGAGGCACTATTTGTGAGCTAAGACACGAGCTCAAGCACCCTGAAATTCTCCCAAACTCCCTCAAGCTAGAAATTGTCCAAAATCTCCATTGATGCACATATTCTGACTTTAAACTTGAAACTTAAAATCTACTCGTGCATTCTTGGCCTTTTGGTTCCTAAAGCTCATATACACCAAATATAACCTATCCATATCCCTGTTTCCTAACTGTAACACCATTTGCATCAAACCCCATCACCAATGAAATTCTGGCTGCAGATACTCAATGTCACGTTCAATGTTATGACACCGTATCTGACTTACTATATGACAGTAAATACAAAAGCAATAAAGAACACAGTCAATTGTTTACCCAGTTCAGTGTGCAACAACACCTACTCTGGGGGCTACCAAGCCAGGGAGGAAATCCACTATAAGAGATTTTAATTCAGGAATAAACCAACCAGTTTATCTCCTTCACTTAAGACCTACCCAATGCAATTCCAATCTAAGTACAACTTAAACCTGAGTTCCTACTCACTCCCCCTCAATCACAACAGTGATACATAAACCAATTTGACTTAAGAATTGATGAAGACACTCTTCAAAAACAAACACTTGATTAAGCTTCACAGCTTTTTAATCAAGCAACACAATCACTCTTGCTTCACAGCTTTGAGTGATGTACATAACTAACTTGACTATGCTTCACAGCTTTAGTCAAGGAACATTCAAACACTCTTGCTTCAAAGCTTAGAGTGCTACACAACCCTTACAATTAGAAACCTATTCCAAGGCACTTATCACAATGATAATTGCTTGGAGTACAATAATCAAATCTATACAGATTACAAATGATCTTCTAATCAATAAAAGCCATCATTGAAAAACAGCAGCTCTGTTGAATATATAGCAGCTGCAACTTCAGTTAGGGTTTCCAAAAACCTAGGGTTAATTCCGTTTGACCTAAAGACCAGGTCACAGGACTTTATTAACCAGGTTAGGGTTGAGCTAGGTTACCCCTCAGAAAACGCAGGATTCTGTTCAGGAAGGACTGAGTTATTTCCTGAAAAAACTCAGACTTATCCAATCCTGCAATCCTGTTAGTTCAGAACAGGATGTCATAACATCTGTTATGACATCTGAGAAAACCTGTCTACTGATTTAGCAAAATGTGATCAATTTGCAAAATGCTCAGATACACACTTATAAACATCAGTATTTGAATTACAATATTTTTCTGCAAAGGTACCTAATGAGTCAGTACAAACTGAACTAGAATGTTATGACATCAGTCATGACATTCACACATACACTTGGGATTTACCAAAAATGCAAGCCAATACCTAAACACCTACAAACTCCCCCTTTGGCAGATTTTTGGCTAAAGACCCTAAACAATCAGAGATAGATAGCAGCAGAAATAAGTGACAGCAGAAAAATAGAATGTCAAGTACTAATTAAGTAAGTACCAAAATATTCTCCCCCTCTTTAGCCACAAATGGGCCAAAGATACATGTTCATAAAATTATACAGTTATCCAAAACAAAATAATAAGAGCAGCAGCAGAAAACAACAGAATACACTTCCAAACTCCACCAGATATCAGCAACCAACCAGCAACACCACCAAACAGCAATCAACCTTCAAGCACTGTCATCAGACTCAGAGGAGCTAGTTTCTTCAATGTTGAGATGTCCTTCAGCTTCTACACCTTCTTCCCTTCTGCTTTCTTCAGCTTCCTCCTTTTCTAGCCTGGCAATTAGAATTTCTAGGGTCCTTTTTCTAGCATCCAGCTCTTTGCAAGTTTCTTTTAAAACTGCTATGACATCTGATGTCTTGGACTGGGTCTTTACAGACGATGTCTCAGCTGATGTTATGACAATGTCTGGAGCATGAGATCCCTGAAACAGTTTGTAGTGCAGGCCAAGGGCAGGAGCTCTTTTGCAGACTGTATCTCTTGCCACAAGGATATCAGGGTATTGTGCAAGGATGATTCCACAAAGGAGGGAGGGAAAGGCAATTGGTCCTTTGACAGCATAACTGCCAGCATGCTTTAAAGTTTGTTCAAAGATGTACCTCCCATAATCAAAAGCAGTCTTGGTTCCCACAGCATAGATAAATCTCCCCAATCCTGTGGAGATAGTTGATTTGTGATTTGTAGGCACCCAGTTGGCTGCACCTATTTTATGCAAGATGGCAAATTTCATGCTGAGTTTACTAGCATTCAGCTTCCCTTTCAAGGGCCAGCACTTTACTTGCCTGGCTGTGATGGTTAGACAAACTTCATTGTCAGTTGCCTCTAGATCAGGACAGTCCTTATTTGTTCTTCCAAGAAACTTGTTGATTTCTGATGGAGAGAACTTGACCCTTCTTCCTCTAACAAAAACACTTTCAAAGTCAGCTGACCTTCCATCAGCACAATCATTTGACAAGTTCACTACAAACTCCTTGACCAGATTTTCATAACATTTGTTAAACTTTATCACTGTCTTCATTAGCCCAACATTCTTGATCAGATCCATGATGTCTTTGCACTCCAAGGCATCATTGTTGAGTTCTCTCTCTAAGGCTATTCTCTTTAAGCAAACATACTTCCATCTGTTTGCATTGTCAGGATGATGAAAAGAGATGTTGTCTGTTGGCACTTCAGGCACTCTAGCAATCTTGCTGGAGGGGAGCTTCCTTTTGATGGGAGTTTCTTCAATATCAATCTCAAATTCTGATTCCTCATCAGAATCAGAAGTTTCAGGTTCTTTACTCTTCTTAGAGATTGGTTGTCTAGCAGTATGCACCTGGGCCTTCTGCCCTTTTGTCTGAATACTTTTCTCAGCCATGCCTTCAGCCTTGGATTTCTTAGCATCAGGTTTATCATTCTGACTACTCTTTCTTTTCATCAATCTCCTAGATATGCTAGGGTTCACATTAGCAATCAGTTCATTATCTGAGTAATCTTCATCCACATCAATGATAGGTGGATCAGCAGCCTTTTCAGAGGGGTTCTGAATGTTGTCTTTTGGTGTCACAACATTCTCAGTGACATCTACATTTTCAGAACCTTCCACATTTGGACTTTCTAATTGATTTAAAGGGATAGAAATCCCCGGTACAGATTGGTTGCCACTCAGTATACTAGTAACCAGCCTAGCAATAGCTTGGTGTACTTGAACTGATCCTTCTCTATTAGGTACAGAAGACGAAGGATGAGAAGAATTACCAGAGGCTGTAGCTTGAGCTCTTCCTGCATGTCTGGTTCTGAGCTTTTTGACTCTGGCTGGGTCAGTTGCCATCTCCCTGAGAGGAGTGACCTCAAGAACTTCAGATTCTATGCATGTAGTGATTGCCCTAGAATCTTGGTCAGATGATGACGATGATGAGGAAGATGAAGTCGCCATGGTTGAAGACGATGTCTGAGACATTTTGATTGACTTTGAGTAATGGTAGCAGTTTGAGAAAAATCTTTGATTGGGAGGAGGAAACAGGTTGCAAGGATGAGAGAGGTAGGGGATAAAAGGGAGTCTCTTCAACTTCTTAAAGCTTTTGAAGGAATTGTGAAAGAATATGATTAACCCACTAAATATAGACTTAATAAAATTAATCCCTTCAACCCTTGTTTTAAGCAAAATTAATTGCTATAATTTCTCATGTTGGTGAATACCCAACCTGCCCCTCAAATTTTCAAGTTTATTTCCAACAAGAGCCTTGGTAGAAGAATCAGTCAGCTGAAGCTTAGAGAAACTATGTTCCAGTTTAAATGACTTCTTCTCTTCAAAGTCAATAGGGTTCAAGGAAATGTTGATTGTTTTCAGATTGTCACAACACAATGTCACAACATCTTGTGTAATATTGTACTCAGGGAGCATCTGTTTTGACCAGATGTTTTGAGAACAGAATTTATTAGACTTGTTATTTCCAACATCCTTGTCAAGATGACTTAAGGTTCTGACAACACATTCTTCTTCAAGTTTATTTGCCACATCACAGATATTATCAACCTGTAGTTTTGGAGTTCTTCTGACAGCTTCCATAGAAATAGCTCTTTTCATTCTTCTTAGATGAAGGAGACCAAGCTTATGCTGCCACAGTTTCATCTCTTTTTCTTCTTTGATGATTTGACACATAGTGGAGATATCAGTGTTCTCAGGCTGCCACACGTAACAGTTATCTTTGGATTTGATTCCTCTCATTACAACTTCTAGTTTTTCATTAATTACTAGACATTCAGATCTTGAGAAGTTGACCTTGAATCCTAGATCACATAATTGACTGATACTAATGAGATTAGCAGTCAACCCTTTTACCAGTAGTACTTTATTCAGACTTGGAACTCCAGGGCAGTCCAAATTACCAACTCCTTTGACTTCACCTTTAGCACCATCTCCAAAGGTCACAAAACTGGTGGTGTGAGGCATAACATTATTGAGGAGATTTTTGAATCCAGTCATGTGTCTGGAACATCCACTGTCAAAGTACCAATCTTCCTTTGCAGAGACCCTCAGGGAAGTGTGAGCTATCAGTGCAGTAGCCTTTTTCTTCCATTTAGGAGCATGTGGTACCTTTTTAGACTTAGGTTTGACACCTGAGGTCTGATTAGGATATCCATGTAGTCTGAAGCAGAAGGGCTTTATGTGACCATATCTCCCACAATGATGACATTTCCATCTTTGGTACCTTTTCTTCATATGTCTCTGTTCCTGATGTTGAGAGTTGTGTTGAGACATCCGTTTTGACATTTGCTTACCAGTACCAGATTTCTTTGCTTCCATAAATCCTAGTCCAGATTTATTTCCCACATTTTGTCCAACCTGAAGGATCTCTTCCAATTTGTCTGTTCCATTGGTCAACATCTTGACAGATTTGGTCATTTGATTCAGTTGTGAGTTCAGCAATTGAACTTCTCCTTCTAGATGACTTATAGTTTCAAGATTTGCCCTTTTTTCAGCCTCCAGCTTTATAATGAGTTTTGATTGTTTCTCATTCTGCACACAGACTTCAGCACTTCTGATACACAATTTCTTGTAGGTATCAGCCAGTTCTTCAAATGTCACTTCTTCATCACTAGTGTCACTTTCAGAAGTACAAACACTAGTTAGGGCAGTAACTAGTTTGGCAGATTATTCTTCAGAATTACTTTCTGAATCATAGTCAGACCAAGTAACAGTCATTCCTTTCTTTTGTTTCTTAAGAAAGGTAGGACATTCAGCTCGAATATGTCCATATCCTTCACATCCATGGCATTGAATACCTCTGCCTTGGTTTCCCTTATCTTCTGACCTTGGTCTTCTACTGGAACTGTCAATGTCAGAGGGAATGTTATGAACATTAGACCTTGACTTTGGGTCCATTCTTTTGATGAGCCTGTTGAACTGTCTTCCAAGCATGGCAATAGCTTCTGATATGTTTTCTTCTTCATCCTCCTTGTATTCAACATCAGTGTTGGATACAAGTGATATGCTTTTGTTCTTCTTGTCACCATTATCAGTGATCCCCATCTCAAAAGTCTGAAGAGACCCAATAAGTTCATCCACTTTCAACTTTCTAATGTCCTGGGCTTCCTCTATGGCAGTTACCTTCATTGCAAATCTTTTAGGCAAGGATCTGAGAATCTTCCTCACCAGTTTTTCTTCTGACATCTTTTCTCCCAGTGCTCCTGAGGTGTTGGCAATCTCCAAGATGTTCATGTGAAACTCATGAATGGTTTCATCTTCCATCATTTTTAGATTCTCAAATTTGGTAGTCAACATCTGAAGCCTTGACATTTTTACTTTGGAAGTGCCCTCATGAGTAGTTTTGAGAGTGTCCCAAACTTCCTTGGCCAGTTCATATTGATGTACTAGTCTGAAAATGTTTCTATCAATTCCATTGAACAAGGCATTTAAAGCTTTTGAATTTCCCAGAGCTAACTCATCTTCTTCTTTACTCCAATCTTCCTCAGGCTTCAGACTGATTGTCCCATCTATCTCAGTTATGGTGGGATGAATCCATCCTTTGTCAGCAGCTCTCCAAGCCTTTTTGTCCAGAGATTTTAGGAAGGCAATCATACGAGGTGTCCAGTAGTCATAATTGGTTCCGTCCAGAATGGGTGGTCTATTTCCAAAAACTCCTTCTTTGTCCATAATGCCAGAAAGTGATATCCCTAGATCTCACCCAGTAATACAGGCATGGTGCCTGCTCTGATACCAATTGAAATTTTGGCTGCAGATACTCAATGTCACGTTCAATGTTATGACACCGTATCTGACTTACTATATGACAGTAAATACAAAAGCAATAAAGAACACAGTCAATTGTTTACCCAGTTCAGTGTGCAACAACACCTACTCTGGGGGCTACCAAGCCAGGGAGGAAATCCACTATAAGAGATTTTAATTTAGGAATAAACCAACCAGTTTATCTCCTTCACTTAAGACCTACCCAATGCAATTCCAATCTAAGTACAACTTAAACCTGAGTTCCTACTCACTCCCCCTCAATCACAGCAGTGATACATAAACCAATTTGACTTAAGAATTGATGAAGACACTCTTCAAAAACAAACACTTGATTAAGCTTCACAGCTTTTTAATCAAGCAACACAATCACTCTTGCTTCACAGCTTTGTGTGATGTACACAACTAACTTGACTCTGCTTCACAGCTTTAGTCAAGGAACATTCAAACACTCTTGCTTCAAAGCTTAGAGTGCTACACAACCCTTACAATTAGAAACCTATTCCAAGGCACTTATCACAAAGATAATTGCTTGGAGTACAATAATCAAATCTATACAGATTACAAATGATCTTCTAATCAATAAAAGCCATCATTGAAAAACAGCAGCTCTGTTGAATATATAGCAGCTGCAACTTCAGTTAGGGTTTCCAAAAACCTAGGGTTAATTCCGTTTGACCTAATGACCAGGTCACAGGACTTTATTAACCAGGTTAGGGTTGAGCTAGGTTACCCCTCAGAAAACGCAGGATTCTGTTCAGGAAGGACTGAGTTATTTCCTGAAAAAACTCAGACTTATCCAATCCTGCAATCCTGTTAGTTCAGAACAGGATGTCATAACATCTGTTATGACATCTGAGAAAACCTGTCTACTGATTTAGAAAAATGTGATCATTTTGCAAAATGCTCAGATACACACTTATAAACATCAGTATTTGAATTACAATATTTTTCTGCAAAGGTACCTAATGAGTCAGTACAAACTGAACTAGAATGTTATGACATCAGTCATGACATTCACACATACACTTGGGATTTACCAAAAATGCAAGCCAATACCTAAACACCTACAACCAAAAATAGAGCACTGTAAGTTGACTTCTCCAAGTCGTTCCAGCCATCCATTGCTCAAGCTAATCATTGCATTAGCTTCCTGGGAACTTGAGGAAGCTAACATGATCATTGTAGCACCTTGAATCAAGCTCATTTGTATTTCACGAATTCCAGTTTTGAGGTACATTTTCTGAACTTCTACCTTTTCATTTAGGCATTGTTAGACTTGCATTTGTGAAGATAAAATGTAGACATCATTGCCCTTAAGTTGTACATGTCCATATATTTCATTTATATTGATTGAGCTTAGAGAATTTTAGGTTTGAACCTTTGAAAATAATTAGGTCAGAATTTGGTACTTTCAAAAATTCTCATTCATCTTTGATTTATAGCTTATGATATTTATATGGTTGGATTCGTATGAAAAAATGGAGCAACTTTCATGATTGCATATTTCATTTTTGTTGAGAAATGGTGAAGTTACAGATGTTCAGAATGGAGGTTGAAGGTGAAGTCTTATTCAAGACATGACTTATGTTATGTGTTTATTATTTCATCAATGTCACTGGATGTACAACCACCCCAGTGGTAAAGGTAGCGCGTGTGTATGTTGGAGGTCACGGGTTCAACATCCAGCGCTATCTTTTATGCAATTTTTCAATATTTTCCTCTTTTTTTGGTTACAAACAACAACGCATGGGCTAAGACAATGAGCTTTGTTTCTTTTTTTTTCTTCTTCTAACCCCTGTCTTACTTTTGCACACCTGACCTAATTATTTTCTTTATTATTTCATTTTCATTTTTATTTTGTTTTTTTTCATTTTTTTCTTTATTATATTATTATTATTATTATTATTATTATTATTATTATTATTATTATTATTATTATTATTATTATTATTTTTATTAATAAAAAATCCAAAAATATTTTATTTCTTTTTACACTTATGTATTTTATTTTCTTTATAAAGGCAAAAAGACCAAAAACATTTTCTTAAACAAATTAATTTCTTTTTCCCTAAATAATTAATATTTAGACTCAGGTTTAATTATTATTTTATTTCCTTTTTATTTAAAATTAATTTAGAATTTAGGTTTTATTTTAATTAATTAATTTTCATGTTTATTTTATTAAACATAAAACCTTTCACAAAAAAACCTAAAAAATACTTTTTAACCTAATTTCTTTTCTTAATTAATTTAGGTTTATTTTTATTTATCTTTAATTAATTATTTTTTCCTTTTTTATTAATTAGGTCAAAACTAAATCCTTTCATAAAATCCAAACAAAAATCATTTCTTTTCATTTTATCTTCTTGTACATTATATTTCCAATTCTTTTATAGTATTCAATTTGGTTGTAATAGATAATTAAGTTTAATTTTCTTGTAAATTCCCATTTGTAAATTTGTACACCCCCTCCCCTAATGATGGAATAGCGTAGTAATATTAATTTCCGTAATTTACTGCTTTATATAAATTCTAGTAATTAGGGTTTGTGCGGAAAGACTAAAACCAACAAGTAGTAAACCCTAATTCAAGATAAACAATGCATGTAAATCAAACACATTTGTACACTTACACCCTTAGGGTAATTCCACTTTGTTGCCTTACAAAAATGGCCATGTTATGCATGTGAGATGTCTTAGCCAAAAGCAATCAAAATACAAGATCATAGTCCCTCGTTGACGCTATCAATGTTGCCTTTCAAAATAATCTTAGTCCCTCAAAGAGAAATGCTAAGACATCTCACAACATTGCTATCATGACTATACAATGACCCACGCCTATCCCTTTACATCGAAAGATAAAGCTTCTTATCAAATCAATGGTAAGATAAGAATATCAAAGGAAGGAAGAAATAAACAAAGAATTTTGAGTAGGTAGATTGTTCCTAGTTGGTTGCTCATTTTCAAATCAAACATCCTTGCTTATTTTCAAAACAAACACCAAACACTTTCAAAAACACTTTCAAAATATTTTCCAAACATGAAATATTTTCAAAAGCCCAACACTTTGTATATGTTCTTACGAACGAGAACTATTACAAAGTTTGCCTAAACGAATGCGCCTTTTCAAAATACTTTCAAAAACCACACAAAGAAAATTTTCAAACAAAAGCAAGTGATCTAGCAAGAAACTAAGATCCCGTAGATGACTATGGATGAAAAGGGTGCTAATACCTTCCCTTTTCATAATCTACCCCCCGAACTCAAGAAATAATCTCAAAGGTCTTTCCTATTCTTTTCAGCCTTTCCTTTTGGATAAAACAAAAGTCGGTGGCGACTCTTGCTAAATGCAACATATGCGATAAAACGTAAAACACCCAAGTCAGTTCTCCCACCATATCACCCAGGGTTGGATACTGACATCATAGTTCATCGTCTGCCGACAAAAGAAGATTGTCCTCCTGTCAAACAAAAGGTTCGTCGCATGAGGCCTGACATTTCTGAAAAGATAAAAGCTGAGGTGATGAAATAGTTTGATGTAGGATTCCTAGTCGTGACATCTTATCTCCAATGGGTTGCAAATGAGGTTCCAGTGCCAAAGAAAGACGGAAAAGTTCGCATGTTCATAGACTATAGGGATCTGAATAGGGCAAGCCTCAAGGATGACTTCCCTCTATCATATATTGACGTCTTGGTCGATAATACTGCTCAACATAAAGTCTTCTCTTTCATGTATGGCTTCTCTGGCTATAATCAGATAAGGATGACTCCCGAAGACATGGAAAAGACTACTTTCGTTACGTATTGGGGCACCTTTTGTTACAAGGTCATGTCGTTCAGATTGAAGAATGCAGGGGCAACATATCAAAAGGCTATGGTAGCTTTGTTTCATGATATGATTCATCATGAAATAGAGGTATATGTGGATGATATGATTTGAATATCACAAATCAAAGAGGAAAATCTCGATCACCGGTACAAGCTATTCGAGAGGTTGAAAAATTACAAGTTGAGGTTGAACCCTAACAAGTGCACATTTGGAGTACGATCGGGAAAGCTTTTAGGTTTTGTTGTCAGCAATAAAGGCATTGAGGTTGATCCTGCCAAGGTAAAGGCCATCCAAGAAATGCCAGTCCCCCACTCTGAAAAAGAAGTTAGAGGATTCTTGGGTCGTCTCAATTACATCGCCCGCTTCATATCTCACTTGACTGCTACTTGTGAGCCAATCTTCAAACTCTTGAAGAAAGATCAGGTAGTCAGATGGAATGATGAATGCGAAGCTGCCTTCGACTAAATCAAACAATATCTACAAGAACCTCCTATTCTCATGCCTCCAGTTGAAGGAAGATCCTTGATCATGTAATTTACAGTACTAGAGAACTCTATGGGGTGTGTTTTGGGCCAACATGACGAGTCTGGCCGAAAAGAGCATGGTATTTATTACCTGAGCAAAAATTTTACCGACTGTGAAACCAGATATTCACTGCTCGAGAAAACTTGTTGCACTCTGGCATGGGCTGCTCGCCGGTTAAGACAATATATGTTGACTCATACCACTTTCTTGATTTCTAAGATGGACCCAATCAAGTACATATTCGAGAAACCTGCTCTTTCCGGACAGATAGCTAGGTGATAAACGATCTTGACTGAGTATGATATTCAATACACTATGCAAAAGACCATCAAAGGAAGCGTACTAGAAGATCATTTGGCCCATCAAGCTGTCGATGATTATCAGTCTATGAACTTTGACTTCCCAGATGAGAACATCATGCTAGTGACTGACTGTGCGAAACCTTGACCGTATGACAGACCTGAACAAGGATCCTGATGGACTATGGTCTTAGATGGGGCTTCCAACGCCTTGGGTAATGGAATTGGTGATGTGATCATCTCCCCTGAAGGTTGCCACACTCCATTCACTGCTAGACTAAGCTTCGATTGCACGAATAATATGGCTGAATACGAAGCGTGCATTTTAGGTCTGAAGGCTTCCATTGATTTAAGGATCAAGAATTTGAATGTGTTCGGCGATTCCGCTCTAGTGTTTAGCCAAGTAAAAGGAGATTAGGACACTAAGCACCTTAATGTCATCCTTTACAAAGAACTTGTGTTATCTCTGATTCCATACTTTGAAGAGATCACCTTTGAACACTTCCCTAGGGAAGAAAATTAGTTGGCTGACGCCTTGGCAACCATGTCTTCTATGTTCAAGGTCAAATGGGACAATGAAGCCCATATGATTAAAATTGAGAGATTTAAAGAACCTGCACACAGTTGTGAGCTTGACACTGATATAGAAAATCCATGGTACCATGAGGTGAAGAGATACCTTGAAGCACAAGAGTATCCTGAGGGGGCATCCGTCAATGACAGAAAGTTCTTACGAAGATTTTCAGCCAAATTCTTCCTGAGTAATGGGATATTGTACAAGTGCAACCATGACTCTACTCTACTCCGATGTGTGGACAAGAAGGAGGGAGAGGAAATTATGGAAGATATGCACGATGGTCTCTTTGGGACTCACTCAAGTGGATATACGATGGCCAGGAAAATCCTAAGAGTTGGCTACTATTGGTCAATAATGGAGACTGATTGCCATCAACATTCAAGAACTTGTCACAAATGCCAAATCTATGGACAAGGTCCATGTGCCTCCTATCCCTCTAAATGTCATGACCGCTCTGTGGCCATTTGCAATGTGGGGCATTGACATGATTGGAGAAATCAAGCCCACTGCTTCCAATGGACACCGCTTCATTTTGGTCGCTATTGATTATTTCACCAAATGGGTCGAAGTCGCCCCATTTGCCTCAGTCACCAAGAATGTGGTAGCTAGATTCATCAAACATAACCTCATCTACCGCTATGGTATCCCCGAAAGGATCATCACCAACAATGGAACTAACCTCAACAATGCTATGATTACTGAACTTTGCACTCATTTCAAGATCATGCATCATAATTCTTCTCCATATAGACCTAAAATGAATGGCGCAGTCGAAGAAGCCAATAAAAACATTAAGAAGATTGTGCAGATGATGGTAGTAACAAACAAGGATTGGCATGAGATGTTACCGTTTGTTCTTCATGGCTACCGTACTTCAGCTAGAACATCAACTAGGGCAACTCCCTTTTCTTTGGCCTATGGCATGGAAGCTGTTTTGCCAGTGGAAGTTCAGATTCCCTCACTAAGGATAATGAATGAGGCAGGCTCAGGCGAAGACGAGTGGGTTCAGGCGAGATTGGATCAGTTGAACTTGATCGATGAAAAACGATTGGCTGCTGTTTGTCATGGTCAGACATACCAAAAATGTATGATCAAGGCTTTCAACAAAAAGATCAAGCCTCGAGTATATCAAGCTAGTGACTTGGTGATAAAGTACATCATTCTGCCATAAGGCGACCCTAGGGGAAAATGGACTCCCGCCTATGAAGGGCCATTTTTTGTCAAGAGAGTGTTCTCTGGTGGTGCCATGATGCTGACTACCATGGATGGTGAAGACTTCCCACATCCTATAAACGAGGACACAGTTAGAAAATACTATGCATAAGAGACCCGCTAGGTTGATACACCTAGGCAAAAAAAGGGCATCCCGGCAAACCAAAAGGTTTGGGAAAAAATTAGGGATATATACAAAAGATTGTATACCCGGCAAGTTGAAAACCCGAAATGGAGACTAGGGAAAAAATGGGTATCCTGGTGGGATAAAAACCCGAAAGGGAAGTCCAAGAAAAAGTTAAGGATTGAAAGCGTATGACTACGTCCCATGGAATCACCACTGTCAACTTTATCACCAAGGTCCGAGTTCAAACGGTCCAAGATCAATCCAATCAACTTCTATCAACGACAAGGGGCATTTGAAGACATTGGGGAAATAGTAGAGTTGGAACACAATGATATCATTTCCACATGGCTATTTGCTTTTGTTTTCAATTTTGTTTTCCTTTCGACGATTTCCTCTTACTAGAATCTCCGTCTCTTTGTACAAAAAACACCTATTCATGGGAAAAATATCAATACAAATATACTTTGAAGTACAAACTTTCTGCTTTTTTGTTTCGAATGCAAATTTTTCCAATGCCTAAAATTCAACGAACATATGCATATTAACATAATTAAAACTATTTGGCACATGTGACATGCTAAGAAGCGGTAAGCATCTCTTTAATGTATATGGAATATCACCACAGAGTTATTTCATTAACATTATTCCCACAAGGACGACTACAAAAAACCAATCCTCAATAGAGTTACCCACAAAAGTCTCTTTGGACAGGTTAATCTCCAACCAGAGTCTCAACCGCTTGGCACCTCTCTCCTCAGCTGAGTCGATCCTACAAGAAGAAGAACTCACCTCGTCAGCAGTTCATCAAGTATTCATCAACAGGGTTTATTTCCCCAAAAAATAATGAGTGCATAACTCCCTAGCTAAGTTTGTATTCCCCCGGCATAGTCTATCTTTCCCAGCTGAGTCTGTTATCCCCAACTGAGTCTTTTCCCCAAGATGAGTTCGTCCTCCCCAACTAAGTCCATCCTCTCCACCTGGAGTTTTCCTTTCAGACTATTACAAATCAAAGGGCCACAACCCCTAATCCCCAGTGAAGTCGTCAATAAAACCTTCATTATCTCCAAAAGATACTATAAAGCCTGGACCCGACCAGATAATAGTCAACTTCTCAAGTCACTATAGAGCCTGGAACCGACCGGATAATAGTGAAAACATTTCAGATACTATGAAGCCTGGGCCCAACCAGATATTAGTACAAATTTCAAATACTATGAAGCCTGGACCCGACCAGATTATAGTAGAAACCTTTCAAATACTATGAAGCCTGGGTCCGACCATATAATAGTTAACTTTACAAGATACTATGAAACCTGGACCCAAACAGATAATAGTTTAACTCTTCGAGACATTGAAGAAACTAGACTCAACCAGACCAGGGTTTAACTTCTTTTCCCTAGTAGAATTTGCCTCTACCGCAACAAATTATTGTGAAGCCTGGATCCGACCAGATAGCAATTCCTCTCAGAAGTTTGTTGTGAATCTGGATTCTGACTAGATAACAACTAATTTCCAAGCAAGTTACTGTAAAACCTAGACCCGACCAGAAATCAGTTCAACCCTATCTCTTCAGACAAATTACTGTGAAGCCTGGATCTAACCAGATATCAGTTTTCAATTTCATCTTTTCAAGTAAGTTATTGTGAAGCTTGGAGCCCGACCAGATAACAACTAGTTATAATTCCCAACAAGACACTATGAAGCCTGGACCCGACCAGATAATAGTATAACTTTTAAAAAACTATGAATCCTAGATCCGAACAGATATCAGTTCAATTTCATCTACTCAAGCAAGTTACTACAAAGCCTGGAATGTGACCAGATAACAGTTAACTTCATTATCCCCAGCAAGTTGTTGTGAAACCTGGAATCTGACCGGATAACATCCTAACTTCACTCTCCCTAAGCAATTTTCTACAAAGCCTGGAATCCGAACAGATAACAGTTAATTTATTCTTTCCCAGTAGGTTACCATGAAGCCTGGATACGACCAGATAGCAATTGACTTCCTCGTCCTCAGCAAGTTGTGAAGCCTGGATCCGACCAGATAACAACTAACATTCAAGAGATAATCCCCAACAGCAATCCGGGTTTCAGAACTCCTCAGCAGCAGTCAGGGATTTATTTTCCCGAAAAAATCATGCATCCTACGTTCATACATCATATCATATGCATACAAAATGCATTTAGCATAATACCACATCTTGTGAATATCATGCATACATCTGCATTTTACTAACCTTTTTTCCCACAGGTGAAACATCAAGTTTTAGTATGAATCGACCAAAGATTTATGATGATACTTCTTCCAGAATTTATCATCATTCCTCCAAATGGCATCTATAATCCCATTCCCAATACATCTTCGAGTGCAAATTTCTGGGCAATTTAGTGTTCAATCATCTTCCACCTTCAAGTCATGAATGGCGGATCCGCTAATCTAACTCTTCAGGTTTAAGAAGATTGAATAGGGGCAGCTGTTGTACCCCAAAATTTTCCCTCTTATTTCTCAAGTAATCTCTCACAATCTCTCCTTTAGTTCAAGACTGCACAAGGGTTGATCAGCTCAAGACACCTCCTCAAGCACTAATGACTGAAAATTAGGGTTTGAGATTGCATAAGGAAAAAATGGACTTTTAATGCCTCATTTGACTTTCATGGATCATTTTGGACCCTAAATATTTCTCATGTCAAGTTTCAAGTCTTGGATCACATTTTTGCTCAGTCAATTGATCAGTTGACCTAAAATCAACTGTATTGGGGAAAAAGTCAATTGTGGTCAATTTAAAGTCAAACTTCATAATTTTTTATCCATATCAACATTACAAACTCATATATGTAATTTTATCAAGTTTGAGTCACAATTCCTCAAGAATTTTGATTAGATCATCAAAAGAGCAAAATGGTCAAAATTAGGGTTTTGATTGAGAAAGTGCAATTTCTGATTTTTTTGACCTAGCAAATGACTTATTTGTTTAAGACATGATCTAAAGGATTCAAATGCATAATTTTTTACCTAATGGCATGGCTCAAAACTTCTCTTAAGATCATTTGATTGATAGTTGAATTTCAGTCAACTGATGAAAAGTCAAATGTGCACTGAAAAGTCAAACTTTGACTTTTTGATCAAAATCAAGTATCAAAGATCACAATTCATCAAGACATGTCAAAATATGAAACTTGTTCATCAAGAAATCAAAAAGTCAAGATTTCATTTTGAAAAGTCAAAATTTCTAAACTTAGAATTTTTTCTAAGTGTTGGAAATTCACATTTTATTCACAACTTTGAGCCAAATTTACACCATGATACAATATGATTCAAAGAAAACTTCCAACGTGAAATTTTTAGATCTAAATGAGATCTAGAACATTGTAGAACAGAACTTTTTCTATAAATTCAAGGATTTCAAGTTATGATTTTAAGAAGACATGTTCATGAAACTTGGAAACTTAGTGAAATTTTGCCCTAGTTTAGGCAGGATTTTGACCAAACTTCATGGTAATTTTTCACATAGTTCCAATTTGAATTTTCAAAAATATACAACATAGAGGTTGTATAGGATGTTACAAGCTTTCGAAAATGTCCAAGAACTCAGTGAGATCATATTTGAGCAAGGAGAATCGAAGGCAAGAATTTAGGGTTTCATTCTTGAATTACAAGTCATTTCTTGATGAATACATAATTCAATCTCAATGTTAGGCTGCATAATCTTGCTTTGAAGGACTTCTAACTTGTGTATTTATCCATCATTAATGGATTACACAAACTTTTGAGCTATAATCCAAGTGGTTTAAGCCGTATCCAATTCAAATTTCCATTTTGGGAAGAAAGTGAAGAATGCCATTCTTGAAAAGCAAGCTTTATGCATAAAGTCAATTCTTGAGCCTCTAACTTGTTCCCTCTTATCACACTCCATCTACAAAGTTAGAAGCAAGTTTGTTTAAATCATAACCACTCTACATTAGCAAGTACACAAGGGCATTGAAACTTAATTTCTCAAAAATCACATGTTGAGCTTAAACATGTGATTTTGAATTCTGATCAAGGACAAGCCTCCAAACTTGTTGCTTATAAATAGAGGCACTATTTGTGAGCTAAGACACGAGCTCAAGCACCCTAAAATTATCCCAAACTCCTTCAAGCTAGAAATTGTCCAAAAACTCCATTGATGCACATATTCTGACTTTGAACTTGAAACTTAGAATCTGCTCGTGCATTTCTTGGCCTTTTGGTTCCTAAAGCTCCTATACACCAAATATAACTTATTCCTATCCCTGTTTCCTAACTGTAACACCATTTGCATCAAACTCCATAACCAAAAATAGAGCACTGCTAGTTGACTTCTCCAAGCCGTTCCAGCCATTCATTGCTCAAGCTAATCATTGCATTAGCTTCCTGGGAAATTGAGGAAGCTAACATGACCATTGCAGCACCTTGAATCAAGCTCATTTGCATTTCACGATTTCCAGTTTTGAGGTACATTTTCTGAAGTTATACCTTTTCATTTAGGCATTGGTAGGCTTGCATTTGTGAAGATAAAATGTAGACACCATTGCCCTGAAACTGTACATGTCCACATCTTTAATTTATATTGATTGAGCTTAGAGAATTTTAGGTTTGAACCTCTAAAATTAATTAGGTCAGAATTTGGTACTTTCAAAAATTCTCATTCATCTTTGATTTATAGCTTATGATATTTATATGGTTAGATCCGTATGGAAAAATGGAGTAACTTTCATGTTTGCATATTTCATTTTTGTTGAGAAATGGTGAAGTTACAAATGTTCGGGCTGGAGGTTGAAGATGAAATCTTATTCAGGATATGACTTATGTTATGTATTTATTATATCATCAATGTTACCGGATGTACATCCACCCCAGTGGCAAAGGTAACACACGTGTATGTTGGAAGTCATGGGTTCAACATACATCGCTACCTTTTATGCAATTTTTCAATATTTCCTCTTTTTTTGGTTACAAACAACAGCGCATGGGCCTAAGACAATGGGCTTTGTTTCTTTTTTTGTTTCTTCTAACCCCTGCCATACTTTTGCACACCTGGCCCAATTATTTTCTTTATTATTTCATTTTCATTTTTATTTTATTTTTGTTTCATTTTTTCTTTATTATATTTTTATTATTTTTATTATTATTATTATTATTATTATTATTATTATTATTATTATTATTATTATTATTATTATTATTATTATTATTATTATTATTATTATTATTATTATTATTATTTTTATTAATAAAAAATCCAAAAATATTTTATTTCTTTTTACACTTATTTATTTTATTTTCATTATAAAGACAAAAAGACCAAAAACATTTTCTTAAACAAATTAATTTCTTTTTTTCTTAAATAATAAATATTTAGACTCAGGTTTAATTGTTATTTTATTTCCTTTTTATTTAAAATTAATTTAGAATTTAAGTTTTCTTTTAATAAATTAATTTTCATGTTTATTTTATTAAACTTAAAACCTTTCACAAAAAAACCCTAAAAAAATTCTTTTTAACCTAATTTCTTTTCTTAATTAATTTAGGTTTATTTTTATTCATCTTTAATTAATTATTTTTTCCTTTTTTAGTAATTAGGTAAAAACTAAATCCTTTCATAAAATCCAAACAAAAATCATTTCTTTTAATTTTATCTTCTTGTACATTATATTTTCAATTCTTGTATAGTATTCAATTTGGTTGTAATAGATAATTAAGTTTAATTTTCTTGTAAATCCCCATTTGTAAATTTGTATACCCCCTCCCATAATGATGTAATAGCATAGTAATTTTAATTTCCTCAATTTATCGCTTTATATAAATGCTAGTAATTAGGGTTTATATGGAAAGACTAAAACCAACAACTAGCAAACCCTAATTCAAGATAAACAATGCATGTAAATCAAACACATTTGTACACTTACACCCTTAGGGTAATTCCACTTTGTTGCCTTACAAAAATGGCCATGTTATGCATGTGAGATGTCTTAGCCAAAAACAATCAAAATACAAGATCATAGTCCCTCGATGATGCAATCAATGTTGCCTTTCAAAATGATCTTAGTCCCTCAAAGAGAAATGCTAAGACATCTCACAACATTTCTATCATGACTATACGATGACACACGCCCGTCCCTTTATATCCAAAGGTAAGGCTTCTTATCAAATTAATGGTAAGATAGCAATATCAAAGGAAGGAAGAAGTGAACAAAGACTTTTGAGTAGGTAGATTGTTCCTAGTTGCTTGCTCATTTTCAAATCAGACATCCTTGCTTATTTTCAAAACAAACACCAAACACTTTCAAAATATTTTCCAAACATGAAATATTTTTAAAATCCCAACACTTTGTATACGTTCTTACGAATGAGAACTATTACAAAGTTTTCCTAAATGAAGGCGCCTTTTAAAAATACTTTCAAAAACCACACAAAGCATATTTTCAAACAAAATAAAGTGATCTAGCAAGCAACTAAGAGCCCATAGATAACTATGAATGAAAAGGGTGCTAATACCTTCCGTTTTCATAACCTACCCCCCCGAACACAAGAAATAGTCTCAAAGGTCTTTCCTGTTCTTTTCAGCCTTTCCTTTTGGATAAAAGAAAAGTCGGTGGCAACTCTTGCTAACCGCAACATTTGCGATAAAACGCAAAACACCCAAGTCAGTTCTCCCACCCTATTACAATAGGAAAAATATCAATACAAATATACTTTGAAGTGAAAACTTTCTATTTTTGTTTTTGAATGCAAAAATTTCCAATGACTAAACTTGGACGAACATATGCTTGTGAACATAATTAAAACTATTTGGCACATGTGTCCTGCTAAGCAGCAACAAGCATCTCTTTTATGTATATGGAATATCCCCACAAAGTTATTTCATTAGCATTATCCCCACAAGGACGGCTACAATAAACTAATCCTCAACAAAGTTACCCACAAAGTCTCTTTGCACAAGTTGATCTCCAGTCAGAGTCTCAATCTCTTGACATCTCTCTCCCCAGCTAAGTTGATCCTACAAAGAAAAAACCTTATGGATGTCTTCCTAAAAGAACTCATCTCGTCAGCAGCTCATCAAGTATTCATCAACAAGGTTTATTTCCCCAACATGGTATATTTCCCCAACATGGTTTATTTCCTCAACAAAAAACGAGTAGCATAACTCCCAGCTGAGTTTGTATTCCTCCGGCATAGTCTATCTTCACATCTGAGCATGTCTTCCCCAGCTGAGTTTATCCTCTCCAACTTGAGTTTTCCTTTTAGACTATTACAAATCAGAGGGACACAACCCCTAATCCCCAGTAAAGTCAACAAAATGTTTACTATCTCAGAAATTTGATGTGAAGCCTGGATCCAACCAGATAACAATCAACTTCATTCATTCAAAACACTGTAAAGCCTGGACCAGACCAGATAATAGTATAACTTTCCAAATGCTATGAAGACTGGACCTGACCAGATAATAGTTAACTTCTCCAAGTACTTTAAAGCCTGGACCAGACCAGATACAAGTTTTAACTCTTTGAGATATTGAAGATCCTAGACTCAACCAGACAAGGGATTAGCTTATTTTCCCCGGTAGAGTTTGCCTCTACCCCAACAAGTTATTGTGAAGCCTGGACTCGACCAGATATCAGTTTTCAACTTCATATTTTCAAGTAAGTTATTGTAAAGCCTGGATCCGACCAGATAGCAATTCCCCTTAGAAGTTAATTGTGAAGCCTGGACCCGACCAGATATCAGTTTTCAACTTCATCTTTTCAAGTAAGTTATTGTAAAGCCTAGATCCAACCAGATAACAATTCCCTTCAGAAGTTCATTATGAAGCCTGGACCCGACTAGATAGTAGTTGCCAACTTCAAGTTATTGTGAAGTCTGGACCCGACCAGATAACATTTCAAGTTTGAGAAATTTTCTGTGAAGCCTGGAATTCGACTAGATAACAGTTAATTCATTCCTCCACAGTAAGTTATTATGAAGCCTAGATCCAACCAGATAGCAGTTGACTTCCTCATCCTCAGCGAATTATTGTGAAGCCTGGATCCGACCAGATAACAGCTAACATGCGAAAGATGTTCCCCATCGGAAGCATTCTTTTAAAGTTTGAAGATACGTCTATTCTTCATCCTAAACAACAATCCGAGATTCAACTTCCCAGGAACTCCTCAACAGTAGTCATGGATTTATTTTCCCGAACAAATCACGCATCCCACATTCATACATCATAGCACATACATGCAAAATGCATTTTAGCATAATACCAGATCTTATGAACATCATGCATCTGCATTTAACTAACCCTTTTTTCCCACAGGTAAAAAAAATCAAGTTTTAGTATAAATCAACCAAATATTTGTGCTGATACTTCTTCCAGTATTTACTATCATTCCTCCAAATGGCATCTATAATCCCATTCCCAATCCATCTTCCAGTGCAAATTTCTGGGCACTCTAGTGTTCAATCATCTTCCACCTTCAAGTAACGAATGGCGAATCCTCCAATCTAACTCTTCAGGTCTTAGAGGATTGAACAGGGGCAGTTGTTGTACCCAAAAAATTTCCCTCTCATTTCTCAAGTAATCTCTCACAAGATTTCTATTGATTCAAGACTGCACAAGGTTTGATCAGCTCAAGACACTTTCTCAACACTGATAACTCAAATTAGGATTTGAGTTTGCGCAAGGACAAATGGAATTATAATGCCCTATATGACTTTCATGGATAATTTTGGACCCTCAAGATTTCTCATGTCAAGTTTCAAGTCTTGGATCATATTTTTGCTCAATCAATTGATTTGTTGATCTAAAATCAACTATATTGGGGAAAAAATCAACTGTGTTCAATTTACAGTCAAAACTCATAACTTTTGATTCATATCAACATCATGAACTCATATATGTCATTTGATCAAGTTTGGATCAAATTCATTTAGAAATTTGATCAGATCATCAAAAGGGCAAAATGGTCAAAATTAGGGTTTTGATTGAGAAAGTGCAATTTCTGATTTTTTGACCTAGCAAATGACTTATTTGTTTAAGACATGATCTAAATGATTCAAATGCATCATTGTTGACCTAATGGCATGGCTCAAAACTTCTCTCAAGATCATTTGATTGATAGTTGAATTTCAGTCAATTGATGAAAAGTCAAATGTGAACTGAAAAGTCAAACTTTGACTTTTTGAACAAAATCAAGTATCAAAGATCACAATTCATCAAGACATGTCAAAATATGAAACTTTTTCATCAAGAAATCAAAAAGTCAAGATTTCATTTTGAAAAGTCAAAATTTCTAAACTTAGAATTTTTTCTAAGTGTTGGAAATTCACATTTTTTTCACAACTTTGAGCCAAATTTACACCATGATGCAAGATGATTCAAAGAAAACTTCCAACGTGAAAGTTATAGATCTCAATGAGATCTAAAACATTGTACAACATAACTTTTTCTATAAATTCTTGGATTTCAAGTTATGATTTTAAGAAGACATGTTCATGAAACTTGGAAACTTAGTGAAATTTTGCCCTAGTTTAGGAAGGATTTTGATCTAACTTCATGGTAATTTTTCACATAGTTCCAAATTTAATTTTCAAAAATATAAAACATAGAGGTTGTAGAGGATGTTACAAGCTTTCCAAAATATCCAAGAACTTAGTGAGATTATATTTGAGCTAATAGAATCGAAGGCCATAAGTTAGGGTTTCAAACTTGATTTACAAGGCATAATTTGCAATGAACATAAACCAAATCCATAGCCATGCTGCATAATATTCACTTTGAAGGCTTCAAACTTGTTTGTGACTCCATAATTAATTCTTTACACAATTCTTTAGGCCCTTATCCACTTGGTTTAAGCTTTGTCCAAAATGATTTTCCATTTATGGCACAAAGTTGCCATTTCCATTTTGATAAAGCGTCACTTTTGCAATTGTCAACTTCTTGAGCCTTGCACTTGTTCTTTTTGCATAAACAACCCCTATAAACCAAAAGAAATATGTCTAAGGCCTCTATCAACTCAGATCATGCTTGTACAACACTTTGAGATTTGTCTTCTCACTTTTCTTCAAAAGCAAGCTATAGAGCCAAAAGGCTAGAACTCAGAAATCTTGAGTGCATTTGATCTCCAACCTTTTCCATACATATGCACAAGTCCATTGCAAGCCAAGGCACGATTTCAAGCATCCTCAAACTCTCCCAAGCACCCTTGCTGCACAGAACTGCCAAAACTTAACAGTTTTGAGGCAAAACTTCCCATCTCCATTTCCACTCGTGAGTTTTGTTTCTAATCACCCAAACACCTTACATACATCATATATAAGTGATCCAAGTCCCTGTTTCAAGACTGTAACCCCTCCATCACTGTTTACCATTTTCAAAACTGAAGCTTGCAACTTGACTTGATTTGAGAGTTTCAGCCATCCTCAAAGCAAAGTAGGAGTTGAAATACATTCAAGGAGGTCCAAGAAAGCTACAAAAATCATCAAGCCATCTCAAAGGTTGCTCAAACTCCATACAAGACTCCAGTTGCAAGAGGTAAATTTTCAAACTTCCATCTCTTCATACAAGCATCATTTCATTCTGATTTGTGAAGATAAAATGTAGATATCATTGCTCAGAAACTGTACATGTCCATAGATTTCATTTATGTTGCTTGAGTAGTAAAAAGTTCAAGTTTGAACTTTTTGAAAAAGTTAGGTCAGAATTTGGTACCATTCAAAATTCATGCTCATCTTTGATTTATAGTTTTAATAACTTACATTTCTGGAATCGTTGTGAAATTTGAACTAAGTTTGATGTTTACATTTTTGCAAATGGATGAGAAATGGTGAACTTGCAGATGTTCAGGCTAGAGGTTGAAGATGAACTCATATTCAGGACATGACTTATATTATGTATTTATTATTTCATTTATGTTAACAAATGTATAGCCACTTTTCATATTTTTTCCATATTTTTTCTCTTTTTTTTTGTTACAAACAGGTGCGCTGGGCCTCCAATGCCGGGCCTTCCATTTTTTTGCTTCTTCTAACCCCTGACTTTACTTTTGCATCTGACCCATTTCATTTTTTTATCATTTCATTTTCATTTTATTTTTTTGTTTCATTTTTTCTTTATTATTTTTATTAATATTATTATTATCATTATTATTATTTTTATTAATAAAAAAATCCAAAAAATATTTTATTTACATATTTATTTGTTTATTTTTTTTATAAAACAAAAAGATAAAACAAATTTAATTCTTTTTTAATAAATTGATAATTAGATTTAAGTTTAATTATGTTTCTTTTTTTAATTAATTTTAACTTAGAATTTAGTTTTCTTTTATTTAATTAATTACCATATTATTTTCATTAAGTTAAAACTTTTTTTTTATAAAAAAATCTAAAAATATTTCAAGCTTAATTTCTTTTTTTAATTAGTTTAAGTTTAATTTTATTTAATTTTTATTAATCATTCTCTTTAATTAGGCCAAAACTAAACCCTTTCATAAAAACCAAATAAAAATCATTTCCTTTCCACTTATTTTTCTTGCACATTTATTCAATTACTTGTAAATTATTCAATATGGTTGTAATAGATAATTAGGTTTAATTTTCTTGCAATCCCCATTTGTAAATTTGTATACCCTCTCCCCTAATGATGTAATAGCTTAGTAATTTTAATTTCCGTAATTTATCGTTTTTATATAAATGCTAGTAAATTAGAGTTTGTATGGCAAGACTAAAATCAACAAGTAGCAAACCCTAATCCAAGATAAACAATGCATGTAAATCAAACACATTTGCACACTTGCATCCTCAGGGAAATTCCACTTTGTTGCCTTACAAAAATGGCCATGTAATGCATGTGGGATGTCTTAGCAAAAACAAATCAAAAATACAAGTTCATAGTCTCTCGATGACGCTACAAATGTTGTCTTTCAAAATGATCTTAGTCCCTCAAAGAGAAATGCTAAGATATCTCACAACATTGCTGTCATGACTATGCGATGACCCACACCTGTCCCTTTACATCCAAAGATAAGGCTTTTTACCAAATTAATGGTAAGATAGCAATATAAAAAGAAAGGAAGAAATGAACAAAGACTTTTGAGTAGGCAGATTGTTCCTAGTTGCTTGCTCACTTTCAAAACAAACATCCTTGCTCATTTTCAAAACAAACACCAACACTATCAAAACATTATCCAAACATGAAATATTTTCAAAAGCTCAACACTTTGTATACGTTCTTACGAACGAGAATTATTATAAAGTTTGCCTAAATGAAGGCGCCTTTTCAAAATATTTTCAAGACCATCACAAAGCACATTTCCAAACAAAGCAAGTGATCTAGCAAGTAACTAAGAGCCCATAGATAACTATGGATGAAAAGGGTTCTAATACCTTCCCTTTTCATAATCTACCCCCCGAACTCAAGAAATAATCTCAAAGGTCTTTCTTGTTCTTTTCCGCCTTTCCTTTTGGATAAAAGAAAAGTCGGTGGCGACTCTTGCAAACTACAACATTTGTGATAAAATGAAAAACACCCAAGTCAGTTCTCCAACCGTATCACAGGGTTTTTCTCTCACCATGTGTTGAGTTTGATTTAAAATCCCCATAATTTTGACATCTTGTAGCGGTGTTAACTTCTTAATTCTCCCTGGATGAATCAAGGATGGTGTTTCCCTTTAAGTTTGAATATCCCTATAAAGTTTCTCTGACTTCCCCATAGAAGTTTGCGTAACCACTACTCTTAATATTAAAGAATTTATTTGGGCCCCCTCGGCGACTTGGCATTGCCTTTCTTAGTGAAGTCAGTATGGCATCCCTAGTTGAAGTCTAGACGATGTGGCATTGTCTTCTCTAGCGAAGTCTGTATGATATTCCCTGGTAAAGCCTGGAGGAGTTTATTATATCCCTGCAACTATATTGGTTTATTGCTGTAACACCCTTCTAAACCCTACAAAATATTCATAATTATTTAAAATAATATCAGAGTAATACAACAAAAGGGAGTCACATTTTATTCGTGAAATAATCATACGTGCTAGTCTTGCTCCATAACACGGTTTTTCAAAATTATTCATGTACATATATGTTATCAAGGTTTCACATACTTGCAGCGGAATCATAGTTCAAACAAGTTCATTAAAACACTTCATAGTGCCCCATGATTCATGGTTCACAATTCAACATAATTTAAACTCCATGGAAACAATTTAAATGTCATAACAAAACAAGAACAAAATAGTTTTCAAAACAAGCATTCCCGTCCCCGATGTTACATATCAGACAAAGATCTTCTAGACTCAACGAAAATAAAACACACACTCTAAGCTATTCTTCTAAGCCTTTAGAGTCTACTCCTGATTACCTCCATGTTACCCATGTAGAGGCAATATTCAAGCAGAAAGGGTGAATTCATCACAATCATTATATAAGATATAAGTAATAGATATAGCAGAATAAACCAAAAGTATCACAACATAAACTCAGTATTGTTATATTCCAAGTACCTCAATAATCATGCAAATTCAACAACACAATACAATATCATTAATTTAAGAACCATGCAATGCCACATAAGTTGTAGTGCAAGGACATAGACTCATGCATGTGGTGTCAATTCATTTGATGGACACTGGGCCATCACCCTCCCAAACCATAATCATAGGATCGATTCCCACTTGGAATCAGAGCAAATCATAGACATCCCAAATCCACAAAATGGGATTGAGACCAAATTACCGGAACAACGTCCTAAATCATCAAAATAGACCAAAGATGTCCAATGGATGCATGATGCGCAACAACAATATAAATGACCATAATTAGTCATACACATCATCATTCATGTATTAACCAACATCATCATATAAACCTCATCATATGTACTCATATGAGAAGAGCACCATCATCATATAAAACAGAATCATCATATTAACAACATATCATCATTATGAACCAAGCATTATCATAAGATCATCATATCATCATCATTCTTCATTACCACAAAACATCATAGAGATTCAACATGGGGAAACTAATTCTATCCTAACTCGGGTACTAGAATTATCCTTCTTATTCTTCATTTTACTACTTATAAATATAGTTCAACGTGTTAGCTATCAAATGCTTCGAACGACATCTCAAGCGGATTTCGGAAACTCAAGTTACAGCCTTTAGAAAAATCTGTCAAAAATTGGATTGATTGAGTCGACGCATTCCCCCTTTGAGTCGATGCATAGGTATTCTGTCTGCCCCGGGTGTGCTTAGGTCGACCCAATGAGTCGATGCATAATGAATCTAGAACCTGCATGAGTCGATGCATGACCTCTTTGAGTCGACGCATGCTGTTTTATGCTGAATTGGTCTGCGATTTCTCCCCGATTTCACTACCTTATAGGTCCTAAAACATCATCTAATCATAAGGATTCATCATCTATCAACAACTTAATATACTACATCAATTAGACAACATTTACGGGTCATTATTCATCACTAATCTATCAATTCTCCACCAAACAACATCGAATCACCATCTATGAAACCTAAGGCAAACCCTACCTCTATCTACCACTTAAATCAAATATAATAACCAGATAAACACCCCTTACCTTATTGTTTCGAGTGATTGATTATGTTATCTGTGCCTCTTATGATGATTCTCTCTAAAGCCTTCGTGCCCTAGCCTCTCTTCTCCAACTTTCACGATTGATTGTGAGAATAACAACTATCTCTTCTCTATTATCACAAAGGACCCATAATATCTTCCTCAATTGCCCTCACTTAGTCAACATCTATTTACCATCACGTCCTCAGTCTTCCTACTAATTACCAACACACCACTCTAATTAAAATAATCCTTTAAATAATTATTCCTATTATTATATTCTCAATAATAATCTAAATAATTATTAAATAATTATTTAGCCATTCTAATACTTCTAATCATCATAAATCACATCATACACAACCTCATACTAGCACATTACACATATAATCATATAAAACATCAATTATTCACAAATACTCCTAATAATTTATTAAATAAATAACTTCTAAAAATTGGGGTGTGACAACTCTCCCCCACTTAAAGAATTTTCGCCCTAAAAAGTTACCTGAGGAAAACAGTGTCTGAAACGACTCCTTCATCTGATCCTCACGCTCCCAAGTCAAACTTTCACCGGCTTATCCACCCCACGGCAGCTTTACTAAGGAAATATCCTTATCTCTCAATTTCTTCACTTCACGACCTTCTATTCTCAATGGTAATGTTTCAACAGTCAGGTTATCTCTCACATGTACATCATCCATCTGAATTACATGTGAGGGATCCAGAATGTACTTTCTCAACTAAGATACATGAAACACATCATGAAGATTCACAAGTGATGGAGGTAAATTAATCTGATAGGATACCTCACCTATCTTCTCAGATATATGATATGGACCAACAAAACATGACGTAAGCTTCCTTGATTTCAAAGCCCTACCAACACCTGTTACCGGAGTAATTCTCAAAAACACATGATCATCTTTCTGAAATTCCAAGTCCTTCCTTCTCTTATCATGATAGCTTTTATGACGACTCTGAGAATCCTTCATCCTCTCTTGGATCATCTTAATCTTCTTATTTGTTTCTCGCACAATCTCGGGTCCGAGTACAACACTCTCGCCCGAATCATACCAACATAATGGAGTTATACACCTCCTACCATATAATGCTTCATACGGTTCCATTCAAATACTTGAATGGAAACTATTATTGCATGTAAATTCAATCAACGACAAGTGACTATCCCAAGATCCTCCTTGTTCTAGCATACAAGCCCTCAGTAAATCCTCCAATGACTAGATAGTCCTCTCTGTTTGACCGTTTGTCTGCGGATGATATGCGGAACTCAACTTCAACTTGGTACTAAAATCATTCTACAAAATTGTCTATAATTTCAATGTAAATCCCGGGTCTCTATCTGACACGATACTCGAAGGTATCCCATGCAACTTTACAATCTCATCAACATACATCTTAGCCAGCTTTTCTATAGGATGATTGATCTTCATCGGAAAGAAATGAGTCGGCTTAGTCAACCTATCGACTATTACCCAAATTGAATCATCACCTCTAACAGTCTTTGGTAACCCCGACACGAAATCCATAGAAACACTGTCCCATTTCCACTCTGGAATACTCAAAGGTTGCATAAGACCTGTAGGCTTTTGATGTTCAATCTTTGACTTCTGGCAAGTCAAGCAAGCATACACAAACTTATCAATTTTTTCTTCATACCTGGCCACCAAACATTTTTCTTTAAATCGTGATACATTTTTGTAGCACTTGGATGAATACTCAAATCGCTTCGATGCCCTTCCTCAAGAATTATCTTCTTAAGTTCTGGAATATCAGGAAAACATACTCTATCACCAAGTCTTACCACACCAATCTAATCCACTAGGAATTCACCTCGGTTGCCTTGTTTAATCAACGTTAGTCGATCCACCAAACTCAAATCAGACTTATGACCTTCTCGGATCTCTTCAAGAATCTCACTAGTCAGTTTCAACATTCCCATCTTCACATTGTTGAATGTCTCTTTGCATACCAAGCTCATATCTCTAAATTGTTCGATCATCTCTAACTCCCGAACCATAAGCATTGACATATGCAAATATTTCCTATTTAAAGCATCAGCTACTACATTTGCTTTACCAGGATGGTAACTCAAATCAAAATCATAATTCTTCAAGAATTCAAGCCATCTTCTCTGCCTCATGTTTAACTCCTTCTGATCAAATAAGTATTTTAAACTCTTATGATTACTGAACACTTCAAATTTAGAGCCAAAAAGATAATGTCTCTAAATTTTTAGCACGAACACCATAGCCACCAATTCTCAGTCATGCGTAGGATAGTTCCTCTCATGAACTTTTAACTTTCTAGAAGCATAAGAAACAACTTGTTCGTTTTGCATTAGCACACTACCAAGACCCATCTTATAAGCATCACAATAAACTACAAAGGGTTCATTCGGATTCGGCAAAATCAACATCAGAGCAGTCATCAATCTCTTTTTCCGTTCTACAAAACTTTCTTCGCATGCAACATCCCACATGTAAACCTGGCCCTTTCGAGTCATCTGAGTCATTAAGTAACGCCAACTTAAAAAATCCCTCAATGAATATTAGGTAGTAACCTGCTAATCTAAGAAATCTCTGAATCTCAATTGTAGATTTCAATGTCTCCCACCGCAACACTGCATCAACCTTAGAAGTATCTACTGCAATTCCACCACTAGAAATCACATGGCCAAGAGAATTCACTTCCTTCAACCAAAATTCACACTTTGACAGTTTCACATACAACCTCAAGTCTCCAAAATTTTCAATAAGTCTTAACTCTTTCATACTCACTTATCCATTAGGTTCACCCAAAATGATGAACGAATATTCCCTTGATAGAACGTTAAACACTTAACACACCATTAAGTTGGTAAGACAAGTCTATCACATCCAACACGATCCCGTCTACTATCAAGAAGAGATCAAGGGTGATCATTTCCTCAATTTTTCAATAGGTATCCGACAACCATGATAGCACATAAACCATCATTACTAAACTAGAACAGTGTTTCTTTAAAACTTATACTCAAAGTTACCTAAAGCACCATGTTCAAATTAATCTTCGTCATTCTAATCATTCTTACTTGGAATAAGTTGTATCTCCATGCGCTCCTCTAATATCTCCATATTATCCCTAATACCAAACATCTCATTCCTTCAATTCATTCATTTACAACATATCATACTTAACCTCGTCATAAACAAGCTGCGACAATAACTAGTTAAGTCTAAGAAGCTTGTAGTCTCTGTAACTGACTTTGGAGTCTCTCAATGTAGAATAATAAATGCTTTGGATGGATCCATATATACCATCATTCAAAATAACATGCTCAAGAAAATTCTCCTCCTCATACCATGATCTACACCTTGACAACTTAGCATAAAGTTTCTTCCCTTTCAACATTGTAATTCACAACATTCGACATTCCCTTATTCTCACTTAGATTAACTCATAATGTCCTCAACAAAGACCGCAACAAACTAATCCAAATATTCGTAATGCCTACACAAGTTCTAAAATATATCCTCTAACTACCCTCACCCTTCATTTGAATCTGAAGGTAACCCTTCTCAATTCGATTATACTCTAGACATACTCTCCTAACAATTGGTCCATCAAATCGTCAATCCCTTAATGTGGATAATTAATCTCACCCATTACCTTACTCAATTGTCGGTAATCCACACACGACCTCATTCAACTATTGTCACAAACATGAAAACCTATAATCCTCATATGCTAAGGTTTATCCTACTTTCTTAACAGATAAAAATATTAGTTCTCTATTGTCACCAAACTCAGATCCATGCTCTGGAAGCATATCGCAAATATCTTTAGGAAAAACATCAGGAATCACACAACACTGGAATATCACTAGCCTACATATTTCTCTCTATTCTCTGAGAAGCAAACATCAAAAATACCTGATCGTTCTCTCTGAAGACATCCCAACTTGACCTGCAGACAAAATCATGAATCTGTACTCTCTTCAGTTTCCAGAAACAACATAGCTCCAACAATACTTGTGCTCTTTGTAAGTCACCAGTGTATTGCACCAAATCCCCTACCTAAAACATATCAGAGAAGAGAAATTGTCTCCCCCACTTGTTTCAAACCAACCCTTGAAGATAAATAGTTAGAAAAACAAGCAAGTATCGGTTGTGTTTCACACATATGTCACACACTAAGGAACAAACAACATTAGACAACCTGGACGGACATACCAACTTGCTCTGGTACCACTAATGTAACACCCTTCTAAACCCCACATAATATTCATAATTATTTAAAATAATATCAGAGTAATAGAACAAAAGGGCGTCACATTTTATTCGTGACATAATCATACGTGTTAGTCTTACTCCGTAACACAGGTTTTTAAAATTATTCATGTACATATCCATTATCAAGGTTTCACATACTTGTAGCGGAATCATAGTTCAAACAAGTTCATTAAAACACTTCATAGTGCCCCATGATTCATGGTTCACAATTCAACATAACTTAAACTCCATGGAAACAATTTAAATGTCATAACAAAACAAGAACAAAATAGTTTTCAAAACAAAGCATTCTCGTCCCCGATGTTAAATATCAGAGCAAGACCTTCTAGACTCAATGGAAATAAAACACACGCTCCAAGCTATTCTTCTTAGCCTTTAGGGACTACTCCTGATTACCTTCACATTACCACGTAGAGGAAACATTCAAGCAGAAAGGGTGAGTTCATCACAATCATTATATAAGATATAAGTAATAGACATAGTAGAATAAACCAAAAGTATCACAATATAAACTCAACATTGTTATATTCCAAGTACCTCAACAATCATAGAAATTCAACAACATAATACAACATCATCAATTTAAGAACCATGCAACGCCACATAAGATGTCGTGCAAGGACATAGACTCATGCATGTGGTACCAATTCATTTGATGGAAACTGGGCCATCACCCTCTAAAGACCCCAATCATAGGATCGATCCCCACTTGGAACCGGAGAAAATCATAGACATCCCAAATCCATACAATGGGATTGAGACCAAATCACTGGACCAATGTCCTAAATCATCAAAATGGACCAAAGTTGTCCAATAAATGCATGATGTGCAACAATAATATAAACTACCACAACTAGTCATACGCATCATCATTCATGTATTCACCAACATCATCATATAAACCTCCTCATATGTACTCATATAAGTAGAGCATCATCATCATATCATCATATAAAATATAATTATCATATTAACAACATATCATCATTATGAACCAAGCATTATCATAAGATCGTCATATGATCATCATACTTCATTACCATAAAACATCATAATGATTCAACACAGGGAAATTAATTCTATCCTAACTTGGGTACTGGAATTATCCTTATTATTCTTCATTTTACTCCTTATAAATATAGTTCACCGCGTTAGCTATCTAAATGCTTCGAACGACACCTCAAACGGAGTCTGGAAACTCAAGTTACAGCCTTTAGAAAAATCTATAAAATATTGGATTGCTTGAGTCGACGCATGCCCCCTTTGAGTCGATGCATAGGTATTATGTCTTCCCCGGGTGTGCTCAGGTCGACCCAATGAGTCGATGCATACTAAGTCTTGAACCTGCATGAGTTGACGCATGCTGTTTTGTGCTGAATTCTTTTATGATTTTTCTGCAATTTCACTACCTTATAGGTCCTAAAACATCATCTAATCACAGGGATTAATCATCTATCAACAAGTTAATATGCTACATCAATTAGACAACATTTACGAGTCATTATTCATCATTAATCTATCAGTTCTCCATCAAACAACATCGAATCACCATCTATGAAACCTAAGGAAAACCCTACCTCTATCTACCACTTAAATCAAATATAATAACCAGATAAACACCCCTTACCTTATTTTTTCGAGTGATTTATTATGTTCTTCGTGCCTCTTACGATGATTCTCTCCAAAGCCTTTGTGCCCTAGCCCCTCTTCTCCAACTTTCATGATTGATTATGAGAATTACAACTATCTCTTCTCTGTTATCACAAAGGACCCCTAATATCTTCCTCAATTTCCCTCACTTAGTCAACCTCTATTTACCACCACGTACTCACTCTTCCTACTGATTAACAACACACCACTCTAATTAAAATAACCCTTTAAATAATTATTCCTATTATTATATTCTAAATAATAATCCAAATAATTACTAAATAATTATTTAACCATTCTAATACTTCTAATTATCATAACTCACATAATGCACAACCTCATACCAGCACATCACACATATAATCATATAAAACATCAATTATTCAAAAATACTCCTAATAATTCGTTGAATAATTAACTTCTAAAAATTGGGGTGTTACAATTGCTATCAGATTTTGCTTTGATTATTTTCAAGCCATGTTTCTTCCCAGTGAAGTTAAATCTTGAAGTAGGACTTTATTTCCTCAGTTGGTGCTTACTCTCTTATGGAATCTTCTTCCTGGATGTGATTTAGCCGAGTGTTGTCTTTACCCAAGTTGATTTTGTCTAGTTATCCCCAGTGTAGTATGTCTGAGTTGTCATCATATACATGATAACATTCATACACTCATACATATATCATGTATAGTTGAATTAAAACTCATGGGTCATTTTCACTCATTGATGTTTTATTGGCATATTACTCTCTTTGGAGAGTTATGTTATCCTCTCTCCAATATAGTGTCAACCTTAAGCACAAGCGTATATCCTTTCAATCTCCCCATTGAGTTATCCCTCGTGGAAGAATTTTGCTTTAGCCTTCCTACCCAGCTCATTATCTGGATGGAATTTGATCCCCATTTGAGTTTATTCCTTATTGGATGGTGCATTGGTTGACTATTTCACTTTGATTTGTTCCTGGTTTAAATTTATGGTCCACGACAACAATATTATTTTGATCCCTATAAGTTGTGAGCTCTGGATTGAGAATATGCATTTATTTTGCACGTGAAGACTTTATCCCCTCAGCAGGAATATGTTGGTATTTCTCCATGAAATCAAAATTCATTTCCCAGTAGTGTTACTGCAATCCTTTTCGTAATAGCAAGTGGCTGTCTCTTTATTTGAGCAACATGTACTTCCCCATTAAGTCTGTTAATGCCAGAGAATATTTTTTTACTCTAATGAATGATAGTATCTACTTTATGGGAGATAGTTTATTGTTTATATTGGTTGTACTTCGACGATAAATACAATTTGTTGAAAGATCCTTACAACAGTTATTATCCTTTTCAAGTGATATCTTAATCAAAGAAGAAATTGTTACCGTTCTCGGGGAATTCCAAAAGTTGGTAAAATTTGTCACCCTTTCCAGGTGGATGTCTCGGTTAAAGAAGAAGTTAAGACTGGTTCTAGATGGAATGCAAGAATTTTGGGAAACTTGTTATTGCTCTATGGTTTTTTTTCTACCTTCATCCTTGATTTTGTAGTTCACCGTCATTTGTTGGTCAATATTTATTTATTTCTCCTCACTAGACTTCATCCCAATAGAGGTGAGTTGTTTCCAGTCATAAGTACTAATGTCAATCCTTTGTTCCCAGTCATAAGTACTGATGTCAAACCCTTTTTTTCCAGTCATAAGTAGTGATGTCAAACATTTGTTACCAGTCATAAGTGTTGATGTCAAACCCTTGTTTCCAGTCATAAGTACTGATGTCAAACCTTTGTTACCAGTCATAAGTACTGATGTCAACTATAATATGGTGGGAGAACTAACTTGTTTTTGCGTTTTATCGCAAATGTTGCGGATATCAAGAGTCTCCACCGACTTTTCTTTTCTCCAATAAGGAAAGGGTGAAAAGAACAGGAAAGACCTTCGAGAATTTTCTGAGTTCACGGGGTAGGTTATGAAAAGGGAAGGTGTTAGCACCCTTTTCATCAGTAGTTATCTACGGGCTCTTAATCGCTAGCTCACATTGTTTGAAATACTTTTGTGTATGTGTGTTTGAAAATATTTTGAAAATGGCTAAGTACGAAAAACTTTGTAATGATTATCGTATCAGTTGAGAATGCATACAAAGTGTTTGTTTTGAAAATATTTCAGAGAAGAGTGTTTTATGTAAAAGATGTTTTGTTTGTGTGAGCAAGCGATTACGAGCTATCTACCTACTCAAAAGTCTTTCGTGTTGTTTTCCTTCTCCTTAGATAGTGCTATCCTACCATTAGTTAGTAGGAAGTCCTATTGTTGGATGTGAAGGGACAGGCGCGGGTCATCGTACAGTCATCGAAGGAAACTTGTAAGGATGCTTTAGCAATTTTCATAAGGGACTAAGATCGTTTACCGAAGGTAGCATTTAAAGGGTTATTGAGGGACTATGATCTTTTGTATCGAAAGAATGTTAGGGGTGGGTGTTGAATCCACGCCCCCTGTATCTCCAAGTAGCATGCGTAACAACTGATCCAGGCGCGCACCTGTGCTAGGATGCACGTTTAACGTGTTTTATCATCAACCTGTAAAACAGATGAGAAATATGAAAAAAGTTTCAAAAGGCTGGATCGAACTCAGGCCCTTCAGTACCAATTCCTTATTACGTGCACTTCTGCCACTGGGGTGGCTGTTTCATCCCCTCATATAATTAATCAAAACAAATATAATATAAAATAAAATACATTTGTCGGAGAAGCGCCGGAGCCCTAGCTCCGATCGTCTTCTCCGGCGACCTATTTTCTTGAACCTGCGAAATTCAAATGGTTAATGATCCAAAACATGCTATCCCCCCTAATTCAACCCTCCTAAATCCAAATATGGGCTTAGTTTTGGCTAAAAGTCCTTGGATCATGAGTTTTGAAGCAAGCAAAACCGATCAGAGCAAACATGGTCTTTTGTATTCTGGCATGTATGAGACTCCTGTGATTGTTCTATTCAACATTATTAGACCTCATGAACACACAAAAACGTTAGTAAACAATATAATGCAGTAAAATAAAAAATACCGAAATTTAAATATGGATGAAATCGCGATGTTTGCATGAGTGATTTCTGTTCTTTTGGATCATTGTAAATGATCCAAGCTTACCTTGGGAGTGAGTGGAATTGATTAGAATCAAAGGCTTGTGGTGAAAGGTAGTGCAATAAGGATTTGAGAATTTTAGGGTTCTTGAAAATATTTGGAAAATTTTGGACAAGTTTGTGGTGCAAGGATTTCATGTCTTGTTCTTGTCTTGATGCTTGAATATATAGATAATTTTTAGGGCGAAAACAAATGGGCTTGGACTCTTGTACAAAAAGATATGTTTTTATCTTATATTATCTTATATTATTAATGAATTAAATAAAAAATAATTAAAATAAAATAAGGCCAAAAGGTGTGTGAATTAATTATGAGGTGTATGAAAGGCATAAACACGTTTGGATCTCAAAACCATGGCCCAATAGTCCAAAATATCAAGCTTGCTCAATTTGAACTTCATGCATTTGCTCAAAATTTCCCAACTTGCAATGGCCATAACTCACTCAATTTTTCACCTTTTGAAGGTGATATTGGACTTTTTAGAAAGCTCTAGATGTCCTCTACAACTTCTATTTTGATCATTTTTACTTTTAAATGATTTATCATGATGTAAGTTGCATTGATAAAAAGTGTTTTTTTGTTAACTTTTGAAATGACTTATAATGTATTGCCTTTTATCTCTCAAATGATGCATTTTTTGGACTTGAGCATAGAGATATAGAGTTGTAGAGAATTGAATTTCCTTAAAAATTGGATTTGTTTGGGTAAAAGTTGATGAAGCATGTGAAAGTTATGCTTGGTCAAAGTTTAATTGACTTCTCCTTAAAAAACCCTAATTTTGCAACTTTTGACTTTTGATGATTTGAGGGCTCTTTTTTGTGGAATCATGATCAAAACTTGATCAAATGATGAATATAACTTCAAAATATTGATGTTGACCAAAAATCTTGAAGTTTGACTATATGGTTGACTTTTTACCCAATACAATTAATTTTTAGTCATCCGAGCCATTGACTGAGCAAACTTGTGATGCAAGACTTGAAACTTGACATGAACAATCTTGAAGACCTTTGGAGAACCATGGAAACTAGTGCTTTGCATTAACTACACTTTTTAAAAATAATTCCCTAGCCTTGCAAATAAAACCTTGAATCTTTTGAAAGAAGCTTGAAGATGAAAGCCTTGAATTTAATGAAATAGAAAATCTTCAATGATCTCAACTTCTAAATACTCGGGCCTTTAAAAACCATTGCAAACTTAAATTCTCTTGATGACACAAAGATATAATCTCGAGACGTCACAAAGCCTTAGAGGTCTTAGTAGCTCGAACAAATAGGGTATGAGATCTATCTAAGATTGATTGTCAACAATCAAATTCTACTGCTTGAAGAAGACCTTGATCTTGTCTAAGCGCGTGAACGCATATGATGAAACACAAGCCATGTAAAGTAAAATGAAGAGGGCAAATTTTTGGGTACAACACATATGCTATGATAAATGATGTATGAATGTGAGATGTTGTTGAAGTGTATCAGTAGCTTTGTATAACATTCTTGATCGGGAAAATAAATCCCTGATTGTTGCTGGGGATGACGATTATGAATCTTCGATCTGCTGGAGATTCCTGCTTGCTGTTTGAAGAAACTTTGTCGGGGAATGTTGATTTCTGTTTGGGGAGAAGAGCTTAAAAACATTGGCCGTTCATCGCTCTACTGGGGAGTTTAATTCTTATATACCCTGACTGGGGATAAAATAGATGGATAACCCTCCCATGTGCTATCTGACCGAGTTTTCGATATAGATGTCGACTCGTCTAGGGAGGATAAGATTAACTGATATCTGGTCTAGTTTCAGATTTGTAGAAACTTTATGGGGATAGTGGTACGAACTTCCCTTTGCTGGAGAGAATTTTTTCCGGTGATTTACAGTAGTCAGAGGGATAAACTCAAGCTAAGGGAGACTAAATTCTGTTGGGGAAATAAACCCTGTTGGGGAAATAAACCTTGTTGGGGAAATAAACCCTGTTGGGGAAATAAACCCTGCTGGAGAAACACTTTGTTGAGGAAATAAACCTGCTGGAGGGATACTTTGTTGAGGACATGAGGCCTGGTATAGAAGAGAAATCTGCAAGGGATTGAATCTGCCCGGAGAAATAAACTCAGCTGGGGAAGAGAATCCATGTGAACTGTGTTGTGATATATTCTACCAAGGATTGGAATCCTGTAGGTTGGAGACATTACCAGGGGAAAATATTATATTCCTTTATCCGCTAGGGGGATCTGCTGGTGAGTATGGTTAGAGTATTTCAGGCTTGTGGGGAATATGTCGAGTTCATGAAGATGACTCTGCGGCGGATTATTTTATGGAAACTGCTTTGCGGGGCGACTTTGCTAGGGATTACTCTGTGGGCATTTACGGAAGACTTGGACATTATCCTGACTCCTAAAGTCTTGAGTAAATACTTATTCCTATTTTTATACATATTTTGTTAATAGTAATCATGTTCGTATGCATATGTTCATTCAATTTAGTAATTAGACGTTTTTGCAAACAAAACAGAAAAAGTAAAGCAAAATTTAAACTTTTGAAATTGTGTTAATATTGATAGTTTTCCTATAAACAGGAGATTGTTGTACAAGGAGACAAAAATCCTAGTAAGAGGAAATCGTCCTGAAAAATGAAGAGTGTACAAAATGAAAACAAAATATATAGCTATGTGTAAATGATCTCGTTGTGTTCCAACTCTGCTATTGCCCCTATGTCTTCGAGCATCTCATCCCTCGCTTGTCGGAAGAAGTTAATTATATTGATCAGCTCCATTCTAACTTGACGTTGGTAATAAAGCTGGCTGCAAGTGATCCAACGGGACATAGTCGTACGCTTTAATCCCTAACTTTTGCCTGGACCGCCCTTTCGGGTTTTCAGTCCACCGGGATACCCTTTTTTGCCCAAGTCGCCTTTTCAGGTTTTCGACTTACCGGGTGTACATTCGTTTATATATATATATATATATATATATATATATATATATATATATATATATATATATATATATATATATATATATATATATATATATATATATATATATATATATATATATATATATATATATATATATATATATATATATATATATATATATATATATATATATATATATATATATATATATATATATATATATCCCTAATTTTTTACCGAACCCTTTTGGTTTTCTGGGATGTCCTTATTTTTTCCTAGGCCAGTCAACCTAGCGGGTCGTTTTCATGTGTAGTATCTTTTAACTATGTCCGCGTTCATAGGGTGTGGAAGATATTCACCATCCATGGTGGTAAGTATCATGGCACCTCCCGAAAGTATCTTCTTGATCATAAATAGCCCTTCGTAAGTGGGAGTCTACATGCCCCTGGGATTACCCTGCGATAAGATGATGTGCTTTATTACCAAGTCACCAGCCTGATATACCCGATGCTTGATTTTCTTATTGAAGGCTTTGATCATCCACTTCTGGTACATCTGACCGTGACAGACAGCCACAAGCCTTTTCTCATCAATTAAGTTCAACTGGTCCAGCCTAGTCTGAATCCACTCGTCTTTGTCTAGATCTGCATCTTTCATAATCCTTAGAGAAGGAATCTGAACTTCGACAGGTAAGACATCCTCCTTACCATAGACTACTAGAGAGAATGGGGTTTCCCCAGTTGATGTCCGAGCTGAAGTGCAATAACCATAAAGAGAAAATAGTAACATCTCGTGCCAGTCTTTGTAGGTCACAACCATTTTCTGCATAATATTCTTAATGTTCTTATTGGCGGCTTCCACTGTGACATTCATCTTTGATCGATACGAAGAAGAATTGTGGTGCTTGATCTTGAACTGCATGCAGAGTTCCGTGATCATAGTGTTGTTCAGATTAGTACCATTTTCCGTGATAATCCTTCCGGGGATGCCATACCGACAGATAAGGTTATGCTTAATGAACCTGGAAACCACATTCTTAGTAACAGAGGCAAACGAGGCTGCTTCAACCCACTTCGTGAAGTAATCAATGGCGACGAGGATGAAGTGATGTCCGTTAAAAGAAGTAGGCTTGATCTCTCCAATCATATCAATGTCCCACTGTAGCAGTAGAAATGTTTAAGACTAAGCCATTGGATTGACTAGACTTATTCAAATCAAAATAAAAATCTCCCCCACGCTTTATTGTTTCCAAATAATGGGAAAAGACCTAATAACCCAAAAGAGGGGGAAATATTCTAGGTAAGGGGGTTTGTTATGCAAAGGGAAGGCATTAGCACCCTAAACATCTATGGTACTCTGCAAGAACCTCTTTGAAAAACATGTATATTTTGGCTATAAAATGTTGTATGTAAAATAGATTGTGGGGATGAGAAAAATAAGTATATTTTTTAAGATTTTTGCACCCGCCGCAGTTGCGAACCTTTAGCGCCTACGTACCACCTTTCGTGCAATAGGGGATCAGGGTACACGTAATTCCTCTTTAAACATTTTAAAAAAAACACAAGTGAGATAGGACATCATCGTCATTGTCCGTGTGGAAAACATACTTACTACCCACAATCATGAGAAAGGAGACTTTGCATCATCTCAAAATGGAGGATATGGCTTGGATTTTAAATTCAATAAAACCTCACTCAACACCCAAGTGGAAAATATCTCTCTTCACTACATATTTTGCTAGTATAGTTGTTTGCATCACTACAAGGACTGACAAGAGTCCAATCTTTTGAGAAAATTTTTAAAGCAAAAGCCAAAGTAGAAAAGTGGTTTAAATGAGATTGATTGACTTTTAGTCTTCTCACAAAATGTCTAAGTATTGTTAAATTGATTAATGTTTAATTGAGATAAGATTTTAAAAGAAATTGCATGGACCTAAGTCCAAGTTTATTATGAAAGTGGTTCAAGTTTTTTTTTAAAACAAGAAGTGTTTTCAAAAGGAGGGAGAAGATTTTTGAAAGTAAAGAAGATGGGAGGAGATGAAGAGACTATCCTAAAGCATAAGGTAAAAGCTAAGGAAAAGAACTGTCTAACCAACAAGAAATGAACACTTGACATATTGAGTCAATGAATAATTCCCTCCTTTGGATTTGAAACCAAGAAAACAGTTAATAAACCTTTGAAGAATACCAAGCTCCAATTGCATTTAGTCCTCACAAAAATTGGGCAGTGTAACAATTGTATACAGATAAATTCCAGATTACAAACAAAGTATGTAATCATAATAACCTGCACACAAAACAAACAAACAACCCAATGTCTTGAGGTAAACCCCAAGAACTCCAGACAAAATATCAATTAAGGTCATAAGGTCTCCAACATAGGTCCAGGTTTCTATTCCTAGGTTCAAGAAGTCCATCACTCCATAATGCCAAGGATAGTAACCAAATAGTCCAAGTAACATTAAAGTTTTTTAGGGTTTAAGATGATTATTAGGTATCTTCAAAAGAAATGAAAAGCTCAAGTGAGAAAATTAAAAATGACATGAATATAAAGGCTCAAGTGAGCAAAGGTGAAAATAGCATGAAATGTAAATGCTAAAGTAAACGGTACATAAAGTAAAAGCCTAAAATAAAGCATAAAATAAAATCAATTGTTAGAAGTTAATGATCATAGATGTTTAAGTGATCCACTTTGACCAAAATTGATGTAGTTCAATTAGAGGATTGGTAGAACCAAAGCCTCCTAACAATGGATCTCAAAGTTATTGGATCAAAGGGTTCAAATTAACATACTTGGGCTTGCAAACTTAGGTTTGGGCCACGAATGATCATTTTCTCAAATCAGGACAAAATTTAACACTATGTTAAGAAATCGTAAGTGGACTTATATAGAAGTCGCACCTATTTTGAGGCGGGTCAATAGAAATCTATGTATTTTATGTTTGGATAAATGATATAGAGATCATCATCCCATAACATGTAATACAATAAGAAGGGGTAAGATGAAGAGGGATGGGGAAAATGAACAAACCACATTTGAACCAAAATTTTAATTAAACTATTATTTAAATCATTCATCCATTTTTATGGAGTTAGACTCAATACCATGGATCCAATGATGTTAAGAAAGTTCATGATCAAAATTTCAACCCAAGATCAGCCAGAAAATATGGAAAAATATAATTGTATTAAAAATAAAAGAATAAGGATTTTAAAATGATTATAATATGGAAATAATAGAGGAAATATAAAAATCAGAAACTATATTCAAATTAATCAAGAAAAATTAAATAAGGCCATATAAAAATCAGAAATAAGCTCAAATATTTTTATGATTTTTTTTGGTAATTTTTTAAAGTCAGAAACTATTTTTAAAATTAAAAGAAATAGGTAAAATGAAGCAAAAAAGATAAAAAATAACAAAGTCAAAAATAAAAAATAAATGAGGTCACCAATATTTGTCAAAATGTCACTGGTTCCTTCTCTATTTTTTTCTGAATTTAAAAATGAATAAAAGTATTTTTAAACTTTTAAAACAAATCAAATAAAGTGAAAAAAAATATAAAAAAAATATCAAAACACAAAATAAAATTGTGAAAAAATAAAAATCAGAAAGAGAAAAATCAAAAGTATTTTCCATAATTTTTTCAGATTTTTTGGAGTTAAAATGAATTTTTGAAATTTAAAACAATTAAATATAAAAATCAGAAACAAAAAATAAATTCAAAAATATGTGGACTATTGGATGAGAGTCAAAACACGTTAGTAATCAAATCCAAGGGATCTGGGGCGCTATGCATATCATGGTCATTAATGAATAAAGCACATGATTCAATATAAAATCAGAAAATTCAAAAATTCCAAATGGCATTGTTTCATTGGTTGAAGGATGACACGTTGGTCATCTTCAACATCCAGCAAGTCTTAAAACCAGGTTGCTCAAACTGTAAAATTAGAGCACGAGACTGGTACCATTCGCTTCGTCTCATCAAGACAAAGACAACCACACCTTCGCAAAAAATTTATGTAAACTGTAGCTCCAACAATTTGGAAGAGAAGTTTTGAAAAGGGATTTGAAGTTTCATGGTCAAAATGTGTTTCCAGTTAAAAGCAAGTGTTGCGACTAGAACCAGGATGACAAGAGCTTCACAATAGTATCAAAGTTTGAGAGAATTGATGGAGGAATCTACCTATTGAAGTTAAGTTGCATAGCTCTGAAACTGGACTTGGCTAGCACGATTCAAGCAGTTTTAGAACTTGATTCTTCTTCTGTTAGCTTCAGTTAGGTTCAGGGAAGGTGGATTGATAAATAAAATGGATTAAAGAAAGCTAGAACACTGATTTCGAAGTTGCAGAAAAGTAAGCTATGGAGAGAGTTTGGCAGAGTGATTTTCGCTGTTCAAACTTGAGAAAAATGAGTGGAATAGAGCCTATATTTATAGGAGAAGTGAATGGAATCAAGAGGAGGGGTGGATGATGCAATTTGGAGGGAATTTGTGCACACTCGTGATCATGAAGAAAGTGTGATCACATGTGCATTAAAACTCATCCAAATGATGCGTTTTGAGGTGCTAAACACTTATGGCAAGTTTGTTAATCAAGTTTAAATAAAAAACACACACAAATCTTGCAATTAGAGGCCACATTATGGATTTCAAAATTCTGACTTGATGAGAAATTCAGTTTCAAGTTACCAATTTCCAAACAATGGCATTTTCAACTCAAGGGGTCTTAGGGCATGATTCTTGAAGCTTTATAAAGATGAGGTTATAAGCTTTACAATGTGCAAAGAATGGGATAAAATGCATGTTTGAGTTGAAAGTTGCAATGAGTCAAAGTTGAGAAAAAGAGGTTGATTTTCTATACTTAAAAAATTTCTAAGTTTTTCTTCAAAAATGACTTGTAATGTCTTGCATTCAAACATGGCCTTCCGTTGGAATTTGATCTTGACCAAAAAATATGGAATGAAATAAATCTCTTGAATGACATTTTGAGACTTGAACCATTCAAAATCTCAAAAAATTGAGAAAGTTATGACTTGTTGAAGTTGGCGAAAATTCATGAAATGACCTATAATATTTTGCATCCTTAGGGCATCTTCCATCCATTTTCACACTTTTCACTTTGAATATGGGTTAAATTTCACATATTCAATATCATTGTGGAAAAATAAAGGGTTCAAGGTGATAAAAATGGATCAATTTATGATCATTTGAAGTCACATGAAGGGATTTGAGGGTTCATCTGGAGGACTTGTAATCTTTCTTCATCATCAAGTTTCTTACATACAAAATTTCCATGAGACCTTTGAAGTGATTTACTAATAACCATTTGAAGATAAGTATGTCTTTGGAATCACTCAAAAATACCAAAAGATGAGGAAGATATACCCCTTTGAAGTTCAAAACCATAGCTCCTAGAGCAAGAAAATACCTTGGGGAGAACTTTGCAATTTTAATTAACCTTCTTGCACCAATAATTTTATCTTTCAAATAGAGGTTGTTGAGTATGATAATGATAAGTCATAGAAAATAACATCACTTCCACATCTTGAGAATTGAAGGAGATATGCACTTGTGATCGATGGAGACAAAGACTTGTCAAAATGAGTCAAACTTCTTTGGTTAACCCTTGTGCTTTTGAGCTAACTTTAACAACTTGAGGCATAATGAATCATGAAAGACTTTGTCATGATGTTACTTCAAAATATCTTTCATAGAGGCTTAAATCTCAATGAATCTTTGTTGAGGAAGATACAAAGAAGGAACTCATGAATCCAAAAGTCGACTTTGATGGAATGCATTGTGCTTTCACCTACATCATCAATAGTTAGGATACACATACATTGTATTTGTTATTTAAAGAGTAATCAAACATAGTTGATCACAAAATACAAGTCAAGGTGCTTGGTAATTCCCCATAGACCAAGACTAAAGATAGGGAGAAGAACCAAACCCTAGTGTGTGACCTTGTTGTGATTGAATTGATATGATATGATGAAGGGATATTAGGAGAAAAAAATTGGAGTACAACACCCACATTTTAAATGGCCAAGGAGAATTCAAGAAATTAAGAGGTACTTGAGGCACATGTACTTTGTCAACATAGATCTGGCACTTGTGACAAGTTCTTGAGTGGTGATGACAATCAGTTTCTATAGTCGCCCAATAGTAACCTGCTATTAGAATCTTCTTAGCCATAATATATCCACTGGAATGAGTACCAAAGATACCTTCATGCAAGTCTTCCATAATCTTCTCCTCTTATTTCTTGTCCATACACCGAAGCAGAGTCGAATCATGGTTGCGCCTATACATAATTTTGTTCCTCAGGAAGAACTTTGCCGAGAACCTCCGTAGGAATTTCTTGTCATTGATAGATGCTTCTTCAGGATACTCTTGAGCCTCAAGATATATTTTCACTTCATAAAACCACGGTGTTGTACCCCAAAATTTTCCCTCCCATTTTTCATTCAAGATGTTCTCCTAGGGATTCTCAAATACTCAAATTGGCTCAGGATTAGATCAGACAAATTCCCCTCCTAGGCGGTGAGTAAACAATTAGGGTTTGGTATTTCTCAAAGAAAATTGAGTCTTCAAGGTTTAAATTGGTCTTCATAGATCTCATGTATTCTCAATGATACTCGTGCCAAGTTTCAAGCCTCGCATCGCAAGTTTGCTTAGTCAATGGTGCAAATGACTGAAAATGAACTACATTGACCCAAAATTAAACCTTTGCAAGATCAAGTTCAAACGATTGTAACTTCTTCATTATTCGATATTTTTTAGTGTTTCTTTTTGTGTATGACTCTCCTTAACGTCATCCCCAATTTCTCTTCACAAGTCAAGAGCTGATTACGTTTAAAAGATCATCAGAAAATTCGAATACTTTAGAGGTCATTTTGCAAATTTGACCTAATCACAAGAAAATTTTGTCCAATTTTAGAGGTTCATAACTTCTTCAATTCTCAATGTCCTCAAGTGATTCTATTTACAAAGTATCATGAATAGCATTTCCTATGAGATTACTTCAAAGATCGAAGTCAAATTATGCTCAGAGGGCCAGGGAATCTCTTGAAACATTATAGGTCATTTTCTTGATTTAGTATGTCGTTAACTTCTTACATTGACTCTTATGGTAACATCGTTCATGGTACAAGATATTGAGTTTGAGAATTCTTTGAATGTTTTTTTCTTCTTCAAGTTACTTATGTCCGAGCATTTGGTGATTATTGGACGAAATTGGATTTTGGACCAAAGTTCTTAAGGCGTCATTGTTCTATCAAGTACTATTGGATTGAATTACAAGTTACCATGAATTGAAGACTTGAAATTAATGTCTAGTCGGAAATTATTTGGAGGTTCATTCGAGAAATGTCATTAGGTTCAAATTGGTTCAAATACGTTCATCATTTCTCAAGATTCATTCAAAGAGATTCTTTTGATTCAAATGAATCAAAGTGTTTATAACTTGTGAAATTGGATGGGATATGTATTTGGCTTGCTCAGGATTAAAGTTACAAGACATTTGTGGGGCATGTTCATTCATTTACCATCAAGATTTCATTCAAGATTCAATTCACTTTTGATTACCTTGCAAATATTATGGATTCATATCATGACCATTTGAATTCATACAAAGGGATTTAGAGGAAATATTGGAGGAAGGAACTTGGAACTTCAAAATAAATTTGGAAGAGAAAGGTATTTTGAAGAAATTGTCATTGAATTCCAAAAATTACAAACAAGTTCAAGCATATTCATGATTCATTCATAATTCCACATAATTCCAAAATTCACAAAAAGTCCAATTCATGGGTCAAGTTTATTAACTACAAATTCCACAAATAAAGTCCCAACATTACACTAAAACCAAAGACTGTCAATTCACTTTACAACTTGCTGCTGTCTATTTTACCATGCCATTGCTTTGTCTCTCTCCACCTTGTTTCCTTCTACAAAAAACAGCCTCAACCTGTTGCTACACCTGCTATGTTATGCTTCCAAAAACCTATATAAACCCTATCCTAATCAGCCCTAAAAATTGTCCAAATTAACCCCACAAGTTGTCAAAATTGTCCACTACACTGGTGCCCAAAACCTGTTACATAAACCTGTCAAACGTGTTCACAAACCAGCCCATAAAATTGTCAAATCAGCCTTATACCAGCTGCCAAAAACCTGCATAAACCATTCCCTAATCAATCCAAAACAAGCCGCACAATAACTCTATCAAACCTGCACAAACAATCCAAAAACATGTTGCAATCTGTTACAATTATGCACAAAAAATTGCCCAAAAAAATTTGTGTCAAAACCTGTCCATAAACAGCCAAATATTACACAAAATGTAGCAAAGCAAAACTGCAACCAAAATGGAATGAAATAGTGCCTAAAGTTGTCAAATTCATCTAATTTTCCCTCCCAATTCAACCTCTCATTTTTCTATAAAAATGGAAGACAGTAAGAACAATAAAGAGGGGGCACTGGTTGCAAAACTCAAATGTTACAGAACCAACTACAGAGGAAAATTTTTCAACATAAATTTCAACGGTAAACACAGAGAAAGCCAGTAAAAGAAGAATGATTTCATAGAAAACCGTAAACTCACTCCCTTCAGTTCCACTTCTTCAACCTTTTTGTTCAGCACACCTGGATTTTAGAATGGGAAAGATTCAAACATCATACCTCAGCATGGACTGAAGAATTCCTCCTCTCCAACGGTAACGTTTCTCTTTTGTATCGTTTTGCGATTATGTCGTTGTTGTATATTTCTCTGTTTCTGCTTATGTATGAGTTTATGTACCATATTTGTTTCTACCCATGAGAATCGTATTGTTGTTGTTATTGTGGAATTGATAAACTGAATATCCAAAACGAGAGAGATAATGATTTTAAGACAGAATACCCAACCTTTCTCCGTTCCATCTCCATACTGAACATATCGCCCTCCGCTGTACCATTTCCATAGACCCTGCCCTTACCATACAACAATACCATTAGGATTGAATTCATAAACAAGCAGTAAATAACCAAATAGATTACTGAAAATTACCTCTTTGAATTCCCTTTCAAATCCTACTTTAATCTACACTCTTTTTTTCTCTTCATTTGCACATCACCATCATCTTTCAATATCACACCATAACTCACGACCGCCTTCTACATGACATAATCTCCCTCTTCATCTGTGGCTTCTCAGTTTTTTTTCTCTTGCTCCGCTTCCAAATTTGGTTCTCGTAACTTGACATTGATTTCAATAATTTCAATTTCACGACATTGCAATCCTCTCATTGCTAAACCTAGTTATGTTGTTAGAGTTGATTCCAATCCCAACGTTGTTACGGTTTTGGATGTTGTCGATGAAGTCCCAGAAACTGATGCTGAAGAGGTTTCGGAATCTGATCATAAGATTGAGCAATTGAAATCATCCAGACAAACTCGGGTCAAGCTTGGTGATGTTATGGGGATATTGCATAAGAGGATTGGAGATATTATAGAAATCATATTGGAATTTCATGAGAAGAGGATCGAACGGTTGACGATGAAGTTGGTGAGATTTTGTTTATTTATGCATTTTTTTAGCTGGAAGGATCAAAGTTGATTATCTTGGATCGGTGGAAAGAACAATTTTTAACAGGGAAGGGAGTTATCTAGTTTTGAGATGAGAGAAATTTTTTGTCGTTGTTGTTTTCACAAGCAAAAGGTCGATAAGGCTTTATGGTTTTTTAACCCACTGGTTTTTAAGGGGCTGGACCTGGGTCTGACCCGACCCGGTCCGTTTTCAAGCCCAACACATTCTTTTTATTGTTTGTTTGTTTTGTTTTCTTATTTTTTTATTTACTAAGTCTTAGACCCATTATGTTTATACTTTCTCTTAAGCCCATCAGCGAAGTTCCAGCATCACCCCCTAGCTTTCTATTTGTAACTTCTTTTATTATTTTTTAGTTTAGTTTAAATTTGCTTTAATAACTTTAGAGTTTTTTTTTAGTGTAGAAATATTTTGATAATTTTAGTTTAGATTTAAATTAGCATTTTTTTCTTTTTCTTTCTTTTTCTTATTTTTTAAATTATTTTAGATTTTGTGTTAATAATCTTAAAATTAGCTTAGTTTAGATTTAATTTAGTAACTTAGATTTTTAAGTTAGTTTATAATTATTTTAATAACTTTATTTTAGTTTAAATTTAGTTTTAATTTTTTAAATTAAATTAAATAAAAAATATAAATTCAAAAATTATTTAATTAGTTTAGTTAGGGATTTTGTGAATAACTTAGTTAATTAACTTTTTCCGATTAATTAGCATTCTTTTAAATCTTTTAATTTCTCCATGATAAACAAAATTTCAAAGAAAATGATAGAATATAATTTTATTTCTCTAATCAAAATTCCTCGCAAACAAAAATACCAAAAATATTATTTTGCCAATTAGTTTTAATTTAATAGTTTGTCTTAGTCTAATTAATTATTTATATTTAAATTCGATTTGGTTGTATTGATTACCTATTTTAGACTTTTAACCGCATTGACGATTCGATCCATTCCCATTTGTAAACGTGTACTCCCCATTCCCGAAAGCCTTGTAATAGCATAGAATTTTAATTTCCGCAATTTAATGTTTTTCTTTATACCGTATAGTAATTAGGCGTGTATGGCAAGACATAAAATCAATCGCTAGACAACCTTAATCAAAGACAAATAAACTTGAATCAAACACACTTTTCACACGTGCACCTCTAGGATAACCTCGCTTGTTGCCTGGGAAAAATAGTCATGTCCCTCAAATATGGTATGCTTTAGCAAAGACCCTTCGATAAAAAAGATCGTAGTCCCTCGATGTTGCCTTCGGTAAAACGATCTAGTCCCTTACAAAAATTGCTAAAGCGTCTCACAAGTTTCCTTCTATGACTGTACTATTGTCCCACGCCCATCCATTTACATCCAACGATGGGGCTTCTTTCCAAAATAATGCTAAGATAACAACATCTAAAGGAGGAGGAAAAGAACATTTACGACCTTTTGAGTAGGTAGGACGGTCCTAGTTGCTCGCTTGCTCACAACAAAAACATTTTATACACCAACGCTTTCATTTTGAAACATTTTCAAAAGACAAACACTTTGTTCGTGTTCTTATAGAAACGAGAACCATTACAAAGACACATTTTCAAAATCACTTCCAAAAACACATTCAACAAACACTTCTTTGAACTGTTTTCCAAATAACACTTTGTACGCATTCTTATAGAAACGAGAACCATTACAAAGACGTTTTCAAAATACTTTCAAAACCCACGCCACAAGCACATTTCCAAACAAAAGCAATTGATCTAGCAAGCAACTAAGAGCCCGTAGATAACTACGGATGAGAAGGGTGCTAGTACCTTCCCTTTTCATAACCTACCCCCCAAACTCAAGAAAACAATCTCAAAGGTCTTTCCTGTTCTTTTTAACCTTTCCTTATTGGATAAAAGAAAAGTCAGTGGCGACTCTTGCTATCCGCAACAATTGCGATCAAATGAAAAACATCCCAAGTCAGTTCTCCCACCGTATTACAGAACTGGCGACTCTGTTGAGGAATTTACTTAAAAGTGGGGTTACCTTAGGGCTAGATCACCTTTACTTGCTTTTCTTGTTTGACTGGCTTGCTTTACATTTTTTGTCCTTGTTTGGGTTTTTGTTAAAGATCCTATACCCGGATCTGGGTCACCTTTTAAGTAAGTAGCAATAAATCATGGAGGTTGTACGGGGTATACCGATATGAACAAAGTGATAGCTATGTTAGCGTGATACTTTGGTTTGTACTAATGTTCCTTGAGTCAGTCAAGGATAACATTAGGCTTCCTTAGTGTCATTAAGTGCTAACTGACCTTTAGAACCTTTTAATTGACTCATCCTTGGCCATTAGGAAGTAGTGAGATATCCGGCTTTGGTTTTAACCGAAGATTGGTGGATACTCGATACTACGCTCATTGAGATTGAACTTTCGGGATATTTCGGTCGCCATTAAAGAGGCTTGCACTGAAATAGTGCCTGATGAAGAAAGATCAGTGATATTGAGATCCCCTAGAACCCAATTACTATTACCAGGACAGGTTGAGCCAACTAAACTTCAAGAGGGTACTTAGCTATCAAACTCCATGCAAGCCTAAACATAAGGACTTGTCTGCTTTGTGTGTATATGACTATTTGTACATAACAACTTGCTTACTTTGCATAAGTGTACATAACATCATGACATCATACTATAGCATATTCAATAACCATTGAAAGGATCTCAAGGGTCTATAATGCAGGGACCTGTTGAACCAGACGCTTGTCAAGGGGAAAGATGATTTATTTTATTCTAACAAAATGCCGTCAAAGATCAACAACTTGAGTCAAGGGCTATAACCCACTTGACATGGTGAGCTTGATGCTCGAGGAAGGACATCCACCGATACGAGGTTCTTCAAATCAAAGTTGTAGTCAAAGTTTAACTCCTAACATATTCTTGTGTTTACCCCACGAGATCCTTGAAAACCTGCATTCACATACCATGCATCATAATGACAGGTTTCTCCCACACAAGTTTCCTTATCTTCCTACTGTTTATTTCAGTAGAGATGGATCTAGAACAAACTACCAAGGACATTCAGACTCAAAATGTCCAACTTCAGGAAATGTTCTTGAACCTATCCAAGGGGACAGAAGAAGTGAAAGCACTCCTCACTATGGGCTTGAGCATGGAGAATTCCGAGGACAACAGGGATGACCAGTTGGAACGGATAAAAACTGAAATGGCAACAATGAAAGTCTAGATGATGGTGAAACTGGTGGGTCAGATGACACTTATCCAAAACTTAGCTCAGGGACAAGAGGAGCTAAGGACCCTCGTCAACAAACTTCATCAAGACAGTCGTGATCATATGAAATAAACCATCGAGATTGGGGATCAATTCATCATTCAGCCTCCCATGAGACAAGAAGTCGGTTCGTGGGAGAGCAAATCTTCCCAAATTGCTTCCACGTCACGGGCCCAACAACAACCTCGCCAATAACAACAGGTGAATCAGCGCAAAGAGGTCGCACCTAAGAGACAATTTAGAAGGATCGGCATGTCGCTAGCTCGGGTACTACAACACATGTTAAAGGCGGAGCTAATTACTTTAAAGGCTCCTCCCCGGAATCCTAACACTACTGCTCCTAGTTACTGTCCCAATGAGAGGTGTGCATACCATTTTGATGGTCCTAGGCATGACACAAACAGTTTCTGGGCTCTGAAGAACATGATTCAAGACCTAATCAATGAAGGAGTGTTGGAATTTACACAAGACGATCAATTAGAACTCTTCTATCACCCCTCAAAGGCATCCATATGAATTAACAGTCTGGGCGAGCAAATTTTCTGTTTATTCGAATTTCCAGTTGTAATTTCTTTGTTTTATTTATACACTTATCTATATGTCATGCTTTAGTTACTTTCATTAATGCATTAAATATGTTTGTCTTGAATCAATCCATTCATTTTTCATTATATTTAAACTATGTTTTTTACTCCCTTATGATATTCAACTCTTGCAAGCCTTTAGAGGGAGGATGACGAAAACAATACCATAATCTCATACAATATGATTTTGGACAGACCTTGCTGATGATGTACAGGCGTTCTTTCAATTACTAAACACTGGAATTATAAGGAGTATAATCCCTAGTCAACCCTTTGAGCCAAAGAAGTAGAAGTTTTCTTTTTTACACAAATTGAAACCTTTAATCAAAACCCGGGACATGGTAGTCTCTCAGTTAATTCAAATGTGCGTTCAGTCGCAAGCTTTCACTTCATACACAATGAATGACATCAAAAACATTCCTTCTGAACCAAAAGATGGTGATGGTTCCCTATCAAATAGCAGTCATAATCTCTCAAAAGAAAAGTCCACTAAGTAAAAACCTACGGAGGAGACTTAAGAAAAACTGGGGCATCCCATTGACTTTAATCTCAAAAACAAGAACAGCCAGGCAAAATCAGGGATAATAAATCAAAAATAGGTCACTACAAATCCTCAACAACATGGAAAATATGGAAAAATGAATGCCTTCCAACAAACTTAACTTGTCTGAACCATCACTAAAATGCCATTCCAGACTCAATTGGAGTTCAAACGCACAATTAACTAAGTTTAGGACTGAAGAACATCACGAAGAACGGGGAGGTACAATTACACTTTGAGCCTTATCCTTTGTTTCTTAAACCGTGAACCTAGACCATGATACAACCTTTCAAAGTCCTAATTGAAGCATGGGTTAGTTCTAAAGCATATTGTTACAAAAGGTATCCTGACTCCTGTAAGGCTTACTCTAAATCCTGATTTAAATTCCCATACTTGTAAAATTCTTTTATCTGCTAAAACGCATTTTCAAAACTTCAAGACAAGCATAAACTTTGCATTATTTTGAATACCGCTGTTTGCATATGGCTAATTGTTTGACAATAGAGAAATTTACACGACGAATATTCAGCAAAAGAAAGCTCTCTCAATAAACATAATCACTTCAAATGGAAAGACGCTTCCAATGACAAATCTCTCATAATCAAGGCCCACATCATGGCCATTGTCCAACACATCTGGGGCAGTCAAGTCGAGATTCAAAGAATCTCTCAAAGAAATGTTGAATAATCAGGGGCAAATCTCAATCTGAATCACTCAAGGGGAAATGTTACGTTGATCATGGGTTTGAACAAAATCCACTATGAAGACTTCCGGTACCATCAAATTGCTTGTCTATGCCAATAGTATCAGATGGTGTCAGTATCGTATGGTGTCAGAATCAGATGGTGTCAGTATCATGTCTTTGGACCCTCCCATTACAGTTCTTAGAAAATTCTAAGACTTGACCAAAGATCTTGGGTACCACCAATTTGTTTGTATGTGCCAGTAGTATCAGATGGGGTCAGTATCATGTCTTCAGATTCTCCCATGATAGTTCTTAGAAAATTCTGATACTTGACCAAAGATCTTGGGTACCACCAATTTGTTTGCATGTGCCAGTAGTATGAGAGGGTGTCAGTATCATGTCTTCAGATCCTCCCATGACAGTTTTTAGAAAATTCTGTGACTTGACCAAAGATCTTGGGTACCACCAATTTGTTTGTCTGTGCCAGTAGTATAAAATTGTGTCAGTATCATGTCTTCGGATCCTCCCATGACAGTTCTTAGAAAATTCTGAGACTTGACCAAATATCTTGGGTACCACCAATTTCTTTGTCTGTGCTAGTAGTATCAGATGGTGTCAGTATCATGTCTTCGGATCCTCTCATGACAGTTCTTAGAAAATTCTAAGACTTGACCAAAGATCTTGGGTACCACCAATTTGTTTGTTTGGGCCAGTAGTATCAGATGGTGTTAGTATCATGTCTTCAGATCCTCCCATGACAGTTCTTAGAAAACTCCGAGACTTGACCAAAGATCTTAGGTACCACCAATTTGTTTGTTTGTGCAAGTAGTATCAAATGGTGTCAATATCATGTCTTCAGATCCTCCCATGATAATCCTTAGAAAGTTTTGAGACTTGACCAAAGATATTAGGTACCACCAATTTGTTTGTTTGTGACAGTAGTATCAGATTATGTCAGTATCATGTCTTCGGATCCTCCCATGACAGTTCTTAGAAAATTCTGAGACTTGACCAAATATCTTGGGTACCACCAATTTGTTTGTCTGTGCTAGTAGTATCAGATGGTGTCAATATCATGTCTTCGGATCCTCCCATGACAGTTCTTAGAAAATTCTAAGACTTGACCAAAGATCTTGGGTACCACCAATTTGTTTGTTTGTGCCAGTTGTATCAGATGGTGTCAGTATCATGTCTTTGGATCCTCCCAGGATAATTCTTAGAAAACTCTGAGACTTGACCAAAGATCTTGGGTACCACCAATTTGTTTGTTTGTGCAAGTAGTATCAAATGGTGTCAGTATCATGTCTTCAGATCCTCCTATGACAATTCTTAGAAAGTTCTGAGACTTGACCAAAGATCTTAGGTACCACCAATTTGTTTGTTCGTGACAGTAGTATCAGATGATGTCAGTATCATGTCTTCGGATCCTCCCATGACAGTTCTTAGAAAATTCTGAGACTTGACCAAAGATCATAGGCACCACCAATTTGTTTATCTGTGCCAGTAGTATTAGATGGTGTCAGTATCATGTCTTCGAATCCTCCCATGACAGTTCTTATAAAATTCTGAGAATTGACCAAATATTTTGGGTACCACCAATTTGTTTGTTTGTGCCAGTAGTACCAGATGGTGTCAGTATTAGGTCTTCGGTTTCTTCCACAACAGTCTTAGAAAATATCCCTACGAAGTTCAAGGCTATCTGAAATGTGATCAAAATCTCAAACGTCGAGGTGCACCAGATTAACTCTAGGGGAAAACAGGCTCCCACATATAAAGGGTCATGTGCGACCAAGAAAACATTTTCTAGCATTACTACAACACTTACTACTATGGACAATGACAAATCCCCACAAAGTACCCTTCATAAGGTGATCCCCTGTGAAGTCATCAGAGTCACAAGGCTATCCCCGACAAGTGCAGAAGCATTTTTAAACAAAAGTGGGGCATCCTTCAGCCGATGACATAGTCAAACTCACTAGCGAACAGAGGAGTTTTGATCTTCTCCCAACAAACGAACACATCACGCTAGTTCCCAAACAGAGGGAGATTTCCAACAGTTTACCATCTTCTTAGATATAGTTCAGACACAATCTATATGCACATTCATTTTGATACTCATTCCAGACTCTCTTGCAAATACAGTACGGATTCGATCCAGACAAAGGTCATTCTGATATTTTTTCAAAAGCCTCTTCTAGATACAATGTAGATACAATCTAAATACAGATTTATTATGACATTTATTCCATACTCTCCTCAGATACAATTCAGATACGATCCAGATATGGATGTCATTCTGATACTCGTTCAATATCTCCTCAGATACCATCAAGGCTTGGAATTATTCTAACACTCCCCAGCAGAGCTGGTCTTAACTGAGTTAAAAACCTTATGAAGTTTCTGTCAAAAGTGCCCCTCCAGTAGATTGGTGACATGGTTTATTTCCCCAACAAACGACAAGATTCCCCAGCTTAAATTTGCCTCTCATACTATCATAAATCTAGAGACCACAACTCCTCTTCCCCAAGTAGACTTTCCTACAATCCCCATTAGCTCCCTAGTAGAGCAACGGACAATGAAGACTCCTGAAATCTTTTCCCTAAGAGGAAATTAACACTCTCCACAGGGTTTTCTTCTCATGAAAAATCAACATTCCCCAGTAAATGTCGCCCAGCTTCTCAGGATTCCCCAACACGGTTTCACAAATTACACAAACAATACACAAGCGTTTCCCTTCCCCAACAGAGTTTATTTCTATAATAATGGAGGACCATCTATCAACACTTCAACTTCAAATATTAAGACTTACACTCCTCATTCCCTGCAGCAGCCAGGGATTTATTTTCCCTAAAACGATAATACTACAGCAGAACAACTAATATGTTCATGCTTTGCATTCATACATCATAGCATCAACAACACAAATCGCAATCTCATTTATTTTGAGAAACATCACTACACCATGCATTTCATACATCATGACATTGCATACAACTAACTCTTTACCTTTTCAGGAAAGATCAATATACAAAATATTATCATCAACAAATTTCCAACTAGACGGGATAACTATTTGTGAACAAATCAATTGTAGATCAATTCCCAAAATAGGACTGGACATTTTCTCTGGTTCAGATAAATCACTCCAAGATTTGTTCTGATTCTTTCCATACCTCTACTGGTTCAGTTTAAATCTCTCAATGGTTTATCCTGATTCTTCCCCGTAGACATGTTTCCTAGTTCAGATAAATCGCTCCAAGATTTTTATGATTCTTTCTAGTTAAAGAATATTCAAGACTTCTGCTGGTTCAATTTAAATCTCTCAATGGTTCATCCCAATTCTTTCCCTTAGACATGTTTTCTGGTTCAGATGAATCGCTTTGAGATTTGTTCTGATTCTTTCTAGTTAAAGAATATTCAAGACTTATGCTGGTTCAGTTTAAATCTCTCAATGGTTTATCATGATTCTTTCCTGTAGACATGTTCTCTGGTTAAGATAAATTGCTCCATTATTTGTTCTTATTCTTTCCAGTTAAAGAATATTCAAGACTTTTGTTGGTTCAATTTAAATCTCTCAATGGTTTATGTTGATTCTTTCCCATAGACATTTTCTCTAGTTCGGATAAACCGCTCTAAGATTTGTTCTGATACTTTCCAGGCCTCTGCTAGTTCAATTTAAATCACTCAATGGTTTATCCTATTTCTTTCCCGTAGACATTTTCTCTGGTTCAGATAAATCACTCCAAGATTTGTTCTGATTCTTTCCAGTTAAAGAATATTCAAAACCTCTGATGGTTAAGTTTAAATCTCTTAATGGTTTATCCTGATTCTTTCCTGTAGACATGTTCTCTAGTTCAGATAAATCGCTCCAAGATTTGTTATAATTCTTTCCAGTTAAAGAATATTCAAGACCTTTATTGTTTTAGTTTAAATCTCTCAATGGTTTATCCTGATTCTTTCCCGTAGACATTTTCTCCAGTTCAGATAAAGCGCTCCAAGATTTGTTTTGATTCTCTCCAGTTAAATAATATTCAAGATCTCTGTTGGTTCGGTTTAAACCTCTCAATGGTTTATCCTAATTCTTTCCCGTAGACATGTTCTTTGGTTCAGATTAATCGCTCCAAGATTTGTTCTGATTCTTTCCAGTTGAAGAATATTCAAGACCTCTGCTGGTTCAGTTTAAATCTCTCAATGGTTTATCTTGATTCTTTCCCGTACACATGTTCTCTGGTTCAGATAAATCGCTCCAAGATTTGTTCCAATTCTTTCCAGTTAAAGAATATCCAAGACCTCTGCTGGTTCAGTTTAAATCTGTCAATGGTTTATCCTGATTCTTTCCCGTAGACTTTTTCTCTAGTTCAGATAAATTTCTCCAAGATTTGTTATGATTCTTTCCAGACTTCTGTTTGTTCAGTTTAAATCGATCAATGGTTTATCCTGATTCTTTTCCGGTAGACACTTTCTCTGGTTCAGACAAATCACTCCAAAGATTTATCCTGATTCTTTCCAGGTAAAGATTATTAAAGACCTCTGTTGGTTCAGTTTAAATTGATTAATGGTTTATCCTGATTCCTTTTCGGTAGTCACTTTCTCTGGTTCAGACAAATCACTCCAAAGATTTATTCTAATTCTTTTCCAGTTGAAGTGAAGTTTAGACTTAGTCCAAGTTCTATCAACAATCACCTTTGGATGGCATCTATAAGCCCATCTCCGACGGTTCTCAACCACTTCTGGATGGCATATATAAGCCCATCTCCGACGGTTCTCAACCACTTCTGGATGGCATCTATAAGCCCATCTCTGACAACTATCCATAATTTCTTCAAATGGCATCTTTAAGCCCATTCCCGATGCAATAAACACAAGCAAACTCAAATTTCTGGGCACTCTAGTGTTCAATCATCTTCCACTTTCAAGCTACGAACGGAAAACATGCCAATCTCACTTTTTGAAGTTTAAGAAGATTGAACAGGGGAAGATGTTGCACCCCAAAATTTTCCCTCCCATTTTTCATTCAAGATGTTCTCCTAGGGTTTCTCAAATACTCAAATTGGCTCAGGATTGGATCAAACAAATTCCCCTCCTAGGCGGTGAGTCAACAATTAAGGTTTATATTTCTCAAAGAAAATTCAGTCTTCAAGGTTTCAAATTGTCTTCATAGATCTTCATGTATTCTCAAGGATGCTTGTGCCAAGTTTCAAGCCTCGCATCGCAAGTTTGCTTAGTCAATGGTGCAGATGACTAAAAAAGAACTACATTGACCCAAAATTCGACCTTTGCAAGAACAAGTTCAAATGATTGTAACTTCTTCATTATTTGATATTTTTGAGCATTTCTTTTTACGTATGACTCTCCTTGACATCATCCCCAATTTCTCTTCACAAGTCAAGAGCTGATTACATGCAAAAGATCATCAGAAAATTCGAATACTTTAGAGGTCATTTTGCAAATTTGACCTAATCACAAGAAACTTTTGTCCAATTTTCGAGGTTCATAACTTCTTCAATTCTCAATGTCCTCAAGCGATTATATTTTCTAAGTATCATGAATAGCATGGTCTATGAGATTACTTCAAAGATCGAAGTCAAATTATGCTCAGAGGGCCAGGGAATCTCTTGAAACATTATAAGTCATTTTCTCGATTTAGAATGTCCTTAACTTCTAACATCAAGTCGGGCCATAATCATTTTCTTGAGACATTGACTCTTATGGTAACATCGTTCATGGTACAAGATGTCGAGTTTTAGAATTCTTTAAATTTTTTTTGCTTCTTCAAGTTACTTATGTCCGAGAATTTGGTGATTATTGGACGAAAGTGGATTTTGGACTAAAGTTCTTAAGGTGTCATTGTTCTATCAAGTACTATTGGATTGAATTGCAAGTTACCATGAATTGAAGACTTGAAATTAAGGTCTATTCGGAAATGATTTGGAGGTTCATTCGAGAAATGTCATTAGGTTCAAATTGGTTCAAATATGTTCATCATTTCTCAAGATTCATTCAAAGAGATTCTTTTGATTCAAATGAATCAAAGTGTTTATAGGTTGTGAAATTGGAAGGGATATGTATTTGGCTTGCTCGAGATTGAAGTTACAAGACATTTGTGGGGGATGTTCATTCATTTACCATCAAGATTTCATTCAAGATTCAATTCACTTTTGATTACCTTGAAAATATTATGGATTCATATCATGACCATTTGAATTCATACAAAGGGATTTAAAGGAAATATTGGAGGAAGGAACTTGGAACTTCAAAATCAATTTAGAAGAGAAAGGTATTTTGAAGAAATTGTCATTGAATTCCCAAAATTACAAAAAAGTTCAAGCATATTCATGATTCATTCATAATTCCACATAATTCCAAAATTCACAAAAAGTCCAATTCATGGGTCAAGTTTATTAACTACAAATTCAAGAAATAAAGTCCCAACATTACACTAAAACCAAAGACTGTCAATTCACTTTGCAACTTACTACTGTCCATTTTACCATGCTATTGCTTTGTCTCTCTCCACCTTGTTTCCTGCTACAAAAAACAACCTCAACCTGTTGCTACACCTTCTATGTTATGCTTCCAAAAACATGTATAAACCCTATCCTAATCAGCCCCAAAACGTGTCCAAATTAACCCCACAAGTTGTCAAAATTGTCCACTACACTGGTTCCTAAAACCTGTTACATAAACCTGTCAAACATGTTCACAAACCAGCCCATAAAATTGTCAAATCAGCCCTATACCAGCTGCCAAAAACCTGCATAAACCAGTCTCTGATCAGTCCAAAACAAGCTGTACAATAGTTCTATTAAACCTGCACAAACAATCCAAAAACATGTTTCTAACTGTTACAATTCTGCACAAAAATTTCCAAAAAAAATATGCATCAAAACCTGTCCACAAATAGTCGAATATTACACAAAATGTAGCAAAGGAAAACTGCAACCAAAAAGCAATGAAACAGTGCCAAAAGTTGTTTAAATTCATCTCATTTTTCCCTGCCAATTCAACCTCTCATTTTTCTATAAAAAAAGGAAGACAGTAAGAACAATAAAGAGGGAGAACTGGTTGCAAAACTCAAATGTTACAAAACCAATAACATAGGAAAAATTTTCAACAGAAATTTCAACGATAAACACAGAGAAAACCAATGAAAGAAGAATGATTTCATAGAAAACCGTAAACTCACTCACTTCAGTGCCACTTCTTCAACCTTTTTGTTCAACACACCTGGATTTTAGAATGGGAAATATTCAAACATCATACCTCAGCATTGACTAAAGAATTCCTCCTCTCCAACGGTAACGTTTCTCTTTTGCATCGTTGTGCGATTGCATCATTGTTGTATCTTTCTCTGTTTTTGCTTATGTATGACTTTGTGTACCATATTTGTTTCTACCCGTGAGAATCGTATTGTTGTTGTTATTTCGAAATCGATAAACTAAATATCCGAAATGACAAAGATAATGAGTTTAAGACAGAATACCCAACATTTCTCTGTTCCGTCTCCATACTGAACATATCGCCCTCCGCTATACCATTTCCGCAGACCCTGCCCTTACCACACAATAGTACCGTTAGGATTGAATTCATAAACAAGCAGTAAATAACCAAATAGATTACTGAAAATTACCTCTTCGAATTCCCTTTCCAATCCGCCTTTAATCTACACTTTTTTTCTTCTATTCATCTGCGCATAACCATCATCTTCCAATATCACACCATAACTCACGGCTGCCTTCTCCACGACATAATCTCCATCTTCATCCGTGGCTTCTCAGTTTTTTTTCTTCTCTTGCTCCGCTTCCATATTCGGTTCTCGTAACTTGCCATTGATTTCAACAACCTCAATTTCATGACATTGAAATCCTCCCATTGCTAAACCTAGTTCTGTTGTTAGAGATGATTCCAATCCTGACGCTGTTCTGGTTTCGGATGGTGTCGATGAAGTACCAGAAACTGATGCTGAAGAGGTTTCAGAATCTGGTCCTGAGATTGAGCAATTGAAATCATCCAGACAAACTCGGGTCAAGCTTGGTGATGTTATGGGGATATTGCATAAGAGGACTGGAGATATTTTAGAAATCATATTGGATGTTCCCCAGAAGAAGATCAAACGATTGACGATGAAGTTAGTGAGATTTTGTTTAGTTAGGAATTGAAAGTTATGAAGTTCCTTAGTTTTAATTTTTTAAGTTCAATTAAATAAAAAATATAAATTCAAAAATTCTTTAATTAGTTTTGTTAGGGATTTTGTGAATAACTTAGTTAATTAACTTTTTCCGATTAATTAGCATTCTTTTAAATCTTTTAATTTCTCCATGATAAACAAAATTTCAAAGAAAATGATAGAATATAATCTTATTTCTCTCTTCAAAATTCCTCACAAACAAAAATACCAAAAATATTATTTTGCCTATTAGTTTTACTTTAATAGTTTGTCTTAGTCTAATTAACTATTTATGTTTAAATTCGATTTGGTTGTATTGATTGCCTATTTTAGACTTTTAACCGCATTGTACTCCCCATTCCCGAAAGCCTTGTAATAGCGTAGAATTTTAATTTCCGCAATTTACTGTTTTTCTTTATACTGTATAGTAATTAGGCATGTATGGCAAGACATAAAATCAATCGCTATACAACCCTAATCAAAGACAAATTGACTTGAATAAAACACACTTTTCACATGTGCACCTCTAGGGTAACCTCGCTTGTTGCCTCGGAAAAACAATCATGTCCCTCGAATATGGGATGCTTTAGCAAAGATCCTTCGATAAAAAAGATTGTAGTCCCTCGATGTCCCTCGATGTTGCCTTCAGTAAAACGATCTAGTCCCTTACAAAAATTACTAAAGCGTCTCACAAGTTGCCTTCTATGACTGTATGATTGTCTTACGCCCGTCCCTTCACATCCAACGATGAGGCTTCTTGCCAAAACAATACAAAGATAACAACATTTAAAGGAGGAGGAAAAGAACATTTATGACCTTTTGAGTAGGTAGGACACTCTTAGTTGCTCGCTTGCTCACAACAAAAACATTTTATACACCAACACTTTCATTTTGAAACATTTTCAAAAGACAAACACTTTATACGCGTTCTTATAGAAACGAGAACCATTACAAAGACACCTTTTCAAATTCACTTTCAAAAACACATTCCACAAACACTTCTTTAAACTGTTTTCCAAACAACACTTTGTACGGGTTTTTATAGAAACGAGAACCATTACAAAGACGTTTTCAAAATAGTTTCAAAACCCACACCACAAGCACATTTCCAAACAAAAGCAAGTGATCTAGCAAGCAAATAAGAGCCCGTAGATAACTACGGATGAGAAGGGTTCTAATACCTTCCCTTTTCATAACCTAACCCGAACTCAAGAAAACAATCTCAAAGGTCTTTCCTGTTCTTTTAAAGCTTTCCTTATTGGATAAAAGAAAAGTTGGTGACGACTCTTGCTATCTGCAACAATTGCGATCAAACGCAAAACATCCCAAGTCTGTTCTCCCACCGTATTACACACGACTTCTCTTCTACTCCGCCAGTGTTAATTTCATAGCAGTGTTCCAGTTTGTCTAATATTTCGATAGTAATCCGAGGAGATTTGTTATCCCATCTGACCTTGAACATAGATGACGTTGTAGCCAATGCATCCTCCAACTGGTTCTCTTTTCTTGGGATGTGCTCAAAAATAATTTCCTTAAAATATGGGATTGAGGTCAACACATGCTTTCTATAAGGAATAAGATTCAGATGTTTCATATCCCATTCTCCTTTAATCTGACTGATTACCAGAGTTAACTCCCCGCATATGCTCAAGAATTTGATTCTCAGGTCTACAGCAACTTTAATACCCATAATGCATGCTTCGTATTCGGCCATGTTATTGTTACAATCAAAGCATAATCTGGCAGTGAAGGGCGTATAGAAACCCTGCAGAGATATAATTACAACACCAATTCCATTTCCAAATGCATTAGAAGATCTATCGAAAACCACAGTCCATCAGGATCCTGACTCAGGTCCTTCATACGGTCCAGGTTCTTCACAATTTATAACTATCATGATGTTCTCATCCGGGAACTCAAAATTCATAGATTGGTAATAGTTTACGGCTTGATGCACCAAATGATCTTCCAGTACACTTCCTTTAATTGCTTTCTGAGTGGTGTACTGAATGTTATATTCTATTAAGACCATTTGCCATCGGGCTATTCTTCCGGAGAGAGATGGCTTCTTGAATATGTATTTGATTGGATCCACTTTAGAGATCAACAAGGTAGTATGAGTCAACATATACTATCTTAGTTGGCGAGCATCCCATGCCAAAGTGTAGCAAGTTTTCTCGAGCAGTGAATATCTTGTTTCACAGTCAGTAAACTTTTTTCTAAGGTAGTATATTGCATGCTCTTTTCGACCGGACTTGTCTTGCTGCCTCAGTACACACTCCATTGAGTTCTCTAGCACTGTTAAATACATGATCAGAGGTCTTCCTTCAACTGGTGACATCAGAATCGGAGGTTCTTGTAGGTACTCCTTGATTTTGTCAAAGGCTATCTGACAATCGTCGTTCCATTTCACTACCTGATCTTTCTTCAGCAACTTAAAGATCTGCTCACAAGTAGCGATCAAGTGAGAAATAAATATGGAAATATAATTCAGTCTTCTTAAGAAACCTCTGACTTCCTTCTCGGTACAGGGAGGAGGCATTTCTTAAATAACTTTGACTTTAGTAGGATCAACCTCGATTCCTTTGTCGCTGCAACAAAACCTAGGAGTTTATCGAATCTCACCCCAAAGGTGGACTTATTTGGATTCAATCTCAACTTATACTTCCTCAGTCTCTCAAACAACTTGTGTAGATGGTCCATATGCTCTTCTTCAGTTTGTGATCTGGATATCATATCGTCAACATAAACCTCTATCTCGTGATGAATCATATCATGGAACAAAGCTACCATAACACAATGATATGTTGCGCCGACGTTCTTCAACCTAAAAGGTATAGTCGTGTAGCAGAAAGTTCCCCATTGTGTAACAAAATTAGTATTTTCCATGTCTTCAGGTGCCATCTTGATCTGATTATACCCTTAGAAACCATCCATGAAGGAGAATACTTTGTGATAATTGGTGTTGTCGACCAAAACATCAATATGTGGAAGTGGGAAGTCATCTTTGGGACTCGCCCTGTTCATACCCCTGTAGTCTACACACATACGTACCTTGTCGTCTTTCTTTGGTACCAGAACAATATTTGCAACCCATTAAGGATATGATGTCACTTCTAAGAACCCTGCATTAAATTGTTTCATAACCTCAGCCTTGATCTTCTCTGACATCTCGGGATGCATGCGACAAACCTTCTACTTTATCAGAGCGAAACACTCTTTAATTGGCAGACAGTGAACCACAATATCAGTATCAAGCCCTGGCATATCTTCGTATGACCAAGAAAAGATCTCAACCTATTCATGAAACATTTGTATCAACCTGTTCTTGACACTGTCCTCTAAGTTGGCGCCAATCTTGACATCTTTTTTGTCTGTTTCGGAACCCAAGTTTACCACTTCAACTGGCTCTTCACGCGGTTGAAAAGCTTTCTCTTCTTGCACTAATAGTCTGGCAAGTTCTCCTGGTATTTCACAATCTTCCTCACCTTCGTCCTAGGCTTGGTAGATCATATTTTCAAATTCATAAGTGGCAATAGCCGAATCGTTATCAACGGGATCCAGAGTGGATGTGGATCTGCAATGTATTATGTGGGTGTGTGTAAGAACACATAGCTATTTGAAAGTGATAAAAGTTAAAATAAATAAAGAGAGAACAAAATTTGAATGCAAAATGTCCACTGCTTTATTAAATGAAAATATGTTTATGAAATGATAACCCTTATCAAATGAACCATTGTGCCTCGGGTAAGGAACATGACTTAAAGTCATTGTTCAAATACTACAAAGTCAAATGTTGAAAGCAATAAAAAACAAAAATGTAGCTATTACTCCGTACTAAAGGAGATAAAGATAATGTCCTTGGCCTTCCAGTTGTTGAGCCCATCGCCAATGGTAGGAAAGATCTAGCTGTCAAGGTCATAATCACTGTCATCATCCTCTATTATGTTGACTCTATTATTGCTGATGCAGAATGGTGGCCTTCCAGCTCGAGCGCGACGAACAACCCTCTGACCCTCTGTAGTGAAACCCAACCAAACTTTTCATGTTTATAGGGGGTGTCAGGAAGCTGAACCTAAGTAGTATAACCACCTTCTTTTAAAGTAGCTTTGGCATCTCTCCATGAAGCCATTTTGGGCGAACCCTCGTAACTTTGGGAATGAAAGAGACGTCTTCAGTAGCGACAGGAGGGATAACTTCAAAAGTTTGACAGGGAGTCTCGATGAATTCTCCGTCCATATCTACATATCGGAAAGAGTTCAAGTGGCTAACCATATACCCCTCTTCTCCACAAACAGTAACAATCTTTCCGTTCACAGGATATTTTAATTTCTGGTGTAGGGTAGAGGTGACAGCACCCGCCCCATGGATCCAGGGGCGTCCTAGTAAGCAAGAATAAGCTGGTCGAATATCCATCACATAAAAGGTAGATTCAAATATCTTCAAATCCACCTTGATTGGAAGATCCACTTCCCCGTGTACCATCCTCTTTGACCCGTCAAAGGCTCAAACTACAATATCACTGGGTTTCAGTACAACCCCTTTTGCAATCAAGTATGTCCAGAGCGCATTTCGGTAGAATGTTTAACGAGGAACCAATATCAACCAATACATGAGCCAAAGTAGTGCCCATGCATTCAATGCAGACATACAGGGCCTTATTGTAATTTCTTCCTTCCGGAGTCAGATCAGCATCAGAGAAACCTAATCCATTGTTGATCGTCAAGCTCGCAACATAACTTCCAAATTGATCAGCAAAAATATCTTGCGGCACATAAGCAGTCTTCACAAATTTCACCAGGGCTTGTGCATGGGCTTCAAAGCATAATAGCAGGGATAACATAAAGATCTTGGATGGGGTCTGTCCCACCTGTTCAACAATTTTGTAATCGCTCTTGCAGATGATCTTCAGTACCTCTTCTAACTCTTGTATAAATGTGTCTTCAACTGTAGCTTCTTTCGGTGCTTCTATTTGGGAAGGCTCTATCATTTTCTCTTTACCCCGAGCCTCAGGAGTTGGCTCGGTAGCAGTAACCTTAACGGGTGTGGCAACAGTTTTTGGAGAAATTTCCGGGGAGAAAACTCTTCTGCTTCTAGTAACTTTGTTGGTCCCCATAATATTGTCAATGCTGGAGTCAGCAACTTCAATAACCTTATCTTCAACAGTCGGTAGTTCTTGTTTGACGCCATGGTAGTAGACGTCGAATCCTAGTTCTAAGGAATAGCTTTATCCGAAGAATATGGGATAGTTCCAAGTTTAGTGATTATTAGGGGAGAAGCTTTCGTATTGGCAGTAATTCTTACAGGACCTTTGGAGGTGATCCTGACAGGAGGGTCAGAAATTACGGATAAGTCTTGACACAAATTCTAAGCAGAAAAAACCTTCTCGATCATAATTATATGATAGTTCATTAGGAATTGAATTCCTTTCTTTAGTAACTTGCAGTCATTGGGTTGGACCGCACATCAGTAACTTTTTCAACATATCCCGGAAATAAACCGACCAACAGCAGATTCCTCTTGATTATTGGTAGAGGAGTCACCAATTCACTCATATCAGCTATATAAAGAACATCATCAATTTCACTTATGCCTTTGTCATGCTTCGGAATAGGTGCATTAATCACATTCGGCGTCTCCGGAGGATCAAACTCAATTTCCTTGTTGTTAATCATATCCTGAATTTTTTTCTTCAGGCTCCAGCAGTTGTTGGTGTCTTGCCGAGGACTGTTAGAATGGTAGGCACATCTCGCGTTCGGATTGTACTTAGGAGAGGAGGTGTTATGGTTATGAGGAGGATCCCTTAGTGTAATCAGTTCCGCTTTTATCAAATGTTGTAACGCCTGAGACAATGGTATATTAATATTGGTAAACTGCCTTCCCGGAGCGTCTGACCTACGCCTATTTCCCTATTACTGTTGTTGCACAGGTTCAGGATTAGAAATTAGTACTACTCCCATAGACTGATTGCAGTCATTTTTACCATGGCCCTTCTGGCCATAAACAACATTGTTTTCCTTTTTATTATTGAACGTATTCTTTACAACACTCGAAGACGCGGACACTTGAATTTTTCCGCTCTTGATACCATTTTCAACACATTCCCTAGTTAAAATCAGCTCAGTAAAACCGGATGAGGAGCTTCCAATCAGATGGTTAAAGAATGGACATGTTAGAGTACCCATGAACATATCAACTAGCTCCCAATCAGACAAGGGAGGTTGCACCCTTCCAGCTAAGTCTCTCCACTTCTGGGAATATTCTTTGAATCCTTCATTCGAACCCATAGTCTTTTCTAATTGCACACGAGTCGGTGCCAGGTTAACATTGTATTGATACTGCTTGTAAAAAGCAGCATCCAAGTCTTCCCAAGTATGAATGTTGGTTCCCTCCAACTGATAGAACCACTCGAGTTGTAAACCAGAGAAACATTCCTGAAAGAAGTGCACCCATAACTTTCTGTCAACATTATGGGGTTAGATCTTCTGAACATAAGATCGCAAATGAAGTTTCTGACAAGACACGCCATCATATTTAGCAAAATCAGAGACTTTGAACTTGTAAGGGATGACTACCATCCGAATAAGACCCAACTCTCCAAAATATAATCCAGGAACTTTTTGGATTTCCATAGCCTTAAGATGGTCTTCTAGCTGCTTGTATTTATCGTCTATAGGAGGATACTATTCATCAGAATAGTCTTCGTCCTCAGGCATCTTACCAGAACCAACGTTGCTTCCACCTTCAGCCCTGACAGTTCTACCATCCTCCATTTGGTTTTCATCTTCATCAGAAGTGATATCAGTGGTTTGAACTTGTTTAACAAGACCTTTGAATCTTCTTCCCATGTTGAAGATACCAATTGGTTTCCGAGTCTTTTTATTTTTGGTGATGAGCACCATCATATCCTTTTGTCCTTAAGCGAGATTCATGAGGGTCTCTTGGAATTGGGAATTATGAGCTTGGAGTTCCTTAACAGTCTGTTCAAGAGCCATCTTTTACTGAAATAAACAACAAGAAGATGAGAAAACCTGTATAAGAAAACCTGTTTATGTAATTATGCATGATATGAAAATGCAATGTTTTTAAGGATCGTGGGATTTAAATTTGTTAAAACAAGAGGAAACAAGAGAAATTTTAGTAATAAAGTCAAATTACAATTGCTTTCAATAAAAAGAGTTACAAAATAGAAAAAATATAAATTCGAGTCTCCCATGGACGCTTCCTCTTTGTGTTGACATAGGCGTTAAGGCTTTGTTCTTCGTGGATTCGTTTTGTCAGCTCTAGTACTTTCTTCTCGCTAACATAGAACTGAGCTTCGAAGGTGTTGTACCCCAAAATTTTCCCTCCCTTTTTCACAAGAAATCACAACCCTAGGGTTTTCTCAGATTTTCAAAGATTGGCTCAAGAATCGATCAAACTGACTTTTCTTTGGCAAGTAAATCAAGAATTAGGGTTTTCTCTCGCATTTCTCAGAAGAAACATAATTCTCAGAAATTCAATTAACTGTCACATGTTTTCACACTTTTTCAAGTTTGCTGAAAGGTTACTGATGGTTCTCAAGGTTTGTTTATCTAAAATAAGAACTGAGATGGTCATGTGGAATATTCAAGTTTTGTCTGATCCAGGTTAACCAGATGATGTGCGTCTGTTAAGACGTTTGATTATTAATGAAATGCTTACTTGTTTACTGGAATACACGGTGCGTATTTTGATTGGAATGCTGTTGCAAGGTTACGAGACTACACAGTTTTTGGATTACTTGGAATTTAAGTTATCTGTATTGAAATATTGGAATGCAGTTTCAGTTATTTTAATCAGGAATCTTAAAAGACTTGAAAGAAGAATTGCAAGATATTGGACAGTACAAGATTTTATTGAATGTCAGATTGCCTCACAAAGATTTTTCAGATGATTGATACAAAAATAATTTATTATTTGAATACTATAGGTTTTTACAACTTATAGTACTTGGGAAAATAAATTGTTACAATTAATGGAAAATCTATCTAATCTAAGCCTAAGCTCCATTACTCCCATGCTCAAAGTCTTCGGCTTCTACTGCTTTGTCGCCGTCCAATTTATGCTCACATGAAAAAAGACAAAGAAAAGAGGATTAGTACAGTTAATTTTTCAAACAGAAAAAGAAAGGAAAAATTCATCATTAAAGTTTGTCGTCCGAAATCAGAGTGCTATTTTTCATCATGTTTTATTTTTCTCTTTGCAAATCACAAGAAGCTTTCTCTTCTTGGTTCACAAAGAGAAAAAATAAAAATGCAAATTGAAGAATGCAAAAGAAAATTATTCAAAAACATAGCAAGGCGCCAAAACTGCATTACAAGGCCAAATTGGATGCAAAACTGGATGCAACAAGTTTCAAATGCAAGACATGCTATACAAAGGCAAGTTGCACAACATTACAAAGTCAGCCAACCAAACAATGCTACAACTAAATGCAACAAGGTCCCAACCGTACTGCATAGCAAGCAAAACCAAACTGAGTTACAAAACCGTCAAGCTGCATTACAAAATATTGCATATAAAGCAAACTGGAAGCAAACTGAAGGCAAAAAGTATGCAATGCAGAAAGTACAGCAGGCCAAAATTAAACAGCAGGAGGTAAACCAAATCACAAGCCAAAAAGCTTGTCATAGCTATCATCATTTTCCAGCAAACATAGGCAAACTTTTCAGAATAATAAGAAAAATAAAATCTACTTTGTCATAGAGAGAGAAAGAGAGAAAGATATCACCCTTGTTGAGAGTTTACAGTTTGGCAAACAAAAATCTAAAAAGATATAAAACTCCAAACTGCATAACAGTTTCAAAAGGAGAGAACATTGAGCCAAGCCTGCAAAACACAAAACTTGCAAACCTGTACAAACAGTTATAAAACAAAAACTAAAACTCTCCAAACTGCAAACAAGCCAAGCCTACCATACTGCAGCAAATCAAACAAACCTGCACAATCAAAGAGAACACCACAAGCCTAGCAAAACTGCAAGCTTGCCTAACCACAACAAAACTGTAAACTGCCAGGCCAAGTTACACAAAACAGCACAAACTATAACTGCCTAGCCAAACTGTAAACCTGCTAACAGAAGCAAGGCTGCTAACCACAACCTGCCAAGCCACAAACAGCCAAGCCTGAAAACTGTACAACATCAAAAAACTGTTGCAAAACTCAAACAAAAACCAAAAGCCTGCTATCAAAAAACAGCACAACCTGCATAGCCAAACCATTACCCAAACAACAAAGTTTCAAACAAAACCTATAAACCTACAAACTCAGAATCATCAAAAACAATCCAAACCAACAGATCCAGTTCAACAATCATCATCATCATTGTAAATCATTCACCAACAACTTATACAAACAAGTTCAGAACAATAAACAACCATCCCAAATCCAAACCAACAAACTCAGTTCAACAATAATCATCAAGGTTTCCTCATCACATTCAAAAAAACAACAAAATTCAAAAGTTTCAGACATAGAAACAAGTTTCAAAAAACATTAAATCATCATCAACAGTCAAGGGAGAGGAAAAGAGTTTCAGAGGAAAAGAGTTTCAGAACTGTACTCATCATCAATAGAAAAACACCAACAAAGAAGAAGTCAATCATCATCAACATTCAGAACAAAGAAAAGAGGTTACCACGCAGCTTGGCCATCATTTCTTCCCTCCTCCGCCTCTAGCCACCAAGGAACGCTCCATCTCTCCATCTCCTCGTCTCACCTTTCCTCTCCTTGTCACAGGGAAAATCCCAAGGTATGCTTCTCAAACCCTCTTTACTGCATCTTAGGCACATAAAAAACAATAGGTTAAACAACTAAGCAAATCAAACTAGAACATGCGAAGCAAACATGCAGAGCAGGCTTAAACAACAAATTGTAAAACTCAGAAACAAACCGTACCATAATGCAACCAAGGCCATTGGATGTTATGAAGAGGAGGAGAGTGAGGGTTGCTCTGGCGGCTAAGGCTTAGGGAGGGAGATCAGAACTGTTTGGGCGAGAGAGATGAAGAGGAAGACGAAGCAAGCGGCGCTGCTGTGAACCCTAATGAACAAACCCTAACAAAAATGTTAATAATTTGTGAACTGGGTCTTTCTGGCCACAAACAACATAAGCCCATACGAAAATGCTAGCGCCCCCCCTCCCTTTGCATTCTGACCTTTTTTCCTTCTCTTATTTTTTGCTATTGGGCCAAGTACCATCCTAAGCCCACCCCTTTTTAACAAATGCTAACAAATGTTTTTTTAATTAATTCATTTAAAATTAATTTGTTTTCTTTTCTTTTATTAATAATAACACTAATATTATTTAATAATTTAATTTTTCTTAATTAGTTTCAATCATTTTTTCTTTTCATACATTTAATGAAAATACCAAAAAATATTTAATTTGATTTTATTAATTTTGTTTCTTTAAACTCTTTTTTATTATTAATTAAAACACAAAAAATAATAGAAATTTTATTTATTTAATTTATTTACATAATTAATAAAATACAAAAAGAAAAGTAATAATAACATTTAATCTTTCTTTGTTAGAATAGATTTTATTTTCAAGTAAATACATGCATTTCACAATTGATTGATTTTCTTTATTTTATAATTTGTTATGGCTTTACATTGAATTGCGACGATTCGATTTGATTGTAATACTTGATATTTGGACATTATTATTCTTGTGTGACTCATCCCCATTTGTAACAATTTGTACCCCCATCCTCGGATACTTTTGTAATAACTTAGACTTTTAATTCCCGCAATTTATTACTTTTAATATACTGTATAGTAATTAGGCGTGTATGGAAAGATTCAAAATCAATCGCTAGATAACCTAATACAAAGACTAAATGCATGAAATCAATACACAATACACACTTGCACCCCTAGGGTTTCATCCACAGGTTGCCTTTAAATGGGCCATGTTATGCATGTTGAGTACTTTGGCAAAACAAAAACAAAACAAAAGATCATAGTCCCTCGATGACGCTATCTTGGTTGCCTATACAAAAATGATCTAGTCCCTCGAAAAATTTGCTAAAGATACTTGGCGACATTGCTATCATGGTCAAAACGATGACCCGCGCCTGTCCCGTTTAACATCCTAATACAAGGCTATTTACCAAATGCAATGGTAAAACAACACTGTCAAAAGGGTTAAAAACGTATAGGAAAGATCTTTGAGTAAAATAGGGTAGATAACTCTTAGTTACTTGATCAAAAACTTGCAAAACATCCTTGCTAATTTCAAACACACTTCACAACACAATTTCAAAATATTTCCCAAATCAAACTTTCAAAACATTGAAATCTTTTCAAAAGACAATACACCTTTGTATACATTCAAACAAGAATCATTACAATGGTTTCCACAACGATGACCTCTTTTTCAAAACATTTTCAAAACCACACACACAAAGCACCATTTCAAACAATTGAAAAGCAAAAGCAAGTGATCTAAACAAGTAACTAAGAGCCCATGGATAACCATGGATGAAAAGGGTTCTTGCACCTTCCCTTTTCATAATCTACTCCCCGAACCCAAGAAAACATCTCAAAGGTATTTCCTGTGCTTTTTGACCTTTCCTTAGGATAAAATAAAAAGTCGGTGGTGACTCTTACTAAACCGAAACATTTGCGAACACAAACGCAAAACCTCTAGTCAGTTCTCCCACTGTATCACAGAACTGGCAACTCTGCTGGGGAAATTTCTAAAAGTGGGGTTACCTTAGGGTTTAGATCAACTTTACATGCTTATTTTGTTTTCTTTGATTGCTTTACATTTGGTTCTATTGTTTGGGTTTGAAATCCTCTACCCGGATTTGGGAAATATTCATAGGTAAATAGCAATACGTTGTGGAAACTGTGCGGGGTATACCGACATGGTTGAAGCAATAGCTATATTAGTGCGACATATTTGTGGGTACCGGTAGCCTTTGAGTCAATCAAAGAGAATACAGGGCCGCTGAGTGATGTCATGAAGCACTAATGAAATCTTAGAACCTTACTTGACCATCTTGGCCTTTTAGGACGTAGTGAGATGACCGACTTTGGTGCAGTCCGAAGTTGGTAGATACTCGATACTACACTCATTGAGGGTTGTTTTCTTGGAATATTTCGGTCTCCAGTAAAGTGGCTAAACTGAAACAATGAACACAGAAAATAATCCAGTGATATTGAGCTCCTTAGAACCCGGTTACTATTTCTAAGACAGGTTGAGCCAACTAACTTCCAGAGGGTACTTACCTACAGACTCCATGCAAGCCTAAACTTAAGGACTTGTCTGCTTTGTGTGAATATAACTGTTTGTATATACACTTACTTACTTTTGCATACTTGTACATAACATCATAACATCATACCATAGCATTTTCAATAACCATTTCAAGGATCTCAAGGGTCTTTGATGCAGGGTCACGTTGAACCAGACGTCTACCAAAGGGAAAGAGGATTCATTTTCCTCTAAACAAACACCGTTAAAGATCAAGTACAACAACTTGAATCGAGGGCTATGACCCACTTGACATGGTGAGCTTGATTCTCGTGGAAAGATATCCATCGATACAAAGTTCTCCAATCAAAGATGTTGATAGAAGTTCAACCTCTAACATTTTCTTGTGTTTATCCCGCGAGATCCTTGAAAACATGCATCCACATATCATGCATAGTATCATGACAGATTTTCCCTTTTCAGGTTTCCTTATTTTCCTACTGTTTATATCAGTAGAGATGGCTCTAGAGAGGACTGTCAAAGATATCCAGGCTCAAAATGCTCAACTTTAAGAGATGTTCTTGAACCTGTCCAAGGGGCAGGAAGAAGTGAAAGCTCTCCTCACAAGGGGCATGGTCCTAGGAAATCCAGGGGGCATCAGGAATGATCAGTTGGAAGGGCTACAGATTGAGTTGGCAACAATGAAAACCCAAATGATGGGACAACTGGTGGGCCAGATGGCTCTCATTCAAAACCTGGCTCAAGGACAAGAGGAGCTAAAGGTCCTCATCAACAAACTGCATCATGATGGATGTAACCAAATGGGGCAAACAACTAGGGTTGAAGATCAAGTCACCATTCAGCCTCCCTTGAGACAAGAAGCCAAGGGAAAGTCTCCCCAGTTTGCTTCAGGGTCACAAGCCTAACAACAGCCTCACCAGCATCAACAGGGTAATCGGCGTAAGTAAAATACATCTGGAAGGCGCTTCACTGAGATTAATATGCCATTACCACAAGTACTGGAGCGCTTGTTGGAGGTTAATCTGACTGTATTAAGGGATCCTCTTTGGAATCTCAACACCTCTGCTCCTAGCTATCATCCCAATGCTTTCTGTGCATAGCACTCCTATAGTCCTGGACATGACACCAATGACTGTTGGGCTTTGACAAACAAGACCCAAGACTTGATTGACAGAGGAGTGCTGGAATTCACACAGGATGGCTAGTTGAAAATCTTCCGCTGAGGGTTCTCCACCTGAAATGACAAGTTCGAACTAAGAGGCTTTTGTTTCATTTGAATTTTCAAGTTGTAATTTCTTTTGTTATTCAAACAATTATCTATTGATGTCAAACTTTGTTTCATTAATGCATTGCATATGTTTGTCTTGAATTCATCCATTCGTCTTCACTATATTTGAACTATGCTTTCTACTTTCTTTATGACATTTAACTCCTGCAAAAAGTTACAAGCCCTTAGAGGGACGATGACGAAAACAATGCCATAATCCCATACAATATACTTTTGGACAGACCTTGCTGACGATGTACAAGCGTTTCTTTCAAATCCTAAACACTGGAGTTATAAGGAAGATAATCCCTAGTCAACCCCTTCGATCCAAAGGAGTAGAAGTTTTCTGTTTTTAACACAAATTGAAACCTTTATTCAAACCTGGGGCAGAGTAGTCTCTCAGTTAATTCAAAATGTGCATTTAGTCGCGAACTCTCAGTTCGTAATACAGCAAACGATATCAAAACATCCCTTTGGAACCAAAAGACAGCGATGGTTCCTTATCTCATAGGCAGTCATTATCTCTCAAAAAGAAAAGCCCACTAAGTCAAAACCTATAAAGGAGGCTTAAGAAAGCTGGGGCATCCTGCTGACTGTAATCTCGAAAACAGGAACAGTCAGGCAAAAATTAGGGATAACAAAAAAAGAAAGAAAGAGGTCACTAAAAATCCTCAACAACATGAAAAATGTTGCAAAAAAAATGATGATGACTGTCTCCCAACAAATTCAACTTGTTTGAACCATCACCAAAACGTCGTTCCAGACTCATTTGGAGTTCAAATGCACAATTAACGGAGTTTAGGATTGAAGAGCATCACGACGAACGGGTGGGTACAAATATACTTTGAGCCTTTATCCTTTGTTTCTTAAACCGTGAACCAAGCCACGTTACAACCCTTCAAAAGTCCTAATTGAAGGATGGGTTAGTTCGAAAGCATACTGTTACAAAAGGTATCCTGACTTCTGTAAGGCTTTGCTCTAAATCAGAAGTTGAATTTTTCTTATAAAAGTTTTCTGCTAAAAAACGCATTTTTCAAAATTTCAAGACAAGCATAAACTTTGCATTACTTGAATATCACCGTTTGGATATGGCTATTTATTTTACAGCAGAGAAATTCACACAGTGAATGTTCCGATGAACGAAAGCTCTCTCAGTGAACAAAATCACTTCAAGTGGAATGACACTTCCGTTGCAAAAATCTCCTATCAACAAAAGGGGACTTAGTATGGCATTATCCAATAAACCTGAGGCAGTCCAGTCAAGATTTCAAGAAATCTCTCAAGTGCAGAGAAGTCAGGGCAAGTCTCCATCTCCATCACTTGGGGCATTAAACTTCAATCTCATCAAAGGGTTGCATACAGTCCAAATTTCCTGGCAGTGCCACAAACATTTGATACTAGGGGCAGAGACGAATCTCTCCAAAATCCTACTGAAAAGAAATTCAAGAATCCTAGAGAAGTTTATCACCTCTCTAGCAGACCAGCGGTCATGGGTTTATTTCCCCAACACTTGTCAAGGATTTATTCTCCAAAACAAAATTACATTTCAACAACATTCATAACATATGCAGATTGATCGGCAGGTAAAGGTTATCATTACCTTTTGAAGTAGTAATCGTCAAAGATTCCTTCATCACCTTTTGGAGTAGCAATCGTCAAAGATTACTTCATCATCTGTTTGAGTCAAAGTTAATCTAAGACCTTCTCTGGTTCAGTCAGATTGACACTAATATCTCCCAGATTCTTATTCCAGTGGAAGATATTCCTGGTTTTGCTGTTTCAGATAAATCTCTCAATGATTTATTCTGACTCATTTCCAAAATTTTCACTATCAAAGACAAAGAATCCAACTCTTTTCTCCATCACCAGTTCGGGATTTATTTTCCCCAGCGAGAGGTCGTCATGAAAAACATTACACATCCGTACATCAGGACATCATGCAACGTAATATCATTTATTTTGAGAACGTAATTTTTTGATATATGTCATGCCACTAACCTTTACCTTTCAGGAAAGATACAATAAATTTCTCACCAAAATTTGTATTGTGAAACCTGGATGTTGACCAGATAATGATACAATATTGTGAAACCTGGACGTTGACCAGATAGCAATACAACGCTGTGAAACCTGGACGTTGACCAGATAACAGTTTACCGCTAACAGAATGAAGATTCTCATTCTTAAAACCTCAGAATATTGGTATACTCCCAAGCTCCTGATACCGTTAACAGAATGAAGATTCTCATCCTTAAAACCTCAGAAGATTGGTATACTCCCAAGCTCCTGATACCGTTAACAGAATAAAGATTCTCATCCTTAAAACCTCAGAAGATTGGTATACTCCCAAGCTCCTGATACCATTAACAGAATGAAGATTCTCATCCTTAAAACCTCAGAAGATCGGTATACTCCCAAGCTCCTGATACCGTTAACAGAATGAGGATTCTCATCCTTAAAACCTCAGAGGATTGGTATACTCCCAAGCTCCTGATACCGCTAACAGAATGAGGATTCTCATTCTTTAAACCTCAGAAGCTTGGTATACTCCCAAGCTCCTGATACCGTTAACAGAATGAAGATCCTCATCCTTAAAACCTCAGAAGATTGGTATACTCCCAACCCTCTGATACCGTTAACAGAATGAAGATTCTCATCCTTAAAACCTCAGAAGATTGGCATACTCCCAACCTCCTGATACCGTTAACAGAATGAAGATTCTCATCCTTAAAACCTCAGAAGATTGGCATACTCCCAAGCTCCTGATACCATTAACAGAATGAAGATTCTCATTCTGGAGTCCCCAGAAGATTAGGATACTCCCAACCTCCTGACCCAAACGCCTGAATGAAGATTCTCATTCTTGTTTCCCCAGTAGATTGGCATATAACCTGAGTTCCTAATATTCCCTACAGAATGAAGATTCTCATTCTCAAAGTGGCATATAACCTGAATTCCTGGTATTCCCGACAGAATAAAGATTCTCATTCTTAAAGTAGCATACACCTGAACTTCTTCCAAAAAGGAATAAGCTTTTCCCATAGTCCTAAGCTTACTCTCCAACAGGATAACTACTCCGCAACAGTATAGCTATTCCCCAGAGTTTTTACTCCCCAACAAAATCAAGATTCTCATATTTGATTCTCCAGTGAAGTTTCCAGAGCCTTCTTTACTCTCAGCTTAAATTTGTCAGAGTTTTTAATCCCCTGCCGATCGAAGATTCTCGTTCTTGACTCCTCAGCACAAATTCCTCCAGCAAAATGAAGATTCTCATTCTCATTTCCCCACATAGTTTTCAAAGATTCCCCAGTAGAGTTCTCCTCAAACAACAAAACAGGAATCCTCAGTAGATTGGCATACAACCCCAAACTCCTAATTTCCCCAGCAGTATAGCTTCTCTCCACAGAGGTTGTCAAAAAGCTTGAAGACACACATACTCTTCAACAGTGGTCCAAGATTTATTTTCCCCGACAGCAGTCAAAGATTTTACTGTCTCCAACTATCCAGGATTTATCTTCCTCAGCAAGACGGCTAATCAGCATACATGCGCATACATTGCATTCATATATCATAAACATTGATAAAACACATATATTGCATCATACATGTCATGCAACATAACTTTGTGTTTCAGCTAATATTTTACCCTTTTCAGGATAAGATTAGCAAGCTTTGACTTCAGGGATCATGAAAACAGTTTACGGATGCTTCCCAACATGGATGTTAATTTATCGCTTGTTCAGATTCAACTCATTGAAAACAGTTTACGGGTGCTTCAAAACACGGATGTTAATCTATTGCTTGTTCAACTCCAGAATCATGAAAACATTTTATGGACGCTTCCAAACATGGATGCTAATCTATTTCTTGTTCATATTCAACTTTTGAAAACAGTTTACGGACGCTTCCAAACATGGATGCTAATCTATCGCTTGTTCAGGTTCAACTTCTGAAAATAGTTTACGGACGCTCCAAACATGGATGCTAATCTATTGCTTGTTCAGATTCAACTTCTGAAAACAGTTTACGGACGCTCCAAACATGGATGCCAATCTATCGCTTGTTCAGATTCAGCTCATTGAAAACAGTTTATGGATGTCCAAACACGGATGCTAATCTATTGCTTATTCAGACCCCTAGCTCAGAGACGTTCTAGACATGGATACCTTTCTGATACTCATTCTTTCACCTCCAACATACAATTCCACAAATATTCTTGGATGGCATCTTTAAGCCCATCTCTGACAAGATTGTGTCACATCTCCAAATGGCATCTTTAAGCCCATCTCCGACAAGATTCTGTCACATCTCCAAATGGCATCTTTAAGCCCATTCCCTCAAACTATGCTTTGACGAGTGCAAATTTATGGGCACTCTAGTGTCCAATCATCTTTTACCTTCGAGTCGCGAACGACAAACTTGCCAATCTAACTCTTCAGGTTCAAGAAGATTGAACAGGGGCAACTGTTGTACCCCAAAATTTTCCCTCCCTTTTTCACAAGAAATCACAACCCTAGGGTTTTCTCATAATATCAAAGATTGGCTCAAGAATCGATCAAACAGACTTTTCTTTGGCAAGTAAATCAAGAATTAGGGTTTTCTCTCGCATTTCTCAGAAGAAACATAATTCTCAGAAATTCAATTAACTGTCACACGTTTTCACACTTTTTCAAGTTTGCTGAAAGGTTACTGATGGTTCTCAAGGTTTGTTTATCTGAAATAAGAACTGAAATGGTCATGTGGAATATTCAGGTTTTGTCTGATCCAGATTAACCAGATGATGTGCGTCTGTTAAGACGTTTTCTTATTAATGAAAAGCTTGATTGTTTACTGGAATACACGGTGCGTATTTTGATTGGAATGTTGTTGCAAGGTTACGAGACTACAAAGTTTTTGGATTACTTGGAATTTAAGTTATCTGTATTGAAATATTAGAATGCAGTTTTAGTTATTTTAATCAATAATCTTAAAAGACTTGAAAGAAGAATTGCAAGATATTAGACAGTAAAAGATTTTATTGAATGTCAGATTGCCTCACAAAGATTTTTCAGATGATTGATACAAAAATAATTTATTATTTGAATACTGTAGGTTTTTACAACTTATAGTACTTGGGAAAATAAATTGTTACAATTAATGGAAAATCTATCTAATCTAAGCCTAAGCTCCATTGATCCCATGCTCAAAGTCTACGGCTTCTACTGCTTTGTCGCAGTCCAATTTGTGCTCACATGAAAAAAGACAAAGAAAAGAGGATTAGTACAGTTAATTTTTCAAACAAGAAAAGAAAGGAAAAATTCATCATTATAGTTTGCCGTCCGGAATCAGAGTGCTATTTTTCATCACGTTTTATTTTTCTCTTCGCAAATCACAAGAACATTGCTCTTATTGGTTCACAAAGAGAAAAAATAAAAATGCAAATTGAAGAATGCAAAAGAAAATTATTCAAAAACATAGCAAGGCGCCAAAACTGCATTACAAGGCCAAATTGGATGCAAAACTGGATGCAGCAAGTTTCAAATGCAAGACATGTTGTACAAAGGCAAGCTGCACAACATTACAAAGTCAGCCAACCAAACAATGCAACAACTAAATGCAACAAGGTGCCAACTGTACTGCATAGCAAGCAAAACCAAACTGAGTTACAAAACTATCAAGCTGCATTACTAAATATTGCATATAAAGAAAACTGGAAGCAAATTGAAGGCAAAAAGTATGCAATGCAGAAAGTACAGCAGGCCAAAAGTAAACAGCAGGAGGTAAACCAAATCACAAGCCAAAAAGCTTGTCATAGCTATCATCATTTTCCAGCAGACATAGGCAAACTTTTCAGAATAATAAGAAAAAGCAAATCTGCTTTGTCATAGAGAGAGAAAGAGAGGAAGATATCACCCTTGGTGAGAGTTTACAGTTTGGAAAACAAAAAGCTAAAAAGATATAAAACTCCAAACTGCATAACAGTTTCAAAAGGAGAGAACATTGAGCCAAGCCTGCAAAACACAAAACTTGCAAACCTGTACAAACAGTTCTAAAACAAAAACTACAACTCTCCAAACTGCAAACAAGCCAAGCCTTCCAAACTGCAGCAAATCAAACAAACCTGTCCAATCAAAGAGAACACCACAAGCCTAGCAAAACTGCAAGCTTGCCAAACCACAACAAAACTGTAAACTGCCAGGCCAAGTTACACAAAACAGCACAAACTGTAACTGCCTAGCCAAACTGTAAACCTGCTAACAGAAGCAAGCTTACTAACCACAACCTGCCAAGCCACAAATAGCCAAGCCTGAAAACTGTACAACATCAAAAAACTGTTGCAAAACTCAAACAACAACCAAAAGCCTGCTATAAAAAAACAGCACAACCTGCATAGTCAAACCATTAACCAAACAACAGAGTTTCAAACAAAACTTGTAAAGCCTACCAACTCAGAATCATCAAAAACAATCCAAACCAACAAATTCAGTTCAACAATCATCATCATCATCATCATTTTAAATCATTCACAAACAACTTATACAAACATGTTCAGAATAATAAACAACCATCCCAAATCTAAACCAACAAACTTAGTTCAACAATAATCATCAAGGTTTCCTCATCACATTAAAAAAAACAACAAAATCAAAAGTTTCAGACATAGCAACAAGTTTCAGAAAACATTAAATCATCATCAATAGACAAGGGAGAGGAAAAGAGTTTCAGAGGAAAAGAGTTTCAGAACTGTACTCATCATCAACAGAAAAACACCAACAAAGAAGAAGTCAATCATCATCAACATTCAGAACAAAGGAAAGAGGTTACCATGCAGCTTGGCCATCATTTCTTCCCTCCTCCGCCTCTAGCCACCAAGGAACGCTCCATCTCTCCATCTCCTCGTCTCACCTTTCCTCTCCTTGTCACAGGGAAAATCCCAAGGTATGCTTCTCAAACCCTCTTTGTTGCATCTTAGGCACATAAAAACCATAGGTTAAACAACTAAGCAAATCAAACTAGAACATGTGAAGCAAACATGCAGAGCAGGCTTAAACAACAAATTGTAAAACTCAGAAACAAATTGTACCATAATGCAACCAAGGCCATTGGATGTTAGGAAGAGGAGGAGAGTGAGGGTTGCTCCGACGGCTAAGGCTTAGGGAGGGAGATCAGAACTGTTTGGGCGAGAGAGATGAAGAGGAAGACGAAGCAAGCGGCACTGCTGTGAACCCTAATGAACAAACCCTAACAAAAATGTTAATAATTTATGAACTGGGCCTTTCTGGCCAAAAACAACATAATCCCATACGAAAATGCTAGCGCCCCACCTCCCTTTGCATTCTGACGTTTTTTCCTTCTCTTATTTTTGCTATTGGGCCAAGTACCATCCAAAGCCCACCCCTTTTTAACAAATGCTAACAAATGTTTTTTTAATTAATTCATTTAAAATTAATTTGTTTTCTTTTCTTTTATTAATAATAACACTAATATTATTTAATAATTTAATTTTTCTTAATTAGTTTCAATCATTTTTTCTTTTCATACATTTAATGAAAATACCAAAAAAACATTTAATTTGATTTAATTAATTTTGTTTCTTTAAACTCTTTTTTTTTATTAATCAAAACACCAAAAATAATAGAAATTTTATTTATTTAATTTATTTACATAATTAATAAAATACAAAAAGAAAAGTAATAATAACATTTAATCTTTCTTTGTTAGAATAGATTTTATTTTCAAGTAAATACATGCATTTCACAATTGATTGATTTTCTTTATTTTATAATTTGTTATGGCTTTACATTGAATTGCGACGATTTTGGTTGTAATACTTGATATTTGGACATTATTATTCTTGTGTGACTCATCCCCATTTGTAACAATTTGTACCCCCATCCCCGGATACTTTTGTAATAACTTGGACTTTTAATTCCCGCAATTTATTGCTTTCAATATACTGTATAGTAATTAAGCGTGTATGGCAAGATTCAAAATCAATCGCTAGATAACCTAATACAAAGACTAAATGCATGAAATCAATACACAATGCACACTTGCACCCCTAGGGTTTCATCCACTGGTTGCCTTTAAATGGGCCATGTTATGCATGTTGAGTACTTTGGCAAAACAAAAACAAAACAAAAGATCATAGTCCCTCGATGACACTATCTTGGTTGCCTATACAAAAATGATCTAGTCCCTCGAAATTTTTTCTAAAGATACTTGGCGACATTGCTATCATGGTCAAAAAGATGACCCGCGCCTGTCCCGTTTAACATCCTAATACAAGGCTGTTTACCAAATGCAATGGTAAAACAACACTGTCAAAAGGGTTAAAAACGTATAGGAAAGATCTTTGAGTAAAATAGGGTATATAACTCTTATTTACTTGATCAAAAACTTGCAAAACATCCTTGCTATTTTCAAACACACTTCACAACACAATTTCAAAATATTTCCCAAATCAAACTTTCAAAACATTGAAATCTTTTCAAAATACAATACACCTTTGTATACATTCAAACAAGAATCATTACAAAGGTTGCCAAAATGATGGCCTATTTTTCAAAACATTTTCAAAACCACACACACAAAGCACCATTTCAAACAATTGAAAAGCAAAAGCAAGTGATCTAAACAAGTAACTAAGAGCCCATGGATAACCATGGATGAAAAGGGTGCTTGCACCTTCCCTTTTCATAATATACTCCCCGAACCCAAGAAAACATCTCAAAGGTCTTTCATGTGCTTTTTGACCTTTCCTTAGGATAAAATAAAAAGTTGGTGGCGACTCTTGCTAAACCGAAACATTTGCGAACACAAACACAAAACCTCAAGTCAGTTCTCCCACCGTATCACAAAAGGTATCTCTTTCTTCCTTAAGTTGGATCCAGGACTTCTGTAGTTCTTCAAAATCCATCTGAGGTAAGTCTCTAGAGGAATGGAATTATTGTATCCTAAAGTCTTGCTATCAATCTTGTTGATCACGCCCCAAGTACGTATAAACCTTTGATGGTAATTTTGAGGATCGTTCCCGTAGTTAAACACAATACCATGGATGAGCATATCATGAGTGATGTCCCCTCTTATACTAAGGAGGGGTACATTAGGGAATTCCCCATAGTGATCAGCCTGAGTTCGAGAACACCAATGGATATCTGTATGAGTGAGTGACATCAACCTTTGAGACCACCTCAAGCCTTTTTAGTTCTCTATCATTGATCGAGGTAGGTGCGAAATAAACTACTTGGACAGTATAGGTTGCAATACATAAGAGTTCCTCGCTTCTTCATGGTACAAGTGTAGGATATCTCTGAGTAAAGTAAGTATCGGGTTATGAGTGAGAAATATCTTGATGGTACTCATATCTATGAATTGGTCCGAATTAGGGAATAGTACCAAACCATATATCAGCAAGACAAAAATATCCTTAAAAGCACGGAGATTCGTGGCATCTAGAAATCCCTGAGCCTCTCCATCAGAAATTTAGGAGATAAACCCTTGACTTTGTTCCTTGTTTCCTAATTAGATATAATGTTCGATCACTACAGATGTAGGGCTACTGCAATGTCTTCAGGTTTCAGAGCTTGCTCTAGACCGATGAAAGGTATCTGATCAAGAATAGGCACTTCGAGCAACTTAGAGAATTCTTCCATTGTGGGAACCAACTGATAATCTGGGAAAGTAAAATAGTGATGCTTCAGATCAAAGAATTATAAAAGAACGCTCATCAAGTCTTCCTGAAAGCTAGTGGTAACCAGACTGAGTAGATGACCATGTCTCTTGGTGAACTGATAATTGTCGGGAACCTTTAAAACTAACTCCTTAAGTTGAGAAGGTATCCTCATGAAGTTGATTTAGATGGTGTTCCTACGACTGGAAGCCATGAACCTACAACACAGAACAAAAATAAATCCCCTAGATCCTTGAAATGGTTAGTCATGATATGATGATGTTATGATGTTATGATGTCATGATAACACATTCAAATAGATAAATCAAACACAAGAAAAGCACATAAAGGACTTAGGCTTAAGGCTTGCAGAGGGTTTGTAGGTAAGTACCCTCTTGAAGTTTAGTTGGCTTAACCGTCCTAAAGAAGTAACCGGGTTCTAGGGATCTCAATATCACTGATCTTTCCTACAAGTTTCATCTAGCACGGAAACTGACTTGCCACCAAACAAAACTTGGGAGTCGAATCTCAATGAGTGTAGTATCGAGTATCAACCAACTTCGGACTACACCAAAGTCGGCTATCTCATTACCTTTTAAAGGTTAAGTTGGGTCAATTAAGTTTCTAAGGCCAGTTAGTGCTTATGACACCATGTTGCAGCCTAGTATGCTCCCCAACTGACTCTAGGGATATCAGTATAATCCAATGTGTCGCACTAACGTAGCCATCATCTCAACTATATCAATATACGCCATATAGTTTCCATGATCTATTGCTACCTACCTAAAATATTCCCCAGATCCGGGTATAGGATCTTTGCAAGAAATAAAACCCAAACGACCCTTTAAAATAAAGAAGACAAATCAAACAAGAAAGCATTTAAAAGTGATCTAACTCTAAGGTAACCCCACTTTTAGACTATCCCTAGCAGAGTCACCCATTCTGTAATACGGTGGGAGAACTGACTTGGTGTTTTGCGTTTGATCACAAATGTTGCAGATAGCAAGAGTCGCTACCGAATTTTATTTTATCCAATAAGGAAAGGATGAAAAAAACAGGAAAGGCCTTTGAGAATTTTCTGAGTTCGGGGGGTAGGTTATAAAAAGGGAAGGTGTTAGCACCCTTTTCATCCGTAGTTATCTACGGGCTCTTAATCACTGGCTCACTTTGTTTGAAATTCTTTTGTGTATGTGTGTTTGAAAATATTTTGAAAATGCCTAAGTACGAAAAACTTTATAATGATTCTCATATCAGTTGAGAATGTGTACAAAGTGTTTGTTTTGAAAATATTTCAAAGAAAAGTGTTTTGTGTAAAAGATGTTTTGTTTGTGTGAGAAAGCGATTACAAGCTATCTACCTACTCAAAAGTATTTCGTGTTTTTTTCCTCCTCCTTAGATAGTGCTATCCTACTATTAGTTAGTAGGAATGCCTATCGTTGGATGTGAAGGAACAGGCGTGGGTCACCATACAGCCATCGAAGGAAACTTGTAAGGATGCTTTAGAAATTTCCGTAAGGGACTAAGATCGTTTATCAAAGGCAGCATCGAGAGGTCGTCAAGAGAATATGATCTTTTATATTGAAGGTACTTTGCTAAAGCGTCCCCACGTTCGATGGATATTGTGATACGGTGGCAGAACTGACTGTTATACTGGTTTTCATTTTGTATTCGCAAATGTCGCGGTAAGCAAGAGTCGCCACTGACTTTTATTTTATCCAACAAGGATAAGGAAAAAGAACAGAAAAAACCTTTTTCGAAAATGTTTCTGAGTACGGGGGGTAGATTATAGAAAGGGAAGGTGTTAGCACCGTTTCTATCCGTGGTTTTCCACGAGCTCTTAGGTACTTGCTCATTTTGAAATTGCTTGTGTGTGTTTTGAAAAGTTTTTGTTTAACTTCGTGATAACCCTTGTATCTGTACTCAAGAGTGTGATGAAGTTGTTTTTGAAAAATGTTTTGAAAGTGTTTGTGAAAAAGAGTTTTTATTGTTTTGAGCAAGTACTTAAGAGTTTCTACCTACTCGAAAAAAGGTTATTCATTTTCTTGTTTCCTTTAGACAGCAATAGTTAGAAAACTTTAGTAGTAACCCTAGAGTCTTAAGATCTTTCCGAGGTAACACTTCCGAGGCAACATTTCCGAGGCAACATTTCCGAGGAAACATTTGAATGGGTCATTTTGATCTTTTAGACTGGAGGGCAACCACTAAAATCTCCTATGCTTAATGATTATTTGCCGAAGGCATTAGAAGTGGGGTAAACCCTAGGAGTGAATATGTGCAAGTGAATTTTTTTCAATTATTTAGTCTTTACACATTAGGTGATCTACCATTTTAATTTCAAGATACTCTTGCCATAGAATCCTATTAGCATGCATCTAACAGTTAAATATTTGCAGTAATTTAAAGTGCAAAAAATAAACCTAGCTATTACAAGGCTTTGACAGTTACATAATTATCTTGACCGGAAATAAAAATGCGGAAGTTTAAAACCCTATTTACTATTACATCCTCGAGACAGTTACAATAATAAAACGAACTAAAATGTGCGCGGCAAATTAAATGCAAGAAAAATTGAGAACCCTAAAAATGTAATTGAAAAAATATAAATTATTTTTGAGAAAAGACTTAATTAGGTTATGTACAGTTAAAAACCTAATTCTAACTATTTTTAATTATAAAAGATATTGAAATTAACCTAATTTAAACTAAATTAAATAATTCAAGAAAATTATCTTATAAAAAAAGATTTTATGCATTTTTTGTGGTTTTTATTTGAGAAAAGAAATAATTTAATTACAAAATTTAAAACCTAGTTTCTAATTAATTTGAATTAAAACAAGTAATCAAATAAAACTAATTAACCTAATTTATTTTCAAAAAATATTAATTTGAATAAATAAGATTTAATTCTGTATTTTGTGATTTTTTAGTTTAATAAAAAATAATAATTTTTTTGTTAATTAATTAAGACAATTAAAGGAAATAATTAAAGAAATTAAAAAGAAATAGAAAGAAAAGCAAATTGGGCATGTGTTGAATGTCCCGGGGGGGTGCAATTCTGAATTATATTTGGGCCTAAGGCTGATGGCCCAACCCCTGCGCTAAATCTCATGTGTTGACCTTCTGATGGTGCACCATAGTCTCTCGTCTAGAGTGCGTTAGATCTCATGCTAGGCTGATCAAATGGCTGGATGCAAGGGTGTATGGTAGGCCTTTGGATGAGAATTGCATACGATCTATGAATAGAAAATAAGAAAATAAGCATTGTTGGGACTTGGGATCTAACCCAGGTCCTTGTGCTTACCACTGAATGCCCTTGCCAGTTGCGCTATTGTGACTTGTTGTTAGTATAATGAAAACAAAATATAATATAAATAAAACAAATAGCTGACTCCCATGCACGCGGACTTTAAATAAACCAATAGGGTGATGCCAAATCACCTTCTTCTACCTCCAACCCGTCGTCTTAGGTATATACCTTTTACCTACAGTTGGGCGTTTGTAGCTATAGCCCTGCGAATTTCCAAAATGCACAAGACACATGATAAATTACTTCCAACTATATGGATTAATTCATCTTGATATCGTGAACATCATGGTGTTCTTCTCTTGGCCCAATTTAACCTATGTGACAAACCCCTAAAACGCACATGAAAACCCTAATAATGGCAAAGGCACATATATGCGTCAAAAACTCAATTAAATCATCCAGTAATGTTGAAAACATGTCAATGATCACAAATATATCACAAATATGCTAATGATGCAGGAAATTCAATAACCGATTTGGAAAAAATAAGAAAACCGTGAGACCTGTAGTGCGCGATTCTGGATGCTTTAGGCCTTGCAAATGCTTGCTACATGTTCAGTGAGTACCTAGGGATATGATTTGATCTTTAGAAACGCTTGAAACGGCCTATGGAGAAAGATTGGATCTACACTTTTCTTTGAAATGTTGAAACTTTGTTCTTCCTTTTCACGCCTGAAAAACCTTTTCTCATGCCTTGTACATGTTCCATATATATCTTAGAATGAATTAGGTTATAAAATTGGCTTGAATCTTTGCAATTATGGAAGATTTTATTTGATTCCCATGCCATATGTAAACGTGCTATTTTGAGCCAAATCTTCCCTTTCTTGTACGAATTATGCTTGATTCGTTTTGGTCTTGATATCTCAGCATATTTTGATTGCAAACCTGTCAAAAAATCAAATCTTTACATATCTTTTCTATTATTCACCAACTATTTGATTTAATTTAATTTTTAATTAATAAAAATCAAAATAAATTGAAAAACAAAGCAAATAATGTGTGGGTGAATATTTGGGTCGTGGACCATATTATAAGTGAGGTGCAAGCATAAGAACTTAAGCCCATTTGGCAACAAATGTAATTTTGAGCCCATTTGACTTTTGGCAATTTTGCAAAAAAGGTCAACTTTGACAAGGCATATCTCTTCCAATTTTAACCCTAGAGAGGTGTTCTTGGACTTTTTAGAAAACTTAGGATGTCCCCCAAGCAACCCTTTGACCCAAAAGGTGTTTTTGTTGACTTTTCAAAAGGACCCATAATGTAGAAATTCATATCTTTTTGTGGGTGCATAATTTGAACTTGTGGGATTAAGATGAGTTGTAGGGAATTGAATCCTATTCAAAATTAGGTTTGGATGGAAAATTTCTGATAAAGCATGTGGAAGTTATCCTTGGTCAAAGTTTGGTTGACTTTTCTTGAGAAACCCTAATTTAGCAACTTTTGGGTTTTGATGAATTTGGAGCATTCCTTGGGGAATCATGATCAGCCCTTGATGAAATGATGAAATTCACTTCAAAATGTTAATTTTGACCAAAAATCTTGAAGTTTAATCGTATGTGGGTCACATTTGACTTTTGACCTAATACAGTCGATTCTCTAGCATCTGAGCAGTTGACGGAGCAAACTTGTTGTGCAAGGCATGAAACTTGACATGGAGGGTCCTGAGATCATATTAGGACCATGGAGAGCATATGAGTTATTTTGAGTTCACCTTTCTTGATGAGAATGGAAACCCTAATTTGAGACACACTGCCTTAGGAGAGAGTTTGTCTGGTCAACTCTTGGGCAAACTTGAGCAAATTGAGGATCTCTAGGAGTATGTATTGAGTAAAATGAGAGGGAAAATTTTGGGGTACAACAATTGCCCCTGTTCAATCTTCTTAAACCTGAGGATGTAGATTGACTCGTCTGCCTTTCGTGATCTGAAGGTGGAAGATGATTGAACACGAGAGTTCCCAGAAATTTGCACTTGCATGAGGTGATACTTGATTTGTGATATCGGGAATCGGCTTATAGATGCCCTTTGGAAGTTGCTAGAGAATTTTCAGAGATGGGCTTAAAGATGACATCTAAGGTGTGACGGAGTACCGTCGGAGATGGGCTTAAAGATGCCATCTAGAGGGAGTTGATTTCCTGAGACATTCCTTCGATGAGAGTTCTTGTTCCTATTGTTGATGAGGAATCTGCTGAGGAATGTTGGTATCTGTCTTGGGAGAAATAGAATTTTAGGAGCTTTAGTTGTCTGTTACTCTAATAAGGGAATAACTCCCGCTCAAGGAAGTGGAAGTGAACTGCATATCTGGTCAAGGTACAAGCTGCAACGGCTTACTGGGGTAAGGTGAAATCAACCGAAACTAGTCGGGTCCAGGTTTTACCGTGTTGTAAACTGCCGTCTGGAGATAAGATAGAAGAAACCTGGATGGTAAGGTTGCTTCGAAATGAAAGACTGGATAGTAGGGCTATGAGAAGGAACCTGGATAGTAGGGTTACTTCGAAATGAAAGCTTGGATAGTAGGGCTATGAGAAGGAACCTGGATAGTAGGGTTGCTTTGATATGAAAGCCTGGGTAGTAAGGCTATGAGAAGGAACCTGGATAGTAGGGTTACTTTGATATGAAAGCCTGGATAGTAGGGTTGTGAGAAGGAACCTGGATAGTAGGGTTACTTTGATATGAATGCCTAGATAGTAGGGCTGTGAGAAGGAACGTGGATAATAGGGTTTCTTCGAAATGAAAGCCTGGATAGTAGGGTTGTGAGAAGGAACCTGGTTTGTAGGGTTACTTCAAAGTGAAAGCCTGGATAATAGGGCTATGAGAAGGAACCTGGATAGTATGGTTACTTTGAAATGAAAGCCTATATAGTAGGGCTATGAGAAGGAACCTAGGTCATAGGGTTACTTCGAAATGAAAGCCTGGATAGTAGGGCTGTGAGAAGGAACCTAGATAGTAGGGTTACTTCAATATGAAAGCCTGGATAGTAGGGTTGTGAGAAGGAACCTGGATAGTAGGGTTACTTCAATATGAAGGCCTGGATAGTAGGGCTGTGAGAAGGAATCTAGATAGTAGGGCTACTTCGATATGAATTCCTGGATAGTAGGGTTGTGAGAAAGAACCTGGATAGTAGGGTTACTTCGATATGAAAGCCTGGATAGTAGGGTTGTGAGAAGGAACCTAGATAGTAGGGTTACTACAATATGAAAGCCTGGATAGTAGGGCTGTGAGAAGGAACCTGGATAGTAGGGTTACTTTGATATGAAAGCCTAGATAGTAGGGTTGTGAGAAGGAACCTGGGTCGTATGGTTTCTCCGATATGAAAGCCTGGATAGTAGGGTTGTGAGAAGGAACCTGGATAGTAGAGTTACTTCGATATGAAAGCCTGGATAGTAGGGCTGTGAGAAGGAACCTGGATAGTAGGGTTACTTCGATATGAAAGCCTGGATAATAGGGCTGCGAGAAGGAACCTGGGTCGTATGGTTACTTCAATATGAAAGCCTGGATAGTAGGGCTGTGAGAAGGAACCTGGGTCGTAGGGTTACTTCGAAGCGATAGTGTAGATTGGTTGACCCGTTTGGTTTCTGGAACTGAGTTTCCGTTAGTCATCTACAGATGTGACTTGCATAACTGCTGAATTTGTTGAAGCTAATCCTCTTTTCCTGGAAAGATATAAGGGTTAGTTATATGCGATGCAGGGTGAGATGATGTTCTCAAAATAAATGAGATTATGTTGTATATGATATGTATGCGTATGTCATGTTGTATGTTCATGAAATGCTATCGGGGTATGCTAGCGTCTGGGAAAATAAATCCCTGACAGTTGCTGGAGATTTATGAAAATTCTGTCGGGAAGAGATGCTGCTTGAGAATAAAATCTGCGGGGAATGAACTTAGAAAACATATTTTTGTAGATGAAGTGATGAACTTTGTCAGGAATTGAGCATCTGTATCTGGAGAAATAAACTCTGCTTGGGGGATGAAATTTGCTGACTCGCCCGCGATTATAAACCTCAGTTGGGGTGGTTGCGTCTTGTTTCGGGAAAGCTGACATCAATGCCTTTGGATACTTTTACTCTGTGGGGAGTGTATGTACCAATAATTATGTTCCCAAGTTGGCTCTATCCTGATACCTTATGGGAAAAGTAACTGTAGGGTTTGGCACTTCTTGTTTTTCCCCTGTTTCTGGAATTACGAGTAATTGTATTTTTCTCCTTATGTAAATATTTATGAGCATCAATCATTTTCAAATACATATATAAAAATAAATCATTCGACGTTCTTGAAAACAAAACAGAAAACAAAAACAAACTCGAAGTGAAAATAATTTTGTATTGATTTTTGAAGTTGGCCTGTAATAGGAGTTTTTGTACAAAGAAGTTGACGCTCTAGTAAGAGAACACCGCCGAAAAATTTAAATTATACAATTTTCATAAATGAAAGAAAAACATCTATGTGAAACAACCCCATTGGGTTCCAACTCTGTTATTGCCTTTATATTTTCAAGCGTCTCATCACTTTGCTTCTTGGCCGAAAGTTGATCAGATTGATTGGCATCGCCGAGCTTGATAGCCGATACTGAAGTCTGGTCGCAAAATGATCCAATGAGACATAGTGGTATGCTTCATATCCCTAACTTTTTCCTGGACCGCCCTTTCGGGTTTTCAGTCCACTGGGATACCCCTTTTTGCCCAAGCCGCCCTTTCGGGTTTTCGACTTGCCGGGTGTACAAATTTTTTAATTTTCATCCCTTACTTTTGCTCGAACCCTTTTGGTTCACCGGGAAGCCCTTATTTTTTCCTAGGCCAGTCAAGCTAGCGGGTCTTTTAGTTAGGCGTAGTATCTTTTCACTATGTCTGCATTGACAGGGTGAGGAAGGTCGTCACCATCCATGGTGGTTAGAATCATAGCTCCACCCGAAAAAATATTCTTAACAACAAATTGCCCTTCATACGTGGGGGTCCATTTTCCCCTGGGATCACCTTGCGGCAGTATAATGCATTTGATCACTAGATCCCCGACTTGATATTCTTGGCGTCTGACTTTCTTATTAAAATCCTTGACCATTTGCTTTTGATAAGTCTGACCATGGCAGATAGCAGTAAGTCTCTTTTCATTGATTAGATTTAACTGACCAAGTCGGGTTTGGATCCAGTCGTCTTCGTTCAAACCCGCATCCTTCATAATCCTGAGAGATGGTATCTGGACTTCGATGGGTAGGAATTCCTCCATGCCATATACCAGAGAGTAGGGTGTTGCCCCTGTCGACGTCCGTGCTGAGGTACGGTACCCATGAGGAGCGAATGGTAACATCTCATACCAATCTTTATATGTCACCGTCATCTTCTGCACAATCTTCTTGATATTCTTGTTGGCTACTTCAACAACGCCATTCTTCTTCGGCTAATAGGGAGAAGAATTATGATGCTGTATTTGGAACTGTTTACAGAGCTTGGTGATCATTGTTTTGTTGAGATTTGTACCATTGTCAGTGATAATTCTCTCTGGCATACCATATCGACAGATCAGATTATGTCGGATAAATCGCGCTACGACGTTCTTGGTTACTGTAGCAAAGAAAGTTTCCTCAACCCACTTCATGAAGTAATCAATGGCTACTAGGATGAAGCGATGTCTGTTGGAAGCGGTGGGCCTGATTTCTCCAATCATGTCGATGCCCCACATTGCAAAGGGCCACAGAGCTGTCAAGACGTTTATGGGTACCGGAGGCACATGCACCTTATCAGCGTAGATTTGGCATTTATGACAAGTTCGAGAGTGCTGATAACAATCGGCTTCCATAGTGGACCACTAGTATCCTTCCCGTAGGATCTTCTTAGCCATGGTATGTCCACTGGAATGGGTTCCAAAGGTGCCTTCATGTAGATCTTTCATGATTCTCTTCGCTTCACTCTTGTCTACACACCATAGTAGTGTGGAGTCATGGTTGCGTTTATAGAGGATTCCATTACTGAGGAAGAACTTTGCAGCGAACCTTCTCAGAAACTTCTTATCATTGACAGATGTGCCTTCGGGATACTCTTGAGCCTCAAGATACCTTTTGACTTCGTGAAACCAGGGTTTGTCTTCCACTTCTTCGGTATCGATCTCACAACAGTGTGCTGGTTCATCCAACCTATAAATTGTAATTTGGGGAGCTTCATTGTCCCACCTAACCTTAAACATAGAAGACATGGTAGCTAGCGCGTCCTCTAACTGGTTCTCCTCTCGTGGGAAATGTTCGAAGGTTATCTCTTTAAAATGCGGCAGCAGTGTCAGTACATACTCTTTGTACGGGATGAGATTTGGGTGCTTCGTATCCCACTCACCTTTGATCTGACTTATAACCAAAGCAAAATCCCTAAATACACTCAAGAACTTGATCCTTAGGTCAATAGCAGCTCGAAGACCCATAACACATGCTTCATACTCCGCCATGTTGTTGGTGCAGTTGAAACATAATCGGGCAGTGAATGGAGTATGACAGCCCTCGAGAGATATGATTACAGAGCCAATGTTGTTACCCAGTGAATTTGAGACTCCATCAAAATACATAGACCATCGGGATCCCTCCTTAGGTCCTTCATCCAGTCGAGGTTCTTTGTAGTCAGTCACCAACATAATATTATCATCCGGGAACTCGAAATTCATGGACTGGTAATCATCCACGGCCTGATGAGCTAGATGATCAGCCAATACACTCCCCTTTATTTCTTTTTGGGTCGTATATTGTATGTCCTACTCAGTTAGGATCATTTGCCACCTTGCTATCCTTCCAGAGAGAGCGGGCTTCTCGAAAATGTATTTGATCGGATCCATCTTTGATATCAATAAGGTAGTGTGAGTCAGCATATACTGTCTCAGTCGGCGAGCAGCCCATGCCAAAGCGCAAGAAGTTTTCTCGAGCAATGAGTATCGTGTCTCAAAGTCGGTTAGCTTTTTGCTAAGGTAGTATATTGCATGCTCTTTTCGACCAGACTCGTCATGGTGCCCCAACACACACCCCATTGAATTGTCCAGCACTGTCAAGTACAATATCAAAGGTCTTCCTTCAACTGGAGGCATCATAATTGGTGATTCTTGAAGGTATTCCTTGATTCTTTCAAAAGCGGTCTGGCATTCATCATTCCACTTTACCACTTGATCTTTTTCAGAAACTTGAAGATTGGCTCACAAGTAGAAGTCAGATGTGAAATGAACCCGACGATATAATTCAGGCGTCCCAAGAAACCTCTAAATTCCTTCTCCATACGGGGAGCCGGTATCTATTGTATGGCCTTTACCTTTCCAGGGTCTACCTGAATGCCTTTGTCGCTGACAATGAAACCTAGAAGTTTACCAGACCTTACCCCGAAGGTGCACTTGTTCGGATTCAACCTCAACTTGCATGTCTTCAACCTGTCGAACAGCTTTTGGAGATGATCAATATGCTCTTTCTCAGTATGAAACATGGCTATCATATCATCAACATAAACTTCGATCTCATGGTGAATCATATCATGGAACAAAGCGACCATGGCACGCTGATAAGTTGCCCCATCATTTTTCAACCCAAAAGGCATCACCATGTAGCAGAAGGCGCCCCACTGTGTAACGAAGGTTGTCTTCTCCATGTCTTCTGGAGCCATCTTGATCTGGTTGTAGCCAGAGAAACCATCCATGAAGGAGAAGATTTTATGCTGCGCGGTGTTGTCGACCAGAACATCAATGTGAGGAAGTGGGAAGTCATCCTTGGGGCTTGCCCTATTCAGATCTCTGTAATCCACACACATCTGTACCTTACCATCCGTCTTAGGTACCGCAACAACGTTAGCAACCCACTGTGGATACGAAGTGACAACTAAGAATCCTGCGTCAAACTGTTTCATGACCTCCGCCTTGATCTTCTGTGACAATTCAGGGCACATTCGACGGACCTTCTGTTTAACCGGAGGACAGTCTTCTTTAGTTGGTAGGCGATGTACCACAATATCGGTGTCCAAACCAGGCATGTCTTCATAGGACCAAGCGAAGATCTCAACATAGACGTGCAACATCTGTATCAACTTCTGTTTGATGCTAAGCTCCAAATTTGCACCTATTTTAACCTCTTTTTTTTCTTCTTCAATACCCAAATTCACTGTCTCAACCGGCTCTTCATGAGGTTGTATGGCCCTTTCTTCCTGCTGTAGTAGTCTAGCAAGTTCTCCAAGCACCACACAATCATCCTCACCTTCGTCTTCGGCTTGGTTGATCGGATTTTTGAAGTCATAATTGGTAATAGCAGAGCTGTTATCAATGGTATCCAGAGTGGATATGGATCTGCATTATGATACGTGAGTGTGTGTAAGAGAATAGCTGTTTTGATAAAGTGAAAACAAAAAAGAAAAACAGAGAGCGCAAAATTTATATGCAAGAAACGTCCAATGCTTTATTAATGATATATGAAATGACAAATAACAGCCCTCACAAACAAAACCGATGTGCCTCGGGCAAGGCATAAGGCCGTAGAGTTTTAAATTGTTTATTACAAATCTCAAAATAAGTAAGTCAATTACGGCGGAACAAAAGAAACTGGTATAAAGTCCCCAGCCGTCCAGTTACTCGGTCCACCGTTGGTAGTTAGGTAGATCCAGTTGTCGATGTCAGAGTCTTCCTTGTTGTCTTCAATGGCATTAATTCCATGATTACTGATATGTAGGGGAGGTCTTCCAGCCTGAGCATGTCTAACTGCCCTTTGAGCCCCTGTAGTAAAGCCCAAACCAAATTTGTCAGTTTTGTGAGTGAAATCAGGGAGCTGACCCCAATTGGCACACCCACCTTCTTCAACCACGGCCCTGGCGTCCTTGAGGGAAGCTATCTTCAGAGGAGGTTTGTTGTTGGTAGTAGTTTCAGTTGATGCCAAGATCTGAGGGACCTCTTCGAAATTGTAACAAGGAGTTTCTGAAAATTCCCCGTCCATCTCTACGTAGCGGAAGGAATTGAGATGACTCACCATATACTCCTCTTCACCCCGCACTGTGAAAATCTTTCCTTTTACCGGATAGTTCAGCATTTGGTGGAGTGTGGAAGTAACTGCCCCAGCCTCGTGGATCCAAGGACGACCTAACCAACAAGAATACGACGACCTGATGTCCATCACATAGAAGGTGGACCCAAAAGTCTGAGAACCCACTTTGACAAGGATGTCCACCTCCCAGTGAACCATTCTCTTTGATCCATCAAAAGCCCTTACCACAATATTACTAGGCTTTAGAGTCAAACCCTCGCAATCCAGTCGATCCAATGCCTTCTTAGGCAAGACATTCAGCGAAGACCCAGTATCTACCAGCACATGAGCCATAGTGGTGCCCCTGCATTCAATCGAGACATGCAGAGCATCATTATGCTTCCTCCCCTTCGGTGTCAAGTCCGCATATGAGAAACCCAACCCATTATCAGCAGTCAGGCTGGCCACACAATCTTTGAATTGATCAGCTGAAGTCTCTTGCGGCACATGCGCAGTTTTGAGGAATGCAATCAAAGCCTTCGCATGGGCCTCAGAGCACAACAACAGAGACAACATGGATATCTTTGATGGGGTCTGCCCCAGCTGCTTAACCATATTGTACTTGATCTTCTTAATTATTTTCAGTATTTCCTCTATCTCTTGCTTAGAGGCTTCCATAACAATTTTCCTAGGTGCCTCCGTCCGGGAAGGCTCGGCTATAATTTCTTTGACGCGGGTATCATACGATTCACTGACAGGGGTAATAACTGGAGTAAGAACATGATCAATAGTTGATGTATTAGCAAGAACATCAGATGGAATGAAAATAGGCTTGTTGACAGTCTTAGGGGAAATCTCGAGAGAGAAGACCCTTCCACTTCAGGTGATTTTGCTGGTTCCGAAAATGTTACCAATATTGGGGTCAGCCTCTTCATCTTTCAGATCTTGTTTGATGCCATGATAGTACACATCAGCACCATAATGCCAGGGGACGGCTTTGTCCGAGACATACGGGACAGGACCAAGAACAGTGATTATCAGCGGAGCAATTCTTAGAGCAGATGTAATCCTAACAGGTCTTCCCGAGGAGACCTTGGAAGGATTGGCGGAAATGGTTATAATGGCAATGTCTTCAGATGGAACAATAGGAACCAAAGTTTTCTCAAACAAAATTTCTTTGTTATCCATCAGGTGTTGAACACCTAACTTCAGCAAACGGAAACCAGAAGGTAGAAACGAACACATGTGGCAACCATTACCATAACCCGGAAATAAACTGGCCAACATCAAATTCTTCTTCACAGTCATGAGAGGAGTGGAAACTTCATCAACAGAGGTCACAAATAAATCAGTATCAACAACATTAACTCCACTACCATGCTTAGGCATGGGAGAAATTATGACATTGGGCTTCTCCGGAGCATCGAACTCAATTTCCTTGGCTTCAATCAAGTCTTGTACTTTGTTTCTCAGATCCCAGCAGTCATTTGTATCATGGCCCAGACTCTCAGAATGATAGGCACACCGAGCATTTGGATTATATCGGGGAGATGTAGTATTTGGGTTCTTGGGAGCCTCTTTCAAGGTTTCCAAGTTGGATCTCAGCAGATGAGGTAGAACTTCGGTCAATGTCATGTTGATTCGGGTAAACTGTCGTTGTGGTCTTTCCACTCTTTGTTGATTGTTGCATTGTGGAGCAACTACAGGCCTAGGTATCATTACGACACTTACTGTCTGACAATGTTCAGCCCTATTTTGGCCCCTCGGGCTGTAAATGGAACTAGCTTCTTTCTTACCAGCAAAAGGCTTCTTTACTGAACTCGAAGAGGCATCCTTCTGTATTTTGCCACTTTGAATCCAAGCTTCTACTCTTTCTCCAATCAGAATCAGCTCGGTGAAACCAACTGACGAGCTTCCGATCAAATGATTGAAAAATGGACCAGATAACGTCCCCATAAACGTATCAACCAACTCCCTATCAGACAACGGGGGTTGAACTCTCCCAGCCAAGTCTCTCCATTTTTGCGCATAGTCTTTAAAGCCTTCACTTGCACCCATGGACATACTCTAGAGTTGAGTACGAGTAGGAGAATGGTCGGCGTTGTATTGATACTGCTTGTAGAAAGCAGTAGCCAGATCTTCCCAATTTCGGACATTGGCTCCCTCCAGCTGGTAGAACCATTCAAGATGAGTCCCTGATAGACTATCAGCGGTGTGGGGCTGGATCTTTCTGACATAAGAACGGAGATAGAGTTTTAGGCAGGACACCCCATCATACTTAGCAAAAACTGGAACTTTGAACTTCTGCGGGATGACCACTCCCGACATCAATCCAAATTCTTCGAAATCTAGTCTAGGTATCCTCTACACTTCCATGGCACTCAAGCAATCTTCCAACTGCTTGTATCTATCCTCAGCAGGAGGATATTGCTCATCATTGTAGTCGGTATCATTGTCAGAAACTGCAGGACTGGGATCTTTCTCTTCTTCTTGATTCTCCCATTCCTTGGATGAAGAGGTCATATTGACTTGTCACTTCAATCGCTCTCCAAACCTTCTGCCCATATTCAGAATACCAGCAGCCTTCTTCTTTTTCTTCTTCTCTTTCAGGATAAGGGCTTTCAGATCCTCCAGCCCTTTTTCCAGACTTATGAACATTTGTTGGAACTGGGCGTTATGTGCCTGAAGGTCCTTGATGGTTTGCTCGGAAGACATTTCTGCGTGAGATAAACAGCGAAGAAGATGAGAAACTTGTAATTGTACCTGTACATGCAATTCTATGAATGGGATGCGCATGCAATGATTTCAAAGACTTCGGGAAATTTAAATTTGCAAACCAAAATAAACAAAGATTTTATTAGCTGAATTTGAAGATTGAAAATGCCTTTTAGGCGTTACAAAAAACAAATCTAAAACTAGAAAAGAAATCAAAATTCCCATGGATGCTTCCTCTTTGTGCCGAGATAATCATTGAGTCCACTTTATTCATGGAGTTGCTTTGTGAGCTCTAAAACCTTCCTCTCCTGAGCATGGAACTGATCCTTGTAAGCATCCCACTCCTATTTCAACTGAATCCAAGACCTATGTAATTCCCCAAGATCAGTGGGCATATAAGGATAGAGAACCGTGTAAGGAATACCCCCTTCAGTAGTAGGTTCCATAATCATTGGTAAAACAACCACATAGGGCATCATAAGTTTCTTGGCACGAGATCGTACCCACTGGAGGTAAGGTTCCATAGGAATGGAAGTCTTTGGCCCCAAAGCCCTGACTCCAGATCGATTTACCATGCCCCAAGCTCGTATGAACCTCCGGCATTACTCGTGAGTGTCATCCTCATAGTTGAATACAATTCCCTCGATAAGTAACTCATGGGGACCATCCATTCGAGCGTCACCAAATTATTACAGAGCTAAACAAGGATTGTAGGTTATACCCCCTCTGATACCAAGTAATGGGACATTACGGTACTCCCCGCAGCGGTCAATAATAGTAGTGTTTTTCATAGCTCAAGAACACCAAAGAACATCCATGTGAGCGAGTGATATTATCCTTTGCGACCAACCCAAACCTTCTTCATTATTCAGTATGGACTTAGGGAGGTGAGAAATAAACCACCTCGACAGCAAGGGCATGCAACACATAAGAACCCCTCTTCTCTTCATGGTACGAGTATGGAGAGTGTGCAAAATATCTCCGAGCAAGGTAGGCACGGGGTTGCGACAGAGGAAAATCTTGATAGCATTCACATCTATGAATGAGTCTGGATTAGGGAATAGAACTAACCCATAGATTAGAAGATCTAAGACCTCCTCAAAAGCCTGAAAATCCATATCATCCCAAAACAGCTAGGCCTTGTCTATCAGAAACATAGCTAGAAAACCCTTGACTCCGCTTCTGGTTTCCCAATTGGATACCACGTCGGCCCGTTTCAGGTGCAAAGCTGAGGCAATGACTTCTGGCTGAGGAACTTCTTCTAGACATGTGAAGGGTAACTGTTCAAGAATGGGTATATCCAATAGCTGAGAGAATTCTTCCAAGGTAGACACCAACTGATAGTCTGGAAAGGTGAAGCAGTGGTGCTTGGGATCGAAGAACTGAAAAAGTACACTCATCATATTTTCATCAAAGTTTGAAGTAACCAGGTTGAGAAGTTGTCCATGTCTCTTAGTGAACACAAAAGTTTCAGAAACCCTTCATACTAGCTCTTTGAGTTGGGAAGGTATCTTCACAAATCTGATTCAGATAGTGTTCCTACGAACGGAAGCCATGATCTGCAAAACAGAACAAAGATAAATTCCCTTGGTCTTTGAAATGGTTAGTGCAATAAGAATGGATGCTATGTTATGATGCATGATGTCACGATAAACCACAGGTATAGAAAACACATGTATAGCAAACACAGTCAAATCACGCAAAGTCCTTAGGTTTAAGGCCTGCATGAGGTTAAAGGTTATACCCTCTTGAAGTTTAGTTGGTTTCAAACCTGTCTTAAAAAGTAACCGGGTTCTAAGGGATCTCAATATCACTGACCATACTTTATCGGGCATTGTCTTAGCTCAAGCAATCTTTTCTTGCGGCCGAATTATCCCGAAAGTCTGATCTCAATGAGTGGAGCATCGAGTATCAACCAATCCTCAGCTCTACACCGAGGCAGGCTATCTCGCTACTTTCTAATGGCCGAGTTTGTTCAACTAAGGTTCTAAGGTCCGTTAGTGCTTCACGAAACCACACGGAGGCCCCATATTTTCCTCGTTTCCCCATGAAGGATACTGATACTAACCAAAGTGTCACACCAACACAACCATTTCTTAAACCATATCGGTCTACGCCATACAGTCTCCATGATCTATTGTTGTTTACCTAATAAGTGCCCCCAGATCCGGGTGTAGGATCTATAGTAACTCAAGCAAGACCCCTTAAGAATAAAGCAAACAAACAAGAAACAATTTGAAATGACCTAGATCCTAAGGTAAACCCCACTTTATTAATTCCTCAGTAGAGTCACCAGTTCTGTGATACGGTGGCAGAACCGACTGTTATAATGGTTTGCATTTTGTATTGGCAAATGTCGTGGTAAGCAAGATTCGCCACCGACTTTTATTTTATCCAACAAGGATAAGGAAAAAGAACAGAAAAAACCTTTTTCGAGAATGTTTCTGAGTACAGGGGTAGATTATAGAAAAGGGAAGGTGTTAGCACCCTTTCTATCCGTGGTTTTCCAAGAGCTCTTAGGTACTTGCTCATTTTGAAATTGCTTGTGTGTGTTTTGAAATTTTTTTGTTTAACTTCATGATAACCCTTGTATCTATCCTCAAGAGTGTGACGAAGTTGTTTTTGAAAACTGTTTTGAAAGTGTTTGTGAAAAAGAGTTTTTATTGTTTTGAGCAAGTACTTAAGAGTTTCTACCTACTCGAAAAAAGGTTGTTCATTTTCTTGTTTCCTTTAGACAATGCTATCCTACTATTAGTGAGTAGGTAGCCCTATCGTTGGATGTTGATGGACTATCGAAAGGGACAAGTACAATCACTAAAGCAACAGTTAGAAAACTTTAGTAGTAACCCTAGAGTCTTATGATCTTTCCGAGGTAACACTTCCGAGGCAACATTTCTTAGGCAACATTTGAATGGATCATTTTGATCTTTTAGACTGGAGGGCAACTAAAATCTCCTATGCTTAATGATTGTTTACCGAAGGCAACCGAAGTGGGGTAAACCCTAGGAGTGAATATGTGCACGTGAATTTTTTCCAGTTATTTAGTCTTTGCACATTAGGTAATATACCGTTTTAATTTCAAGATACTCTTGCCATACAATCCTATTAGCATGCATCTAAAAATTAAATATTTGCAGGAAATTAAAGTGCGAAAAATAAACCTAGCTATTACAAGGCTTTGACAGTTACATAATTATCTTGACCGAAAATAAAAATGAGAAAGTTTAAAACCCTAGTTACTATTACATCCTCGAAACTGTTACAATAATAAAACAAACTAAAATACGCGCGACAAATTTAATGCGAGAAAAATTTAGAACCCTAAAAATCTAATTGAAAAAATATTTAAATTATTTTTAAGAAAAGACTTAATTAGGTTATGTACAATTAAAACCCTAATTGTAATTATTTTTAATTATAAAATAAATTGAAATTAACCTAATTTAAACTAAATTAAATAATTCAAGAAAATTATCTTATAAAAAAAGATTTTATGCATTTTTTGTGGTTTTTATTTGAGAAAAGAAACAATTTAATTACAAAATTTAAAACCTAGTTTCTAATTAATTTAAATTAAAACAAGTAATCAAATAAAACTAATTAACCTAATTTATTTTCAAAAAATATTAATTTGAATAAATAAGACCTAATTCTGTATTTTGTGATTTTTTAGTTTAATAAAAAAATTTGTGTTAATTAATTAAGACAATTAAAGGAAATAATTAAAGAACTTAAAAAGAAATAGAAAGAAAAGCAAATTGGGCCTGTGTTGAATGACCCAGGGGGTGCAATTCTGAATTATATTTGTGCTCAAGGCTGATGGCCTAACCCCTGTGTTGAATCCCATGTACTGACCTTCTGATGGTGCACCATAGTCTCTCGTCTGGAGTGCGTTAGATCTCATGCTAGGCTGATCAAGTGGCTAGATGCAAGGGTGTATGGTAGGCCTTTGGATGAGAATTGCATACGATCTGTGAATAGAAAATAAGAAAATAAAGCGTTGCTGGGACCTGGGATCGAATCCAGATCCTTGTGCTTACCACTGAATTCCCTTGCCAGTTGCGCTATTATGACTTGTTGTTAGTATAATGAAAACAAAATATAATATAAAGAAAAAAATAAGTTGACTCCCATGCGCGCGAATTTCAAATAAACCAATAGGGTGATGCCAAATCACCTTCTTCTACCTTCAGCCCGTTGTCTTAAGTATATACCTTTTACTTAAGGTTGGGTGTTTGTAGCTATAGCCCTGCAAATTTCCCAAATGCACAAGACACAAGATAAATTACTTCCAATTATATGGATCAATTTGTCTTGATCTCGTGAACATCATGGTGTTCTTATCTTGGCCCAATTTAACCTGTGTGACAAACCCCTAAAATGCACATGAAAACCCTAATAATGGCAAAGGCACATATATGCGTCAAAAACTCAATTAAATCATCCAGCCAGGTTACAAACATGTCAATGATCACAAATATATGACTTAAATATGCTAATGATGCAAGAAATTCAATAATCGATTTGGAAAAAATAAGAAAACCGTGAGAGCTGTAGTGTGCGATTCTGGATGCTTCAGGCCTTGCAAATGCTTGCTACAGGTTCAGTGAGTACCTAGGGATATGACTTGATCTTTAGAAACGCTTGAAACAGACTATGGAGCAAGATTGGATCTGCACTTTTCTTTGAAAAGTTGAAACTCTGTTCTTCCTTTTCACGCCTGAAAAACCTTGTATCATGCCTTGTACATGTTCCCTATATATCTTAGAATGAATTAGGCTTATAAAATTGGCTTGAATCTTTGCAATTAATGAAGATTTGATTTGATTTTCATGCCATATGTAAACTTTCTATTTTGAGCCAAATCATCCCTTTCTTGTACCAATTATGCTTGATTTGTTTTGGTCTTGATATCTCAGCATATTTTGATTGCAAACCTGTCAAAAAATCAAATCTTTACATATATTTGCTATTATTCACCAATTATTTGATTTAATTCAATTTTTAATTAATAAAAAATCAAAATAAATTGAAAAACGAAGCAAATTATATGTGGGTGAATATTTGGGTCGTGGACCATATTATAAGTGAGGTGCAAGCATAAGAAGTTAGGCCCATTTGACTTTTGGCAATTTTGCAAAAAAGGTCAACTTTGACAAGGCATTTCTCTTCCAATTTTAACCCTAGAGAGGTGTTCTTGGACTTTTTAGAAAACTTAGGATGTCCCCTAAGCAACCCTTTTGGTCTCATCTCAATTTGGTCTTCCATGTTCATGTAAGAAGCTTTGACCCAAAAGGTGTTTTTGTTGACTTTTCAAAAGGACCCATAATGTAGAAATTCATATCTTTTGTGGGTGCATATTTTGAACTTTTTGGATGAATATGAGTTGTAGGGAATTGCATCCTCTTCAAAATGAGCTTTGGATGGAAAATTTCTGATAAAGCATGTGGACGTTATGCTTGGTCAAAGTTTGGTTGACTTTTCATAAGAAACCCTAATTTAGCAACTTTTGGGTTTTGATGAATTTGGAGCATTCCTTGGGGAATCATGATAAACCCTTGATAAAATTATGAAAGTCACTTAAAAATGTTAATGTTGACCAAAAATCTTGAATTTTGACTGCATGTGGATCACAGTTGACTTTTGACCTAATACAAATGATTCTCCAGCATCTGAGCAGTTGATTGAGCAAATTTCTTGTGCAAGGCATGAAACTTGACATGGAGGGTCCTGAGATCATATTAGGACCATGGATAGCATATGATATCTTTGGAGTTCACCTTTCTTGATGAGAACGGAAACCCTAATTTGAGACACACTGCTTTAGGAGAGAGTTTGTCTGGTCAACTCTTGGGCAAACTTGAGCAAATTGAGGATCTCTAGGAGTATGTATTGAGTAAAATGAGAGGGAAAATTTTGGGGTACAAAAGTTATAACTGTTTATTCGAAGGCAACAAGCGAGGTTACCTAGAGGTTAGTGTGTGAATAGTGTGTTGAATTCAGTTATTTAATCTTGGATTTAGGGTTATCTAATGTTTTATTTTATGTCATGTCATACAATCCTATTAAATTAGACAGTTATAGGGAAAGCAGTAAAGACAGAAATTAAATGCCCTACACTATTACAAAGCTTCAGGGAAGGGGGTACAAAACCACAAAAAATTGGGGAAAGAAATAAAGCAAAAAGCCTTAATTTAAGCTATTACATTCCGTAGCAATTACATAATAGGAAAAACTAATGGAAAATAATAAAGCATGCGAAACAGTAAAAAGAAAAAGAAACGGAGAAATTGTTTGAAAAAATGATTGATGATTTAACCTAAACCTAATTGATTTTAATTGAAAGAAAAAACTGATTAAGTGATTAAATTAAACAAACACTAAAGTATAAGTTGATTTTAATTAATCGAAAAAGTTAAGTAATTAAATTAATTGGAACTAATTATCTTAATTAATTTTAATAAATAAAAAATCAAAGTTAATTTATGAGAAAGAAAACTAAAACTAATTTATTTTAATGTTGATTAAAAGTAATTAGGTTTATTAAAATATTAGGATTAAGTTAGAAAAAAGGAAAATAAGGTTAGTACAAATAGGAGAAAAAGAATGTTGGGGGTGGGTGTTGAACCCACGCCCCCTGCATCTCCAAGCAGCATGCATACCAACTGAGCTAGGCGCGCGCCTGTGATAGGATGCGCGTTCAACATGTTTTATCATCAACCTGCAAAACTTATGAGAAATATGAAAAAAAGTGTCAAAAGGATGAATCGAACCCAAGCCCTTCAGTACCAATGCCTTATCACACGTGCTTCTGCTACTGGGGGTGGTTGTTTCATCCGTTCATATAATTAATTAAAACAAATATAATATAAAACAAAATACATTGGCCGGAGAAGCGTCGGAGCCCTAGCTCCGATCGTCTTCTCCAGCGACCTGTTTTCTTGAACCTACGAAATTCAAATGGCTAATGATTCAAAACATCTTATCCCCCTTAATTCAACCCTCCCGAACCAAAATATGGGCTTAGTTTTGGCTAAAATTCCTTGGATCATGAGTTTCGAAGCAAGCAAAACCGATCAAAGCAAACATGGTGTTTTATAGTCTGGCATGCATGGGACTCCTGTGATTTCTCTATTCAACATTATTAGACCTCATGAACACACATCAAACATTAGTAAACATTAGAATGCAGTAATATAAAAAATATAGAAATTTAAATATGGATGAAATTATGTTGTTTGAATGAGTGATTTCTGGCCATTTAGATCATTGTAAATGATCCAAGCTTACCCTGGGAGTGAGTGGAATTGATTAGAATCACAGGCTTGTGGTGAAAGGTAATGTAATAAGGGTTTGGGAATTCTAGGGTTCTTGAAAATATTTTGGAAATTTTGGACAAGTTTGTGGTGCAAGGATTTCGTGTCTTGTTCTTGTCTTGATGCCTGAATATATAGAGAATTGTTAGGCCAAAAACAAATGAGCTTGGACTCTTGTACAAAAAGATATGATTTTATCTTATATTATCTTAAATTGTTAATAAATTAAATAAAAAATAATTAAACTAAAATAAGACCAAAAGGTCCTTGAATTAATCCTGAGGTGTATGAAAGGCATAAACACGTTTGGACCTCAAAACCAAGGCCCAATAGTCCAAAATATCAAACTTGCTCAATTTGAACTTCATGCATTTGCTCAAAATTTCCCAACATGCAATGGCAAAAACTCACTCAATTTTTATATTTTTAATGTGATATTTGACTTTTTGGAAAGCTCAAGATGTCCTCTACAACCTCTATGTTAATCAGTTTTTTTTAAAGACTTTATCTTTATGTAAGTTGCCTTGACAAAAAGTGTCTTTTTGTTGATATTTGAAATGACATATTATGTATTGGCTTATATCTCTCAAATGATGCATTTTTTGGACTTGAGCATAGAGATAAAAAGTTGTACAAAATTTAATTTCCTTCAAATTGGGCTTTAGTTGGGGAAAAGTTGATCAAGCATGTGAAAGTTATGCTTTGTCAAAGTTTAGTTGACTTCTCCTTAAGAAACCCTAATTTGACAACTTTTGACTTTTGATGATTTGAGGGCTCTTCTTGAGGAATCATGATAAACCCTTTATAAAATGATGAATATGACTTCAAAAATTTTATGTTGACCAAAAATCTTGAAGTTTGACTATATGTTGACCACAATTGACTTTTTACCCAATATAATTGATTTTCATTCATCTGAGTCGTTGACTGAGCAAACTTGTGATTAAAGACTTGAAACTTGACATGAACAATCTTGAAGACCTATGGAGAACCATGAAAAACACTTGAGACTTTGAAAACCTAATCTTCCTTGAGAAATACCAAACCCTAGTTATGGACCCATTGCTTAGAAGGGGAATTTGTCAGATCAATTCTTGAGCCAACTTGAGCAAATGAGGACCTCATGAGAATATCTTGAAGGAGAATGGGAGGGAAAATTTTGGGGTACAACATCAACCTTTGTTCTCAGTCATAAGTACTAATTAAAAAACTTTGCTACCAGTCATAGGTGCTGATGTCAAACCCTTGTTTCCAGTCATAAGTACTAATGTCAAACCCTTGTTACCAGTCATAAGCACTGATGTTAAACCCTTGTTTTCAGTCATAAGTACTGATGTCAAACTTTTGTTCCCAGTCATAAGTATTGATGTCAAACCTTTGTTTCCAGTCATAAGTACTAATGTCAACCAATTGCTCCCAGTCATAAATACTGATGTCAATCCTTTGTTCCCAGTCATAAGTATTGATGTCAATTATTTGTTCCCAGTCATAAGCACTGATGTTAACCATTTGTTCCCAGTCATATGTATTAATGTGAACAATTTGTTTCCAGTCATGAGTACTGATGTCAATACTTTGTTCCCAATCATAAGCACTGATGCCAATCATTCATTTACTAGTCTCGAGGCTGGCGTTCACCATCGTCTCTGAATCAGTATTATTTTGTTTGTTGTACCTTCAACCCTTAGTTGGTAGATTACGATCCTCTATGATTCGATGTTACTCTTTTTTTTTGCTACCTCCTCTGCGAGTGGGTAGTTCACAGTCATCTATCTGATGTTGTTATCCATTGCTTTTTCCTCATTTATTGAGTTAATGATACTTTGTCTCTTCTTTGGGCTTTACCCTAGTAGAGTTGAGTCTTCTTTTCCCCAGCGGAGTTGTTTTTCTCCGACGGAGTCAAGTTTCCTTTCCCCAGTTGAGTTGGTAATCCTTTCTTAAAGATTATTTCCTTGTTGTCTTCTTACCTTCATTGTTAGGAATTTCCGTCATTGGAATCTTACTCTGCATTTTTATTCTTTGATTATGATTTTGGTTTTTCCTATTCATAGTCACCCCAAGAATTGTGTCGTTCCCCAGTGATTTATTTTCTTGATTGAACTCTCTTATTAAACTTCCTGTTTTATTTTTTGCCTCCCCAGTGGTGTTCTGTGTCACTATGGAGATGGTTGTTTGCATTCATAAACATAAGCATTGCATGGCATCTTAGGGCCAAAAATAGGGTATGTTTTGTTTTAAGTATCTTCAATCGTGTCAAGACGAAGATTTTAACCTTCGTATCTACGGATAGAAGTCACTTAAATAAGGGAATATGTTATACCCCAATTTCCCCCTAAAATATCTCATCATCTCACATTATCAATACATAAAGATTACACATTAGGGTTGGTTTCCCCTTCTACTTCATCCTATCTTTAAATTTGCTCTTGAGGGATCACCAAACACCTTCAATTGTGTATCTTGTACATGTTTTTTAGGTGGATTAGCTTTTAACTAAAATCAAAATATGTATATATGTTTCTTTGGATGTTTATATTATAGGTGATGACACAACTTCATCCATCTCACCATCTAACCCAGGGTTTTGAGGGATAGTCCTTAGTCAACTGGTTCTTCAATGGATTGCAAGAGCTTAAGCTTCAATGCTATGTCTATGATATCAAATTTTTTTGGTTCAAAGAGCTCTCTCACCTTATTTAGGTCAAGTTTTACTCAAGGTTGGTGGTGGTATTCATCAAGAAGATTCATAGGTTCATGTGTTTATTTCCATGCCTTCTTCAACAATTTTCATTGATACTTAAGATCCATCTTTGAGTGTGCTTCAAGACAACATAGTTTAAAGGTCTAATATGATCCATCATGCTCTATTTCGCAAATAAAGTTCAAAAGATTCAAGGTTTATTCAATAAGTTTGACCTAATTGAGCAAGTACTTAATGTAAAAATCCCAAGTGCATAACTCTCTCAATTTTCAATATTTTGAGTTGGTTGTTTTTTCTACGGGTTTTTATCATCATCTACAACAACTTCTCTTCACATGACAAGATCCAATTGTGCAAGGAAAATCATAAATAGTTGAAAGGGGTTCCAAGTCATTTTGGCACTCTCTGAGCTAGGGTTTGCTGACTTCCAAGGACCATATCTTGATAATTTTTTAATATTTTTGATTGATTCTAAAGCCATGATTCTCTTTAAAGGGTCCTTAACAAGTTATCTTCAAGGGTTTAAGGCTAATTTTGAATGGAAAGTCACTAATGATTGGGAAAGATTACAAGTCATTTGGGAAGCCCATCAAATTCCCTTATGTGACTTCAAATGGTCATAACTTGGTCAATTTTTATCTCCTTGAGCTCATAATTTTTCTATAATATTCTTTGGTATGTATACTATAACTTTTTTTCAAGGTACTAGGCTTTAAAATGCTTGTAAGTTTGTTTAAGAATTGAAAATATTATATGTGTTTTGTGAGTTTCCCCAAATTTGTTCATCGTCTTTCAAAGATCATAACTCTTTCAATTTTTATGATTTTTGAGTGACCTTAATTCTACAATTCAATTTGAAGAGTCTACTTAATTTTACCTTCAAGGATCAAGATCAAATTTTTAATTGAAAGACTTGTAAGTTTGTAAGACATTATAGGTCGTTTTAAAGCTCAACACTTAGAATTTTTCTAAGTGCAAAGAATTTGTGTGTTTTCATGATTTCAAATGGACATAACTTTCTGCTCAAGCATCCAAATGAAAACTTTCAAAGCATATTGTCAATATTGATCATCTAGCTTTCCAAAGAACCCAAGATTGCATCATAAAACCTCTTGAGTTGTGTGCACCATGGCTGCAAAGTTGGTACCATGAAACTGAAGTTTTCTTCAAAAGTCAAAATTTGATTTTCATAATGTGCATTCTAATCACAAATTTTGGGCATTTTTTTCACTTAAACATGTTTAACAAACTTGCTCAAACTTGTTTAAGCATCAAAACGCATGAATTGAGTGAGTTTTGATGCTAAGAAAGTCACACTTTTCTCACTTTCGACCCTCACCCAAATTCCCTCCAAACCTCACTATTTCTCTCATTGCCATTCACTCTCCTATAAATAGAAGACCACATTCCCTTTAATTTCCCAAGCTTGAACAACCAAAATCATCCTGCCAAACTCTCTCCATAAGTCACATTTCCGAGTTTTTGATTTCTAATTTCCTTCACTTCTAACCCTTCTTTTTGATTGATTATTCATCCTTGAACTTCACTTAAGCTATCAAAAGAAGAATTAATCCTTGAGGTGCTCTAAATCGTGCTTTCCAAGTCAAGTTTCAGAGCAATTTAAGTGGACTTCGTTCAGGTAGGAATTGACATTAATTCTTCTAACTCAAATTACTGGAATAGTTTATGATGCTCATTGATGCTTGTTATTGGTTTAATTTTGGTTAATTGACATGTTTTATACCTCAGTTTTTTAAATTCAAATATCTCAAACTTCTCTGGTTTTTTCAAATCGAGTAAGCTATGTTTTAAATAAATTTTTCGCGAGGGGTTGGTTAGAATCATCTAGATGAGACAAATTCAAGGATACCGCTGTGAGATTCTAACGTTTCCATTTGAAGAATCTCATGAAATCCCAATTCGCATGTGACTGGAGGTTGAAGATGACCTACGTGTCATTCTTCAACCAATGAACATTGGCCAATTGTTTTAATTTGATTGGCTGGACTATTTTGTGTTACAAACGCGTGAACTGACTTTGTCTCACCGTGTGTCCACACCTTTGATTCGTTCAAGTTGCCAGCGTGTTTAAAAATACCTTTAGATCCAACACTCCACATTTTGTCTTATTTTATTTTTTATTTTTTTTAAACTGATGATCCGGTGTGAAATTCAAGGATGACCATAATATGCACAACGCATCAGATCCATCAGACCTACTAACTAACGCGTTTTAACAATGGTCAAATGGTCCAGATTTTTTTGGTTTATCATTTTATTTTCTGGATTTTATTTTAATTGTTTTAAACTTCAAAAATTCATAAAAAATTCATTTCAACTTCTAAAATTGTGAAAAAATATCAAAAATACTTTTGATTTTTTTATTTTTGATTTTGATTTTTTCATAATTTTATTTTGTGATTTGGTATTTTTTATGATTTTTCCTTTTATTTGACTTGTTTTAATTGTTTAAAAATACTTTATGATCTTTTAAAATTCTAAAATTTTTAGCAAAAGATCCAATGGTATTTTGACAAATATTGGTGACTTTGTTTAATTTTATTTCTGATTTTACTATATTTTGTGATTTTTAGTTTATTTTGATTAAGTTTTGTATTTTAATAAATAGTTCACGATTTTTAAAAATTCTAAAATTTTGTCAACACTTGTTGGCTCATGTTTGACCTATGATATTTTTTTAGTATTTTTATTTGGTATTTTAATACACTTTTTATATTTTATCAATTATTTCCTTTTTATTAGGCATTTAAGCATTGCTTTTTATTAATTACATTTTATTATTTTTGTGATTGGTTCTGGTTTGGAGACACTTGAGTTTTATTTTGGGGCAAGTTCCTCAACTTCATTGGATCTTGGGTGTTGATAGGTTGAAAAACCAAATCCACCAAAATGGATGAATGATGCTGATGATATTTGAAACCTTAATTTCTTCTGAGGCATTGATTACACTATTATTCCCCTCCCTCTTCATCTTATCCCTTTCTTGTTTTTATTTGTGGTACATGTTCTTGGAGAATGATCTATATATTATTTCTTTAACATGTATGGTACATAGATTGCTATTAACCGACTTCAAAATAGGTGTGACTTCTACATAAGTCAACTTACGATTTCTTAACATAGCGCTAAATTTGTCCCGATTCAAAAAAGGACCATTTGTGGCCCAAATCTATGTTTGCAAGCCTAAGTATGTTAATTTAAAGTTTTGGATCCAATAACTTTGAAGTTCATTTTTAAGAGGCTTTGATTCGATCAATCCTCTAATGAACTTCATGAATTTTGGATCTAAATGAATCATTTAAATATTTCTGATCATATGTGGTTGCCTTGAGTACTTGAAATTAATGATATACTTGACAACAAGCAAATGAAACTTGTTGTTGAGAGGTTTTAATTTTATCAATCTTCTAATGAGTTTTCAAAAGTAAGTTTCAAGATGGTCATTCAACTAACATTTTGTTATACTTGACCTCTAACTTCTAATTCACTAACAATTAACTTTACTTTATGCCTACACTTTGCGCCTTTACTTTTATGTACCATTTTTTAGAATTTATATTTCATGCCATTTTTCTTTTGCTCACTTGAGCATTTATTTTTTATGTCATTTTTTTTCTTTTTTGCTCACTTGAGCATTTATTTTTATTTCATTTTTTATTTGCTCACTTGAGCTTTCTTTTCTTTTTAAAGACACATAATAATCAACTTGAACCTAAAAAAACTTATTTCTTTGTGTACTACTTGGTTACTATCCTTGGCATTATGGAGTTGTGGATCTCTCAGACTTAGGATTAGAAGCCTTGATACTTGGGGACCTTGTTTCTCTGTTGTTATTCAGTCTGAAGTCCTTGGGGTTTACTCCAAGGCATTGAGTTGATTTTCTTTGTGTGTGGGTTATTATGATTTTATGCTTTGTATGTGATTGAAAAATCCTCTGTAGACAACTGTTACACTGCCCAATTTTTGTGAAGACTTAATTCATCTGAAGTTTGGTATTCCTTAGAGGTTTAGTATTTTTGCTTGCTTGGTTTTAATCCAAAGGATGGGAATTCTATATTGACTTCTTTACGTCAAGTGTTGGCTTCTTGTTAGTTAGACCATTCTTTTCCTTAACTTTTACTTTATGCTTTAGGATAATCCCTTCATCTCCTCCCGTCTTCTTTAATTTCAAAAGTCTTCTCCCTCCTTTTCAAAACTCTTCTTGTTTTCTAACTTGAACCGCTTTCATAATAAACTTGGACTTAGGTCCATGCACTTTCAAAAGTTTTTCACAATTAAACCATTAATCAATTTAACCATACTTTGACATCTTTTGAAACACTAAAAATCATTAACCTCATTCAAACCATTTTGCCACTTTGGCTTTTTATCTTTAAAAATTTTCTCAAAATATTGGACTTTTGTTGATTCTTATAGTGACTCAAGCTGCTATAATTCTATGATATATAGTGAAGAGAGCCATTTTCCACTTGGGTGTTGAGTGATGGATTTTAAATCCAATTTATAGCCTCCACTTTGAGATGATACAAATGCTCTTTTCTCATAATTATGGATAGTAAGTATGTTTTCCACTCGGATATGACGAGATGTCTCTTATCTTAAAATTAACTAACACACATGTGTTTTAAAAATTTTAAGGTGAACTACGAGTACCTTGATCCCCTATTGCACGGAAGGTGGTACATAAGCATAAAGGTTCACAACCGCGGTGGGTGCAAAATTGTAAAAAATACTTCTTTTCTTATCCCTACCATCTATTTTTTATACATATTTTATAGCCAAAATACACATATTTTCAAAGAGGTTCACGCGGAGTACCGTAGATGTTTATGGTGATAATACCTTCGCTTTGCATAACCAACCCCCGTACCTAGATTCTCCCCTTTTTTGGGTTTATTCGCTCTTTTCCCATTTCATTTGGAAACAATAAAGCGCGGTGGAGATTTTTATTTGATTTGTACGAGTTAAGTCAATCCAATGGCTTAGTCTCAACATTTCTACCACTACACAGTCCTTAGAGATTTCACACATAGAGCACTTTCTTGCTTCTGAAACTTTAAGATGCTAGGATGATGTCCCAACATTAGTCTGAGAGTTTCAACGACAAGTCCTCAAAAGACATTGAAGACCAACACACTTCCTGATGGTCCACTCGTAGAAGATGTATTTTTCACGCTAGTATTATATCATTCTCCTTTCAAGAGACACATTAAGGAGAAGTAAACCAATATGAACTTCTCAAGTTCATACATCAGAAAAGATGCCATAGCATTTGATAAGACATCTTTCACACACAGACAAGCCTCCATTAGAAATAGTAGAAGAGGCACACTATAGCCATGGAAACTTGACAATTATGATTGTCTTCAGATGATCATCCACCTCTTGCCTCTGTAAAATAGTTGTGATACGGTGGGAGAACTGACTTGGTGTTTTGCATTTGATCGCAAATGTTGCGGATAGCAAGAGTCGCCACCGACTTTTCTTTTATCCAATAAAGGAAAGGGTGAAAAGAACAGGAAAGACCTTTTTGAGAATTTTCTTGAGTTCGGGGGGTAGGTTATGAAAAGGGAAGGTGTTAGCACCCTTTTCATCCGTAGTTATCTACGGGATCTTAATTGCTAACTCACTTTGAAATTCTTTGTGTTTGTGTAAGTTTGGAAATATTTTGAAAAAAACGCCTTAGTTGGCAAACTTTGCAATGATACTCATATCGTTGAGAATTTATACAAAGTATTGGTATTGAAAATATTTGTTGAAAGGGAGTGTTTGAAATATGTTTTGAAAATGCCAATGTAAGGCCATTTTGTAGTGATTCTCGTATCGTTGAGAATGTATACAAAATGTTTGTTTGAAAAGTGTTTTTGAAAGTGTGAAGTGTAAATATTGTTTTACTTTGTGAGCAAGCAATTACGAGTAATCTACCTACTCAAACAGTCTTTGTTCTTTTCCTCCTCCTTTAGATAGTGCTACTTCACCATTGGTTGGTAGAGAACCATATCGTTGGATATAAGGGACAAGCGTGGGTCATCGTACAGTTATAGAAGGAAACTTGTAAGATGCTTTAGTAATTGTCATAAGGGACTAATATCATTTACCGAAGGCAACATTGAAGGGTCATCAAGGGACTATGATCTTTTAATCTAGGTTCTTTGCTAAAACATCCCACGTTCGAGGGACATGATTGTTTATATCCGAGGCAACAAGTATGGGTTACCCTAGAGGTGCATATGTGCCAAGTGTGTTGCTTTCATGTATTTTATCTTTGAATTAGGGTTTTGCTAAGTTTGATTTTTAGTCTTGTCATGCAAACCCTAATTACTAACAATAATAAGGAAAGCGATAAATTACGAAATTTAAATGTCCTACGCTATTACAGTGCTTTGGGAATGGGGGGTACAATTTTGTGAATAGGGGAGGAAAGCAATAAAGTCCTAATTACTATTACAAACCCGTGAATATGAATTACAATAATAATTATGCATTAAATGTAAAGATGAAGAAGAAATTGCTTTTAGGGTTTTTGATGAAAAAGTGTAAAGATTAACCTAATTGAACTAATTAATATTAATTACAAGAAAAGTTAACTAATTATCTAAGAAAATATATTTTTGGCATTTTTTGGTTAAATAAAAATAAATAAATAAATAAATAAATATAAAGAAAATATAAAGGAAAATAAAACATATTGGGTTGGGTGTTAAAAAAGTAAAAGGGAGGTAAAAAGTTAGCAAAAAGGTTAGGCCTAATATGTATTTTTTTGCTTGAAATCAGAAAATAAAAAAAAAAGTGTGTATGGGCCTGTGTTTTGAAAAGTAAAATGGGGAGTATGAAGATAGGAAAAAGAAAGAGATCAAGAGGCCCAAGACTGAAGGGCCCAGCACCTATTGAATCTGGTGTGGCTAGCATATGATGATGTACCATGGTCTTGCCTTGGTTGTGCGTTGGATCTGCATTGCTGAAAATCTAATGGTGTTGATGTGTGGCTCATGATAGGCGCGCCTTGCTTGTATGCACAGAATCTGAAATAAACAAATAAGTGAAACACAAAAAGGTACCACTGGGGCTCGAACTAAGGTCCCTACACACTAATACCTTATACGTGCTTCCTTTGCCACTGGGGTGGTTGTTTCATCCGGTCATAATACATGTTACGCTAAATTTAAAATAAACTCAGTCCTAGTTACAACTTCATCTTCTTCCTCGCGCCAGCCTCCGTTGTTGTATTTTCAAATTTCTAATCTTGCTCATTTCTCAACCATTTTCAAAATTATAAACATGAAACTTGCTCCATTTTTCAATACGAATTCAAACATGTAAACAACTTAAACTATAAATCAAAGATGAATATTAATTTCTGTTGGTACCAGATAAAACCTAATTTTTTCAGAAAGTTCAAACTCAAAATTCGCATCACTCAGGCAACATAAATGAAAACTAAGGCCATGGTTAGCTTCAGGGCTATGATGTCTACATTTTGTATTCACAAAGTAACCATTAATGATGCTTGTAGAGAGAGTTCAAAACTGAGAAAACTTACCTCAAAACTGGAAATCGTGTATGGAGTTTGAGCAACCCTGGAGGTGTGGTAATAATCTTGATAGCTTCACTGGACTCCTAGGAAGCTAATTCAAGTCCTACTTTATGCTGAAAGTGCCTGAATCGTGTTGGAGAAGTCAATGTGCAGAATTTTGTTTTTGAGTTTGGAAGATGAGGATGAGTTTTAAATGAAGTATGGAAGATTTTAGAATAATTTAGAGGGAAAACGCACGAGTGAATTATGAGATTGGATTTTTTGGCCAAAAATTGCAACAATGGATATTTTGGTGCAAGTTCTGAGTTTCAGGGAGTTTCAGGGTATCTCAAGGCTTGCAAAATCCCCTCTTATGTTGCATATAACATCTCTATTTATAGGAAAAATGTTTGGAAGCTTGAAGGGATCAGAAACAAGAGATCACATGTTATGGTATTGAAACTTGTTTTTGAAGCAAATTTGAAATTCATGGTTTCAATGTGAAGTACAAGAGCTTGTAGGATGGTTAACAGGTTATAGATAGGTTATAGATATGTTTCTTCTTGCTTTGAAATATTTTGGAGTTAGAAGCAACAATGTATGGGCTCAAGGAGAGTTGACATTCTGATTAAAGTCCTTTTCCAAAATTAAAATGTGAACTTTGTTCCTTAAATGGAATGATCACTTGGAAAATGGCTCAAGCTCTTAGATCATAGCTCAATTAGTTGTGTAAAACTCTTATTATGGATAGATTTTCAAGTCAAGTGGCCTGCAAAGCAAGATTATGCAGCATCGTTATAGGATTTGGTTATGTGTTCTTCATGAAGATGCCTTGTAATTCAAGAATGAAAGCTCAACTTATTCTCTTCGGTTCTCCTAGCTCAAGAATGATCTCTTCAAGTTCTTTTACATTTTGGAAAGCTTGAAACATTCTCTACAACCTTCATGTTGACCACTTTGGGTAAATCATCTTGGAACTAGGTGAAACTTGGTCAAGAGCTTACGTCAAAAATCTGCCTAAACTTGCTAAAATTTTCACTAAGTGTTTTATGAAAAATGTCATGACTTTATGAGCTTATATCTTTAAATCTAAGCATTTTTTTGGACATCAACGCTAAGGGAAAAAGTTGTAGATTTCATACAGATCTACAACTTTCATTTTAAAAGTTTTCCTTGAATCATCTTGCATTTTCTAAGTCTTTGAAATCTTGACTTTTTTGTAGAATTTTTGATTTTCTTGATTCTTGATGATCAAGTTTGATATTTTTGAATGTCTTGATGAATTTTGATCTTTGAAATTTAATGTTGATCAAGAAGTCAAAGTTTGACTTTTTTTGTATCAGTTGACTTTTCATCAGTTGATCAAATTTCAACTATCAATCCATTTATCTTGAGAAATGATTTGAGCAATGAAATTAGGTCAACACGTTGTATTTGATTCCTTGAGATCATGTTTCAAGCCATTAGGTCATGTACTAGGTCAAAAGTCACCGATCAGTCATTCTCAGTCAAAACCCTAATTTTGACAAAATTGCCCCTTTGATAATTTGAGTGCTTTTCTTTAGGCATTGTGATAAACCCTTGGTAAATTGATAAATATCACTTCAAAATGTTGATGTTGGCCAAAAATCATGAAGTTTGACTGTATATTGACTACAATGAACTTTTTACCCAATAAAGTTGATTTTCAATCATCTGAGTAATTGATTGAGCGAATTTGTGATGCAAGGCTTGAAATTTGGTATGAGAAATCTTGAAGACATATAATGAACCATGAAAGTCATTTGAGGTATCAAAAGTCCAGTTGTCCTTGAGAAAATCAAAACTCTAAATTGGAGGCTCAGTGCTTTGGAGGTGAGCTTGTCTGATCAAACCCTTGAGAACCCTTGAGCATTTTAGATCTTTGGTGAGAAATGTCTTGAGAAAAGAGAGGGAAAAGTTTGGGGTACAATAGTTGCCCCTGTTAAATCTTCTTAAACCTGAAGAGTTAGATTGGCTTATTCCCCATTCGTGACTTGAAGGTAGAAGATGATTGAACACTTAAGTGCCCAGAAATTTTCACTCGCTTGTGCACGAAGTAAAAATGTTTGTTGATTATGTCGAGAATGGGTTTAAAGAGGCCATTTGGATAGGTTACGGAGAATCATCGGAGAGGGGCTTATAAATTCCATCCAGAGGTAATTTTTGATAGAAGTATCAGAATGAGTCTACGCTCGATTATATCTTGAAGAAGTATCAGAATGAATATTTGGTCGATTTAATCTGAGTCAGAAAAGGGTTTACTGAGGGAAGTATCAGAATAAATCTTTGGTCGATTTAAAATGAGCCAGAAAAAGGTCTACTAAGAGAAGTATCAAAATAAATCTTTGGTCGATTTAATCTAAGCCAACATATGTTTTTAAATCTTTAACTGAGAGAAGTATAAGAATAAACCTTTGATCGATTTAATCTGAGCCAGAAAAAGGTCTACTGAGAGAAGTATCAGAATAAATATTCGGTAAATTTAATCTGAGCCAGCAGAGGTCTTTAAATCTTTAACTGAGAGAATTATCAGAATAAATCTTTGGTCGATTTAATTTGAGCCAACATATGTCTTTAAATCTTTAACTAAGAGAAGTATCAGAATAAATCTTTGGTCGATTTAATCTGAGCCAGAAAAAGGTCTACTGAGAAAAGTATCAGAATAAATATTTGGTCAATTTAATCTGCGCCAGCAAATAATTGAAAATATTTAACTGAGAGAAGTATTAGAATAAATCTTTGGTCGATTTAATCTGAGCCAGAAAAAGTGTGAGCAACCCCTTCATATAATTGGTTTTGAATGATCAATGAATAATCAAACATCTTTGTTCAATTGGATCAAGGAATGTTACCTACATGTGTGCATTGTAAAAAAAATATAGTATAACATGTTTAAAATGAGTTAAGAGTGTGCTTTACACATAAAACACTGTTATGAGTAGACACAAACAGCTTTGCATCGATGCATACTTAAGCAAAGAATCATAAAAAAGACTCTGCTTTAGTATGAGTCGACACATCCATGCTATGTGTTGTACCCCAAAATTTGCCCTCCCTTTTTCACAAGAAATCACAACCCTAGAGTTTTCTCAGATTTTCAAGATTGGCTCAGAAATCGATCAGACAGATTTTTCTTTGGCAGTAGATCAAGAATTAGGGTTTTTCTCGCATTTCTCAGAAGAAACTGAATTCTCAGAAATTCAAATTAATTGTCACATGTTTTTACACTTTTTAAGCCTAATGAAAGATTGCTGATTATTCTCAAGGCTTGTTTATCTGGGATAAAAGATAGGAGCTGAGATGGTCATTTGGAATATTCAGGTTTTGTCTGATCAAGGTTAGCCTGGTAATGTGCGTTTGTTAAGACATTTGCTTCGTTAATGGAATGAAACGTTTGCTTGTTTATTGGAATGCGCAGTGTGTATTTTGATTGAAATGCTATTGCAAGGTTACGAGATTACAGAGTTTTTTTGGGTTGCTTGGAATTTAAGTTATCTGTATTGTAAATATTGGAATGCAGTTTCAGTTATTTTAGCCAGGAATCTTAAGGAATCAGTAAAGACTTGAGGGGAGAATTGCAAGATATTGACACTAGAAGAGTTTTATTGGATATCAGATTATCTCACAAAGACTTTTTCATTTATTTCAAAAAATGTTACAATACAGTTTATTATTTAAATGCTTTAAGTTGTGCAACTTATTGTATTTGAAAATTAAATTGGTACATTTGTTTGAATATTTATCCCTAAGTTACAAAGAAAAAACAAAAAGTCTAAGAATAAGCTTCCATTGCTCTCGTGCTCGCCACAAAGTCTTCTGCTTCCTCCGCTTTGTCATCACCCAATTTGTGCTCACATGAAAGAAAAACAAAGAAAAGAGGATTAGTACAGTTAATTAAATAGAATTTTCAAACAAAAAAGAAAGAAAATATTCATCATTAAAGTTTTCCGTTTGGAATCAGAGGAGCTATTTTTCATTTCATCATGTTTTTATTTTTTCTCTTTGCAAATCACAAGAAGATTGCTCTTCTTGGTTCACAAAGAGAAAAATTAAAAAAATGCAAGCTAAAGAATGCAAGGCAAATGGTTCAGATGAAAACATTGCCACAAGGCCAAATTGTCAAGCAACTAAGGCAGGCAGCACAAGCAAGCCAAACAACATGGCAAACCAAACATTGCAGTAAACTAAGCATAGCAACTAAGGCAAACAACATTGCAGCAAACTGGATGGAAACTGAACCAAGGCAGCACAAGTATAAACAGCAGCACAAGTAATGTAGTTAGAAAGTACAAGTGCAGACAATAGCAGGTAAAAAGTGCAGAGGATAAACCAAATCACAAGCAAAAGGCTTGTCATAGCTTTTCATCATTTTCCAAAAATAAGGCAAACTTTTCAGGAAAAGTGGAAAAGCAAAACTGCTTTATCATTGAGAGAGAAAGAGAGAGGAGAAATATCACCTTTTTGGGATTATACAGTTGGCTAAGAAAATCTGTCACAAGATATAATACCATAAAACAGCAAGAGGAAAAGGGCTTAACGGTTTCAAGCAAGAACTACAAGTCCCAGCCTGCTAACCAAAGGTAAAAAAATCTGTTATAAAACAGAAGTCACAAAACCTGTAACAGTTAGAAAAACAACAAACTCCAAGCCAACAGCCTGAACCTGCCAAACTATAACAATAGCAAAACTATATAGCAGTTCAAACACAAGCCTGAAACTGCCAAACCAGAAAAACCTGTTAACAGTTCCTAAACAAAACAAACAGGCCAACAGCCAAAAATTCACAAAACCCTGCGAACCAACAAACTCCAAGCCAAGAGCCTGAACCTGCAAAACTATAACAACAACAAAACTGTATAGCAGTTCAAACACAAGCCTGAAACTGCCAAACCAGAAAAACCTGTTAACAGTTCCTAAACCAAACAAATAGGCCAACAGCCAAAAAATCACAAAACCCTATGAACCAACAAACAGCCAAGCCAAATCATCCAAAAACCTGTTAGCAGAACCAGCCTGCTGACCAAACCATAAAAACCTGTTAAACAGTTCCATTTCAAAAAACCTGCAAGCCTACCAAACTGCAACAAAACTTCCAAAAAACCTACAGATCTCAAAACAACAATCAAAACAACAAAAGCCAACAAGCCTTCCCATTCAATCCATACCAATATACAAAGTTTCAGAACTACAATCATCATCAACCAATCCATACCAATAATCAAAAGTTTCAACAAAAACCATCAACCAAACCAAGTTTCAGAACAAACTATCCTCAACAAAATCTAAACCAACAAATCAATTTCAGAACTACAATCATCATCAGCATTCAAGTTCAAGAGAGAGGAAAGAGTTTCAGAACAATTATCATCATCAACAAAAAACAACAAACAAACAAAGTTTCAGAACAAACAATCATCACCAAATCATTATCCAACAAGGTATCAGAAGCATTCAGCAAGCATCATCATAGTTCAAGAGAGAGGAAAAGAAATATCAAAGTTTCAGAAGCCATCATCAACTACCAACAAAAATCAAAGTTTCCGTTTCAATAATCATCATCAAAGTTTCAGTTTCAGTAATCATCAAACTATCACAAATCATCATTCAAGGTTCAAAAGGGGCAAAAAGAGATACCAGAAGCGCGTTCTTCATCATTTCTTCTACTTCACTCCTCCGGCCACCAAGGAAGAACCGTCACCTCCCTCAAGCCTCACCATTCTCTTTCATCACAGAGAAAATCCCACAGGTATAGCTTTATCTCCCTCATAACAATTCCTACGTCTCAAGCATATCACAGTAGGTTAATAACAAAAAAACATGAGCAAAACATAAACAACGAACTGTTAAATCTAAAAAAAACGAGCCATACCGTTTTAAAAACAACATCACTGATCATTGAGAGGATGTGAGAAGTGAGGGTGCTCCGGCAACGTGAGGTTGGTGGGAAATCAGGAAAACGTGTCCCAAATCCTTGTTTTCCCATTTTAGAAATTAGGGATTCCCAGAGAAGAGAAAAACATGAACCAGTAGCGATTAGGGGCGACTGAGTGAGGAAGATGAGTGAGTGAGGAAGATGAGTGATTAAGGAAGATGAATAAGGAAGAGATGCACAAAGGCAAGCGGCGCCACTGTAAGGAGCACACACAAACCCTAAAACTGACCTAGGGCATTTGGGCCAATTCTGTCCCCAAGTCACAAAGCCCACGCATTGCCAATACTCCCCTCTGCTTTGTGTTTGTTCTTTCCAGCAACATTAACTCACCTTTGGGCCTAACCTCCACAAATCCCTAAGCCCACACGAATTGCTGGCTCACACCCCCTCCATTCTAACTTTACTTCTTCTCTTATTTTGTTTGGGCCCAATACAAACCCTAAAGCCCATTTTCATTTTGTTTTAATTTACTTCTTTTTTTTTAATAAATTCATAAAACTCAATACTTTATTTATTTATTTATTATCAAATTAAAATTAGCTTAGTTAATTTTCTTGTTCTTAACTTATCTTTTTATCTCTTTTTGTTAATAACAATACTAATAATATATTAAAATTTTGATTTTTTTAAATTAGTTTTATTTTCTTCTTTTGTTAATTAATCTTGTTTCATTTGATAAAATACCAAAAAACATTTAGTTTGATTTAATTAATTTTGTTTTTTTTAAAACCCTTTTTTATTGATTAATAAAAATACAAAATAATGGAGATTTTGTTTAATTAAATTTTCTTCCTTTAAACTTTTATTTAAATAATTAATAAAATACAAAAAGAATAATATTAATAATTCTTAATTTTTTAGAATAGAGTTTATTTATCTCTTTTTAATAAATACATGCATTTCATAATATGATTGATTTCTTCATTTGTTATAGCTTTACATTGAATCGAGACAATTGGATTTGGTTGTAATACTTGATATTTGGACATTATTATTCTTGTGAGATTCATCGCCATTTGTAATAATTGTACCCCCATCCCCGGATACTTTTGTAATAGCTTAGACTTTTAATTCCCGCAATTTATTGCTTTCAATATACTGTGTAGTAATTAGGCGTGTATGGCAAGATTCAAAAATCAATCGCTAGATAACCTAATCCAAGAATAAACAACTTGAAATCAATACACTTCTCACACGTGCACCTCTAGGGTAACCTCACTTGTTGCCTCGGAAACACAATCATATCCCTCGAATACGCGACACTCTAGCAAATGACCCTCCGATAAACAAAGACCGTAGTCCCTCGATGACCCTCGATGTTGGCTTCGATAAAACGATCTCGTCCCTTACAAAATTGCTAGAGCGTCCCACAAGTCGCTTTCAATGATTATATACGATGACCCGCTCCTGTCCCGTTTAACATCCAAACGCAAGTTTGTTTATCAAATACAATGGTAAAACAACATTGTCAAAAGGGTTAAAAATGTGTAGGAAAGACCTTTGAGTAAAATAGGGTAGACAACTCTTAGTTACTTGATCAAAACTTGCAAAACCTCCTTGCTATTTTCAAACACACCTCACAACATGATTTCAAAACATTTCCCAAAAACAAACTTTCAAACATTGAAATATCTTTTCAAAAGACAAACACCTTTGTATATATTCAAACAAGAATCATTACAAAGGTTTCCTAGACAAGGCCTCTTTTTCAAAGCATTTTCAAAAACCACACACAAAGCACCATTTCAAACAATTGAAAAGCAAAAGCAAGTGATCTAAACAAGTAACTAAGAGCCCATGGAAAACCATGGATGAAAAGGGTGCTTGCACCTTCCCTTTTCATAATCTACCCCCCGAACCCAAGAAAACATCTCAAAGGTCTTTCCTGTGCTTTTTGACCTTTCCTTTGGATAAAATAAAAAGTCGGTGGCGACTCTTGCTAAACCGCACAATTGCGAACACAAAACGCAAAACCCTAAGTCAGTTCTCCCACCGTATCACAGAACTGGCGACTCTGCTGGGGAATATTTGAAAACTCTAAAAAGTGGGGTTACCTTAGGGTTTAGATCACCTTTACATGCTTAATTTGTTTGCTTTGATTGCTTTACATTTGGTTCTATTGTTAGGGTTTGAAATCGTCTATCCGGATTTGGGAAACATTCATAGGTAAATAGCAATACGTTGTGGAAACTGTGCGGGTTATACCGACATGGTTGAAGCAATAGCTATATTAGTGTGACATATTTGTGGGTACCGGTAGCCTTTGAGTCAATCAAAGAGAATACGAGGCTGCTGAGTGATATCATAAAGCACTAATGGACTATTAGAACCTTTACTTGACCATCTTGGCCTTATTAGGGGTAGTGAGATGACCGACTTTGGTGCAGTCCGAAGTTGGTAGATACTTGATACTACACTCATTGAGGGTTATTTTCTTAGAATATTTTGGTCGCCAGTAAAGTGGCTAAACTGAAACAATGAACACAGAAAATAATCCGGTGATATTGAGCTCCTTAGAACTCGGCTACTATTTATAGGACAGGTTGAGCCAACTAAACTTCAAGAGGGTACTTACCTATGAAACCCCATGTAAGCCTGAAACTAAGATCTTGTGTGATTCGCTTGTACATATACTTGTACGTACATCATGAACATCATGAAGCATCATTTACATCCACTAACCATTTCAAGGGTTTGGATCTTCATCTTTGTTCCTGTTTTGTAGGTCATGGAATCACTCCGCAGAAAAACTATTCAGGTCAACCTTGTGAGAATCCCTCCTCTACTCAAGGAGCTTACTTCCAAGATTCCAGAGAATTCTCCCTTCAGTTAAAGACATGGTAGACTTCTCAACTTGGTCAACTCCAACATTGAAGAAGACATGGTGAAAGTTCTCTTCCAGTTCTTTGACCCCCTACACCATTGCTTTACATTTCCTGATTACCAACTAGTACCTACTTTGGAGGAATTTTCTCAACTTCTGAGGAATACTATTCTCCATCAACTACCCTACAACGGTACGGAAATAGAGCCAAATCCTGAAGATGTTGCTCAAGCCTTACACTTCCAACCATCTGATATCAAAGGTCATTGGGAAACCAGAAGTAGGGTCAAGGGTTTCTTGGCAAAGTTTCTGTTTGAGAAGGCACAAGAATGCTGGAATTCTCTAGATCTACAATCTTTTGAGGAGATTGTAGCACTTCTCATCTATGGGTTGGTTTTGTTCCCAAACCCTGATCGGCTTATAGATGTGAATGCTGTCAAGATTTTCATATCTTGGAATCCTGTGCCTACATTGCTTGGGGATATCTTACACTCATTTCACACATGAACAATGAGAAAAAGAGGTGTTCTCATGTGCTGTACTCCTCTTCTAGGAAGGTGGTTTATTTCTCACCTTCTCCAGTCAGTCTTGAAGAATGAACAAGGCTTAAGGTGGTCGCAACGATTGATGACTCTTACACATTCTGATGTTCATTGGTGTTCTCGGTCCAGAGAAAATGTCATCATCATTGATCGTTGTGGGGAATTCCCTAATGTCCCATTACTTGGCATTAGGGGAGGCATTACCTACAACCCCTGTTTGGCTCTGAGACAATTACGGTATGCCCGAAGGGATGGCCCACATGACATGTTGATTCCGGACTTGGTTTTTTACTTCAACAATGACGCTCAAGGACTTCGACAAAGGTTTATCCGAGCTTGGAGGATGCCCAACAAAGATGACAGTAAGACACTGGGACGCAAGAATTCCATCCCCCTTGAGCCTTACCTCAAATGGGTACGAACCCGCGTCCAGAGTCTTATGATGCCTTACCCCTACATTCTCCCTGTGATCTAAGAGCCTGTTATGGAAGGAGAGGTTCCATACACCCTCCTACACCATGATATGCCAACATCATTGGAAGATTTTCAAAAGAGTTGGATACAGCTCAAGGAAGAATGTAACACTTTTGAAGCCAGCTTCTACGCCAGTGAGAAGAAGGTTTTGGAACTTACTCGTCGACTCCACGAAGAGCAGACTCTCAACACCTACATTGCACCAAAGAGGATGCACAACGTATTTTTACATTAGAATTTTGTATTTATTTTGCCCATGGGGCATTTATGTACTAACAAGGTTCTTCTTATTAATATGACATGTGTTCTTTTTGTTTGCAACAACTTTGAATTTCTGAATCCTTGAATGCATTACATGAATACATATCATTCATCATATGCATAAATAGGTCTTCACACCAGGTTTCCTTATCTTTCTACTGTTTATTTCAGCAAGATGGATATAGAGCAGACGGTCAAAGACCTACAAGCACAAAATTCACAGTTCCAACAACTCCTCATGACCTTGGCAAAGGGTCAAGAGGACCTTAAATCACTGTTAGAGAAGGAGAAAGAAAAAGAAAAGGAAAAAGGGAAAAAGAAAAAGAAAAGAGTCGGGGTGGCTACTCTGGGAAGAAGATTTGAGAACCAAGCTAGAAGAGTCCTGGATTTCCCCTCAACGTCTAATGAAGGGGTTGGCAAAGGAAAGGGAGTTGCGGTGCCCTCCGAGTTTGAGGCTGAAGAATAAGAAGAAGAGGATGAATATTACTCCGAGCAGCAATACCCTCCTGAAGACGACAAGTATAAGAATCTGGAAGAGCGGTTGGCAGCTATGGAGGTACAAAGGGTGTCTGGGATGGATTTCGAAGAGCTGGGGTTGGTTGCTGGGATTGTGATTCCCCCTAAATTCAAGGTGCCTACATTTGCCAAATACGATGGTTTGTCTTGTCCGAAGATGCACCTACGGTCTTACGTCAGAAAGATCCAACCTCATTCTTCTGATAAGGATCTGTCGGTCCACTTTTTTCAAGATAGTCTTTCGGGTACACAATTGGCCTGGTTCTACCAGCTTGAGAGGGCTGACGTACATAATTGGGAGGATCTGGCTCCTGCTTTCTACAGACAATATCAATATAACACAGACTTAGCACCTACATGTACTAAACTATAGAGTATGGGTATGGTCTCTAATGAAGGGTTTAAAGAGTATGCCCAGAAGTGGAGGGACTTGGCTGGAAGGGTGCATACACCATTGTCTGAAAGAGAGCTTGTTGATATGTTTTTGGGGACGCTGTCTGGTCCATTCTTTAATCACCTGATAGAGAGTTCATCGGCGGGGTTCACTGAGTTAATTCTGACTGGTGAAAGAGTCGAAGCTGGCATCAAGAGCGGTAAAATTCAGAAGGACACCTCTGCTTCTGCTGCCGTCAAGAAAACTTTTCCAACTAAGAAAGAAGTCTCAGCTATATACTCTCAAAGAGGATAGGGAAGAAAGGAACGTCGGCCCGCAGTGGGGGCCGTATTAATTCAGAAGTCTGCATCGGACCAGCCTAGAAATAGTCAACCAAGGAATGATCAACCCAGAACCAATCAGCAAAGGGTAGAAAGGCCACAATGGCAATATACCCAGATAAACATGACACCCGCTCAAGTCCTCCCCCATCTCCTGAAATTAAACCTTGCTAATTTGAGAGAGGCACCGAAGAATACAAATACCACTTCTCCACATTACCATCCCAACGCAAAATGTGCTTATCATTCAGATAGCATAGGGCACGACACCAACAACTATTGGGCCCTCAAAAACAAGATCCAGGATTTAATAGATGCCAAGGAGGTAGAATTCGATGCGCCCGAAAAGCCGAATGTGATTTCTGCCCCAATGCTGAAGCATGGTCACAGTGCCCATGCTATTGAAGAGGATATGTATGTTGCTGCTGTTGATGACTTAATGACCCCTTTGCCAATAATCAAGATGAATCTGTTGAAAGCCGGGATTTTCCCAGGCTGTGAAAAAAATTGTTACTTTTGTTCGTCCCTACAATCCGATTGTCCGTTATTGAAGTTAGGCGTCCAACGCCTAATGGATAATCAAGAGATCCTCTTTCAGAAAACTCTTGTTACTCCTGTTACTCCAATCAGTGATGTTGCTATAATTACCATTTCCGATAATCTTTCCAAGGTCTCCAAAAGACCTGTTAAGATTACACCTGATTCAAAGATTGTACCTCTGAAGATTACTATGCCGGGGCCTATCCCATACAAGTCTAATAAGATGATACCGGGGAATTATGGAGCAGATATTTTCTACCACGGTGTTAAGCAGATTGAACCAGTGGAAGAGAATTCCGATGAAGAAACTCCTGACATAGGAAATATTGCAGGGACAAGTAAGATCACTCTTAGCGGAAGAATCTTCTCTCCAGAGATTGCTCCTCCAAGGGCAATCTTCGGACCCTCAAGTGCTCCTGTGCCAGTCAAGATATCTATGCGAAGTCCAGTGATTGAAGAAATTGTTACTCTCGAAGTTGTACCCTCTATCGTTGCTGCTGATAAAGGTAAGAGGATCCAAGAGGAACCCGTCAGGACGAGGGCTCAGCCTTTGGTCATCCCCGAGACCACCCAAAAGGAAATGGAGGAAATTTTAAAAATAATTAAGAAAAGAGACTATGATGTCGTAGAACAACTGGGGAAAACCCTTTAAAAATCTCCATGCTGGCCCTATTGTTCTGTTTCGAGGCTCCTACCAAAGCCTTGATCAAATTCCTGAAGACGGCGCACGTACCTCAAGAAACTTCTGCGGATCAGTTTCAAGAGTGTGTAGTCAGCCTAACCGCCAACAATGGTCTTGGCTTCTCTGATGCCGATCTAACATCTAAGGGAAGAAAGCATAATGATGCGCTGCATGTTTCGGTAGAGTGCAGAGGGACCACACTTGCTCACGTTCTGGTTGATATTGGGTCATCTTTAAATGTCATGCCAAAGAAAGCATTGGACAGACTAGATTGTGAAGGTTTGACCTTAAAGCCCAGTAATATCATTGTTAGAGCCTTCGACGGTTCTAAGCGAATGGTTCATGGAGAGGTGGACATCCCAATTAAGGTGGGAACCGAAATTTTCAACTCTACATTTTATGTGATGGACATCCGTCCTTCATACTCTTGTTTGTTGGGAAGACCTTGGATCCACAACGCTGGGGTAGTCACTTCTTCTCTACACCAAATGCTCAAACACCCAGTTCAGGGTAAAATCATAATGGTTCATGGTGAGGAGGAGTATATGATAAGCCACCTTAACTCTTTCGGCTAGGTGGAGTTAGATGGTGAATTCATAGAAACCCATTTCCAACACTTTTAAGAGGTTTCTCTTGAAGTTGCGACAGCTAAGACAATGACTTATGTACCCATTATTACCAAGCCTGTGTCCCGAATGTCATCCCTTAAAGATGCGAAGGATGTGATCGAGGAAGGAGGAAGTATAGTGTGGGGTCAGCTACCAGATTTTCCTTTCAATACAGATAAGTTCGGTTCGGGTTTCACTTCTGCTGGTCAGAAGGCTGTGCATCGCTCCCGGGCTGGAGGACCACCATTAAAGATCACTCCTCACGGAGTTCATGCTTTGGAAGATGAAGAAGATGAGAGCAATTTTGAAGATTGTATTTTTCCGACCATTGAAGGAGGACTGAACAACTGGGAGGCAAAAGATTTCGTTCCCATTACTTTCATCAATCAGTAATTTATCTTTCGAACATTTCCGTTGGTCTGTAATAATTATTAAACAATTCGTACACTCTTTTTGCCTTGTGCCTTACCCGGGGCATATAGGTCCATTTGTAAGGGTTTTGATTCTTCATTTTAATATGCCATTTTTAATGAATCATGGACGTTTTCATATATAAACTTTTGTGTTCATTTTCTTTTTTTTACATTTTATTTGTTTAAAGATGGCTATCCCTTACACACACCCACACTCACAAAATGCAGGTACCCATCCACTCCGGATTCCATGGGTAACAGTTCTGCTATGGCCTTCCGTGGCTCTGAAGATCTGGTCAATCATGCCGAATACGAAGGTGATGAAGACTGTGAAGTGCCTGGAGAGTTGGCTAGACTTCTACAACAGGAAGAAAGAGTTATTCTACCCCATGAAGAACTGTTAGAGACTATCAACTTGGGTACGGCCGAAGACAGAAGAGAGGTTAAAGTGGGTGCCAACCTAAAGCCAAATGTCAAAGAGCGTTTAGTTCAACTGTTGAATGAATATGTTGAGATCTTTGCTTGGTCCTATGAAGACATGCCAGGACTCGACATAAATATTTTGGTTCACCGTCTCCCTACTAGAGAAGATTGTCCACCAATTAAACAAAAAGTCCGTCGAATGAGGCTCGATATGTCTGAAAAGATCAAATCTGAAGTAATGAAGCAGTTCAATGTCGGGTTTCTTGCTGTTACTTCCTGTGATACGGTGGGAGAACTGACTTGAGGTTTTACGTTTGTGTTCGCAAATGTTTCGGTTTAGCAAGAGTCGCCACCGACTTTTTATTTTATCCTAAGGAAAGGTCAAAAAGCACAGGAAAGACCTTTGAGATATTTTCTTGGGTTCGGGGAGTAGATTATGAAAAGGGAAGGTATTAGCACCCTTTTCATCCATGGTTATCCATGGGCTCTTAGTTACTTGTTTAGATCACTTGCTTTGCTTTTCAATTGTTTGAAATGGTGCTCTTCAATTGTTTGAAATGGTGCTTTGTGTGTGGTTTTGAAAGATGTTTTGAAAAGAGGCCATCGTTGTGGCAACCTTTGTAATGATTCTTGTTTGAATGTATACAAAGGTGTTTTTGTCTTTTGAAAAGTTTTCAATGTTTGAAAGTTTGTTTTTGAAATGGTGTTGTGAAGTGTGTTTTGAAAATAGCAAGGATGTTTTTGCAAGCTTTTGATCAAGTAACTAAGATCTATCTACCCTATTTTACTCAAAGATCTTTCTTATGTTTTTCAACCCTTTTAACAGTGTTGTTTCACCATTGTATTTGGTGAACAACCTTGTGTTAGGATGTTAAACGGGACAGACGCGGGTCATCGTATAGACCATGATAGCAATTGTGTCAAGTATCTTTGGAAATTACCTTGAGGGACTTGATCATTTTGTTTAGGCAACTCAGATAGCGTCATCGAGGGACTATGATCTTTTTGTTTTGTTTTTTTGTTTTGCCAAAGTTCTCAACATGCATACCATGGCCCATTTTTGAAGGCAACAAGTGGATTGTAACCCTAGGGGTGCAAGTGTGCATTGTGTTTGTTTTTCATGCATTTTTGTCTTTGATTAGGTCAAACTATTTATTGGTTTTGGTTTTGCATACAAACCCTAATTCTCTAATCATGGCATAATTGAAAGCGTTAAGTGCGAGAATTTAAATTCTAAGCTATTACAACATGATTATGGGGATGGGGGTACAATTTTGGATAGGGGATTATTTTGCAAGAAATTTAAATATAGAATAAAATGTATTATGCAAAAAAGAAGTTTTTATGTATGTAAAAATATTTTCAATGTAAAGAAATATAAAGAAATAAATAAATAAAAAAGGATTAATTTTATTTATTTTAGAGTAAACTCTAATTTCTTTTAAGAAGATAAATATTATATATTATTTATATACAAAAATATATTAATATGTACAAAAATGAAATATATTTAAAAACAGTGTTTTTTAGTATAAATAATAATAAAAATAAAACTGTAATATTTTTGTATTTTTATCTTATGTTTTTTAATAAAATAAAAGTATATATATATATATATATATATATATATATATATATATATATATATATATATATATATATATATATATATATATATATATATATATATATATATATATATATATATATATATATATTAAATATATTAAGTATGTATAAAATAAAATAAAATATATTCAAGAAAATATTTTCAGTATGAATAAAAATAAGAAATAAAAGTAAAAGTATTATTTACATTGTTTTTAAATTTAAACAAATAATGAAAAAAGTATTAATAATGTTTTAATGTTAGAAATAATAGAATAAAATGCCAAATAAATGTAAAAAAAAAATTGAAAATATTTTTAAGCATTTTTCATATTTGGAAATAAATAAACAAAGTCAGAAATGAAATTAAAATACAAAAATAACAAAATATAAAGAAAATGGGCCAGGGGGTGCAAAAAGGAAAGAGGGGGGTGTCAAAAGCAAGAACAAGCCAGCCCAGCCCAAAGTCCAACTTCGTCCCTGTCTTTGTGACTGAAACACGCGCGCTTGCCATGTTCAAATGCTAACTCTTGTATTTGTGATCTTTTGCCAAAACTCAAAACATGAAACTTGTAGAGCATCAAACCATGATTCTAACCATATAAAAAACTTAATCTAACTCTTAGCACGTTTAATATAAATGAAAACTGAGCATATGTATGGTTTCATGGCAATGAGTACTACATCTTTCATTCACAAACCTAAGGCTAAATGTTCCTAAATAGAGAGATAGAAGTTTGAGAAATACCTGTTTCAGTCAGGCTCGAGTATGGCAATGCAGCAACTTTCAGTGAGGCCTGAGGTTCTTTTGAGCTTGCTTGATGTTCCATGGACCTTTCCCAATGCTTAGTTTGCTTTGAAATGGTCTGAATCTCTCTATTGAACTCAACCTGCAAAGCTTCAAAACAGAAATAGTGAACACTGTAAATAGAGTTACAGTTTGCAATAGAGGTTTGGGATAGCTTGAGTGAGTTGAATGGAAGGTATGTGAACAAGTTTGAGGCCAAACGCACTAGTGGTTTGTGTGATGGATGTGAATCTGCAAGGAGTGCCCTGTTTTGCAAGAAGAGTGTGATTTGGTGTTTTGGAAGGCTTGAGGGCTCAACAACTCGTGTTTTTGGCTCAAGGTAATGCACAAAACTTGTTTTGAATGTTGGCAAGAGTTGAATATATCAGATATGCAAGTTATGTCCTTTTGGCAAGTTGACTTGTTTTGAAAGAAAAGTGTGAAGTGATATGAGGTAGGCCTGTACAGGCTATCTCCAAGCCTGCACAAGTTTCTTGTACCTTTGCCTGAGTTTGTGGAACTTGTTTGCTGCAAAGAAAGAGGTCCAAGGCTCAAGAAATACAAAATTGCAAAAAGTATGCTTTATGGAAATGGTATTGTAACCTTTATGCCATAAATGGATTTATTCATTGTGCCAAGCTCTAATGATCAGAATAACACCAATGTACGATGAGTTTGCATTTAATTTTTGAGTGTTGAAGGGTTTAGATACCTTTAATCAAGTACTAAGCTAGTTTGGACAGATTTTGCAACTTGTGTCAACATGTATTGGCCATGGATACAAAGTGAGTTTTTGCCAACTTCAAGCATTCGATTCTCCCTAACCACAAATGTGTTTGAGGAGTTCTTGGACAATTTGTAAAGCTTGCAACATGTACTATAATCCATATTTAAAATGCAACTTGATACTCCAAGTGGAACTATGTGAAAAATGGCCAAGAAGATGGGTCAAAATCCTGCCTAAACTAGGGCAAAATTTCTCAAAGTTAAAAGTTTTAGGGACCCTTGTTCCAAAAATAATAACTTGAGATCCAAACTTATTTTGAGAAAACTTTGTGAATCAAAGTTGTATACTTTGTGGAGGAATACAACTTTCATGTTGTAAGTTTTGTTTGAATCCATTTGCATCATGGTGAAAATGTGGGGCAAAGTTAGGAAAAATTAAGAAAATTTTATAACTTAGAAAATTTCTAAGTTATGAAAATTTTCAATTTCAAACCCTAATTTGCAATTTTGGGTTTCTTGATGAACAAGTTTCATAATTTGACACATCTTGATGAAAAATGACCCTTGGTGCTTGATTTTGACCAAAAAGTCAAAGTTTGACTTTTCAGTATACAGTCAAATTTTGATCAGTTGACTAAAAAATTCATCTGTCAATCTCATGCATTTGAGATCTTTTGAACTTGTTGAATAAGTCAAGATGATGCAATTGAGCGCTTGAGTCTATGGTTGAACTTGATTTGCCATTGGCTAGGTCAAACAGTCAAAAATTGCCTTTGTATAGTCAAAACCCTAAAGATGACCATTTTGCCCTTTTGGTGATCTGATCAAATTTCTTGTGGAGTTGTGATCCAAACTTGATCAAATGGTTCATATGAGTTCATAATGTTGATGTGGGTAAATATTCATGAGGTTTGACTGTAAATTGGTCACAGTTGACTTTCTCCCCAAAACATTGATTTCTAGGTCAACTGTCCAATTGACTGGGCAAAAATTTGATTCAAGGCTTGAAACTTGGTATGGACAAACTTATGAGTCCAAAATGAAGTATGAAAGTCAATTTGGGCATTGAAGGTCCAAAAATCCCTGTGCAAACTCAAACCCTAATTTAGGTCAACAGTGCAAGGAGGTGTCTTGAGCAGAGCAAACCCTAGCTTAATCTTGAATTCCAAGAGCCTTGTGATGAGAAATGTTGATAAAATGAGAGGGCAAATTTTGGGGTACAATAGTTTCCCCTGTTCATTCTTCTTGAATCTGAAGAGTTAGATTGGCAAGTTTGCCTTTCGTGACTCGAAGGTAAAAGAGGATTGGACACTAGAGTGCCCGTAAATTTGCACTCGTCCAAATATTGTTGAGGGAATGGGCTTAAAGATGCCATTTGGAGATGGTAGAATCTTGTTGGAGATGGTCTTAAAGATGCCATCCAAGACTTGTTTATTGAAAATCAGTAGAATGAACATCAGAATGGTATTTGTATTTGGAACGTATCTGAGTTGTATCTGGAGATTGGGTTTGTATGAGCAAAAGAATGGCGTCTGTGTCTAGAGCGTATCCGAGATGTAACTGTATTTGATCTTTGAATGAATATCAGAATGACTGCCGTGTCTGGAGTGTATCTGTATTCTGAATGGGTAACAGAGAAACATCTGTGTAGGGAGCAACTGTGTGCTGGGGATAAGTTCCGAATGAGTGACAGAATGGCAAACGTGTCTGGAGCGTATCTGGACTGTATCTGAAGTTGAGATCTGTATGAGTAGCAGAATGACTTCCGTGTCTGGAGTATATCCGCACTGTAATTGGGATTTGAATAAGTGACATAATGACTTTCGTGGCGATTGCACTAGGGAGAATCAAACTTCTGGTGTAAGGGCCAAAATGGCATCCGTGTTTGGAGTGTATCTGAACTTGAAGTTGATAGTTGAATCTGAATGAGAAATAGAATGGCCATCGTGTCTGGAGCGTATCTAGTGTGTATCTGATTGCTGAAGTCTGAATGAGTAGTAGAATGACTTCCGTGTCGGAGGTGTATCCCCATTGTATCTTGACTTAAATTTTTGAATGAGTAATAGAATGACCGCCGTGTCTGGGGTGTATCCATACTGTATCTGAATAATTGTTAACGATAGCCTTTTAATCTTATCCTGAAAAGGGTAACATGTTAGCTAAAACACAAAGTTATGTTGCATGATATGTATGATGCAATGAACTGTGTTTCATCAATGTTTATGATATATGAATGTAGAGGATGTGCATGTAAGCTGATTAGATGTCTTGCTGAGGAAAATAAATTCTTGATAATTGGAGACAATGAAATCCTTGACTGCTGCTGTAGAAAGTAAATTCCTGACCGATGCTGAGGATTCAAAAAAATCTTTGATTGTTGAAGATGAGAAATCCTTGCTGACTGCCTGGGGATTAAAGATCTTTGATTGTTGAGAATGAGAAACCCTGGGATCACTACTGGGGATTGAAAATCCTTGGTGACTTGTGGGGATTTAACAAGAGCTTTGACAACTTCTACGGGGAATGAGAATCATTCATGACTTTCCTGGGAAATAAGGAAAACTCCGATGACCTTTACTGGGGAATTAAAACCTGGGAGGCTTTAAATGGGGAAACCGGAATTTAGAATCTTTGTTCTGTTGGGAAATAACTCTGTGGGGAGAGTGTTTATTCTGCCAGAGAAATCAGGAGCTTTAGGTTGTATGCCAGACTACTGGGGAATCATCCTAGTTGTAGATAAGACAAAAAGTTAGTTGTTATCTGATTGACTCTCAAACTTTTAAGATAACTTGCTGGGGAAGTTGGGGAAAACTGAATGGTTCCCGCTGGCGATCGATAGTTGGAATTTTAACTTCACTGGGGAAGAAGGTTTAGAATGTTCTAGCTCCGCTGGGGATATGTATTTCAGAGTTTTCGGGCTCCACTGGGAATCGGGAGTTTGGAGACTTAACTCTGACGGGAACTTTGAAACTTTACTTCGCTGGGGAATAAAGTTAGAAAACACTGGCTCCGCTTGGGATCTTGAAATTTAACTCCGTTGGGGATATATACTCCAAGGTTTTAGCTTTGTTGAGGATCTGAATGACATACTGTAGGGGATTTCTTCTGGGGTAGCACAAAGACATCTTCCTACACCTTCAATCTATCAGTAATTATCTTTTCTTATTTCGTTTTATTTGTAAGCAGTGATTATATTCAAATGCATATGCCTATTTAACAAAACATTGGACGTTTTCAAATAAAACATAAGTGTAAAAAGAAAGGAAAGGCAAGAAATTTTTTGCACTTTGCAGTATTTTTGTATTAACTTTTGTAAGTATCTTTGTACAAAGGAGACATACATCCTAGTAAGAGAATGTTGTCGTAAAATTGAGAAATAATTTATACAAAAGCAAGATGGCTATGTGCAATAATTCCATGGGGTTCCCATTCTGCTATAGCTTTCACAACTCTGAGTATCTTGTCCATTCGCTGCTTCGCCCGCCGATGATTGGATTGATCAGAAGCTTGGAGCTTGTTGGTGAATAGATTGTCCTTAAAGTTATCCGACGAGACATAGGCATACGCTTTAATTCCCTAATTTTTTCCTGGACCGCCATTTCGGGTTTTCAGTCCACTGGGAAACCCTTTTTTGCCCAAGTCGCCCTTTCGGGTTTTCAACTTGTCGGGTGTACATTTTTTTTGTTTATCCCTAATTTTTGCCTGAACCGCCCTTTCGGGTTTTCGATTCACCGGGATGCCCATTTTTGCCCAAGTCGCCCTTTCGGGTTTTCAACTTGTCGGGTCATTTTACGCGTAGTATCTTTTGACTATGTCTGCGTTCGCAGGGTGCGGCAAGTCGTCGCCGTCCATGGTGGTCAAAATCATTGCTCCACCAGAAAAGATGTTTTTGATCACAAATGGTCCTTTGTAAGTAGGAGTCCACTTTCCCATGGGATCACTTTGCGGAAAGATGATCCGCTTGATTACAAGATCTCCGACTTGATATACCTGACGCCTGAATTTCTTGTTGAAAGCCTTGATCATCCGTTTTTGATACGTCTGACCATGATAAACAACAGTAAGTCGCTTCTCGTCGATCAAATTAAGTTGGTCAAGCCGGGTCTGAATCCAATCGTCTTCACTCAAACCAGTATCCTTCATGATCCTTAAGGAAGGGATATGAACTTCCATAGGTAAAACAGCTTCCATGCCATATACCAAAGAAAAGGGGGTTTCCCCTATTGAAGTACGTACCGTGGTATGATATCCGTGTAGAGAAAAGGGTAACATCTCATGCCAGTCCTTGTAGGTGACTGTCATCTTTTGAATGATCTTCTTGATATTTTTGTTCGCGGCTTCAACAACACCGTTCATCTTTGGCTGATATGGAGATGAATTGTGATGATAAATCTTGAACTGCTCGCACAGAGCGGTGATCATAGTGTTGTTCAAATTTGTATCGTTATCCGTGATAATCCTGTCAGGGATACCATACCGGCATATGAGATTCTGCTTAATGAAGAGGGAAACCACATTCTTTGTAACATAGGCGTAGGAAGCTGCTTCGACCCATTTAGTGAAGTAATCAATAACCACCAGAATGAAGCGATGTCCGTTGGATGCCGTTGGCTTGATCTCTCCAATCATGTCAATTCCCCACATTGCGAATGGCCAAAGAGTTGTTAGCACGTTGAGAGGAACAGGAGGAATATGCACTTTGTTAGCATAGACTTGGCATTTGTGGCAGGTACGGGAATGTTGATGACAATCAGCTTCCATGGTAGACGAGTAGTAGCCTGCCCTTAAAATCTTTTTAGCCATCGTATGTCCGCTTAATTGGGTGCCAAAGGTGCCACTATGTATTTCTGTCATGATCAACTCTGCTGCAACCTTGTCCACACAACTAAGTAGAACACAATCATGGTTGCGCTTATAAAGGATACCATTGCTCAGGAAGAACTTGGCAGCAAATCTCCTTAAGAACTTCTTGTCATTGACGGAAGCTCCTTCAGGGTATTCTCAAGTCTGGAGATACCTTTTGATTTCATGAAACCAGGGTTGTTCCACTACTTCTTCGGTATTAATCTCATGACAGTGTGCAGGTTCGTCCATTCGCTTGATGGTGATTTGGGGAGCCTCATTATCCCAGTTGAGTTTAAACATGGAAGACATTGTAGCCAGAGCATCTGCTAGCTGATTTTCTTCTCGCGGAAAATGCTCGAAGGTAATCTGCTCGAAATGAGGCAGCAATGTCAGGACATGTTCTTTATATGGGATAAGATTAGGATGTTTAGTGTCCCACTCTCCTTTGACTTGACTGATAACCAAAGTCGAGTCCCCAAATACGACCAAAGATTTGATTCCCAAGTCTATAGCAGCCTTGAGACCAAAGATGCAAGCTTCATATTCGGCCATGTTGTTGGTACAGCTGAAGCAAAGTCGGGCAGTGAAGGGTGTATGACAACCTTTTGGAGAAATAAGTACCGCACCGATACCGTTGCCAAGTGCATTTAAAGCACCATCAAGGTATAGGGTCCATCGGGATCCTTGTTCAGGTCCGTCATACGGTCTGTTACCTTCAATGTTGTCCAATGTCATGATGTCCTCGTCAGGGAAGTCGAATCTCATAGATTGGTAATCTTCGACCGCTTGATGAGCTAGATGGTAAGCTAGTACACTCCCCTTCATAGCTTTTTGGGTAGTATACTATATATCATACTCTGTCATGATCATTTGCCATCTAGCGATTCTTCCAGATAAAGCAGGCTTCTCGAAGATGTACTTAATCGGATCCATTTTGGAAATCAGCAAGGTGGTATGAGTCAACATATACTGCCTTAGCCGGCGAGTAGCCCATACCAAAGCGCAACAAGTTTTCTCGAACAGTGAGTAGTGAGTCTCACAGTCGGTAAACTTTTTGTTAAGGTAATAAATGGCATGCTCTTTTCGGCCAGACTCGTCATGTTGGCCCAGTATGCACCCCATTGAATTATCCAAAACAGTCAGATACATGATTAGCGGCCTTCCTTCGACGGGTGGCATCAAGATAGGAGGTTCCAGCAAATACTCCTTGATCTTATCAAAAGCAACTTGACAATCATTGTTCCATTCATCTACCTGATCTTTTTTCAACAGCTTGAAGATTGGCTCACAGGTAGATGTTAGGTGAGAGATGAACCTCGCAATATAGTTTAAGCGTCCCAAGAAACCTCTAACCTCCTTTTCAGTGCGGGGGGTAGACATTTCTTGTATAGCTTTTACTTTAGCAGGATCAACCTGAATGCCTTTTTTGCTGACAATAAATCCCAAAAGTTTACCAAACCTGACTCCAAAAGTGCACTTGCTTGGGTTCAGTCTGAGCTTATACTCCTTCAATCTGACAAACAGCTTTTATAGATGGTCGAGGTGTTCTTCTGTCTGTCTGTGAACGGGCTATCATGTCGTCTACATAGACTTCGATCTCATGATGTATCATATCATGAAACAAAGCTACCATGGCGCGTTGATAGGTTGCCCCGGCATTCTTTAGTCTGAATGGCATCACTTTGTAGCAGAAGGTACTCCACTGCGTGACAAAAGTAGTCTTCTCCATGTCTTCGGGGGCCATTTTGATCTGGTTGTATCCTGAGAATCCATCCATGAAGGAAAATACCTTGTGTTGAGCTGTGTTGTCAACCAAGATGTCGATGTGTGGCAGTGGAAAATCGTCTTTAGGGATAGCCATGTTCAAAACCTTGTAGTCCACACACATTCTGACTTTGCCGTCCTTCTTAGGCACGGGCACAATGTTAGCAACCCATTGTGGATAGGAAGTAACAGCCAGAAAGCCAGCATTGAATTGCTTCATTACCTCAGCTTTGATCTTCTCAGACATGTCGGGCCTCATTCGGCGGACTTTTTGCTTGATCGGTGGACAGTCTTCTCTTGTAGGGAGACGGTGAACCACGATATATGTATCTAATCTCGGCATGTCTTCAAAGGATCAGGCAAAGATCTCAACATATTCGTTCAACAACTGCACTAAGCGCTCTTTGACACTTGGTTCCAGGTTGGCACCCACTTTTACCTCTTTCTTGTCTTCCTCTGTTCCCAAGTTGATGGTCTCTAGCAACTCTTCATGGGGAAGAATAGACCTTTCCTCTTGTTGCAGAAGTCTGGCTAACTCTCCAGGCACTTCACAGTCTTCATCACCTTCGTACTTCGCATGATTGACCAAATCTTTAGAGTCACCGAAGGCTAAAGCAGAATAGTCACCCATGGAATCCAGAGTGGATGGGTACCTTCATTTTGTGAGTGTGGGTGTGTGTAAGGGATAGCCATCCTTAAATAAAAGAAAATGTAAAAGGAAAGAAAATGAACACAACAATTTATAGATGAAATGTCCAATGATTCATTTAAACATGGCATATGATAATGAAGAAATCAAGCCCTTACAAATGGACCTATATGCCCCGGGCAAGGCATAAGGTGAAAAGTGTGTACGAATTGTTTAATTATTACAGACCAAAATAGGAAATTATTCAAAGGTAAATTACTGGTTGATGAAAGTGATGGGAACAAAGTCTTTCGCTTCCCAGTTTCTTAATCCTCCTTTGACGGTTGGAAAGATCCAATATTCAAAGTTTTATTCTTCATCATCATCTTCTAAGGCATTAATTCCATGGTGAGTGATTTTAAAGGGTGGTCCTCCAGCCCGGGAGCGACGCACAGCTTTCTGGCCAGCAGCAGTAAAACCTAGTCCGAACTTGTCTGTCTTGTGAGGAAACTCAGGTAGTTGCCCCCACACTGTACTATTTCCTTCTTTAATTATAGCCTCCGCATCTTTGAGGGATGCCATCTGAGACACCGACTTGGAAACGATAGGCACATCTGTCATTGTCTTTGCAACTGCGACTTCAGGAGAAACTTCCTCAAAATGTTGGAAAGGCGTTTCTATGAATTCTCCATCCAACTCCACATAGCGGAAGGAGTTGAGGTGACTTATCATGTACTCTTCCTCACCTTGCACCGTTATAATCTTACCATGTACATGATACTTTAGCATTTGGTGTAAAGAGGAGGTAACTGCCCCAGCATAGTGGATCCATGGCCTTCCCATCAAACATGAATATGAAGGACGGATGTCCATCACATAAAAGGTAGAGTTGAAGGTCTCGATACCCAATTTGATCGGGATGTCCACCTCTCCGTGAACCATCCGCTTAGAACCGTCGAAGGCTCTAACAATGATGTTACTGGGTTTTAAAGTCAAACCCTCGCAGTCTAGCCTGTCCAACGCCTTCTTCGGTAGGACATTCAAAGATGAACCAGTATCAACTAGGACATGGGCCAGAGTAGTCCCTCTGCACTCTACCGAGACGTGCAGTGCATCGTTGTGCTTCCTTCCCTTAGGAGTCAAATCAGCATCAGAAAACCCAAGGCCATTATCGGCAGTCAGGCTAGCCACGCACTCTTGAAACTGGTCAGTGGAATTTCTTGAGGCACGTGTGCCGTCTTTAGAAATTTGATTAAGGCTTTAGCATGAGCCTCAGAGCAGAGTAGGAGAGCCAACATGGAGATTTTGGAAGGGGTCTGCCCTAGCTGCTCCACGACATTGTAGTCGCTTTTCTTGATTATCTTTAAGATTTCTTCCATCTCTTTTTGGGTGGTCTCGGGGATTACCACAGTTTGAGCCTTCATCCTGACAGGCGCTTCTAGTATCCCCTTACCCTTATCAGTAGTATCAACAGAGGGTCTAACTTCAGGAGTATCCAATTCTTCAATTATCGGGCTTCGCACAGATGGCTTGACAGGCACAGAAGCTTTCGAGGGTCCGAAGACTGCTCGTGAAGGAGCAATCTCCGGAGAGAAGATCCTTCTGCTGCGAGTTATCTTGCTTGTTCCCGCAATATTCCCTATATCAGGGGTTTCAACATCAGAATTCTCTTGGACTGATTCAATCTGTTTGACACCATGGTAGAAGATTTTTCCTCCATAATTCCATGGCATCGTCTTGTTAGATTTATATGGGACAGGCCCCGACATGGTGATTTTCAATGGCACAAATTTAGGATCAGGTGTAATCTTGACAGGCCTTTTGCAGGTCTTGGGAAGATTGTCGGAGATGGTTATTATTGCAATGTCATTGGTAGGAGTAACAAAGGTAGTAGGAGTAACAGAAGGGGTGGTGTGATCAGTGGATATGGAACTGACTGTTTAACGCTGGTTCGTGAAATGTCGCAGAAGTAAGAGTCGCCACCGTCTTTTATTTTCTCCAAATGGAAAGGACAAAAGCACATAAAAATTCCTTGTAGAGATTGCTCTCGGTTCGGGAGGTAGATTTATAGAAAGGGAAGGTGTTAGCACCCTTTCTATCCATGGTTATCCATGGGCTCTTAGATACTTGCTCACTTGTGTTTTCAAAATGGTTTGTTTGCTTTTCAACTGTGGGTTTAAAAAAGTTTCTTTGAAAATTTCAGTTCGACTCTTGTATCAGTCCTCAAGAGTGTTTGAAAAGTTGCTTTCAAAAGCTTTTTGAAAAGGTGTCGGTGTGAAAAGTATTTTTGAGTTTGTTTTGAAATTAGAGCAAGTATCTAGAGTCGTCTACCTACCCTAAGGAATTCGTCTGTGTAAATGTCCTTAAAGTAGTGCCATCCCACCATTGAGAGGTAGGTAGCACCACCGTTGGAGGTGTTCGGGTCAATTCGAAGGTTCGGGACATGGTGATCACCAGAGCAATAGGAAGACACCTTAGAAGCTACCCTCATGCCAGGTTCCCGGATCATGAGGACTTACTAAAACATCTTCTACTCGACGATCACCTTTTGAGAGGCAAGGCAACAGTGAGGCGTACCCTAGGGGTGGTGTGTGATTTGTGTGTCATTTTCAGATATTTTTTGTCTTGTCATGTCATGGGTGATCTACGCTTTTGTTTTTATTTTGACATTCATTCTTGCATGCAATTATTAATAGTTAAAAAAGATGCGGAAATATAAAGTTCCTAAACTATTACAAAGGCGCGGGTCCACATCGCCAAAATTAAATCCATGACCCGATTTGACAATAAAATAGAGATGCGAGAAATATAAATGTTTAATTTACACGGCTTTGGGAGAATTACATAAAAATTATAAGAAAGGAAATAAATGCGAGAATTGAAATTACGATCGAATGCGAGGGCGTTGGACCCTTTTTAGGAAATTAAATTATAATTAACAAATTAATTAAATTATAAAAAATAAAAAAAAGATTTTTTGAGTTTTTTGGTACTTATGGAATTTTATGAGAGGATTAAATGAAATTAAAACCTAGTTCTAGCTATTTTTAATTTATTAATAAAAACATGTTAAAGTTAAACCTAAAATTAACCTAATTAATTAGTACAATTTTATTTACAAAATAAATAATTAATTATTGGTGATGATAAAAGAAAAGAAAAAAAGATAAAAATAATTAAAACCCTATTTCTACAATTTTTAAGTTTATTAAAAAAATGTTTAAAATTATGCCTAGAATTTAAAACTAAATCAATTAATAAAGGTTTTATTTACAAAAATAACATTTAAATAAAATATTTTTTATTTTTGTCTTTCTGATTTTTTTTTTTCTATTATTTTTATATTTTATGAAAATAAATTAATCTAAAGAATTACATTAAAACTAATTAAAACAAATAAAAATAAAAAAATACAAAAAAGGATAAAAGAGCAAACCATGGGGGGTTCTGTCCCCAAATTGGAGGTATAAGTCAGTAATTCTGGCCCAATAGCCCTTGGCCTTGTTGACTTTTATGCTGGCGTGTGGCTTCGTTGACTGAGACACATCATAGGCTTTGAATTCTGGCCATAGGATGGATGCAGTGGGACGTGTGGCATGGCAGATCATGAGGCTGCATGGTGGTCTTCAGGGAGCAAGCTGCATAGAATCTCATGGAACCAAAATATATTAAGGAAGTGAGGGGACCTGGGGATCGAACCCAGGTCCCAGTGCTCATGTGACAACGCACCAACCATCTGCGCTATTGGCTTTCTTTGTAGCATTAGTGGACAATAAATAATGTATATAATAAAACACATTAGTAACATTAACTCAAAAAACACGCTAAAGTTTAAATGGACCTATCGTATGAAGACAAGTCATCGTCTTCTCCGTTTGTGCGTTTGGCCTGAAAAATATAACACAAGATTGCGGGGGTTTTAAACCCCCACTAAATGATGAGCAGAAAAATAGCGAATAGGCCATCGTGCTTCATAAATTAGGTGCGAGGTGTGGAATCGATTGGCCATGATCTTCTGGTTCTAATGGCGTGGGTCTCAGGTCTCAATTTTTCCATAAAAGTAAACCCCCAATTTTACAGTTTTGTAACCCTAAGAATCTTCCATGGTAAAATCGCGTATGGGCAAGCAAAACTCAATTGAACAATATAGTTAGCTTCAGAATGATAAGATTAACACAAAACAAGCATTAGAATTCAAAATCATGGCATGTATGATGAAACACGATTATTCAAAAAAAGTGAAACAGTTGGACTGCTATATACCAATTCTGGGTGCTTTGAACGTGGAAAAAAGTTCAGTCAGGTTCAATGATGTCTTGGCAAGCCAATGGGATCAATATTCTCCTTTGAATCGTCCTCCAAGGCAATTTTCAGTTTTGGATTTTTTTGATAAAAATGCAAGATTGTTCTTGATGTTTGGGCACAGCTCTCAGGTCTTTTGCAATAGGGTTTGCATTAGTATAAGTATGGTAACTGATTAGGGTTTAAAATTGGATCCAAAACCCTTTGCATTGATGCACAAGATATTTGATTTTCATGGCATATATTTTCAAATCTTTTCCATGCATATTTGATTCCAATTATGTCCAAATCACATTGATTCTTTCCCTATCAAGTAATGCACGAAATCTTGAAGATATTTCATGCATAAAAAGATTTGAAAAGCTTGCTTTGGTATTTTTCCATATTTTAATTAATTAACTGAATTATTAGCAATTAAAAATTCAAATAAATAAATAAAAATGATGAATAAATTCCCTTTGGGCCAAATGGTCGTGTACATGCTTTGGATGATGAATCTTGGAAGAAAAAGAGGCCCATTAGCAATTTTAAGGCATTTGAAGCAAAGTTGACTTTTCAAAATACCCAAAATTTTCCCAACTTCCACAAGGCATATCCTGCTCAATTTTTAAGCTTTGCTCATGTTCTTGGACATTTTGGAAAGGTATTGAAGTCCTCTAACCAATTCCTTTGGTCCCATGTCATTTTGATTTACCAATCTCAAGTTATGGCCTTTGACTTAAAGTCCCTTTTTGTTGACTTTTGAAAATGACCTATAATGTTGAAATTGATAACTTTTTGTGAGAGCATTTCTTGGACTTGAAGTGTGAAGAGGAGTTGTAGGAAATGTCTTTCTCTTCAAAATGAGCTTTGGATGGAATTTTTCTGATAATCCATGTGGAAGTTATGCCTTGGTCAAGTTACAGTTGACTTTTTCAACTGTCCAAATATGGAAACTTTTGCATCTTGAGACTTTTTGAGCCAAGCTTTGAGAATCATGATCAAGCATTGATAAAATGATGTTTGTGGCTTCAAAATGAAATGTTGACCAAAAATTTGAACTTTTGACTGTCAAATGACCATTTTGCCCCTGCAATTGACTGTAGTGCAATTAGGGTTTTTGACTGTGCAATTTTGTGCTGTAAGTCTTGAAACTTGGTATGAGGATGCTTGACCATGTTTATAGGCATGTGGGACTTGACTGGACCCTTGGAAACTTCAATTCCTTTGCCAGAACCAAAACCCTAATTTTTTTACTATTATGAGGCCCTTGAATTGTGCAACCCTTGGGGGATTTTGAAGCATGCTTTTGGCAAATTTTGAAGAATATGGGAGGGAAAATTTTGGGGTGCAACAGTTGCCCCTGTTCAATCTTCTTAAACCTGAGGATGTAGATTGGCTGACGTGCCTTTCGTAATCCGAAGGTGGAAGATGATTGAACACTAGAGTGCCCAGAAATTTGCGCTCACATAGTAGTGTGATGATGGGAATGGGCTTATAGATGCCATTTGGAGATTGATGGATAGGATGATGGGCTTATAGATGCCATGCTAAGAGATGATGGAAGGTGGATGGGCTTATAGATGCCATCTGGGTGTCGATCGCGTAAGAGATTCCTTAGCGAGAGCTTACGTACCTGAAAAAGAAAAATGATTACCTGACCTGTTACAGGAGCTGATCTTCCGATTCTTTGTATGGATGTGTCCTGACTGGTTACAGGAGCTGGATCTGGATCTTCAAAAGGTGATGAATGAACCAGGGATGGTTACTACCTCAACAGGAACGGTGAGAGAACCTTGGACGATTACTACCTCAACAGGAACGCTGAGAGAATCTTGGGCGACTTCAATCTCAACAGTATCGCTGAGAGAATCTTGGGCGACTTCTACCTCAACAGTAACGCTAAGAGAATCTTGGGCGACTTCTACCTCAACAGTAACGCTGAGAGAATCTTGGATATCTTCTACTGAGTCTTTATCAGGAAAATCTGTTAGGGGTCGATTTAGCTGGACTAGAGAAGGCCTTTGACTGGATAAGAAACAGGAAAATCTTAGGGTCGATTTAACTGAACCGGTCTAGGTCTTGAAATCTTCAACTGGATAAGAAACAGGGAGATCTTAGGGTCGATCTGACTGAACCAGAGAAGGCCTTTGACTGGATAAGAAATAGAAAAATCTTAGGGTCGATTTAACTGAACCGGTCTAGGTCTTGGAATGTCTTCAACTGGATAAGAAACAGGGAGATCTTAGGGTCGATCTGACTGAACCAGAGAAGGCCTTTGACTGGATAAGAAACAGAGAAATCTTGGGGTCGATTTAACTGAACCGGTCTAGGTCTTGATATCTTCAACTGGATAAGAAACAGGGAGATCTTAGGGTCGATCTGACTGAACCAGAGAAGGCCTTGGACTGGATAAGAAACAGAAAAATCTTAGGGTTGATTTAACTGAACCGGTCTAGGTCTTGAAATATAGCTGAGAACTTACTGAATCTTTCCTGAAAGGTAAAGGTCAGTCATATGCAATGCATGATATGGATCAAGCAATGATGTTCTCAACATAAATGAGATTTGTAAGATATGATGCATATATGCATGCTGTTTATGAACGTATGTTTAGGAAAATAAATCCTTGACGGGTGCCGGGAAGTCACTCCTGGGCTGATGTTGGAGAATAGATCTTTGCTTCCACTGGGGATGATAGGTGCAAGAATACTGGTAGGAGAAGATAACTCCGTTGGGGGATAAACTTGGCGAATGACTTACTCTGCAGGGAGAAAAAGTATTCTAATGATCTTGCTGGGGGCCAATACTCTGTGGGGAGAGAGGTACTTTGTTGAGTTGTTGATAATAACTTGCTGGGGATACCCTTGTTGTGTTGGAAGTGTTAATAGACTTCGCTGGGGATAAGAAGACTTCGCCGAGGATGCTCTTTCCGTGGCTTTTGGCTGAGGATAACCCAGTTATATCCTGGTAGGGAAATAACTCTTGAATAAAGCCGGGAGACGCATTCGTGTTCTGCGAGGATAAGCTTCCAGAATCTACTGGGGATAAGCTTACTGCTTGGGGAGATGGATTGGACTCTCCTGGGGAAGTTTTGAACCGTACCGGGGAGGTGACTCCATTGAATGTTTGATATACCGCCGGGGAACAATCTTTAGACCAAGACTGTCGGGGATGCTCGTTAAGAATGTCCGTACATTGCTGGGGAATGTTGAGATCTGCTGGAGGATACCCAACTTCCTTAAGTTTGCTAGTAGCTTTGGGGAGAGTGCACTGACTTGCTGACTCACTCTCTGGGGAATTAAGATATGCCGGTTATGTTCTTCAGCTGAACCTACCTTGATACCTTGGAGGACAGAACAATTAGATTGCTTAGACAACTCATTATTGCCCCTGTTTCTAATGTTACCTGTAATTAATCCTTTGTTTCGTATGCAAATATTCATGAGTTAGCAAATTATTGTCAATGCATATATCACAAATTGAACCTTGGACGTTCTTCGCAAAACAAAACAGAAAAGGAAAACAATTGGCAATTTTAACTGAAACGTATGTTTGTATTGATTTTTTTTTGAATTTGCTTGTAAAATAGGCGTTTATGTACAAGAGGCAGACGTCCTAGTAAGAGAACGCCGCCAAACAAAGGAATTTATACAAGTTTGTACAAAAGAAAATAAAACAGCTGTGTGAAATGAATGATCCCACTGGGTTTCAACTCTGCTATCGCCCTTATATCTCCGAGCGTCTCATCACTTGATGACCTTAGTTGAAGATGAAGATGACTGATCGATGCCGTCTGAACTTGATATAGATACCGGATTCTGGACGCGGAGTGATCTAATGAGACATAGTATTACGCTTTATCCCTAACTTTTGCCTGGACCGCCCTTTCGGGTTTTCAGTCCACCGGGATACCCATTTTTGCCCAAGCCGCCTTTTCAGGTTTTCGACTTGCCGGGTGTACAGATTTTGTTCATTTCATCCCTTCATTTTGCCCGAACCCTTTTGGTTCGCCGGGAAGCCCTAACTTTTGCCTAGGCATGTCAGCCTAGCGGGTCTTTTTCATGCGTAGTATCTTTTTACTATGTCTGCATTAGCGGGGTGAGGAAGGTCGTCACCATCCATGTTGGTTAGAATCATGGCTCCTCCTGAGAACACATGCTTAACCACAAATGGCCCTTCGTACGTAGGGGTCCATTTTCCCCTTGGATCACTCTGAGGAAGGATGATTCGCTTGATTACTAGATCCCCAACTTGATATTCTTGTGGTCTGACCTTTTTGTTAAATGCCCTGATCATCCGTTTTTGGTACGTCTGACCATGACAGATAGCAGCGAGTCTCTTTTCATCAATAAGGTTTAATTGATCAAGTCGTGTCTGGATCCAATCATCTTCGTTCAGATTTGCATCCTTCATTATCCGGAGAGAGGGTATTTGCACTTCGATCGGTAAGACTGCCTCCATACCATAAACCAAGGAGAAAGGAGTTGCCCCGGTTGACGTCCTGGCTGAGGTACGGTACCCATGTAGAGCGAACGGTAACATCTCGTGCCAATCCTTATAAGTCACTGTCATCTTCTGCACGATTTTCTTAATGTTTTTATTTGCTGCTTCTACAGCCCCATTCATCTTCGGTCGATAAGGAGAAGAGTTGTGGTGCTGTATCTTAAACTGCTCGCAGAGCTCAGTGATCATCTTGTTATTGAGATTGGTACCGTTGTCTGTAATAATTCTTTCTGGGACGCCGTATCGACAGATCAGATTATGCCGAATGAACCGTGCCACAACCGTCTTGGTTACCGTAGCGTAGGAAGCTGCTTCGACCCACTTCGTGAAGTAATCAATCGCTACCAGGATGAAGCGATGCCCGTTGGACGATGTAGGTTTAATCTCACCGATCATGTCTATGCCCCACATTAAAAACGGCCAAGGCGCAGTCAGAACATTCAGAGGAACTGGAGGAACATGCACCTTGTCTGCATAAACCTGGCATTTGTGACATGTCCGAGAGTGCTGGTAGCAGTCTGCTTCCATTGTGGACCAGAAATACCCTGCCCGAAGGATTTTCTTCGCCATAATGTGTCCACTGGAATGTGTTCCGAAGGTCCCTTCATGTAGCTCTTCCATGATCCTTTCTGCTTCAGTCTTATCCACACAACGCAGTAAGGTCGAATCATGGTTTCGCTTATACAGAATGCCATTGCTGAGGAAGAACTTCGCTGCGAACCTTCTCAGAAACTTCTTATTGTTGACCGACGCACCTTCAGGGTATTCCTGAGCTTCCAAATATCTCTTCACCTCATGGTACCAAGGCTTCTCAGTCATCAACTCAGTCTCGAGATCACAACAGTATGCCGGTTCGTCCAGTTTCCAGATGATGATCCGGGGAGCCTCATTGTCCCATTTGACCTTGAACATAGAAGACATTGTAGCTAACGTGTCCGCCAGCTGATTCTCTTCTCTCGGGAAGTGTTCAAAGGTTATCTCTGTGAAGTGGGGGATCAAGGTCAACACACATTCTCTGTAAGGAATAAGATTCGGGTGTTTCGTATCCCACTCTCCTTTGATCTCATTGATCACAAGAGCGGAATCTCCGAAGACACTCAGAAACTTGATCCTTAAGTCGATCGCAGCTTGGAGACCCATGATGCATGCCTCATACTCCGCCATGTTGTTGGTGCAGTTGAAACATAGCCGGGCAGTGAGTGGAGTATGAGTGCCTTGAGGTGATATGATTACAGCACCGATGCCATTACCCAAAGCATTGGAGGCTCCGTCAAAGTGCATAGACCATCGGGATCCTTCCTCAGGTCCTTCATCCGGTCCAGGTAATTCACAATCAGTCACAATCATGATGCTCTCGTCTGGAAACTCGAAGTTCATTGACTGATAGTCATCTACTTCCTGATGTGCCAAGTGGTCTGCCAATACACTTCCCTTGATGGCTTTCTGAGTCGTGTATTGAATGTCGTATTATGTCAAGATCATTTGCCATCTTGCTATTCTCCCAGACAGAGCAGGCTTTTCAAATATGTACTTTATAGGATCCATCTTTGAGATCAACAGGGTAGTGTGAGTCAGCATATACTGTCTCAGCCGACGAGCAGCCCATACCAAAGCGCAGCAAGTTTTCTCAAGCAGTGAGTATCGGGTCTCACAGTCGGTAAAATTTTTGCTAAGGTAATAAATGGCATGCTCTTTTCGGCCAGACTCGTCATGCTGCCCCAGCACACACCCCATTGAGTTGTCGAGTACTGTCAGGTATAGTATCAGAGGTCTCCCCTCAACCGGTGGCATAAGGATGGGTGGTTCTTGGAGATACTCTTTGATTCTGTCAAAAGCAGCCTGGCATTCATCATTCCAACGTACTACCTGATCTTTCTTCAGCAGCTTGAAGATTGGCTCACAGGTAGCAGTTAGGTGCGAGATGAATCGAGCAATGTAATTCAGGCGTCCTAAAAAGCCTCTGACCTCTTTCTCTGTGTTAGGAACTGGCATCTCTTGAATAGCTTTGACCTTGGCAGGGTCTACTTGAATACCCTTATCACTTACAACGAAGCCTAGCAACTTTCCAGATCTTACCCCGAAGGTGCACTTGTTCGGGTTAAACCATAGCTTGTACAATTTCAGACGGTCAAACAATTTCTGCAGATGATCAAGGTGCTCTTCTTCAGTATGGGACCTTGCGATCATGTCGTCAACATACACTTCTATCTCATGATGGATCATGTCGTGAAATAAAGCGACCATGGCACGTTGGTAGGTTGCCCCAGCGTTCTTTAGTCCAAAAGGCATGACCTTGTAGCAGAAGGTGCCCCACTGAGTAACAAATGTAGTCTTTTCCATGTCTTCAGGGGCCATCTTGATCTGATTGTAACCTAAAAAACCATCCATGAAAGAGAACACCTTATGCTGAGCTGTATTGTCAACAAGGACATCAATGTGAGGTAGCGGGAAGTCATCTTTGGGGCTGGCCCTGTTCAGATCCCTGTAATCGACACACATTCTGACATTTCCGTCCTTCTTTGGTACCGGAACCACATTAGCAACCCACTGAGGGTAAGAAGTCACTGCAAGAAACCCGGCATCAAACTGTTTCATAACCTCGGCTTTGATCTTCTCGGACATCTCTGGACGCATACGGCGGACCTTTTGCTTAACTGGAGGGCAGTCTTCCTTAGTAGGCAAGTGATGGACCACAATATCGGTATCCAACCCGGGCATGTCTTCGTAGGACCAGGCTAAGATCTCCATATAATCATGTAGCATATGAGTCAACCGTTGCTTCACGCTGAGCTCTAGGTTGGCACCAATCTTTACCTCCTTTCTGTCTACCTCAGTACCCAGGTTTATCGTTTCCACTGGCTCTTCATGTGGTTGAATTGCCCTCTCTTCCTGGAGCAACAGTCTTGCAAGCTCGCCAGGAACTTCGCAATCATCTTCACCTTCGTCTTCGGCTAAGTTGATCGGATTTTCGAAGTCATAACTGGCAGTAGCAGAGTCGTTACCAGTGAGATCCAGAGTGGATTGAAACCTGTATGAGTGAGTGTGTGTAAATACAGCTGTTTTGTAATATATAAAGAAAGGAAAGAAAGAAAAGGAGCATAAGATTTGAAATGCGATAAAACGTCCAAGGTCTTTATTCATGATATATGAAATGACAATTTATATGCCCTCACAAATGAAACCACGGTGCCCCGGGTAAGACACCGGGCCATAGAGTTCAATTTATTGTTTATTACAAATAACAAAACATAGGAATTCATTACTCAGTAACAAGAGAAACAGGTAGATTGTCCTTTGCACTCCAATTGCTAGGTCCACTGTCGGTTGCCGGGTAAATCCAGCTATCAAACTCAGCTTCATCCACCTCATCTTCGTCCCCAATAGCATTCACTCCATGAGCAGGCAGGGGAGCTGTCACTACATTAGGCTTCTTAGATGCCTCAAATTGTACCTCCTTGGCGTCAATAAGATCCTGCAGCTTGTTCCTTAAGGCCCAACAGTCATCAGTGGAATGCCCCGGGCTATCGGAGTGATAAGCACAGCGAGCATTCAGATTGTATTTAGGAGAAGCAGTGTTTACAACCTTTGGGGCCTCTCTGACAGCCACTAGGTTGGTGGACAGCAACTGCGGCAAGATTTGCGATAAAGTCATACTCAAACGGGTAAACTCCCTTCTAGGTCTTTCAGCCCTTTGAGGATTGGTTTGCCGAGGAGCGGCAGCAGGCTTAGCAATCGTCACCGCGTTGACAGATTGGCGGCGCTCAGGTTTCTCTTGTCTTCTAGAGCCATATACAGCACTGGCCTCCTTTTTAAAGGGCTTCTTCTCAGAGCTTGACGATGCACCCTTCTGAATTTTACCAGACTTCATCCCAGCCTCTATTCTCTCTCCAGTCAGAATAAGATCAGTAAACCCTGCAGATGAGTTACCGATAAGATGGTTGAAAAATGGCCCAGATAGGGTCCCCAAGAACATGTCTACCAACTCCCGGTCAGTCAACGGAGGCTGCACCCTGCCAGCTAGATCCCTCCACTTCTGTGCGTACTCTTTAAAACCTTCACTTGAACCTAGCGACATACCCTGGAGTTGGGTACGTGTAGGGGCAAGGTCGGCATTATATTGATACTGCTTATAGAAAGCAGTAGCCAACTCCTCCCAGTTACGAACCTTGGTCCCATCCAGCTGATAGAACCATTCGAGATGAGTCCCTGAAAGACTCTCCTGGAAGAAGTGGATCCACAAGTTCTTATCCACTGAGTACGGTTAAATCTTCCGCACATACGATCTGAGGTGTAACTTGGGACAAGACGCCCCGTCATACTTGGTAAAGGATGGTGCTTTGAACTTATGAGGAATGATCACACCAGTAGACAAACCCAAGTCTCCAAAATCCAGCCCAGACACTTGTTGGATCTCCATAGCATTCAGCCTGTCCTCCAGCTGCTTGTATCTGTCTTCTACAGGAGGATACTGTTCCTCATCAAAATCAGTCTCGTTGTCAGAGACCATCGGAATAGGACCTTTTCCCCCTTGGGGACTACCCTTGCCTATAGAAGAACCAGCCTCTTCATTCTGCAGAGTGTTTCCAAACCTTTGGCCCGAGTTAAAATGAACAGTTCTCCTCTTCTTCTTCTTCTCCTTCTTCAGGAGCAGAGCCTTCAGCTCTTCTTGGCCCTGAGCCAAACCCATGATTAGTTCCTGAAATTGCACATTCTGCGCCTGAAGAGCCTTGATGGACATCTCGGTTGATGATGAGTCAGGATTCATGATGCTGAAATAAACAGCGAAGAACGGTAAGCAACCTGAAAAGAAGAAAACCTGCTATGCATATGATGAATGATATGTGTTTATGCAATGCATTCAAGGGTTCGAAAGTTCAAATTTGTTGTAGACAAAAAGGAACACACGTTATCATTAAGGAAATAATTGTTCAGTACATCAAAGCCTCATGGGCACAAATTACAAAGCAAATCAATCCCAAAAGACACTACGCATCCTCTTTGGAGCTATGTAGGTGTTGAGATTCCTTTCCTCATGCAATAGGCGGGTGAGCTCCAAGACCTTCTTTTCACTAGCATGTAGACTGGTCTCAAGAGAATTCCGTTCTTCCTTAAGCTGGATCCAGCTCTTCTGCATCTCTTCCCAGGATATGGGCATGTCAGGATGCTGAATGGTGTAGGACACTTCTCCTTCCAAGACTGGTTCTTTGATTACTGGGAGCATATGAGGATAAGGCATTACTAACTTCTGAGAGCGGGCCCGTACCCACTTGAGATAAGGTTCCAACGGGATGGAATTCCTGTGCCCTAGTGTCTTGCTGTCTATCCTACTGGGCATCCTCCAAGTTCTGATAAATCTCTGGCGAAGTCCTTGTGCATCGTTGTCGAAGTCAAAAACTATGTCAGGAATTAACATGTCATGAGGGCCATCCCTCCGAGCATAACCAAACTGTCTCCAAGCCAGACATGGGTTGTAAGTAATACCTCCTCTGATTCCAAGTAAAGGAACATTAGGGTACTCCCCGCAACGATCAATGATAGTGACATCCTCTTTGGACCGAGGGCACCAATGTATATCTGCATGTGTAAGAGTCATCAACCGTTGTGACCATCTCAAACCCCGCTCGTTCTTCAAAACTGATTGTGGAAGGTGCGAAATAAACCACCTTCCCAGGAGAGGAGTGCAACACATAAGGACACCTCTTTTTCTCATGGTTCGAGTGTAACATGAGTGAAGGATATCCCCCAGCAACGTAGGTATAGGATTCCTGGACATGAAGATCTGGACAGCACTGACATCTATAAGCTGATCTGGGTTAGGGAACAACACCAAACCATAGACAAGGAGGGCCACCACTTCTTCAAAAGCTTGTAAGTCAAGGGAGTTCCAACATTCATGGGCCTTTTCAAACAGAAACCTGGCTAAGAACCCTTTGATACCGCTTCTAACCTCCCAATGTCCCTTGAGATCAGATGATTGCAGGTGTAAGGCTTTAGCAATCTCTTCAAGTTTGGGTTCCTTTTCCGTACCGTTGTAGGGTAGTTGATCAAGGATAGGGATCTTCAAGAGCCGGGAGAACTCCTCCAATGTAGGTACCAGCTGATAATCCAAGAAGGTGAAACAGTGATGCAGAGGGTCAAAGAATTGGAACAGGACCTTTATCATATCTTCCTCAATATTGGTATTGACCAAGCTGATGAGTCTTCCATGTCTTTCACTGAATGAAGAGCTCTCGGGAATCCTGGATATAAGTTCCTTAAGCTGAGGAGGGACCCTTACAAGACTGATTTGAATTGTCTTTCTGCGAACAGTTTCCATGTCCTACAAAACAAGAACAAATATGAAGATTCGAACCCCTGAAATGGTTAGTCAATGCATATGATGCTGGATGATGTCATGATGCTATGATTAAACACACCACAGATATTTACAAAGACAAACATGTAAGGCACACAAGGCACACAAGACAAGCCCTTAGAGTTTAGGCCAGCATGGGGTCTGGGTATTACCCTCTTGAAGTTGGTGGGCTCAACCTCTCCTATCAGAAGTAACCGGGTTCTAAGGGTCCCAATATCACCGGATTGCTTTCATTGTTCATCGTTTCGATTTAGCCACTGAACTGGCGACCGAAATATTCTAGGAAAGCAACCCTCAATTGAGTGTAGTATCGAGTATCAACCAACCTCGGACTGCACCAAAGTCAGTTATCTCACTACCCTAAAGAGGCCAAGATAGTTCAATTAAGGTTCCTAAGGTCTGTTGATGCTTCACGACACCACACGGAGGCCCCGTACTCTCCTTGACTGAACTCAAGGGTTACCGGTACACACCAAAGTGCCACATCAACGTAGCAGACTGTTTCAACCATGTCGGTATACCCCGCACAGTTCCCTCACAGCCTTGTTGCTACTTTCTAAGAAGGTATCCCCCAGATCCGGGTTAGGATCTATAGAACTCCCAAGACAGACCCACAATTTAAAGCAAACAATTCAGACAATTGAAAACACAAGTGATCTTTAGTCCTAAGGTACACCTCACTTTAAAATAATTCCCCAGCAAAGTCGCCAGTTCTGTGATCGGTGGATCTGGAACTGACTGTTTAACGCTGGTTCGCGAAATGTCGCGGAAGCAAGAGTCGCCACCGTCTTTTATTTTCTCCAAATGGAAAGGACAAAAGCACAGAAAAATTCCTTGTAGAGATTGCTCTCGGTTCGGGAGGTAGATTTATAGAAAGGGAAGGTGTTAGCACCCTTTCTATCCATGGTTATCCATGGGCTCTTAGATACTTGCTCACTTGTGTTTTCAAAATGGTTTGTTTGCTTTTCAACTGTGGGTTTAAAAAAGTTTCTTTGAAAATTTCAGTTCGACTCTTGTATCAGTCCTCAAGAGTGTTTGAAAAGTTGCTTTCGAAAGCTTTTTGAAAAGGTGTCGGTGTGAAAAGCATTTTTGAGTTTGTTTTGAAATTAGAGCAAGTATCTAGAGTCGTCTACCTACCCTAAGGAATTCGTTTGTGTAAATGTCCTTAAAGTAGTTCCATCCCACCATTGAGAGGTAGGTAGCACCACCGTTGGAGGTGTTCGGGTCAATTCGAAGGTTCGGGACATGGTGATCACCAGAGCAATAGGAAGACACCTTAGAAGCTACCCTCATGCCAGGTTCCCGGATCATGAGGACTTACTAAAACATCTTCTACTCGACGATCACCTTTTGAGGGGCAAGGCAACAGTGAGGCGTACCCTAGGGGTGGTGTGTGATTTGTGTGTCATTTTCAGATATTTTTTGTCTTGTCATGTCATGGGTGATCTACGCTTTTGTTTTTATTTTGACATTCATTCTTGCATGCAATTATTAACAGTTAAAAAAGATGCGGAAATATAAAGTTCCTAAACTATTACAAAGGCGCGGGTCCACATCGCCAAAATTAAATCCAGGACCCGATTTGACAATAAAATAGAGATGCGAGAAATATAAATGTTTAATTTACACGGCTTTGGGAGAATTACATAAAAATTATAAGAAAGGAAATAAATGCGCGAATTGAAATTACGATCGAATGCGAGGGCGTTGGACCCTTTTTAGGAAATTAAATTATAATTAACAAATTAATTAAATTATAAAAAAAAAAAGATTTTTTGAGTTTTTTGGTACTTATGGAATTTTATGAGAGGATTAAATGAAATTAAAACCTAGTTCTAGCTATTTTTAATTTATTAATAAAAACATGTTAAAGTTAAACCTAAAATTAACCTAATTAATTAGTACGATTTTATTTACAAAATAAATAATTAATTATTGGTGATGATAAAAGAAAAGAAAAAAAGATAAAAATAATTAAAACCCTAATTCTACAATTTTTAAGTTTATTAAAAAAATGTTTAAAATTATGCCTAGAATTTAAAACTAAATCAATTAATAAAGGTTTTATTTACAAAAATAACATTTAAATAAAATATTTTTTATTTTTGTCTTTCTGATTTTTTTTTCTATTATTTTTATATTTTATGAAAATAAATTAATCTAAAGAATTACATTAAAACTAATTAAAACAAATAAAAATAAAAAAATACAAAAAAGGATAAAAGAGCAAACCATGGGGGGTTCTGTCCCCAAATTGGAGGTATAAGTCAGTAATTCTGGCCCAATAGCCCTTGGCCTTGTTGACTTTTATGCTGGCGTGTGGCTTCGTTGACTGAGACACATCATAGGCTTTGAATTCTGGCCATAGGATGGATGCAGTGGGACGTGTGGCATGGCAGATCATGAGGCTGCATGGTGGTCTTCAGGGAGCAAGCTGCATAGAATCTCATGGAACCAAAATATATTAAGGAAGTGAGGGGACCTGGGGATCGAACCCAGGTCCCAGTGCTCATGTGACAACGCACCAACCATCTGCGCTATTGGCTTTCTTTGTAGCATTAGTGGACAATAAATAATGTACATAATAAAACACGTTAGTAACATTAACTCAAAAAACGCACTAAAGTTTAAATGGACCTATCGTATGAAGACAAGTCATCGTCTTCTCCGTTTGTGCGTTTGGCCTGAAAAATATAACACAAGATTGCGGGGGTTTTAAACCCCCACTAAATGATGAGCAGAAAAATAGCGAATAGGCCATTGTGCTTCATAAATTAGGCGCGAGGTGTGGAATCGATTGGCCATCATCTTCGGGTTCTAATGGCGTAGGTCTCAGGTCTCAATTTTTCCATAGTGAAATCGCGTATGGGCAAGCAAAACTCAATTGAACAATATAGTTAGCTTCAGAATGATAAGATTAACACAAAACAAGCATTAGAATTCAAAATCATGGCATGTATGATGAAACACGATTATTCAAAAAAAGTGAAACAGTTGGACTGCTATATACCAATTCTGGGTGCTTTGAACGTGGAAAAGAGTTCAGTCAGGTTCAATGATGTCTTGGCAAGCCAATGGGATCAATATTCTCCTTTGAATCGTCCTCCAAGGCAATTTTCAGTTTTGGATTTTTTTGATAAAAATGCAAGATTGTTCTTGATGTTTTGGCACAGCTCTCAGGTCTTTTGCACTAGGGTTTGCATTAGTATAAGTATGGGAACTGATTAGGGTTAAAAATTGGATCCAAAACCCTTTGCATTGATACACAAGATATTTGATTTTCATGGCATATATTTTCAAATCTTTTCCATGCATATTTGATTCCAATTATGTCCAAATCACATTGATTCTTTCCCTATCAGGTAATGCACGAAATCTTGAAGATATTTCATGCATAAAAAGATTTGAAAAGCTTGCTTTGGTATTTTTTCCATATTTTAATTAATTAAATGAATTATTAGCAATTAAAAATTCAAATAAATAAATAAAAATGATGAATAAATTCCCTTTGGGCCAAATGGTCGTGTACATGCTTTGGATGATGAATCTTGGAAGAAAAAGAGGCCCATTAGCAATTTTAAGGCATTTGAAGCAAAGTTGACTTTTCAAAATACCCAAAAATTTCCCAACTTCCACAAGGCATATCCTGCTCAATTTATAAGCTTTGCTCATGTTCTTGGACATTTTGGAAATGTCTTGAAGTCCTCTAACCAATGCCTTTTGTCCCATGTCATTTTGATTTACCAATCTCAAGTTATGGCCTTTGACTTAAAGTCCCTTTTTGTTGACTTTTGAAAATGACCTATAATGTTGAAATTGATAACTTTTTGTGAGAGCATTTCATGGACTTGAAGTGTGAAGAGGAGTTGTAGGAAATGTCTTTGTCTTCAAAATGAGCTTTGGATGGAATTTTTCTGATAATCCATGTGGAAGTTATGCCTTGGTCAAGTTACAGTTGACTTTTTCAACTGTCCAAATATGGAAACTTTTGCATCTTGAGACTTTTTGAGCCAAGCTTTGAGAATCATGATCAAGCATTGATAAAATGATGTTTGTGGCTTCAAAATGAAATGTTGACCAAAAATTTGAACTTTTGACTGTCAAATGACCATTTTGCCCCTGCAATTGACTCTAGTGCAATTAGGGTTTTTGACTGTGCAATTTTGTGCTGTAAGTCTTGAAACTTGGTATGAGGATGCTTGACCATGTTTATAGGCATGTGGGACTTGACTGGACCCTTGGAAACTTCAATTCCTTTGCCAGAACCAAAACCCTAATTTTTTGACTGTTAGGAGGCCCTTGAATTGTGCAACCCTTGGGGGATTTTGAAGCATGCTTTTGGCAAATTTTGAAGAATATGGGAGGGCAAATTCTGGGGTGCAACAGGTGGTATCAACAGGAGTCTTTTGAAAGAGTATCTCTTGGGTATCCATCAGGCGTTGGATGCCTGATTTCAACATTGGGCAGTCAAGTCGTATGTTTAAACAAAAGTAACAGACTTTTCCACAGCCTGGGAATATCCCGGCTTTCATCAAATTCACTTTAATCACTGGTAACAGAGTCAAAAGGTCAGCAACATTGGTAACATGAAGATCTTCCATAACGGCATGAACATTATGACCGTGCTTGGGCATTGGAGCGTATATCACGTTGGGCTTCTCCGAAGCATCAAACTCTACCTCCTTAGCGTCTATCAGGTCTTGGATCTTGTTTTTAATAGCCCAACAGTTATTGGTATCATGCCCTACACTGTCCGAGTGGTACACACATTTTGCATTGGAGTGATAATAAGGAGAAGAGGTATTGGGGTTTTTCGGCGCTTCTTTCAAATTGGTGAGATTCAGCTTTAACAAATGAGGGAGGACTTGAGCCGGTGTCATGTTGATTCGGCTGAACTGCCATTGTGGCCTTTCTACCCTTTGCTGGTTAGCCCTAGGTTGACTGCTTCGAGGTTGATCAGTTGAAGAGTTTTGAATCATCACAGCCCCCACCGTTGGTCGGCGCTCCGCTCTTCCTTGATTTTTCTGGGAATACACCGCAAAAGCTTCTTTCTTGGCTGGGAAGGTCTTCTTAATAGCATTGGAAGCGGAGGCATCCTTCTGAATTTTTTACCACTTTTGATGCCAGCCTCGACCCTTTCACCGGTCAAAATTAATTTGGTGAATCCTGCAGAGGAACTCCCGATTAAATGATTAAAGAATGGGCCAGACAGGGTCCCTAAAAACATGTCAACCAGCTCTTTATTCGAAAATGGTGGCTGCACCCTTCCATCCATATCACCCCACTTCTGGGCATACTCTTTAAATACCTCATTAGAAGCCATACCCATACTCTGTAGATGAGTACGAGTAGGCGCTAAATCAGCATTGTATTGGTATTGTCGATAGAACGCAGCAGCTAAATCTTCCCAGTTATGAACATCCGATCTCTCAAGTTGATAGAACCAGTCCAATTGTGTGCCTGACAAACTGTCTTGAAAAAAGTGGACCTAAAGATCCTTATCAGATGAGTGAGGTTGGATCTTTCTAACGTAGGATCTCAGATGCATCTTTGGACAGGACAAACCATCATACTTAGAAAATGTAGGTACTTTGAACTTGGGAGGAATGACGATCCCAGCAACCAAACCTAGTTCTTCGAAATCTAAACCAGGTACCCCTTGCAACTCCATGGCTGCCAACCGATCCTCAAGATTTTTATACTTATCATCTGCCGGGGGATATTGTTGTTCGGAGTAATCTTCATCCTCTTCCTCTTCTTCTTCTTCCACCTCAGATTCGGAAGGCATTGCATCTCCTTTTCCTTTACCAGCCCCTTCATCAGACGTCGAGGGGAACTCGAGGGCCTTTCTAGCTTGGCTTTCAAACCTTCTTCCAAAAGTAACCACACCTGTACTTTTCTTCTTTTTCTCCTTCTCCAACAGTGCTTTAAGGTCCTCTTGACCCTTTGCTAAGGTCACGAGGAGTTGCTGGAATTGCGAATTCTATGCTTGCAGATCCTTAACCGTCTGCTCTAAATCCATGTTGCTGAAATAAACAGTAGAAAGATAAGGAAACCTGGTGTGAAGATCTGTTTATGCATATGATGAATGATATGTTATTCATGTAATGCATTCAAGGATTCAGAAGTTCAAATTTGTTGCAAACAAAAAGAACACACGTCATATTAAGAGGAAATTTGTTAGTACATAAATGCCCCATGGGCAAAATATTACAAAAATTTTAATGTAAAAAGACATTGCGCATCCTCTTTGGTGCGATGTAAGTGTTGAGAGTCTCCTCTTCATGAAGTCGGTGGGTAAGCTCCAAAACCTTCTTCTCACTGGCATAGAAGTTGGCTTCAAACGTATTACGTTCTTCTTTGAGTTGTATCCAACTCTTTTGCAATTCTTCCAATGATGTTGGCATGTCTGGATGTAGGAGGGTGTATGGAACCTGTCCTTCCATAACAAGCTCTTTGATCACGGGGCATGGAATTCTTGTGCCCCACTTGAGGTAAGGCTCAAGGGGGATGGAATTCTTGTGCCCCAGTGTCTTAATATCTACTTTGTTGGGCATCCTCCAAGCTCTGATGAACCTTTGTCGAAGTCCTTGAGCGTCGTTGTCGAAGTCAAATACCAAGTCATGGGATCAGCATGTCATGAGGGCCATTCCTCCGAGCATATCCAAACTGTCTCAAAGCTAGACAGGGGTTGCAGGTAATGCCTCCCCTAATGCCAAGTAGTGGGACATTAGGGAATTCCCCACAACGATCAATGATGATGAGATTTTCTTTGGACCGAGAACACCAATGTACATCAGAATGTATGAGGGTCATCAATCGTTGTGACCACCTTAAACCCTGCTCATTCTTCAAAACTGATTGTGGAAGGTGAGAAATAAACCACCTTGCTAGAAGAGGAGTACAACACATGAGAACACCTCTTTTCCTCATTGTTCGTGTGTAAAATGAGTGTAGGATGTCCCCAAGCAATATAGGCACAGGATTCCGAGATATGAAAATCTTGACAGCATTCACATCTATAAGCTGGTAAGGGTTTGAGAACAAGACCAACCCATAGACGAGGAGTTCCACAATCTCTTCAAAAGTTTGTAGATCTAGAGAATTCCAGCAGTCTTGTGCCTTCTCAAACAGAAACTTTTCCAAGAAACCCTTGACACCACTTCTGGTTTCCCAATGTCCTTTGATATCAGATGGTTGCAAGTGTAATGCTTGAGCAACATCTTCAGGCTTTGGTTCTTTTTCCGTACCGTTGTAGGGTAGTTGATGAAGAATATGAATTCTCAGGAGTTGATAAAATTCCTCCAAAGTAGGTTCTAGTTGGTAATCAGGGAATGTGAAACAGTGGTGTAGGGGGTCAAAGAACTGGAAGAGAACTTTCACCATGTCTTCTTCAATGTTGGAGTTGACCAAGCTGAGAAGTCTACCATGTCTTTCACTGAAAGGAGAATTATCTGGAATCTTGGAAGTAAGCTCCTTGAGTTGAGGAGGGATTCTCACAAGGTTGACTTGTATTGTTTTCTTGCGAAGAGATTCCATGACCTACAAAACAAGAACAAAGATGAAGATCCAAACCCTTGAAATGGGTAGTGGATGCATATGATGCTTTATGATGTTCATGATGTATGCACAAGCACATGTACAAACAAGTCACACAAGATCCTAGTTTCAGGCTTGCATGAGGTTTCATAGGTAAGTACCCTCTTGAAGTTAGTTGGCTCAAACCTGTCCTATAAATAGTAACCGGGTTCTAAGGAGCTCAATATCATTGGATTATTTTCTGTGTTCATTGTTTTGGTTTAGCCACTTAACCGGCGACCAAAATATTCCAAGAAAACAACCCTCAATGAGTGTAATATCGAGTATCTACCAACTTCGGACTGCACCAAAGCCGGTCATCTCACTACCCCTAATAAAGGCCAAGATGGTCAAGTAAGGTTCTAAGAGTTCATTAATGCTTCATGACATCACTCAGTGGCCCCGTATTCTCTTTGATTGACTCAAAGGCTACCGGTACTCACAAATATGTCGCACTAATATAGCTATTGCTTCAACCATGTCGGTATACCCCGCACAGTTTCCACAACGTATTGCTATTTACCTGTGAATGTTTCCCAAATCCGGGAAAAGGATTTCAAGCCCAAACAAGAGAACCAAATGTAAAGCAATCAAAGCAATCAAGATAATCATGCAAAGGGTGATCTAAGCCCTAAGGTTACTCCACTTTTAGAATCTTCCCTAGTAGAGTCGCTAGTTCTGTGATACGCTGGGAGAACTGACTTGAGGTTTTGTGTTTGTGTTCGCAAATGTTTCGGTTTAGCAAGAGTCGCCACCGACTTTTTATTTTATCCCAAGGAAAGGTCAAAAAGCACAGGAAAGACCTTTGAGATATTTTCTTGGGTTCGGGGAGTAGATTATGAAAAGGGAAGGTATTAGCACCCTTTTCATCCATGGTTATCCATGGGCTCTTAGTTACTTGTTTAGATCACTTGTTTTGCTTTTCAATTGTTTGAAATGGTGCTCTTCAATTATTTGAAATGGTTCTTTGTGTATGGTTTTAAAAGATGTTTTGAAAAGAGGCCATCTTTGTGGCAACCTTTGTAATGATTCTTGTTTGAATGTATACAAAGGTGTTTTTGTCTTTTGAAAAGTTTTCAATGTTTGAAAGTTTGTTTTTGAAATGGTGTTGTGAAGTGTGTTTTGAAAATAGCAAGGATGTTTTTGCAAGCTTTTGATCAAGTAACTAAGAGCTATCTACCCTATTTTATTCAAAGATATTTCTTATGTTTTTCAACCCTTTTAATAGTGTTGTTTCACCATTGTATTTGGTGAACAACCTTGTGTTAGGATGTTAAACGGGACAGGCGCGGGTCATCGTATGGACCATGATAGCAATTGTGTCAAGTATCTTTGGCAATTACCTGGAGGGACTTGATCATTTTGTTTAGGAAACTCAGATAGCGTCATCGAGGGACTATGATCTTTTTGTTTTGTTTTTTTTTGTTTTGCCAAAGTTCTCAACATGCATACCATGGCCCATTTTTGAAGGCAACAAGTGGATTGTAACCCTAGGGGTGCAAGTGTGCATTGTGTTTGTTTTTCATGCATTTTTGTCTTTGATTAGGTCAAACTATTTGTTGGTTTTGATTTTGCATACAAACCCTAATTCTCTAATCATGGCATAATTTAAAGCGTTAAGTGCGAGAATTTAAATTCCAAGCTATTACAACATGATTATGGGGATGGGGGTACAATTTTGGATAGGGGATTATTTTGCAAGAAATTTAAACCCTAAGTTATTACAACGAAATCGAATCTCAAATGCATCAATATTTAAATGTACAATATTTAAATAAACAAAATAAATAAATATAGATTAAAATGTATTATGCAAAAAAGAAGTTTTTATGTATGTAAAAATATTTTCAATGTAAAGAAATATAAAGAAATAAATAAATAAAAAAGGATTAATTTTATTTATTTTAGGGTAAACCCTAATTTCTTTTAAGAAGATAAATATTATATATTATTTATATACAAAAATATATTAATACGTACAAAAATGAAATATATTTAAAAAAAGTGTTTTTTTAGTATAAATAATAATAAAAATAAAAAATATAATATTTTTGTATTTTTATCTTATGTTTTTTAATAAAATAAAAGTATATATGTATATATATATATATATATATATATATATATATATATATATATATATATATATATATATATATATATATATATATATATATATATATATATATATATATATATATATATATATATATATATATATATATATATATATATATATATATATATATATATATATATATATATATATATATATATATATATATATATATATATATATATATATATATATATATATATATATATATATATATATATATATATATATATATATATATATATATATATATATATATATATATATATATATATATATATTAAATATATTAAGTATGTATAAAATAAAATAAAATATTTACAAAAATAAAATATATTCAAGAAAATATTTTCAGTATGAATAAAAATAAGAAATAAAAGTAAAAGTAATATTTACATTGTTTTTAAATTTAAACAAATAATGAAAAAGTATTAATAATGTTTTAATGTTAGAAATAATAGATTAAATGCCAAATAAATGTAAAAAAAAAGTGAAAATATTTTTAAGCATTTTTCATATTTGGAAATAAATAAACAAAGTCAGAAATGAAACTAAAATACAAAAATAACAAAATATAAAGAAAATGGGCCAGGGGGTGCAAAAAGGAAAGAGGGGGTGTCAAAAGTAAGAATAAGCTAGCCCAGCCCAAAGTCCAGCTTTGTCCCTGTCGTTGTGACTGAAACACGCGCGCTTGCCCTGTTTAAATGCTAACTCTTGTATTTGTGATCTTTTGCCAAAACTCAAAACATGAAACTTGTAGAGCATCAAACCACGATTCTAACCATATAAAAAACTTAATCTAACTCTCAAAGACCAGAGAGAATTTCTCTGGCCCTAAAATCTGACCTAGTTTTTTCAGCATGTTCATGGATGAAATTCTCTTAGCACATTTAATATAAATGAAAACTGAGCATATGTATGGTTTCATGGCAATGAGTACTACATCTTTCATTCGCAAACCTAAGGCTAAATGTTCTTAAATAAAGAGATAGAAGTTTGAGAAATACCTGTTTCAGTCAGGCTCGAGTATGGCAATGCAACAACTTTCAGTGAGGCCTGAGGTTCTTTTAAGCTTGCTTGATGTTCCCTGGACCTTTCCCAATGCTTAGTTTGCTTTGAAATGGTCTGAATCTCTCTATAGAACTCAACCTGCAAAGCTTCAAAACAGAAATGGTGAACACTGTAAACGGAGTTACAGTTGGCAATGGAGGTTTGGGATAGCTTGAGTGAGTTGAATGAAGGTATTGGAACAAGTTTGAGGCCAAACACACGAGTGGTTTGTGTGATGGATGTGAATCTGCAGAGAGTGCCCTGTTTTGCAAGAAGAATGTGATTTGGTGTTTTGGAAGGCTTGAGGGCTCAACAACTCGTGTTTTTGGCTTAAGGTAATGCACAAAACTTGTTTTGAATGTTGGCAAGAGTTGAATATATCAGATATGCAAGTTATGTCCTTTTCGCAAGTAGACTTGTTTTGAAAGAAAAGTGTGAAGTGATATTAGGTAGGCCTGTACAGGCTATCTCTAAGCATGAAAAAGTTTCTTGTACCTTTGCCTGAGTTTGTGGAACTTGTTTGCTGCAAAGAAAGAGGTCCAAGGCTCAAGAAATACAAAATTGCAAAAAGTATGCTTTATGGAAATGGTATTGCAACCTTTATGTCATAAATGGATTTATTCATTGTGCCAAGCTCTAATGATCAGAATAACACCAATTTCCAATGAGTTTGCATTCAATTTTTGAGTGTTGAAGGGTTTAGAGACCTGTAATCAAGTACTAAGCTATTTTGGACAGATTTTGCAACTTGTGTCAGCATGTATTGGCCATGGATACAAAGTGAGTTTTTGCCAACTTCAAGCATTCGATTCTCCCTAACCACAAATGTGTTTGAGGAGTTCTTTAACAATTTGGAAAGCTTACAACATGTTCTATAATCCATATTTGAAATTCAACTTGAGACTCCAAGTGGAACTATGTGAAAAATGGCCAAGAAGATGGGTCAAAATCCTGCCTAAACTAGGGCAAAACTTCTCTAAGTTAAAAGTTTTAGGGACCCTTGTTCCAAAAATCATAACTTGAGATCCAAGCTTCTTTTGAGAAAACTTTGTGAATCAAAGTTGTATAATTTGTGGAGGAATACAACTTTCATGTTGTAAGTTTTGTTTGAATCCATTTGCATCATGGTGAAAATGTGGGGCAAAGTTAGGAAAAATTAAGAAAATTTTATAACTTAGAAAATTTCTAAGTTATGAAAATTTTCAATTTCAAACCCTAATTTGCAATTTTGGGTTTCTTGATGAACAAGTTTCATAATTTGACACATCTTGATGAAAAATGACCCTTGGTGCTTGATTTTGACCAAAAAGTCAAAGTTTGACTTTTCAGTATACCGTCAAATTTTGATCAGTTGACTAAAAAATTCATATGTCAATCTCATGCATTTGAGATCTTTTGAACTTGTTGAATAAGTCAAGATGATGCCCTTGAGCCCTTGAGTCTATGGTTTAACTTGATTTTCCATTAGCTAGGTCAAACAGTCAAAAATTGCCTTTGTACAGTCAAAACCCTAAAAATGACCATTTTGCCCTTTTGGTGATCTGATCAAATTTCTTGTGGAGTTGTGATACATATGAAGTGGTGAAAAACACAAGAAGGGGGGGGGGGGGGGGGTTGAATTGTAAAACTGAAATCTAAAGCAATGAACACGATATTTTTATCCTGGTTCGTTTGATCTCAAACTACTCCAGTCCACCCGTCAAGGTGATTTCGCCTCTCTCCAACGAGGTCTTAATCCACTATATTCAACTGAATATTACAGACTTCTTTAACAACTGCTAAAGCCTTCTTGATTCAAACCACAACCCGGTTTGTCAAGGTAACACATTCTTACAAGGAGATAAAACTATGTGTGTGGATGTTTTCTACAAAACTGTATCACAACTGTGATGTATACACAAATTGAAGCTTAGAAACTAGATTGCTAAACAGTAATGGAATATCAGAGTGTGTGGTTTAGCAAAACTGGTAGAACGAAGATTATGGTTCAGCTTTTGTGCGTGTAGATATTTGGAGAGCATTAACCATTTCAATCTTCAAAGCCTTGTTTATATAGCACTGAGATGATGAACGTTGGATGCAATATTCTTGATTCAATGCTAATAACAAGCTTTCCTTATTGAGCAGATCTTGTCTGGAATAAGGCCGTTGGAATTAATTAGCTTTCAATGCACAGTACCGTTGCTTACTTAACGCAAGTTATGGCTTGGCTCATTCTGATTCTGCTTCGCTGCTGATGAACTATTGTGTTTCTGTATCAGAGTGTTGAGCGCAGTCTTGTTCATCAGGCTTCAGCATGTACGTGAGTTGATCATCTGATTTTGACGTTCTGATGTAGCAACTTCTGATGCTGGTGTCTGAGATCAAGTTCTGATGCTGAATAGATGTGATCTTGCTTATTTCAATCAGCGTATCTGCAAGTCAGAACATAATAATTTTAGGCAGCAGATAGTTCATTCATGAAACTTATAAATACTATATCTTTTCACTTTGTTATCATCAAAACTTAAATATAGGGTAGTAGATTCAAACATTGTTCTAACAATCTCCCCCTTTTTGATGATGACAAAAACTAGATATTTTAAATGAAAATAACGTGAAAAGGTATCTGGAATATGTATCAGAATAAGAAGTAAAAGAATAAGGAGTAAGGAAATACTCCCCCTGAGTTTATTACTTCCCTTTGATTATACGTGTTCTTCAGGATCAGATCTTTTTGCCTTTCTTTGAACATCAGAGTATCAGAGTCTTTGACTTATCAGAAGCTTTATGTCAGAGCAGAGCTTCAGAGCTTTTCTTGTCAGAGCTTTGCTTTGGATCAGAACTTCATATTGATCAGAGCAACTTCATATTGATCAGAGCTTCTAGTCTTCAGAGTGTCCAGAAGCTTCCTTGTGCCTGTAGACTTTAAACACAACAGAAAAAACATTTCAAGTAGTAGAGTTAGAATGTTTGAGAATTTCTGTCTAGTTAGCCCGTTATTGATTTAAATATCATTCTTGTTCTCCCCCTTTTTGTCAGCAATCAAAAAGTGTTGGTGATGTGCTAAAACAATTAAGATCAGAAAAACTAATCATATTAAGATAGTTCAGAGTCAAAACGAGAAAATATTACAAAACATAATCAAACAGTACATCAGAAAATCAGGAAAACATGAAAAAGGTTATGCATGAAAGAAAAGATTTAAGGTTGAGGAGGCAAGCGTGTGAACAGGCTCTCCAGCATCGCTTGAATCTTTTCAGAAGTCTCATTCTGCTTATGCACCATGCTGACAACAGTGTCAATCTTGCTGTCCTGCACATCCAATCTCTCTTTCATCTTCTGATCGTTTTCATCCATCCGCTGCTGTAGACGCATGTCATTCAGCCTTAGTTCTTCCAGAGTCTGCCTGTCCAAGGCAGCTTGAGAAGCATTAGAAGGAGGAGGCTTCTCAGAACTTTCAGCAACATCCTCTGCTTGACTTTCTTCAGCCTGAATGGTCTTGTTTTCTTCTGATGGTTGCACCTTTGCAGCTTGCTGTTTCTCAGACCAAGGTTCACTGTCCAGAGGGAGCACGTCCTCTTTCAGAAGCATACTTCCAACTTCATTCAGAAGTTTGCTGAAATTTTGTTGTGCCTGCTCATAGTTGATATCCTGCAAATTGAGGGCTTCAGCACGTACCCAAAGTCTGAACTGTGACCAGAGCTGATCAGAAGCAGCTGGGTCAATCATCCCAGGACAGACTTGCTTCAAAGAAGCAATCCATTGCAGCACACCTGTTTCAAAATTCAAAATACCAGAGCCAACATCTGGTTGCTTTGGTTTTGGGATGGCAATTTTGTGTTTTAGATCAGCAAGACGGTCAAGACTGGTTAAGTCAATGAAAGTCCTGCTGGGGTTTTCAGAGGTTTTCTGAGAGGCTGTTTGTTTTGGAGAAGGGGTATCAGAGTCAGATATTTCGATTGGAGTGGGTGGTGTTTTGGGAGTTTTTGGTGGTGTCGATTCTGATGAGGATGGTAACTGGGGCATGACAACAGTGGTTCCACATGGCAACTGAATTGCCAGCGGTGATGGTTGAGGTGAGTGAGGGTCAGATTGATGAGGAGAAGGAGTTTCAGAGTGGTGAAACTCTGTTTGTGGTGAAGGTGGATTAATTTCTGGTTGGGGAGAGGGAGTTGGAATCTCTGATTGCTCAGGGATCAGAGGTTCTTCTGAGAGTGGTTGTTGTTGTTGTGGTTCTGGTTCTGGTTCTGGTTGTTGTTGTTGTTGTTCTGGTTGTGGAGGAGGAACATTTTGTGGTTCAGAGTTTGGTTGAGCAGAGGCATGTTGACGCTCAATATCAGACAGCACTTGGTCAAGTGCTGATGTTGTTGAAATTGTTGGTTGTTTGGGGTGTTTGGTTCTAGGTCTTCTGAGTTTTAATGCCTCAGAAGGGTCTTCTTCTTGTATGGTTTCATCAATGGTAGGGATGGGAATTGATATTCTATGAGAGGTTTGAGGAGGGATAGATGCTGGAATAGTAAAAGAATTTGAAATAGGGGCAGCAGATGAAATACCTCTTTTCTTTAGAGTCTGCTGAGATGATCCTTCTGATGGCGCTTTCCTCTTCTTTGTCTTCTTCAGAGTCACTTCTGGTTGGGGTTGACGCAGATCTCTGATATTCAGCTTTGGATCTGTATCATCTGCCTTGTACGCATCTGGGTACCTGAGAAACATCTCTGGTTTGGATTCCATTTCAGAAAATACCGGAAAATCACTCAGAGGCACTCTTCTGCTGGAGATATCAGCAGTGGAAGTAGCTCTGGGTTCCTTCTGAATATTCTCTATCAGCTTCATCTTTTTCAGATTCTTTGCGTTCAGAGGTTTCCCAATTGTTGGTTCAATAGTGCTCAGCTCTTGAGCTTCTATCAGATGCTCAATCAGTCTATTCTCTGTCAGAATATCTGATATCAACCTTCCAAAAGGTATCCAGTCCCTCTTGGTTCTTTCTTCTTCCCTTGTTTCTTTCACACTGGTTTTGAGGTGGTTGAACAGGAAGTGAGCCAGATTGATCTTTATCTTCTGATCAATAAAGTAGATCAGAAACTGCTGATCCACATTTATGTAATCAGGAGAACTTGTTGGTTTCCTGTGGTTGAAGCACCCCAGAACAATCTTAGCCCATACTCTAAAATGATCCTTCAGATCCTTAATCTTGCTGCTGGGCATCCCAAGAGTGAAAATCCTGTTAGCTACCACACCTATATCAGCACATCTTTCATCCATGTCCACACAACGGACGCCACCACCACTTTGACCGATTAGCCTTGCAATGAGATCTTCAGAAATCACAATCTTCTTCCCCATAACAGAGGAGATGACTAGATGTGTTGAAACCTTGGCGTGAATCCAAAATTCCTTGACCAGCGTTGGGAATGTTGGTCCAACCAACCTATCGAAATACCTTTCCCACTTTTGAGCCCTAATTTCTTCAGTTAGGTCAAAACCATTCTCCTTCAAGCTTTCAAAGTCAATGATTAACTCAGAAAGCACTTCAAGATTCTTCACCGGAGTGAGGAGAGTTCTGAGTGGCACTTGATATTGCTCAGATGATGCTTTCTTCTGATTACCTGCAGAAACGCTGCTGGAGGATGCCATTGTTCACACTAAAAAGGGTTTTGAGAATGAATTGAGGAAAAAGGTTTGCACGAGATGAACTCAGAAATGTGCAGAAAATGCTTGAGTGTTAGTGAGAAAGCGTAAAGAATAAGAATGAGAGATTAATGTGCTTAAATAGAGTTTTCAAAACTATTTTGAAAAGATAAACGTTTTTAAGAGAGAGAAAAATCATGATTGCCATTTAAAAGCATGATTACTTTTCATTAAATGCTTGCTGATTTTGGGGGATTTGAGAAAGATACTTAAAAACGGTTACCAGACATGTGTCTCAATGCACCCAATCAGCGCTTTGCCTTCTCAGAAGCATGCACGCGTTCTGCTTCAGAGATATGCTGATGATTGGATGACACTTGTTTGATGTAGTGATCAGCACGTCTGTTTTTGAGCTTAGACTCTCAGATCTTTAGACTTGCATCTGATACAATCTGCATGTTCTATCTTTCTGAAAGGAGATTGATCAGAAGTTCACAGTAAAATAATTACATTCAGAAGGTAAATATATGGAATTAAAACATTTTCACTCTGGACACACTTTCATGCTGAGATGTTTCAGAATGAAATTGAACCTATCTTCTGAAAGGGGTTTAGTAAAGATATCAGCCCATTGATGGTCTGTATCTATAAATTTTAGGTTCAAAATACCTTTCTGAATATAGTCCCTAATGAAGTGATGTTTTATTTCTATATGCTTAGCTCTAGAATGTAAAATGGGATTCTTACTTAAGCAAATAGCAGAAGTATTATCACAAAGTATAGGAATGTTACTCTCAAAAATCTGGAAGTCTTCAAGCTGACTTTTCATCCAGAGCATTTGTGTGCTACATCCTGCTGCTGCTATGTACTCAGCTTCTGCTGTTGACAGGGCAATTGTTGATTGCCTTTTACTGGACCAAGAGATCAAATTTTCTCCCAGAAACTGGCAGCTTCCAGAAGTACTTTTACGTTCCACTCTGTCTCCAGCAAAGTCAGCATCACAGTAGCCTACTAAGCTGTAATCACTAGATTTTCTATAAAACAAACCCAGATTAGTAGTACCTTTCAGATACTTGAAAATTCGCTTAACAGCTGTTAAGTGAGATTCTCTAGGATCTGATTGGAATCTAGCACATATACAAACACTGAATAATATGTCAGGTCTTGAAGCAGTCAGATAGAGGAGAGAACCAATCATACCTCTGTAGACTTTCTGTTCTACATTTTTGCTTACCTCTTCTCTTTCCAGAATGCACGTGGGATGCATTGGAATCTTTGATGGCTTACATTCTGAGAGGTCAAATTTCTTCAGAAGATCTCTGATGTATTTGCTCTGATGAATGTAAGTTCCTTCTGGAGTTTGATTGATCTGAATTCCCAGAAAGAATTTCAGTTCCCCCATGAGGCTCATCTCAAATTCTGCCTGCATACACTTAGCAAATTTTCTTCCAAGAGAAGGATTAGTAGAACCAAAAATGATATCATCAACATAGATTTGACAGACTAAGATGTCACTCTTAACTGTTTTACAGAATAGAGTAGTGTCCACTTTCCCTCTGGTGAATTCATTTTCAAGCAGAAAGTTACTTAGCCTTTCATACCAAGCTCTGGGAGCTTGTTTCAGACCATACAATGACTTCTTTAGTTTGAAAACATGTTCTGGATGTTTTGTATTTTCAAAACCTGGGGGTTGGTGAACATAAACTTCTTCTTCTATATAACCATTTAAGAATGCACTTTTGACATCCATCTGATACAGAGTGATGCCTCTATTAACAGCAAATGAAATTAAAAGTCTGATAGATTCTAACCTCGCGACTGGGGCAAAGGTTTCTGTATAGTCTATCCCCTCTTGCTGACTATAACCTTGTGCAACCAGTCGTGCCTTGTTTCTGATGACTTCACCTTGTTCATTTAGCTTGTTTCTGAACACCCATCTTGTTCCAATGACGTTGAATCCTTTTGGTCTGGGAACGAGATCCCATACGTCGTTTCTAGTGAATTGATTCAGCTCTTCTTGCATTGCCAGAATCCAGTCATTATCCAGAAGTGCTTCATCAATAGAAGAAGGTTCAATCAGAGACACCAGTCCCATAAGAGTTTCTTCAGAGTTTCTGAAGCTTGCTCTTGTTCTGATTGGATCTTCCTTTCTTCCTAGGATAGTCTCTTCTGGGTGATCCAAGCTGCTTCTGGGTAATCTCTTCTGAGGTTGATCAGCAGCTGTTGTAGGATTTCTAGCAGTGCTCCTTTCAGACGTTGAAGGAATGTCTATGTTGAGAGCTTCTGATGACTTGTCTTCAGAACCTGCAAATTCAATTTCTATACCTGCAAAAACTTCATTCTGCTTTGACTTTTCAGAGTCAAGCTTGTCATCAAAACGAACACTGATTGATTCTTCCACAATCTGTGTTTCTGTATTGTATACTCTGTACCCTCTTGAGCGTTCAGAGTATCCTAACATAATACACTTCTGTGCCTTAGAGTCAAACTTGTTCAAATAATTCTTTGTATTTAATATAAAGCAAGTACATCCAAATGGATGAAAATATGAAATGTTGGGCTTTCTGTTCTTCCACAATTCATATGGAGTCTTTTCCAGAATAGGTCTTATTGAGATTCTATTCTGAATGTAGCACGCTGTGTTTATTGCCTCTGCCCAGAAAGTCTTAGCAACGTTTGTCTCATTGATCATGGTTCTGGCCATTTCTTGCAATGTTCTGTTCTTTCGTTCTACAACTCCATTTTGTTGGGGAGTTCTAGGACAAGAGAAATCATGCAGAATGCCTTTGTCATTAAAGAATGACTCAAAATCTTTATTTTCAAATTCTCCACCATGATCACTTCTGACTTTAACGATTCTAAGATCCTTTTCATTCTGAACTTGGTTACAGAAGGTAACAAACACAGAGTGTGACTCGTCCTTGTGTCTTAAGAACTTTACCCATGTCCATCTGCTATAGTCATCTACTATTACTAACCCATACTTCTTACCACTGACTGAAGCAGTTTTAACTGGTCCAAATAAGTCAATGTGCAGAAGTTCTAATGGCTTAGAGGTGGAAACAACATTTTTGGATTTAAAAGAAGGTTTTGCAAATTTGCCTTTCTGACATGCTTCACACAGAGCATCTGAATTGAACTTCAAATTAGGAAGTCCTCTGACCAGATTGAGTTTGTTAATCTGAGATATTCTTCTCATACTAACATGCCCCAATCTTCTGTGCCAGATCCATTGCTCGTTGTTAACAGACAGAAGACATTTTACATTCTGACTCTTTAGTTCAGAAAGTTTGATTTTGTAAATGTTGTTTTTCCTCTTACCATTAAACAGGATAGTCCCATCTTTCTGACTAACAGCTTTACATGATTTTTGATTAAAGATTATATCATAACCGTTATCACTTAATTGACTTATGGATAACAGATTATGCATCAATCCATCTACTAGCAGAACATTATTAATAGAGGGAAGATTTCCATTACCTACAGTTCCAGAGCCAATTATCTTTCCCCTCTGATTGCTTCCAAAGCCAACGTGGCCTCCAGGCTTAAGTTCCAGGCTTTGGAACATATGCCTTCTTCCCGTCATGTGTCGTGAGCAGCCAGAGTCCAGGTACCATGACTGGTGTTTCTGACTTGCTGCTAAAGATATCTGCAACATGTATTATTTTATCCTTAGGTACCCAGATTTTCTTGGGTCCTGATTTGTTAGTTTTACCAAAACTCTGGTTGAATTTTGGTTTCACAGAGTACTTACTGCTAGTATATTTGATATCATGTGTGTGACCATACACAAAGTGTGAATTCAGAGGAGTGTGTTTAATGGTTAAGTCCATGACATTCTTTGGTGTAGGAACCTTACCTAGGTATCCTATTCCTTTCCTGCCGTTTCTGCTAACTCCATAGATCATTGAAGCCATTCTGCTTCTATCTATGCTTTTAGCTAGGAACTTCTGGAAACTGTGATCATACTCCTTGATGATCTCATCAGCGTTGCTGGGAGTTTCAGAAATTGGTTCCTTCTGAGAGTTTTGTAAAGTGTTTTCTAATTTTGAAATCTTATCTCTCAGCTCAGAATTTTCCAATTTGAGACTCTCAGACTTATTAGAGTCAAATTCAAGATTCCTTTTCAAGTCTCTGAATTTAGCTCTAATTTGCTGATAACGTTCCAGAATCTCATTGAGGCTTTCAGCAAGTTCAGCCTTTGTAAAGTTAACAGCGAAGTTAGGAAATACCTCTTCTGTGTCTGATTCTGAGTCTGATTCAGAAGCATCACTATCTTCTGAAATGTTAGCCATGAGAGCTATGTTTGCCCTTTCATCATCTGATTCTGAGTCAGCTTCAGACGAGTCAGAGTCATCCCATGTGGCCATGCGACTTTTCTTCTTCTCTCTTCCAAACTTCTTTTTGGGCTTTTCCCTCTGAAGCTTTGGGCAGTCGCTCTTGTAGTGTCCTTGCTCATTGCACTCATTGCAGATGATGTCTTTGGTGTTTGGCTTCTTGCTACTGGAGGAGCCTTCAGATCTTCTGTATCCAGAGGAAGAATCTGTCCTTCTGTATCTGGAAGAAGACTCGTTCTGATCAGATCTTCTGGGATTTCTGAACTTCCTTTGTCTTTGCTTCCACAGTTGATTTACTCTTCTGGAGAGAAGGGAAAGTTCGTCTTCTTCTGATGAGGATCCATCAGATGTTTCTTCAACTGCCTGCAAAACTTTAGACTCAAATTTTTTGTTAGATTTTAATGCTAAAGGCTTACCTTGCTTCTGAGGCTCATCAGCTTCTAGCTCTATCTCATGACTTCTGAGGGAGCTGATAAGTTCCTCCATAGTGATTTTGTTGAGATCTTTAGCTAGCTTCAGAGCAGTAACCATAGGCCTCCACTGCTTGGGTAAACTTCTGATTATTTTCTTGACATGGTCAGCAGTAGAGTACCCTTTGTCCAGAACTTTGAGACCAGCTACCAGAATCTGGAATCTAGAGAACATAGTTTCAATGGATTCAGATTCTTCCATTTTGAACGCCTCATACTTCTGAATGAGCGCCAGAGCTTTTGTTTCTTTGACCTGAACGTTGCCCTCATGCGTCATTCTGAGAGAATCAAAGATGTTCTTTGCTGTGTCTCTGTTGGAGATCTTTTCATACTCAGTATAGGAGATGGCACTGAGGAGGATGGTTCTGGCCTTGTGGTGATTCTTGAAGTCACGCTTTTGTTGATCAGACATTGTTTTTCTATCAATCTTCTGACCACTTGCATTCACAGGGTGCGTGTATCCATCTGTCACCATATCCCACAGATCAGCATCATGTGCCAGAAAGAAGCTTTCAATTCTGTCTTTCCAGTAATCAAAGTTTTCTCCATCAAAGACTGGAGGTTTGCCACTGAATCTGTCTCTGTCCTCATTGTTGTCATTGCTGATGTGAGAATTGTTTCCTGCCATTGTGTTTTTCTGACGCTGGATCTTGTACTGACACGGTTAAGTGTTTTAGCTCAGAACCAGGCGCTCTGATGCCAATTGAAGTGGTGAAAAACACAAGAAGGGGGGGTTGAATTGTAAAACTGAAATCTAAAGCAATGAACACGATATTTTTATCCTGGTTCGTTTGATCTCAAACTACTCCAGTCCACCCGTCAAGGTGATTTCGCCTCTCTCCAACGAGGTCTTAATCCACTATATTCAACTGAATATTACAGACTGCTTTAACAACTGCTAAAGCCTTCTTGATTCAAACCACAACCCGGTTTGTCAAGGTAACACTTTCTTACAAGGAGATAAAACTATGTGTGTGGATGTTTTCTACAAAACTGTATCACAACTGTGATGTATACACAAATTGAAGCTTAGAAACTAGATTGCTAAACAGTAATGGAATATCAGAGTGTGTGGTTTAGCAAAACTGGTAGAACGAAGATTATGGTTCAGCTTTTGTGCGTGTAGAGATTTGGAGAGCATTAACCATTTCAATCTTCAAAGCCTTGTTTATATAGCACTGAGATGATGAACGTTGGATGCAATATTCTTGATTCAATGCTAATAACAAGCTTTCCTTATTGAGTAGATCTTGTCTGGAATGAGGCCGTTGGAATTAATTAGCTTTCAATGCACAGTACCGTTGCTTACTTAACGCAAGTTCTGGCTTGGCTCATTCTGATTCTGCTTCGCTGCTGATGAACTATTGTGTTTCTGTATCAGAGTGTTGAGCGCAGTCTTGTTCATCAGGCTTCAGCATGTACGTGAGTTGATCATCTGATTTTGACGTTCTGATGTAGCAACTTCTGATGCTGGTGTCTGAGATCAAGTTCTGATGCTGAATAGATGTGATCTTGCTTATTTCAATCAGCGTATCTGCAAGTCAGAACATAATAATCTTAGGCAGCAGATAGTTCATTCATGAAACTTATAAATACTATATCTTTTCACTTTGTTATCATCAAAACTTAAATATAGGGTAGTAGATTCAAACATTGTTCTAACAACATACTTGATCAAATGGTTCATATGAGTTCATAATGTTGATGTGGGTCAAAATTCATGAGGTTTGACTGTAAATTGGTCACGGTTGACTTTCTCCCCAATACAGCTGATTTCTAGGTAAATTGTCCAATTGACTGCGCAAAAATTTGATTCAAGGCTTGAAACTTGGTATGGACAAACTTATGAGTCCAAAATGAAGTATGAAAGTCAATTTGGGCATTGAAGGTCCAAAAATCCATGTGCAAACTCAAACCCTAATTTAGGTCAACAGTGCAAGGAGGTGTCTTGAGCAGAGGAAACCCTAACTTGATCTTGAATTCCAAGAGCCTTGTGATGAGAAATGTTGATAAAATGAGAGGGAAAATTTTGGGGTACAACACTTCCTATCCACAATGGGTTGCTAACATTGTGCCCGTGCCTAAGAAAGATGGCAAAGTGAGAATGTGCGTGGATTACAGAGACTTAAACAGGGCTAGCCCTAAAGATGACTTTCCACTACCGCACATTGACATCTTGGTGGACAAAACTGTTAGAACATAGTTTGATTATACAACCCTTAATTAGAGTTTTGATGATAACAAAATACAAAGAATAAAATAAATTCAAAGATATATTTATATAGAACATATATGCTGCTTAAAATTATGCTTTGTGTATACAGGTATACAGAAGTTCTGATGGAATCAGCATCAGAAGATCAGCAACATATCAGCATCAGAAGATCAATAATATATGCTACACGCTGAACCTACCAGATCATACGCTGAAGCCTGATGACCAGAATCTGCGCATAAAACACTCTGACTCTGATCAAGATCTTTACCAAGTCATCAGCATACAGAAGCGTCAGCATCAGTTAAAGCAGAGAACACTCTGAAGCGTTACTAAGCATTCAAGACAGATTAATTACCAACGTCTTTATTCAAGACAAGATCTTCTCAAAAAGGAAAGAACGTTATTATCATTGAAAGTGATTTATGGACAACAACATATCTTTTCCTTGGCTATAAAAACAAGTCTGTGTGAGAAAAGAAAAGGCTAATAATCTTCACGCACGCACTCATACAATTTGCTAAGCTTTCAAATCAACTCATACTCAAACGCATTAGCAATCCAGTTTCACTCTAAGCTTAAATTTGTGTATTATCACATTTGTGGTATACTGTTTTATTAGAAAACATCAAGCACATTATTGTTCAACTATTTGTAAAGAGAATTCCTTGAGATAAACTGGATTGTGGTTATACTCAAGAAGGCTTTAACAGTTGTTAAAGTAGTTGTTGTATTCTTTTGAATATAGTGGACTGAGACCTCGTTGGAGAGAGGCGAAATCACCTTGACGGGTGGACTGGAGTAGTTTGAGATCAAACGAACAAGGATAAAAATACAGTGTTGTATAGCATTTGATTTAAAGTTTTACAATTCAACCCCCCTTCTTGTGTTTTCATATCTTCAATTGGCATCAGAGCGCCTGGTTCTGAGCTTAACACTTAACCGTGTCAGTACAAGATCCAGCGTCAGAAAAACACAATGGCAGGACCACATCAAAACATCAGCAATGACAACAATGAAGAAAGAGACAGATTCAGTGGAAAACCTCCAGTCTTTGATGGAGAGAACTTTGACTACTGGAAAGACAGAATTGAAAGTTTCTTTCTGGCCCATGATGCTGATCTGTGGGACATGGTGACTGATGGATACACGCACCCAGTGAATGGAAGTGGTCAGAAGATTTACAGGAAAACAATGACTGATCAGCAAAAGCGTGACTTCATAAATCATCACAAGGCCAGAACAATTCTTCTCAGCGCCATCTCTTATTCAGAGTATGAGAAGATATCAAACAGAGACACTGCAAAGAATATGTTTGACTCTCTGAGAATGACGCATGAAGGCAACATTCAAGTCAAAGAAACCAAAGCCCTTTCACTCATTCAGAAGTATGAGGCATTCAAGATGGAAGAAAGTGAATCAATAGAAACTATGTTTTCAAGATTTCAGATTCTGGTTGCTGGTCTAAAAGTTCTTGAGAAAGGATATTCCACTGCTGATCATGTTAAGAAGATCATCAGAAGCTTGCCAAAACAGTGGAGGCGAATGGTCATAGCGCTTAAGCTAGCCAAGGATCTCAACAAAATCTCTCTGGAGGAACTTGTCAGCTCCCTCAGAAGTTACGAGATAGAGCTAGAAGCAGATGAACCTCAAAAGAAAGGTAAGCCATTAGCTTTAAAATCTAACAGAAAATCTGACTCCAAAGTTTTGCAGGCTGTGGAAGAAACCTCTGATGGATCCTCATCAGAAGAAGATGATTTGTCCCTTCTCTCCAGAAGGGTGAACCAATTATGGAAGCAGAGGCAAAGGAAGTTCAGGAATCCCAGAAGATCAGATAATCAGGATGAATCCTTCTCCAGATACAGAAAATCTGAATCCTCCTCTGGACACAGAAGATCTGATGGTTCCTCAAGAAACAGAAAGCCAAACAACAAAGACATCATCTGCTATGAATGTAACGAACAAGGGCACTACAAAAGTGATTGCCCAAAGCTTCAGAAGGAGAAGCCAAGAAATAAGTTTGGCAAGGAAAAGAAGATAAGTCTCATGGCCACACGGGATGATTCTGACACATCTGAAGCTGACTCAGAATCAGATGATGAAAGAGCAAACATAGCTCTCATGGCAAACATAACAGAAGACAGTGAAGCTTCTGAGTCAGACTCTGAATCATATACAAAAGAGGTATTCCCTGACTTTGCTATAAACTTTACTAAGGATGAACTAGCTGAAAGCCTTAATGAAATTCTAGAAAGATATCAGCAGATCAGGGTCAAATTCAGAAACCTGAAAAGGAATATTGCTTTTGACTCTGATAAGACTGAGAGTCTCAAATTGGATAATTCTGAGTTAAAAGATAAAATTTCAAAATTTTAAAATCTATTGCAAAACTCTCAGAAGGAAACAATCCTTGAAACTCCCAGCAGTGCTGATGAGATCATCAAGGAGTATGATCACAACTTTCAGAAGTTTCTAGCTAAAAACATAGATAGAAGCAAAATGGCTTCAATGATCTATGGAGTTAGCAGAAATGGCAGAAAAGGGATAGGATATCAAGGTAAGGTACCTACACCAAAAAATGCCATGGATTTAGTTATAAAACATACTCCACTTGATTCACACTTTATATATGGGCACACACATGACATAAAATATACTAGTAGCGATTACTCTGTCAAACCAAAATTCAACCAGAGTTTTGGTAAAACTAACAGAACAGGACCCAAGAAAATATGGGTACCTAAGGATAAAATAATACATGTGGTAGATATCTTTAGCAACAAAGAAAAAACACCAGTCATGGTACCTGGACTTTGGATGCTCACGACACATGATGGGAAGAAGGCATATGTTCCAAAGCCTGGAACTTAAGCCTGGAGGCCACGTAGGCTTTGGAGGCAATCAGAGAGGAAAGATCAATGGCTCTGGAACAGTAGGTAATGGAAATCTTCCCTCTATAAGTAATGTTTTATTAGTAGATGGATTAATGCATAACATGTTATCCATAAGTCAATTAAGTGATAACGGTTATGATATAATCTTTAATCAAAATTCATGCAAAGCTGTCAGTCAGAAAGATGGGACTATCCTATTTAATGGAAAGAGGAGAAACAACATTTATAAAATAAAACTTTCTGAACTAAAAAGTCAGAATGTAAAGTGTCTTCTGTCTGTTAACAACGAGCAATGGATCTGGCACAGAAGATTGTGACATGTTAGTATGAGAAGAATATCTCAGATTAACAAACTCAATCTGGTCAGAGGACTTCCTAACCTGAAGTTCAATTCAGATGCTTTGTGTGAAGCATGTCAGAAAGGCAAGTTTGCAAAACCAGCCTTCAAATCCAAAAATGTTGTTTCCACCTCTAATCCATTAGAAATTCTGCACATTGACTTATTTGGACCAATTAAAACTGCTTCAGTCAGTGGCAAGAAGTATGGGTTAGTAATCGTAGATGACTATAGCAGATGGACATGGGTAAAGTTCTTAAGACACAAGGACGAGTCACACTCTGTGTTTGTCACCTTCTGCAACCAAGTTCAGAATGAAAAGGATGTTAGAATCGTCTAAGTCAGAAGTGATCATGGTGGAGAGTTTGAAAATAAAGATTTTGAGTCATTCTTTAATGACAGAGGCATTCTGCATGATTTCTCTTGTCCTAGAACTCCCCAGCAAAATGGAGTTGTAGAACGAAAGAACGGAATATTGCAAGAAATGGCCAGAACCATGATCAACGAGACTAACGTTGCTAAGATCTTCTGGGCAGAGGCAATAAACACAGCGTGTTACATTCAGAATAGAATCTCCATAAGACCTATTCTGGAAAAGACTCCATATGAATTGTGGAAGAACAGAAAGCCCAACATTTCCTATTTTCATCCATTTGGATGTACATGCTTTATTTTGAATACAAAAAATTATTTGAACAAGTTTGACTCTAAAGCACAAAAGTGTATTATGTTAGGATACTCTGAACGCTCAAGAGGGTACAGAGTATACAATACAGAAACACAGATTGTGGAAGAATCAATCAGTGTTTATTTTGATGATAAGCTTGACTCTCAAATTTCAAAGAAGAATTAATTCCTTGCAGGTATGGAAGTTGAATTCACAGGTACTGAAGAAAAGTCATCAGAAGCTCTCAACAGAGACTCTCCCTCAACATCAGAAAGAGCCACTGTAAGCAATCCAGCACCTTCTGTTGATCAACTCCAGAAAAGACCATCCAGAAGCAGCATGGATCACCCAGAAGAAACAATCTTAGGAAGAAAGGAAGATCCAATCAGAACAAGAGCTAGCTTCAGAAACTCTGAAGAATCCCTCATGGGACTGGTTTCTCTAATTGAACCAACATCAATTGATGAAGCACTTCTGGACAAAGACTGGATTCTAGCAATGCAAGAGGAGCTAAATCAATTCACAAGAAATGACGTATGGGATCTAGTTCCTAAACCAAAAGGATTCAACGTCATTGGAACAAAATGGGTGTTCAGAAACAAACTGAATGAACAAGGTGAAGTCATCAGAAACAAAGCACGATTGGTAGCACAAGGTTATAGTCAGCAAGAGGGGATAAACTATACATAAACCTTTGCTCCAGTCACCAGGTTAGAATCTATCAGACTCTTAATCTCTTTTGCTGTTAATAAAGGCATCACTCTGTATCAGATGTATGTTAAGAGTGCATTCTTAAATGGCTATATAGAAGAAGAGGTATATGTGCACCAACCCCCTGGTTTTGAAAGATCCAAAAATCCAGAATATGTTTTGAAACTAAAGAAGTCACTGTATGGTCTGAAACAAGCTCCCAGAGCTTGGTATGAAAGACTAAGTAACTTCCTGTTAGAAAAGGAATTCACCAGAGGGAAAGTGGACACAACCTTATTCTGTAAGACAGTTAAGAATGACATTTTAGTATGTAAGATTTATGTTGATGACATCATATTTGGATCTACTAAACCTTCTATGGGAAGAAATTTGCTAAATGTATGCAGGCAGAATTTGAGATGAGCCTAATGGGGGAACTGAAATTCTTTCTGGGCATTCAGATTAATCAAACCCCAGAAGGAACTTACATTCATCAGAGCAAATATGTCAGAGAACTTCTGAAGAAATTTGATCTATCAGAATGTAAGCCATTAAAGATTCCAATGCATCCCACGTGCATTCTGGAAAGAGAAGAGGTAAGTAAAAAGGTAGAACAGAAGGTCTACAGAGGTATGATTGGTTCTCTTCTATATCTGACGGCTTCAAGGCCTGACATTTTATTCAGTGTTTGCATCTGTGCTAGATTCCAATCAGATCCTAGAGAATCTCACTTAACAGTAGTTAAGCGAATTTTCAAGTATCTGAAAGGTACTACTAGTCTGGGTTTGTTTTATAGAAAATCAAGTGATTACAGCTTAGCAGGATATTGTGATGCTGACTTTGCTGGAGACAGAGTAGAACGAAAAAGCACTTCTGGAAGCTGCCAGTTTCTGGGAGAAAATCTGATCTCTTGGTCCAGCAAAAGACAATCCACAATTGCTCTATCAACAGCAGAATCTGAATATATAGCAGCAGCTGGATGCAACACACAAATGCTCTGGATGAAAAGTCAACTTGAGGACTTCCAGATATTTGAGAGTAACATTCCTATACTCTGTGACAATACTTCTGCAATTTGTCTTAGTAAAAATCCAATTCTACATTCTAGGGCTAAGCATGTCGAAATAAAACATCATTTTATTAGGGACTATATTCAGAAAGGGATTTTAAATTTTAAATTTATTAACACAGACCATCAATGGGCTGATATTTTTACAAAACCTCTTTCTGAAGATAGGTTCAACTTCATTCTGAAATATCTCGGCATGAAGCTCTGCCCAGAATAAAATTGTTTTGATTCTATATCTTAACCTTCAGAACTTTGTTTATTTTTCTGTGAACTACTGATCAATCTTCTTTCAGAACTTTAGAAGTGCAGATTGTATCAGAATCTATCCATGAAGATCTGAGCGCTTCATTTCAAGGATAGAAATGTGTTGTTCACACAAGCAAACAAGTGTCATCCAGTCATCAGCGATTTTCTGAGGCTGAACACGCATTCACGTGTCTGAAAAGGCAAAAGCGCTAATTGGATGCATTGAGACACATGTCATGGGTAACCGTTCCAAATATCTTTCTGAATCCCCTAAAATCAGCTATCATTAAATACTAATAATCATTATTATTAATTTCTCTCTCTTACCGTTTATGTTTTCAAAACCTTTTTAGAAATCTATTTAAACACACTTCACACCACTTACACTCTTTTACCTTCACTATCATTTTCTCTACAAACTTGTTGTTTTCAGCGTGCATTCTCAAAAACCCTTTCAAATATTTTTTCACAAAACCCTTCGTGTGAACATGGCTTCTTCCAGCATTCCTACTTCAGGTTCCCAGAAAACTGTTTCATCTGAACAATATGAAGAGCCCTATAGAACTCTTCTCACTCCAATAAAAAATCTGGAAGTTCTATCAGAATTGATCGTGGATTTCAACAGTCTTCAAGAGAATGGGTTTGATCTCTCTGAAGAAGTTAAAGCTTAAGGCTGGGAAAGATACTTTGACAGACTGGTGGGTCCAACCTTCCCTATTCTGGTTAAGGAATTTTGGATTCACGCTTCTTCTTCAAACCATCAAGTTACATCTTACATCATGGGGAAGAAGATTTTTATTACAGAGGACCTCATTGCAAGGTTAATAGGCTACAATGATGGTGGTGTTCGTTGCATTGACATGGCAGAAAGGTGCGCTGATGTTGCCCTAATTGCAAGGGAAATCTTCACTCTGGGGCTTCCCTCCAGCAAGATAAGGGATTTAAAAGATCAACACAGAATTTGGGCCAAGATCATTCTGGGGTGCATCAACCACAGGAAGCCTACCAGCTCTCCTGATTACATTAATATTGATCAGCAATTTCTGATCTATTTCATCTCTCAGAAGGTCAAGATAAATCTGGCCCATCTGCTATTCAACCATCTCAGGACAAGTGTCAAAGAAACAAGAGAAGAGGAGCGAACAAAAAGGGATTGGATACCCTTAGGAAGACTGATATCAGATATTCTGACAGAGAATAAGCTGATTGATCATCTGACTGAGACTTAGGAGATCATCTCCTTAAAAGCTACTGTTGGCAAACAGCTGAATGCCAAAAATCTGAAGAAAATGAAGTTGATAGAGAATATCAAGAAGGAGCCCAGCGTCACTCCTGTTGCTGCAATCTCCAGCAGAAGAGTCCCTCTGGATGACTTCCCACTGTTCTCAGAAATTGACTCTAAACCTGTTATCATACTCAGATATCTGGATGCTTGCATGTCTGATGGTACAGCACCAAATCTGAATATTCAAGATCTTCAGCAGAAGGCTCCAGGAGTTGTTATGAAGAAGACCAAGAAGAGGAAAGCTGTGACAGAAGGATCATCTCAGCATACTCCTAAGAAGAGAGGTAATACTTCTTTTGTAACTGTTTTAGATTCAACTACTGTATCAACATCTATTCACATTCCAACTCCATCTGAAAACCCAACACCTCAAACTTTTGATGATTTTGACCTTGACTTTGACCCTTCTGAGTCATTAACTCTCAGAAGATCTCGCTCCCAACCACAAAATCCAAATACTGAAGCCATACCAGAACAAGAACTTGCAAAAGTTCTATCTGATATAGACCAACATACTTCCGCTCCCACTCCAGAAAATCCAAACACAGAATCACAACCAGAAATCCCTCTCTCACCACAACCAGAAATTCCCCTTTCTCCAATACCAGAAACACCTCCATCTCCTCAACCAGAAATTAATCCACCTTCTCCACAACCTGAAACACCTCACCCAGAAGTTCAAACTTCTGAGGCTCAACCCTCTGCATCCCCTGAACCAGAACCACACAACAATCAAGCAAACCAAACTGATGATTCTGATCCCATTCACATTCCTGGAATCACACAACCTTTGGCCATTCGTTTGCCCCTTGGTACACTTGTGAATATTCCCCAAGTTCCCTCATCACCAGAACTAACTCCACCAAACTCCCCATCAAGTCCAATCATAATTCCTAACTCTCCCACTCCCTCACCTAAGAACAATCCAGAAGACAACATCAAGATTGTCATTGACTTAACAGTTTTTGAATGTCTTGCTGCCATCAACCACAAAATTGCTATCCCAAAGCCAAAACATCCTGATGTTGGTACCAGCATATTGAACTTTAAAACAGAAGTACAGAAGTGGATCACTTCTTTAAAACAAGCAAGTCTGGAGCTGGTTGATCCTGCTGCATCAGACTACTTCTGGACAAAGTTCAGAAGATGGGTATGTTCTGAAACCTTTAAGCTGCAAGAACAGAGATATGGACAAGCTCAACAGAACTTCAGCAATCTGCTGAAAGAAATTGAAGGTCCAGTTCTGAGCCAGTTGCTTATGGAAGAAGTTCTCACTCTGGACATTGCTCCCTGGTCTGAACATCGTCCAGCTTCCAAAGTTCAACCTGATACTGAAGAGCAGACGATTCCTGTTGAAGACCTAGGTCAGAAAGAAGATGTTGCAGAAAGCTCTAAGAAGCATCCTGTTTCTGAAGATTCTCAAGCTTCCTTGGACAGGAAGACTCTAGAAGATGTGAAAAGATCTGATATTCTGATGAAGGAAAGAATGGACAAGCAGGACAGCAAAATTGATGCAATAGCCAGCATGGTATCCCAGCAAAAAGGAAACCAACGATCAGATCAAGGGAATGCTAGAAGCTCTGTTCACACGTCTTCCTCCTCCTTCTTAGAATTTATTCATATTCTTTAAACATGATTATCTGTAATATTTTTACAATGTTCTGAACTTATCATTGCTTTTGTTTTTAATATAAACGCTTTTTAGATCTGATCATTTTAGCTCTGATTATTTGTGCTTTTTGATAACTGACAAAAGGGGGAGAAAGAATGATATTTTTCAATAACGGATTACTTAGACATAAGTCTCAAACATTCTGATCCATTTAATATTTTATCTTCTGAAAAGCTTACAGGTACAAAACTCTGATGAACTTTGATACAGTAAAGTTCTGATGCTCAAGGTCTCATGGAATTAAAGGGAAGTAATCAACTCAGGGGGAGTTTTCTCCTCCTAACTTTGATACCTTTTATTCTTTACTCTTAATCTCTGATACCTTTTATTATTTATTCTTAATTGAAAAAATATGGTTTTGTCATCATCAAAAAGGGGGAGATTGTTAGAACATAGTTTGATTCTACAACCCTTAATTAGAGTTTTGATGATAACAAAATACAAAGAATAAAATAAATTCAAAGATATATTTATATAGAACATATATGTTGCTTAAAATTATGCTTTGTGTATACAGGTATACAGAAGTTCTGATGGAATCAGCATCAGAAGATCAGCAACATATCAGCATCAGAAGATCAATAATATATGCTACACGCTGAACCTACCAGATCATACGCTGAAGCCTGATGACCAGAATCTGCGCATAAAACACTCTGACTCTGATCAAGATCTTTACCAAGTCATCAACATTCAGAAGCGTCAGCATCAGTTAAAGCAGAGAACACTCTGAAGCGTTACTAAGCATTCAAGACAGATTAATTACCAACAGCTTTATTCAAGACAAGATCTTCTCAAAAAGGAAAGAACGTTATTATCATTGAAAGTGATTTATGGACAAAAACATATCTTTTCTTTGGCTATAAAAACAAGTCTGTGTGAGAAAAGAAAAGGATAATAATCTTCACGCACGCACTCATACAATTTGCTAAGCTTTCAAATCAACTCCTACTCAAACGCATTAGCAATCCAGTTTCACTCTAAGCTTAAATTTGTGTATTATCACAGTTGTGGTATACTGTTTTATTAGAAAACATCAAGCACATTATTGTTCAACTATTTGTAAAGAGAATTCCTTGAGATAAACCGGATTATGGTTATACTCAAGAAGGCTTTAACAGTTGTTAAAGTAGTTGTTGTATTAATTTGAATATAGTGGATTAAGACCTCGTTGGAGAGAGGCGAAATCACCTTGACGGGTGGACTGGAGTAGTTTGAGATCAAACGAACCAGGATAAAAATACAATGTTGTCAAGCATTTGATTTAAAGTTTTACAATTCAACCCCCCTTCTTGTGTTTTTCACATCTTCAAACACAGCTCAACATAATGTATTTTCTTTCATTGATGGATTTTCAGGGTACAACCAGATCAAAATGGCCCCCGAAGACATGGAGAAAACTACTTTTGTTACGCAATGGGGGTACCTTCTGCTATAAAGTGATGCCATTCGGACTGAATAATTTCGGGGCAACCTATCAGCGAGCCATGGTAGCTTTCTTTCATGACATGATACATCATGAGATTGAAGTCTACGTAGACGACGTGATAGCCCGTTCACAAACAAAAGAAGAACACCTCGACCATCTGCAGAAGCTGTTTGTCAGATTGAAGGAGTATAAGCTGATACTGAACCCTAGCAAGTGCACTTTCGGAGTTAGGTCCGGTAAACTCTTGGGATTCATCGTCAGCAACAAAGGAATTGAGGTTGATCCTGCCAAAGTCAAAGCCATACAAGAAATGCCTGCCCCTCGCACTGAAAAAGGAGGTCAGAGGTTTCTTAGGACGCCTAAACTACATTGCAAGGTTCATTTCTCACCTAACATCTACTTGTGAGCCACCCGTCGAAGGAAGGCCGTTAATCATGTATCTGACTGTTTTGGATAATTCCATGGGGTGCGTATTGGTCCAATATGACGAGTCTGGTCGAAAAGAGCATGCCATTTATTACCTTAGATAAAAGTTTACCGACTGTGAGACTCGCTACTCACTGCTCGAGAAAACTTGATGCGCTTTGGTATGGGCTGCTCGCCGACTAAGGCAGTATATGTTGACATATACCACTCTGCTGATTTCTAAAATGGATCCGATCAAGTACATCTTCGAAAAGCCCGCTTTATCTGGAAGAATCGCTAGATGGAAAATGATCCTGACCGAGTATGATATCCAGTACACAACCCAAAAAGCTATAAAGGAGAGTGTACTAGCTGACCATCTAGCTCATCAAGCTGTCGAAGATTACCAATCCATGAAGTTCGATTTCCCCGACGAAGACATTATGACATTGGACAACATTGAAAGAAACAGACCGTATGACGAACCTGAACAAGGATCCCGATGGACCCTGTACTTTGATGGTGCTTCAAATGCACTTGGAAACGGTATCCACGCGGTACTTATATCTCTGGAAGGTTGCCATACACCTTTCACTGCTAGACTCTGCTTCAGTTGCACCAACAACATGGCCGAGTATGAAGCTTGTATCTTTGGTCTCAAGGCTGCGATTGACTTGGGAATCAAATCTTTGGTTGTGTTTGGAGACTCCGCTTTTGTTATCAGTCAAATCAAAGGAGAGTGGGACACCAAACATCCTAATCTCATCCCCTACAAATAACATGTCCTGACATTGTTACCTCATTTCGAGCAGATTACCTTCGAGCGCTTCCCGCGAGAAGAAAATCAGCTAGCGGATGCTCTAGCTACAATGTCTTCCATGTTTAAACTTAAATGGGATAATGATGCTCCCTAAATCACCATAGAGCGAATGGATGAACCTGCACATTGTCACGAGATTAATACCGAAGAAGTAGTGGACCAACCCTGGTTTCACGAAATCAAAAGGTATCTCAAGACTCGAGAATACTCGAAAGGAGCTTCAGTCAACGACAAAAAGTTCTTAAGGAGATTTGCTGCCAAGTTCTTTCTGAGCAACAATATCCTATACAAGCGCAACCATGATTGTGTTCTGCTTCGTTGTGTGGACAAGGTTGAAGCTGAGCAGATCTTGACTGAACTACATAGTGGCACATTTGGCACTCACTTGAGCGGACATACGATGGCTAAGAATATTCTATGGGCAGGCTACTATTGGTCCACCATGGAAGCTGGATGCCATCAATATTCCTGTACTTGTCACAAATGCAAAATTTATGCGGACAAAGTACATATTCCTCCAGTTCCTCTCAATGTCCTAACAGCTCCTTGGCCATTCGCAATGTGGGGTATCGACATGATTGGAGAGATCAAGCCTACAGCGTCCAATGGACACCGCTTCATCCTGGTGGCCATTGATTACTTTACCAAGTGGGTCGAAGCAGCTTCCTTCGCCTCCGTTACAAAGAATGTGGTTGCCCGCTTCATCAAGCATAACCTCATTTGCCGGTATGGTATCCCTGACCGTATCATCACGGACAACGGTACAAACCTAAATAACTCTATGATCACCGCTCTGTGCGAGCAGTTCAAGATTCAACATCACAATTCATATCCCTATCGGCCAAAGATGAACGGTGTTGTCGAAGCTGCAAACAAAAATATCAAGAAGATCATTCAAAAGATGACAGTCACCTACAAGGATTGGCATGAGATGTTACCGTTTGCTCTACACGGGTACCGTACCACGGCGCGAACATCAACTGGGGAAACACCCTTTTCTTTGGTATACGGAATGGAAGCTGTTTTACCTATGGAAGTTCAGATTCCTTCCCTGAGAATCATGAAGGATGCTGGTTTGAGTGAAGACGATTAGATTCACACCCGGCTTGATCAACTTAACTTGATTGACGAGAAGCGACTTACTGCTGTTTATCATGGTCTGACATATCAAAAACGAATGATCAAGGCTTTCAACAAGAAAGTCAGACGTCAGGTATATCAAGTCGGAGATCTTGTAATCAAGCGGATCATCTTGCCGCAAAGTGATCCCAGGGGCAAATGGACTCCTACTTACGAAGGACCATTTGTGATCAAAAACATCTTTTCTGGTGGGGCTATGATTCTAACCACCATGGACGGCGATGACCTGCCGCACCCTGCGAACGCAGACATAGTCAAAAGATACTACGCATAAACGACCTGACAAGTTGAAAACCCGAAAGGGTGATTCAGGAAAAAATTAGGGATAAACAAAAAATCTGTACACCCGGCAAGTTGAAAACCCGAAAGGGCGACTTGGGAAAAAAAGGGTTTCCCGGGGGATCGAAAACCCGAAAGGGCGGTCCAGGAAAAAGTAAGGGAATTAAAGCGTATGACTATGTCTCATTGGATCACTTTAAGGGCAATCTCTTCACGGACAAACCCCAAGCTTCTAATCAATCCAATCATCTGCGGACGAAGCAACGAATGGACGAGATACTCAGAATTACGAAGGCTATAGCAGAATGGGAACCCCATGAAATTGTTACACATAGCCATCTTTCTTTGTATGAATTTTTCTCAATTTTGTGACAACATGTCTGTCTCCTTTGTACAAAATACTTACACAAAGTTACTTCAAAGTGCAGAAAACTGTTTGCCTTTTCTTCCTTTTTTACACTTGTGTTTTATTTGAAAACGTCCAATGATTTATTAAATGAGCATATGCGTTTGAATATAATCACTGCTTACAAATAAAACGAAATGAGAAAGAATAATTACTGATAGGATGGAATTGTAGGAAAGTGTCTTTAGGTTATTCCAGGAGAAATCCCCTGCAATACATCATCCAGATCTTAGGTGGAACTAAAGCTTTGAAATGCATATCTCCAGCGGAGTTAAGTTTCAAGAATCCCCATCAGAGCTGATCCCCAGTGGAGCAAAACTTTGAACTACAAACCCTCGGTAAGAATGAAGCTTTCTTCCCCAACGGAGTCAAACCTTCGACCTTTGAACACCAGTGGAGACCATCCAGTCTCCTCCCTTTTCCCCAGAGAGTCGCTTTAAAACCATATAATTATTCAGAGAGTTATTTTTAAACTTTTTTCCCCAGTGAAGTCGCTGATCAAATCAGCACGTCACTAAGACCCCCAGCGAAGAGGAAACTATGAGCTACCAATATCCAGTGGAAACCATTCAGTTTTCCCCTGATATACTCAACAGAACAAAGTTTCTCATTTTTGAAATCCCCAGTAGATTGGCATACAACCCAAACTCCTGATCTCCCCAGTAGTATAGCTTCTCCCCACAGAGGTTGTCAAAATTCTTGAATCTCCAATAGTGGTCCAGGATTCATTTTCCCCGACAACAGTCAAAGATTTTATTATCTCCAAGCAATCAAGGATTTATTTTCCTCAGCAAGACAGCTCATCAGCTTACATGCGCATACATTACATTCATATATCATGAAAATTGATAAAACACATATATTGCATCATACATTTCATGCAACATAACTTTGTGTTTCGGCTAATATTTTACCATTTTCAGGATAAGATTAACAAGCTACTAACCTCAAGGATCATGAAAACAGTTTACAGATGCTTCCAAACACGGATGTTAATCTATCGCTTGTTCAGATTTAGATCATGAAAACAGTTTACGGATGCTCCAAACATGGATGCTAATCTATTGCTTATTCAACTTCAAGGACCATGAAAACAGTTTACGGATGCTCCAAATACGGATGCTAATCTATTGCTTATTCAAACTCAAGGATCATGAAAATAGTTTATGGATGCTTCCAAACACGGATGTTAATATATCGCTTGTTCAGATTCAGCTCATGAAAATAGTTTACGGATGATTCCAGACACAGATGCTAATCTATTTCTTATTCAAACTCAAGGATCATGAAAACATTTTATGGATGCTTCCAAACACAGATGTTAATCTATCTCTTATTCAGATTCAGCTCATGAAAACAGTTTATGGATGCTCCAAACACATATGCTAATCTATTGCTTATTCAAACTCAAGGATCATGAAAACAGTTTATGGATGCTTCCAAACACGGATGTTAATCTATCGCTTGTTCAAATTCAGCTCATGAAAATAGTTTACGGATGCTCCAAACACTGATGCTAATCTATTGCTTATTCAACTCAAGGATCATGAAAACAGTTTACGGATGCTTCCAGACACGGATGTTAATCTATCGCTTGTTCAGATTCAGATCATGAAAACAGTTTACGGATGCTTCCAGACACGGATGCTAATATATTGCTTATTCAACTTCAAGGATCATGAAAATAGTTTATTGATGCTTCCAAACACGGATGCTAATCTATCGCTTGTTCAGATTCAGCTCATGAAAACAGTTTACAGATACTCCAAACACGGATGCTAATTTATTGCTTATTCAGACCCCCAGCTCAGAGACGTTCCAGACATGGATACCTTTCTGATACTCATTCTTTCACCTTCAACATACAATTCAATAAACATTCTTGGATGGCATCTTTAAGCCCATCTCTGACAAGATTCTGTCGCATCTCCAAATGGCATCTTTAAGCCCATTCCCTCAAACTATGCTTTGACGAGTGCAAATTTATGGGCACTCTAGTGTCCAATCATCTTTTACCTTCGAGTCGCGAACGGCAAACTCGCCATTCTAACTCCTCAGGTTCAAGAAGATTGAACAGGGGCAGCTGTTGTACCCCAAAATTTGCCCTCCCTTTTTCACAAGAAATTACAACCCTAGAGTTTTCTCAGATTTTCAAGATTGGCTCAGGAATCGATCAGACAGATTTTTCTTTGGCAGTAGATCAAGAATTAGGGTTTTTCTCTCATTTCTCAGAAGAAGCTGAATTCTCAGAAATTCAAATTAATTGTCACATGTTTTTACACTTTTTTAAGCCTACTGAAAGATTGCTGATTATTCTCAAGGCTTGTTTATCTGGGATAAGAGATAGGAGCTGAGATGGTCATTTGGAATATTCAGGTTTTGTCTGATCCAGGTTAGCCAGGTAATGTGCGTCTATTAAGACATTTGCTTCGTTAATGGAATGAAACGTTTGCTTGTTTATTGGAATGCGCAATGCGTATTTTGATTGAAATGCTATTGCAAGGTTACGAGATTACAGAGTTTTTTTGGATTGCTTGGAATTTAATTTATCTGTATTGGAAATATTGGAATGCAGTTTCAGTTATTTTACTCAGGAATCTTAAGGAATCAGTAAAGACTTGAGGGGAGAATTGCAAGATATTGACAGTAGAAGAGTTTTATTGGATATCAGATTATCTCACAAAGACTTTTTCATTTATTTCAAAAAATGTTACAATACAGTTTATTATTTAAATGCTTTAAGTTGTGCAACTTATTGTATTTGAAAATTAAATTGGTACATTTGTTTGAATATTTATCCCTAAGTTACAAAGAAAAAACAAAAAGTCTAAGCCTAAGCTTCCATTGCTTCCGTGCTCGCCACAAAGTCTTCTGCTTCCTCCGCTTTGTCATCACCCAATTTGTGCTCACATGAAAGAAAGACAAAGAAAAGAGGATTAGTACAGTTAATTAAATAGAATTTTCAAACAAAAAAGAAAGATAATATTCATCATTAAAGTTTTCCGTTTGGAATCAGAGGAGCTATTTTTCATTTCATCATGTTTTTATTTTTTCTCTTTGCAAATCACAAGAAGATTGCTCTTCTTGGTTCACAAATAGAAAAATGAAAAAAATTCAAGCTAAAGAATGCAAGGCACATGGTTCAGATGAAAACATTGCAACAAGGCCAAAGTGTCAAGCAACTAAGGCAGGCAGCACAAGCAAGCCAAACAGCATGGCAAACCAAACATTGCAGCAAACTAATCATAGCAACTAAGGCAAACAACATTGCAGCTAACTGGATGCAAACTGAACCAAGGAAGCACAAGTATAAACAGCAGCACAAGTAATGCAGTTAGAAAGTACAAGTGCAGACAATAGCAGGCGAAAAAGTGCAGAGGATAAACCAAATCACAAGCAAAAGGCTTGTCACAGCTTTTCATCATTTTCCAAAAATAAGGCAAACTTTTCAGGAAAAGTGGAAAAGCAAAACTGCTTTATCATTGAGAGAGAAAGAGAGAGGAGAAATAACACCTTTTTGGGATTGTACAATTGGCTAAGAAAATCTGTCACAAGATATAATACCATAAAACAACAAGAGGAAAAGGGCCTAAATGTTTCAAGCAAAAACTACAAGTCCCAGCCTGCTAACCAAAGGTAAAAAAATCTGTTATAAAACAGAAGTCACAAAACCTGTAACAGTTAGAAAAACAACAAACTCCAAGCCAACAGCCTGAACCTGCCAAACTATAACAACAACAAAACTGTATAGCAGTTCAAACACAAACCAGAAAAACCTGTTAATAGTTCCTAAACCAAACAAACAGGCCAACAGCCAAAAAATCACAAAACCCTGTGAACCAACAAACTCCAAGCCAACAGCCTGAACCTGCAAAACTATAAAAACAACAAAATTGTATAGCAGTTCAAACACAAGCCTGAAACTACCAAACCAGAAAAACCTGTTAACAGTTCTTAAACTAAACAAACAGGCCAACAGCCAAAAAATCACAAAACTCTGTGAACCAACAAACAACCAAGCCAAATCATCCAAAAACCTGTTAGCAGAACCAGCCTGCTGAGCAAACCACAAAAACCTGTTAAACAGTTCCATTGCAAAAAACCTGCAAGCCTACCAAACTGCAACAAAACTTCCAAAAAACCTGCAGATCTCAAAACAATAATCAAAACAACAAAAGCCAACAAGCCTTCCCATTCAATCCATACCAATACACAAAGTTTCAGAACTACAATCATCATCAACCAATCCATACCAATAATCAAAAGTTTCAACAAAAACCATCAACCAAACCAAGTTTTAGAACAAACTATCCTCAACAAAATATAAACCAACAAATCATTTTCAGAACTACAATCATCATCAGCATTCAAGTTTAAGAGAGAGGAAAGAGTTTCAGAACAATTATCATCATCAACAAAAAACAACAGACAAATAAAGTTTCAGAACAAACAATCATCACCAAATCATTATCCAACAAGGTTTCAAAAGCATTCAGAAAATATCATCATAGTTCAAGAGAGAAGAAAAGAAATATCAAAGTTTCAGAAGCCATCATCAACTACCAACAAAAATCAAAGTTTCAGTTTCAATAATCATCATCAAAGTTTCAGTTTCAATAATCATCAAACTATCACAAATCATCATTCAAGGTTCAAAAGGGGAAAAAAGAGATACCAGAAGCGCGTTCTTCATCATTTCTTCTACTTCACTCATCCGGCCACCAAGGAAGCACTGTCACCTCCCTCAAGCTTCACCATTCTCTTTCATCACAGAGAAAATCCCAAAGGTATAGCTTTATCTCCCTCATAACAATTCCTACGTCTCAAGCATATCACAGTAGGTTAATAACTAAAAAACATGAGCAAAACATAAACAACGAATTGTTAAATCTAAAAAAAAACGAGCTATACCGTTTTAAAAACAACATCACTGATCATTGAGAGGATGTGAGAAGTGAGGGTGCTCCGGTAACGTGAGGTTGGTGGAAAATCATGAAAAACGCGTCCCAAGTCCTTGTTTTCCCATTTCAGAAATTAGGGATTCCCAGAGAAGAGAAAAACATGAACCAGTAGTGATTAGGGGCGACTGAGTGAGGAAGATGAGTGAGTGAGGAAGATGAGTGAGTAAGGAAGATGAATAAGGAATAGATGCACGAAGGCAAGCGGAGGCGCTGTAAAGAGCACGCACAAACCCTAAAACTGACTTAGGGCATTTGGGCCAATTCTGGCCCCAAAAGCCCACGCATTGCCAATACTCCCCTCTGCTTTGTGTTTGTTCTTTCCAGCAACATTAACTCACCTTTGGGCCTAACCTCTATAAATCCCTAAGCCCACACGAATTGCTGGCTCACACCCCCTCCATTCTGACTTTACTTCTTCTCTTATTTTGTTTGGGCCCAATACAAACCCTAAAGCCCATTTTCATTTTGTTTTAATTTACTTCTTTTTTTTAAGAATTTCATAAAACTCAATACTTTATTTATTTATTTATTATCAAATTAAAATTAGCTTAGTTAATTTTCTTGTTCTTAACTTATCTTTTTATCTCTTTTGTAAATGACAATACTAATAATATATTAAAATTTTGATTTTTTTAAATTAGTTTTATTTTCTTCTTTTGTTAATTAATCTTGTTTCATTTGATAAAATACCAAAAAATATTTAATTTGATTTAATTAATTTTGTTTTTTTTTAAACCCTTTTTTATTTATTAATATAAAAACAAAATAATAGAGATTTTGTTTAATTAAATTTTCTTCCTTAAACTTTTTATTTACATAATTAATAAAATACAAAAAGAATAATAATAATAATTCTTAATTTTTTAGAATAGAGTTTATTTATCTCTTTTTAATAAATACATGCATTTCATAATATTATTGATTTCTTCATTTGTTATATCTTTACATTGAATCGCGACAATTCGATTTGGTTGTAATACTTGATATGTGGACATTATTATTCTTGTGAGATTCATCCCCATTTGTAATAATTGTACCCCCATCCCCGGATACTTTTGTAATAGCTTAGACTTTTAATCCCCGCAATTTATTGCTTTCAATATACTGTATAGTAATTAGGCGTGTATGTCAAGATTCAAAACTCAATCGCTAGATGACCTAATCCAAGAATAAACAACTTGAAATCAATACACTTCTCACACGTGCACCTCTAGGGTAACCTCGCTTGTTTCCTCAGAAACACAATTATGTCCCTCGAATACGCGACACTCTAGCAAATGACCCTTCGATAAACAAAGATCGTAGTCCCTCGATGACCCTCGATGTTGCCTTCGATAAAACGATCTCGTCCCTTACAAAATTGCTAGAGCGTCCCACAAGTTGCCTGTCCCGTTTAACATCCAAACGCAAGTTTGTTTATCAAATACAATGGTAAAACAACACTGTCAAAAGGGTTAAAAATGTGTAGGAAATACCTTTGAGTAAAATAGGGTAGACAACTCTTAGTTACTTGATCAAAACTTGCAAAACATCCTTGCTATTTTCAAACACACCTCACAACACAATTTCAAAACATTTCCCAAAAACAAACTTTCAAACATTGAAATATCTTTTCAAAAGACAAACACCTTTGTATATATTCAAACAAGAATCATTACAAAGGTTGCCTAGACAAGGCCTCTTTTTCAAAGCATTTTCAAAAACCACACACAAAGCACTATTTCAAACAATTGAAAAGCAAAAGCAAGTGATCTAAACCAGTAACTAAGAGCCCATGGAAAACCATGGATGAAAAGGGTGCTTGCACCTTCCCTTTTCATAATCTACCCCCCTAACCCAAGAAAACATCTCAAAGGTCTTTTTGTGCTTTTTGACCTTTCCTTTGGATAAAATAAAAAGTCGGTGGCGACTCTTGCTAAACCGCATAATTTCGAACACAAAATGCAAAACCTCAAGTCAGTTCTCCCACTGTATCACACTATGCATCGACTCAAAACATGTTGATGCCCCTGGAATACAACTCTCAACCTTTATGCCTCGATATATAACTTCATGCATCGACACATGATATGTTGATGTCCCTGGAAAACATTTTTTATCTTTTATGCATTGATACATAACATCATGCATCGACTCATAACATGTTTTGTCTTCAAAAATCAAAATTTCAATTCAGTATGTGTCGACACATACGTGTTATGCATCGACTCAAGTAAAATGGTTGGCTCTATAATATGCTGTAATATCTGCTTGAATTGACTCATTATGTGTTACATAACTAACATGAGTCGACTCATGCTAACATGCATCGGCTCATAATACGAATTTCTATCTCTAACCTTTTTTGGTACATATATAAGTAATTTTTTTACCAGCAAAAAGAATGACACATATTATAATTGTGAGCATCAATTCTGAGCAGCAAGAAGCCTGGAAGATACTTCATCTTCATCATCTTCTCAATAATCTTAATTAAAAAACAACAATGAAAATCAAACATCTTTGTTCAACTGGATCAAGAGATCAAGAGATAATGTTCAACTGTGCATTCAAGGGATCTCAGTTGGGTTGAAGATTTTGAAGGGGGATTCAAGGAAAAACCAAGGGGTTTGTCCTTCAAGAACAGACATGTTCTTGAGGGTTTTTTAGTCACAGTCGCACAAGTCAGATTCAGCCGTAGCGAAGGGTTTGGAAATCAGAGGGATTTTCGCAAACAGGTCGTAGAAGCGGAGGATCAGTTGTGGATCTTGCAGGGAATCTTGATAAGGCTCATATCAAGTGGAGGTTCTTACAAGAAGAAGAAGATCTTTGGGATTTCTTTCTGTCTGTGTAGTGTAACCTTGTATTTAAACATTCAGCAAATTTGTCATAAGAGTTCTCAATTTCAATTTAGGAATTGAGAGGGAGACGTACCCACACGTGAGGATGAAAGTTGCTAACTTCCTTACCAAACTGCATGCGTATTGTTCTTTCTTTCTCTCTATCTCTTTACATTTTCCGTGATTTTATGATACAATTGGCTTGCTGATTTTTCTGTTTAATGATAAAATAATGGTTCAAATACTTTCATCAAATCACCATTTTTAATCATCAATCAAGCATACGCCAATTGTTTGACAAAATTGCTTACAAGTTTTAATCAATTGGAAACATTTTTCTAGTGATAAATGTATTAAAAACGTTAAGTAATCTGTGTTTAAGATTCATCTATTTTATACTAATAAAATCCAGCAAGTTTATCGCATGCCCGGTTTTCTAGTAGTAGGTTTAAAATAGACAGAAGTTGATTCCGGACCTTACTTTTCCACTGCTTTTAACAAACTTTGATAAAAGATTTTAAATCCTTGAAGAATAAGGAGGTGATCTATTCACCCCCCCCCCCTCTCGATCAATTGCCACACCGTCTAATAAGTGGTATCGAGAGCACCGATTAGCTGGTGCATTGTGTCTACTAGTAACGTTATGGCCTTTGAACTAAAGGGTGCGTATAATAGAGCTCCTGTTTTTAATGGTGAAAATTATGGCTACTGGAAAGACTGCATGCGAGTACACATAAATTCCATTGACAGGAATGTATGGACTACCATTCAGAATGGTCCTTTTCAAATTACCATGGGGAATGACGTAGGTGCAATATTACCTAAACCTGAGGATCGATGGTATGAAATAGATGAATAGAAGTGGTCGTGCGATTGGAGAGGCAGAAATATGATAATCTCAGCACTTGGTGTTGATGAGTATTATAGGGTGTCTCATTGTACGTCCGCTAAAGAAATGTGGGATGCTTTATAAATTTCCCATGAGAGCACTACTGAATTTAAACAGTCCCGCATTAACACACTCAATCAAGAGTTCGAGCTCTTTCGCACGAAACAAGGAGAATCTGTCTCCGACATGCAAAAGAGATTCGTTCATCTTGTAAGTCGTTTAAATGCACTTGGAAACCTTATTTCTAATGAAATTGCTACTAATAAAATTTTAAGATGTCTTAGCGGGGAATGGAAACCTAAAGTAACAACTATCAAGGAAGCCAATGACCTCACTATGCTTACCATTACAACTTTGTTTGGCAAGCTAGAAGAACATCAACAAGAATTAGAAAGTCTTGAAAAATATGAAAACAACAGTAAGAAGGAGAAGAATAAAGACAAGGAGCGTGAGAAGAAGTCAATAGATCTAATGGCTTCTAGCTCCAAGTCCTCAAACAAAGAGCAAGATGATAATGACTCAACTAGTGATGAAAATTCTGATGATGAAGAAATGGGACTTTTGTTCGGAGATACAATAGGTTTATTCGAAAGAATGGAATCAAGAACTTCGATAAGAATATCATAAGCTTTCGAAAAAAGTCCAAAGATCCAAGGCAAGAAGAGAATAAAAAGCAAAGTAGAAAAGGACCTTGCTACAATTGTGGTAAAGTTTGACACTACAAACCGGACTGTCCAAAGATGAAAAAGGACAAAGGAAAACCTCCACCAAATAAGTTAAATAAACAAAGAAGAGCTTACATTGCGTGGAAATGTGATAGTTATTCATCAAATGATGACAATTCAAGTGATAATGATGAGACTTCAAATTTATGTCTCATGGCACACACCAAAAATCAGTCCTACCACAAGAAAAACAACCACGACAAGCAAGTAAGACAAGCATATCCTAACAACTTTTCTTCTATGTCTTTTTTGAACTAAAAATAGATTTTGAAAAACTACAAAACAAAGCCGAAGATGCTTTTAAGAGATTAACCTCCGATAAACAAATATTTTCATTCTTGGAGAGTAAAGTTTATAAAGCTGAAAAAGACTTAAAATGTCTAAAAGCTAGTATTGCAGAGTGTTCAAGGGATAAGGATGTTAGAGGATGTATTCCTAGAAGGGAATGTGAAGTTTGTCATATTTGGCAAGAAGAGGTTAGAACTCTTAATGCCAAATTGGAAAAAGCTTTACAACCCAAGGTTACTTTAGCCGTCGATCCTAGAATTTTTAAGAAAACGTTGAATCCACCATATGTAAAATATTATTTTGTTGAAAATATTCCAAAGGATTCAATGAGCAGAAGTAAGAAAATATATCATCATCATGGTTTCAGCCATTATTATTGTCGTTTTGGTCATACCATTGAAAAATGTAAGTTTAGGAGATTTCTTGTTCCTAAAGGCATTTACCAATGAAGGCCTAAAGGAAACCATGTTACCACTTACCCACATTGACCCAATAAAAATTGGGCACCTACCTCTCTCTTTTGATATTGCAGGAAAAGTTTCATACATTCGTGGATAGAAGATGGTTTCTAGACAGCGGGTGTTTAAGGCACATGAAAGGTGACATATCGCTTTTCATTGACTTTAAAGCAAAGAAGAAGGGATTTGTTACTTATGGAGACAATAACAAAGGAGCGATACTAAGTAAAGGTAGTGTAGGTAATCCCTCTACCACTACTATTTCTGATGTTCGTTTAGTAGAGGGGCTTAAACACATTTTGTTAAGTATTAGCCAATTGTGTGACAAGGGTTAAAAAGTTACTTTCACAAACACTTGCTGCATAATTGAAAATACTGAACAAAATATTGTGTTTAAGGGTATTAGAGTAAATAACGTATATATGCTTGACCTTTTTGATGTATCATTAACAAGCACTAAGTGTTTATTCACCTTGAATGATGATTCTTGGCTTTGGCATAGACGTCTAGCGCATGTTAACTTTGATTTACTTAATAAGGTTGTATCAAAGGATCTAGTAGCGGGTCTTCCAAAGATAAAATTTACAAAGGATCACATATGTGACGCGTGCCAAATGGGAAAGCAAACGTGGGTATCTTTCAAATCTAAAAATATGATTTCCACTTCACGACCCCTTGAGCTTCTCCATATGGATCTCTTTGGACCTTCTAGAACAAAAAGTCTAGGTGGAAATTATTATGGTTTTGTAATTGTTGACAACTAATCTAGATTTACTTGGACTATATTCCTTCGTAGCAAATATGAAACTTTTTCTGCTTTTAAGAGTTTTGCAAAACTATCTCAAAACAGAATGGAATTAAAAATAATTATAATTCGAAGCGATCATGTAGGTGAATTTTAAAACCATATCTTTGATAAGTATTGTGACAAGCATGGTATTGAGCATAATATTTCAGCACCTCGAACTCCACAACAGAATGGAGTTGTGGAGCGTAAAAATTGCGTTTTAGAGTAGTTGGCAAGAACAATGCTCAATGATGGTGGATTACCAAAATACTTTTGGGCTGATGTAATTAGCACAACTTGTTATGTTTTAAACAAAATATTAATCCGTCTTATTTTGGATAAAACACCTTATGAACTTTTAAAAGGAAGAAAGCCAAACTTGTCACATCTTCACGTATTCGGTTGTAAATGTTTTGTTTTGAATAATGGTAAAGAAAATCTTGGGAAATTCGATGCAAGAGAAAATGAAGGTATCTTTCTCGAATACTCACAATTAGGTAAAGCATATAGAGTATATAATAAGCGTTTACTTACTGTTGAGGAGTCAGTCCATGTTTCTTTTGATGAATCTTATCCGAAAAATGTTGGAAAAGGTATTTCTCTTGATGGTGCATGTGTATCTACAGAAGACATACTCAAGGAAACTGTTGAGGAAATTGATCAGTCCAAAACAATTGACGATGAGGAGGAAAATGATACAAGCCATACAAAATATGAGGAAGAAGATTCAACGGAAGTAAATGATCTTCCACCATCTTGGAAATACTCAAAAGACCATCCCATTGACAACATATTGGGAGATATTTCAAAAGGAGCGATGACTCGCACTAAGATAAGTAATTTCTGTTATCACTTCACTTTTGTTTCACAAGTAGAACCTAAAAATTCCAAACATGCCTTGATTGATGAATTTTGGCTAATGGTCATGCAAGAAGAGCTCAATCAATTTAAAAGAAATGACGTTTGGGAACTTGTCCCTCGTCTGCGAGACCATCATATCATAGGCACTAAGTGGGTTTTTAGAAATAAACTTGATGAAACCGGAGTGATAACCCGCAATAAAGCATGCTTAGTGGCACAAGGGTATAACCAAGAGGATTGCATTGGTTTTGAGGAGACTTATGCTCCAGTTGCTCGCCTTGAGGCTATACGTCTCTTCCTCGCTTATGCGTGTGCAAAAAAATTTAAGCTTTATCAAATGGACTTAAAGAGTGCTTTTCTAAACAGAGTCATAAATGAAGAGGTATATGTCTCACAACCTCCTCGTTTTGAGAATAATGAATATCCAAATTATGTTTTCAAAATAAAACGAGTGTTATAAGGTCTTAAGCAAGTCCCTCGGGTTTGGTATGAACGACTTAGTAAATTTCTACTTGATCATGGATATTCAAGAGGTAAAGTGGATACCACTCTTTTCATTAAACGTAAAGGAAAGCACATTCTTTTGGTTCAAATATATGTATAAAAATATAGTATATGAAATAATCAATGAATGTTACCTACATGTGTGCATTGTAAAAGAAAAATAGTATAACATGTTTAAAATGAGTTAAGAATGTGCTTTACACATAAAGCACTGTTATGAGTCAACACAAACAGCTTTGCATCGACGCATACTTAAGCAAAGAATCATAAAAAAGACTCTGCTTCAGCATGAGTCGACACATCCATGCTATGTGTTGTACCCCAAAATTTGCCCTCCCATATTTCTCAAAATATTTCAAGAAAAATTCACAAGTCCAACCCGACGCGTCATATTCAGGTATTCTTTTGCCAAGATATCTCTGATAACATATTCTCAAATTCAGGTTCAGCTCAAGAGTCAATTCTTTAAAGAAGGTATTCGAATGTGCGAGTTTTCTTGAAGAAATATGGTGAAAAAGTATGCTGAAAGTGCAGATTTTATGCGCTAAAAAATTCATAACTTGAAGATCGTGACTCGTTTTGAACCCGTTCCGGTGGCCAAAATTCCGTCTTGACATTATCTACGTTTTCATCTCTCACGGCTGGAAGCCAATTTTGATCAGAAGGTCTTCAAAAATGTGGATTTATCAAGTATTTTCATACAGAAAATTTGTGACAGAAGTTTATTTGCGTCATGTTCAGAAAATCATAACTTGGTCGATTTTCATCGTATCGAGCTGGTTCCGACGCCAAAATTTCACAAATTGAGTTGGCTACATTTTCACAGAAGGTATTGAGTTCAAACGGTATTCAAAAGGCCTTCGTTTTTTTTCTCAGAGTGCGTAACACGCTGAAAATCCTGAATGCTGAATACAATTTCATCTGGGCCGAAACTTCGAAAATTCATAATTCGGTCAATTTTTATCGGATTGGGCTCATATTTTTACACAAGGTCACTGACTTAGAGATCTACAACTTTTCTTCAAAAGTCGAGACCAAATTATGCACCGATCAATACCGGTTTTTTATTGAAGAACGTGTCAGAGTCGATACTGGAGCCCAAAATAAGTTTGTCTGAGCTGAAACTTCAAAAATTCATAACTAATTCACCATTTATCCGATTGAGCCGATTATCGGACAGGAGTTAGTTCTCGATGTAGGCTACATTTTGTTTTCACATTTCAACTTCAAAAATTGCACTTAAGTCCCTGCGATTTAGCCTGGAAAGTGACGAACTCAAGTGAACATTGGAGGCCCAATTGCACATTCAAAGCCCATTTTCTTTACCCTAATTTCCATTATATAATCACCTTCTTTTCACACAAACCAGGGAGGAGAAAAAAAGAGAGGAAAAACCTTGCCACAACACTGTTAGAATATCAAATTCTTTCAAGAACCCTAAAACCTTGAAATCCTTATTACAAATCCCTCTCTCACTACAAATAAGCCATCTCAGTTACAAACCAACATCTCACTACAAACAAGCCATCTCAGTTACAAACCAACATCTCACTACTTCTTCAGTAAGGGTAAGGCTGGCTTGATCTCCATGATCAAAAGGTATAATCATTCATACATGCCATATTTTGCCTAAACATTAAATTTCTTCATATGTTGGCTTTATTTGCATTTTTATGATTTTATGTAATGTGTTCATGAGGTTCAACACTGCAGATTTAGACAGGATCCCATGCAGGTTCATTAAGGAATGTTGAGGCCAAAACATAAATGGCCAAAAGACAAAAGCCAAATGGCCAAAATAGAATAACTTATGCATGACGAGACAGACATCCTGAGAAGGTTAAGGAATGTTGAGACCAGAACACAAATGGCCAACAACCATAACACAAATGGCCATGAAACCCAATCCAATGGCCAAAGAATGCAGACCACGGTACTCAGGAGTCAATGAACACGCACGTGATGCCAGAAAGTCAAACAAGGCCTTTGTCTAAAGGGCCAGAATCCTTCAAAAAACCTCCCTTTGGGTCTGAATACCCCCCATGGTTTGCACATTTTTAATTTTTATTTGATTTTTTTTTCTAATTCTTTTTTAATGTTTTAATTATTTCTCTTTACCATAAAATAATTTTCACAATAATAAATACAGAAAAAAATCAAAAAATGTTTATTGTTATTAATATTAATTTCACTATTATTATTTTTGTAAATAAATGTTAAATAATTAATTTAGTTAAATTAGGTTAAAACTTTAATCTTTTTCTTAATAAATTAAAATATGTAGAAATTAGGTTTTTTTAGCATTTTCATCCTTTTCCTAATAAATAATTTTTTCTTATTATCATTATTAGTAATTACTAATTTATTTTGTAAATAAACATGTACATAAATTCTTTAGTAAATTAAGTTAAACTTTGACGTTTTTCATTAGTAATTAAAAATAACTTAGAATTAGGGTTTCTTTTAATTTCAATTTTCTTTATTTTCATTAAATACCAAAAACCTAAAAAACATTTCTTTCCTTTTATTAAATAATTAATTAACTTTTTAATTTCAATTTAATTGCAAAAGGGTCCAACGCCCTCGAACGTTCCATTTTTTATTCTTTTCGCGCATTTATTCTTATTTTCCTCTTTTAATATTATGTAATTGCTCAAGTCTTGTAATAGTAATTAGGAATTTATTTACTTTCCGCATTTTTATTCAAAACGGGTCTTTGTTAATTTGGCGATGTATAGACCCGCGCCTTGTAATAGCGTAGGACTTTACTTTCCGCATTTAAATTTCCGCACTTTTAAACTGCTAAACTTTGCATGAAAGAATGAATCGCCTAAATTAAAAACAATGCGTAGCTCACCAAATGCATGATCAAAGACAAATATTAACATGAAAATAACACATGAATTCACACACCACTCTTAGGGTGCGCCTCACTGTTGCCTTGCCCTCGAAACGTGGTCGTCAAGTATAGGACGTTTTAGTAAGTCCTTATGTCCATGATCCAGTTGCCTCGAAACGGTTGCCTCGGATTAAAAAAGGATCAAGGACATAAGGGTAGCTTCTAAGGTGTCCTACTGTTGCTTCGGTGACCACAATGTCCCTTAACTCGAATTGACCCGAACACCTCTAATGATGGTGCTACCTACCTCTCAATGGTGGGATGGCGCTATCTAAAGGACTCTTACACAACCTAATTCCTTAGGGTAGGTAGATGACTCATGGGCACTTGCTCTCTTTCTAAAAAACAAACAAAATCTCTTTTCACACTGACACTTTCTAAAAGATTTCAAAATAAAACACTTCACAACACTCTTGAGGACTGATACAAGAGTCAAATTGAAGTTTTCAATGAAACTTTTTCAAACCTACTCACATTTTAAAAAGCGAACAAACATTTTGAAAAAATAAGAGCAAGTACCTAAGAGCCCATGGATAACCATGGATAGAAAGGGTGCTAACAGCTTCCCTTTCTATAAATCTACCTCCCGAACCGAGAACTATTCTCATAAGGAATTTTGCTGTGCTTTTATCCTTTCCATGTTGGAGAAAATAAAAGACGGTGGCGACTCTTGCTTCCACGACATTTCGCGAACCAGCGTTAAACAGTCAGTTCTAAATCCACCGATCACAGAACTGGCGACTCTGCTGGGGACACTTATAAAAGTGAGGTGTACCTTAGGACTAAGATCACTTATGTTTTCAATTGTCTGAATTGTGTGCTTTATTATTGTGGATACTGTCTTGGGAGTTCTATAGATCCTAACCCGGATCTGGGGGATACCCTCTTAGAAAGTAGCAACAAGGCTGTGAGGGAACTGTGCGGGGTATACCGACATGGTTGAAGCAGTCTGCTATGTTGATGTGGCACTTTGGTGTGTACCGGTAACCCTTGAGTCCAGTCAAGGAGAGTGCGGGGCCGCCGCGTGGTGTCGTGAAGCATCAACTGACCTTAGGAACCTTAATTGAACCATCTTGGCCTCTTTAGGGTAGTGAGATAACTGACTTTGGTGCAGTCCGAGGTTGGTTGATACTTGATACTACACTCAATTGAGGGTTGTTTTCTTGGAATATTTCAGTCGCCAGTTTAGTGGCTAAATTGAAACGATGAACAATGAAAGCAATCCAATGATATTGGGACCCTTAGAACCCGGTTACTTCTAATAGGACAGGTTTGAGCCCACCAAATTCAAGAGGGTAGTACCCCAGACCACATGCTGGCCTAAACTCTAAGGGCTGTTTTGTGTGACTTGTGTGCCTTAAAACTTGACTACTTGCATGCTTGTTATCTGACCCATGAGTTTGATGCAGGTTTTGTTTATAGTCCTTAATTAGGACTCATCACATGGTTACTTGCATCACTCCATACATAGCATAACATCATACCATTGCATACATCCTGCATAGGGACTAATCCATTTCAAGGATCTCAAGGGTCTGTGCTGCAGGTCATGATGAATCAGAATGTCTAGCAAGGGGCAAAGGGGATTTATTTTCCTCTAGCCAGGTTGATGATCTGAGTCAGAGGCTGTGACCCACTTGATATGGTGAGCTTTGACACTTGAATAAGGTTCCTCTAGCCAAGGTTGTCCAGAGATCTAAGCACGATAACTTGAGTCAGGGGCTATGACCCACTCGATATGGTGAGCCTTGACTCTTGAAGGAGGACTCTCAACAATATACAGTTCCTTCAACCAAGCTACCAGATCCCAACTCTAACAATCTTCTTGTTTACCCCGCGAGGTCCTTGAAAACATTGCATGCATATCATACATATCATTGCATTACAGGTATCCCTTTTACAGGTTGCTTACCTTCTTCGCTGTTTATTTCATCCGATCATCATGAATCCTGAGTCATCTACTGAGCAATCCGTCAAGGCCCTCCAGGCTCAGAACGCCCAGTTCCAAGAGTTGATCATGAGTCTAGCCCAGGGACAACAAGATCTAAAGACCCTGCTTTTGAAAAAGAAGAAGAAGAGGACTGTGTTGTTCAACCCGAGACGCAAACCTGGGAATAGATCACTAAAGGAAGCTGAGCAGACTACCCCATCTGTTGGAAAGGACAGTCCTCATGAGAGAGAGGTCCCTAGTCCAGTGGTCTCCGACAATGAGACAGAGTTCAATGATGAACAGTACCCTCCAGCTGAGGACACGTATAAACAGTTAGAAGACCGGCTAAGTGCCATGGAGATACAAAAAGTTCCCGGCCTGGACTTCGAAGATCTAGGTCTGTCTTCTGGGGTGGTGATCCCACATAAATTCAAGGCACCTGCCTTTGCCAAGTACGATGGGGCATCATGTCCTAAGTTGCATCTCAGGTCTTACACAAGGAGGATCCAACCCTACACGGCTGACAAGAATTTGTGGATTCACTTCTTTCAGGACAGTCTGTCAGGAACTCAACTCGACTGGTTCTATCAACTGAACGGAGCCAACATCCGCAGCTGGGAGGACTTGGCCACTGCATTCTACAAGCAGTATCAGTATAATGCCGACCTTGCTCCCACGTGCACTCAGCTTCAGGGAATGTCTATGGGTGCAGGCAAAGGTTTTAAAGAATATGCTCAAAAATGGAGAGACCTGGCTGGCAGGGTGCAGCCACCGTTGACTGGCCGTGAACTAGTGGACATGTTCTTGGGGACCCTATCTGGTCCATTCTTCAACCATCTCATTGGTAATTCTTCAAAAGGGTTCACAGACCTCATTCTGACCGGGGAGAGAATTGAAGCTGGTATCAAGTCAGGGAAGATTCAAGAAGCCGCACCTGCGGATACTCAGAAAAAGCCCCACAGTGGGAAGAAAGAGTCCAATGCTATACATGGTAAAAAGGGTCGTCATGATGTAGGGGCAATCCAGATCTCTGATCCCGCGCCTGTTCAACAAAGAAAGAGCAATAGGCGTAGGATAAAGTATCAAGATAGGAAGTATAATGACATCAGCATGCCTTTGTCTCAGGCATTACAACAATTGCTGAAGGCGAAACTGATCACACTAAAGGATCCTCCGCAAAATCCTGATACTTCCTCCCCCAAGTACAACCCGGGTGTGAGATGTGCCTACCATTCTGACAGTCCTGGACATGACACCGACAACTGTTGGACCTTGAAGAATAAGATCCAAGACTTGATTGATGCCAAGGAAGTCAAGTTTGAACACTGATCCTACACCAAATCATCGAGAAGACTTTTGTTCATTCGAATGTTCAAGTTGTATTTTTTCTTTGATTGTTCAAACATTTTATTCATATCAAACTTTGTTATTTCATTAATGCATTACACGTGTCTGTTTTGAAGTAATTATGTTTACTATGCTTAAAACTGTTTTCATATTTTTGTGATGTTAAACGCTCGGTTAACAATTCTAAGCCTCTTGAGGGAGGATGACGAAAAAGATACCACGATCTTTACAGACGATTTGTACAGTATGCTTTTGAACTGACCCCGCTGATGAGGTACAAGCATTGTTTCAATTCCTAAACAGTGGAGTTATAAGGAAGATAATCCCTCGTTAACCCCCTTTGAGCCAAAGAAGTAGGAGTTTTTCTTTTCAAAAATTAAAAACCCTTAATCAAAACCTGGGGCAGGGTAGTTCTCTCAGTTGATCCAGGTGCACAATGGATGACATCAAAAGAAGTCCTTCCAAATCAAAAGACAGTGATGGTTCCAAATAATCATAAAGATAGGCAGTCATTACTTCTCAAAATAAAAACCCAATAAGTCAAAACCTATGAAGGAGACTTACAAAACTGGGGCATCCCGCTGACTGTGATCATGAAAGAAACAGTTAAGGCAAAAAAAACAGGGATAACAAAATAAAAAAGAAAGAGGTCCTACAAACCCTCCACAAAAAGGAAATGACTGCCTAATCAAAATAAACTGTCAATATTCGAACCATCACTGGTATATCAAAGCAAAGACTCAAACAAGGTCTAACGCACGATCAACTGAGTTTAGGTTTGAAGAACATCACGAAGAGCGGGTGGGTACAAATAACTTTGAGCCTTTATCCTTTGTTTCTTAAACCATGAACCAGGCCACGCTACAACCCTTAAAAGTCTTAGCTGAAGCACGGGTTAGTTCGAAAGCATACTGTTACGAAAGGTATCCTGACTCCTTAAGGCTTGCGGTAAAATAACAAGTTGACATCACAGTTTACAAAAAATTTCACTTGTTTTTATGAAAAAAACTGCATTTTCAAAAAAACTTCGAGACAGACATAAGCTTTTGCACTCTTAAAATAACATTGTTTGCATATGATTATTTGTTCGAACAGTAGAGAACTTTGCACGACGAACATCCCGTGAATAAAAGCCTTCTCAACAAAAGGTCACTTCAAGTGAGAGCACCTCCAATCAAGGGGCATGGCATGATCAGTGTCCATCATCTGGGGCAGTCCAGTCAAGATTCTGAGAGTCTCTCAAAAGGCCAATCAGCTTGGGGCGAATCTCCATCTGGATCACTTGGGGCACTGGACGATCAAACGAATATTTTCTGGTGGTATGATAGCACAATACTACCGACAGTGACAGCTCCCTACATTCTGAAAACATGGACATAGTCGGGAAAAAAAAATACTACGCACAATCAAAGACCCGCTAGGTTGACACACCTAGGCAAAATAAGGGCTTCCCATCGAACCAAAAGGGTTCGGGCAAAAATAAGGGATGAAAATGAAAAAATCTGTACACCCGGCAAGTCGAAAACCTGAAAAGGCGGCTTGGGCAAAAAGGGGTATCCCGATGGACTGAAAACCCGAAAGGGCGGTCCAGGAAAAAATTAGGGATCAAAGCGTACGACTATGTCCCATCATCTCGTCACTTGCCTACCAGAAGAAGATTCGTCAATCAGCAGGTATCAAGCACCTCATAGGCCTTCTTCTCCCACAGAAGCTGGGGCAATAATGAGTTGTCTAAGCGATCTAGTTGCTCTGTCCACCGAGGTACTGAGGTAAGTTCGGCTGAAGATTGTAACCGAGATACCCTAATTCCCCACAGAGCGAGACAAGGTTCAACAATATTCTTCCCTGAGCAGAGCTAGCCCCACAAGGCACAACATCTCCAGCAAGTCAGCGATACTCTCCCCAAGCAGAGTTAGATTTCAGTCAGCCCCCAAGGAAGTGGGTATCCCCAGAAAATCTCAACCATCCCCAGTGGAGTACAACTATTCCTCAACAAGCATCCCCGGCAGTCTTGATATAAGATTGTTCCCCGACGGAATATAGACATCCAGCGGAGCCCTTCCCAGTACAATTCAAAGTCTCCCCAGGAGAGTTAAATCAGTCTCCCCAGTAGGAAGCTTATCCCCAGTAGATTCTGGAAGCTTATCACCTACAGAGTACACGCATATCTCTCCCCGTCTTTATTCAGAAGGTTGTTCCTCGCCAGAGCTTATAACTGGGTTATCCTCAGCTATTTACAACAGAAAGATCGTCCCCGGCGAAGTCTTCCTATCCCCAGTGAAGATAATCAAACCTTCCAACATAACTCAACCACGGTATCCCCAGCGGAAACGAGGAATTCTACTCTTCAAATATCAGCCCAGGAGTTAACTTCCCGGCATCCGTCAAGGATTTATTTTCTGAGACGAAAATACATCCATAAACATATCACATTTCACATCTCCTATTTACATACAGGATACATGCATATACGCATCATACAACATAAATCTCAGTTATTTTGAGAACATCTTAAAATCATGCAGTTCATGCATCATGACATTGCATACAACTGATGTTTTGCCTTTTCAGGAAAAAGGTCAATCCAAAGATGATTACTATCAACTGTCGCAATTCCGGATTCGATACCTGTACCTAGCCAGGGCATATCTATGTTAAAGAGATTAAAGAGATAGCTTGGAAATGCTCCAGATGTGGATGCTGTTCTTTTGCTTATTCAGATTCTCTCCTCAGAGATAGCTGCGAAATGCTCCAGAGATGGATGTTGTTCTTTTGCTTATTCAAGAGTTTCCTTTCAGATATAGCTTGGAAATGCTCCAGAGATGGATGATGTTCTTCTGCTTATTCAAACTTCCTTCTAGAGATAGCTGGGAAATGCTCCAGACATGGATGCTATTCTGTTGCTTATTCAGAGTTGCTTTTCAGATATAACTTAGAGATGCTCCAACCATGGATGTTGTTCCATTGTTTATTCAGAGATTCCTTCTAGATATAGTTCAGATGTGACCCAGGCATGGAGATGTTCTGATACTTATTCCAGATCTCCTTTCAGAGATAGCTTGGAAATGCTCCAGATATGGATGCTGTTCTTTTGCTTATTCGAGACTCCTCCTAGAGATAGTTCAGATGTGACCCAGGCATGGCGACGTTCTGATACTTATTCCAGATTTCTTCTCAGAGATAGCTTGGAAATGCTCCAGATATGGATGCTGTTCTTTTGCTTATTCAAAATTCCTTCTAGAGATGGTTCAGATGTGACCCAGGCATGGCGACGTTCTGACACTTATTCCAGATCCCCTCTCAGATAGCTTAGAGATGCTCCGGACCCGGATGCTATTCTGTTGCTTATTCAGAGTTGCTTTTCAGATATAACTTAGAGATGCTCCAGACACGGAGGCTGTTCTATTGTTTATTCAAAGATCACCTTTCTAGAGATGGTTCAGATGTGACCCAGATATGGCTACAGTTGTACCCCAAAATTTGCCCCCCCATATTCTTCAAGAAATTGCCAAGTCAAGTCACAAAATTCCCCAAGGGTTACACAGTCAAAGAGCCTCCTATACAGTCAAAACTAGGGTTTGTGTTCTGACCAAGAAATGAAGTTTTCAAAGGCCCAATCAAGTCTCATGTGCCTACAAATATGGTCAAGCATCCTCATATCAAGTTTCAAGGCAATCAGCTCAAAATTGCACAGTCAAAACCCTAAATTGCACTACAGTCAACTGTAGGGGCAAAATGGTCATTTGACAGTCAAAAGTTCAAATTTTTGGTCAACATATCATTTTGAATCCACAAACATCATTTTATCAATGCTTGATCATGATTCTCAAAATTTGGCTCAGAAATCATCAAAGATGCAAAAGTTACTATATTTGGACAACTGAAAAAGTCAACTGAAATTGACCAGGGCATAACTTTCACATGGATTATCAGAAAAATTCCATCCAAAGCTCATTTTGAATAGAAAGACATTTCCTACAACTCATCTTCATACTTCAAGTCCAAGAAATGCTCTCACAAAAAGTTATCAATTTCAACATTATAGGTCATTTTCAAAAGTCAACAAAAAGGGACTTTAAGTCAAAGGCCATAACTTGAGATTGGTAAATCAAAATGACATGGGACCAAAGGAATTGGTTAGAGGACTCAAAGACCTTTCCAAAATGTCCAAGAACATGAGAAAAGCTTAAAAATTGAGCAAGTTATGCCTTGTGGAAGTTGGGAAATTTGTTGGATATTTTGAAAAGTCAACTTTGATCCAAATGACCTAAAATTGCTAATGGGCCCATTTTTCTTCCATGATTCATCATTCTAAACATGTGCACGACCACTTGGCCCAAAGGGAAGTATTTTCTCATTTTTTATTTATTTGTTTGAATTTTTATTTATATTAATTCAATTAAATCAATTAAGTATGTGGAAAATATCTAAATGAACAAAACCAATCTTTTTATACATGTTTTAAGGTCAAGATTTCGTGCACATGCTGATTAGGAAATAATTGGAGTGATTGGCATAATTTGAACAAAGAACACATGAAAAAAAGATATGAAAAGATCTTTAAAATCAAATTTTCAAAAATCATCAATGCCATGGATTTTATTGAGTTTTCTTAACCTAATTGCTTCCATACAAATACATGATCATAAACCTAATCCTAGTACACAAAAAGCTGCGCCCAAAAGCCTTTGAGAAACTTGAAAAAATTGCTTGAAAACAAAATTCTGAAATCATTGTTGGAGGACGATTCAAGCCTTAATCTTGATTCCAATAGCTTGCTCAAGGTCTATTGAGTGTATTTCAATCAGAATCATTCATCCAAACGCTAAGAACTGGTAAAACGAACCTCAACTGTGTCAAGGAATTTTCAGAATCGTGCATCATGATTTGTGCATAATTTGTAATTTTTGTCTCTTGATTCATGTTTGTTATGAGTTTCTGCAACTAACCATGCAAGTTAATTTCGTTTTTATGCCATATACGTGATTTCACCATGATCAATCTTTAGGGTTTTCAGAGCTTGAATTTAGGGCTTCTGAAACCAAGCAAAATTAGTCCACGAAACCATGACCATTCAAACCAGCATGCTCCAACGAACAAGAAACACCATTCGCGATCAATTTATGGACGTCATAGCCCTATTCGCTATTTTCCAATAGCCTGCCTTCTGCAACGCGTTGAAAACCGTTGCTATTGTGTTTTGTTTTACAGGGGTGGTGGAGACGATGAAGCGTGGCAACCAGTGATTCGTTGGTTTAAAAGTTCGCGCGTTTTCCAGCACTAATGCGTTGTTTGCTTTCATTATATTTGTTGTTTATTAATACATCAAAAGCGTTCTATAGCTCAGCTGGCAAGGTGTGATTGTTACTAACCCTCATGACCTGGTTTCAAGTCCCAGGTCTTGCATATTTCAATCTTGTTTTTCCATATAAATTCCCATGCAGGCACAACGTTGAAGCGTATCATGCTCCATCATCATCCCAGCGTCCACGTGTCTAGCATGCTCAGATCAAGGGCATAGGTGGGATGAACATCCTAAAACCCCAGTCAACGTGCCACATAAGGCCTGGGAAAGTCAATGGATCTGCATATTAAATGGGCCAGAATTTCACTAATAAAACCTCCAAATTGGGACTTCCACCCCCCTGGTTTGCCTTTTCCATACTTTTTTTTTATATTTTATCTTTATTATCTTATTTGCATTATTATTTTAATTTAGTTAATTATTATTTTTTACAAAATATAAAAACTTCATAAAAATCAGAAAAAAGACAAAAACATAATAAAATATTTAAATTTTCATATTTTCTTGTAAATAATTGCATGTAAATAAATTTAGTATTAAATAGGTTTTAATCTTAATTCTTTTTAATAACTAAAAATCCAAAAAAAACATAGAATTAGGTTTAATAACTTTTTATTCCTTTTTTAATTTTCCCTTTCACCATGATAATATTTATTATATTTATTTTTTATAATTAAAATTGTGCACAATTAATTAGGGTTCATTTAGATTTTAATTTAATATTTTCACAATAAACTTAGAAAACCATTAGAATTAGGGTTAGTCAATTTCAATTAATCTTTTTTTTTCTTTTAAATCTTAAAAAACACAAAAATACCAAAAACTTTCCTTTTTAATTTTTAATTTTTTATTCCTCATTAATTCTAATTAATTAATTCTTGTAATTTAATATTTTGCAAAAGGGTCCAACGCCCATATTCTTAATTTTATTTCGCGTATTTATTTTATTTCGTTTGAATAATTATGTATCTCTCCCAAAGCGTTGTAACATTAAACTTCTCGCACTTTTACTTGCTTTATTTATTTTCTGTCAAATCGGGTCCGGTTTAATTTTGGCGATGTGGACCCGCGCCATTTGTAATAGCTTTAGAATTTACTTTTCCGCACTCTTTTAATTGTTAACCAAGCATGAAAGAATGTATGGACTTAAATAAAATCAAGCGTAGATCACAATGAACAGGACAAGAAAAATAACTGAACATGACACACAAATCACACACCACCCCTAGGGTACGCCTCACTGTTGCCTTGCCTCGAAAGGTGATCGTCGAGTAGAGGATGTCTTAGTAAGTCCTCATGATCCGGGAACCTGGCATGAGGGTAGCTTCTAAGGTGTCTTCCCATTGCTCTGGTGATCACCATGTCCCTAAACTCGAATTGACCCGAACACCTCCAACGGTGGTGCTACCTACCTCTCAATGGTGGGATGGCACTACTTTAAAGGACATTTACACAGACGAATTCCTTAGGGTAGGTAGGTGCTCGTAGATACTTGCTCTAAACTTCAAAAACAAACAAAAATCTTTTCACACCAACACTTTTCAAAAGCTTTCAAAGCAAATTTTTCAAACACTCTGACGTACGAGTCGAACTGAAATTTTTCAAAGAAACTTTTTTAAAACCCACATTGAAAAGCAAACAAACCATTTTTGAAAACACAAATGAGCAAGTATCTAAGAGCCCATGGATAACCATGGATAGAAAGGGTGCTAACACCTTCCCTTTCTATAATCTACCTCCCGAACCGAGAGCAATCTCTATAAGGAATTTTTCTGTGCTTTTGTCCTTTCCATTTGGAGAAAATAAAAGACGGTGGCGACTCTTGCTTCCGCGACATTTCGCGAACCAGCGTTAAACAGTCAGTTCCAGATCCACCGATCACAGAACTGGCGACTCTGCTGGGGAAACCCTTAAAGTGAGGTGTACCTTAGGATTAAGATCACTGTGTTTTCAATTGTCTTCTTTGCTTGCTTTATTATTGTGGGTTGCTTGGGAGTTCTATAGATCCTAACCCGGATCTGGGGGATACCTTCTTAGAAAGTAGCAACAAGGCTGTGAGGGAACTGTGCGGGGTATACCGACATGGTTGAAACAGTCTGCTACGTTGATGTGGCACTTTGGTGTGTACCGGTAACCCTTGAGTTCAGTCAAGGAGAGTACGGGGCCTCCGCGTGGTGTCGTGAAGCATCAACAGACCTTAGGAACCTTAATGGAACCATCTTGGCCTCTTTAGGGTAGTGAGATAAATGACTTTGGTGCAGTCCGAGGTTGGTTGATACTCGATACTACACTCAATTGAGGGTCGCTTTCCTGGAATATTTCGGTCGCCAGTTCAGTGGCTAAATCGAAACGATGAACAATGAAAGCAATCCCGTGATATTGGGAACCTTAGAACCCGGTTACTTTGATTAGGACAGGTTGAACCCACCAACTTCAAGAGGGTACTACCCAGACCCCATGCTGGACTTAAACCTTAAGGGCTTGCCTTGTGTGCCTTGTGTGCCTTACATGTTTGTCTTTGTAAATATCTGTGGTGTGTTTAATCATAGCATCATGACATCATCCAACATCATATGCATTGACTAACCATTTCAGGGGTTCGAATTTTCATCTTTGTTCTTGTTTTGTAGGACATGGAAACCGTTCGTAGAAAGACAATTCAAGTCAGTCTTGTAAGGATCCCTCCTCAGCTTAAGGAGCTTATATCCAGGATTCCCGAGAACTCTTCATTCAGTGAAAGGCATGGAGGCCTCATCAGTTTGGTCAACACTAACATTGAGGAAGATATGATAAAGGTCTTGTTCCAATTCTTTGACCCTCTGCATCACTGTTTTACCTTCTTGGACTATCAGTTGGTACCTACATTGGAGGAGTTCTCCCGGCTCCTGAAGATCCCTATCCTTGATCAGCTACCTTTCAACGGTACAGAAAAGGAACCTAAGCTTGAAGAGATTGCTAAAGCCTTGCACCTACAGTCATCTGACCTCAAGGGACATTGGGAAGTTAGAAGTGGTATCAAAGGGTTCTTAGCCAGGTTTCTGTTTGAAAAGGCCCTTGAATGTTGGAACTCCCTTGACTTGCAAGCTTTTGAAGAGGTTGTGGCCCTCCTGGTTTATGGTTTGGTGTTGTTCCCTAACCCAGATCAGCTCATTGATATCAGTGCTGTCCAGATCTTTATGTCCAGGAATCCCATACCTACGTTGCTGGGGGACATCCTTCACTCATGTTACACTCGAACCATGAGAAAAAGAGGTGTCCTTATGTGTTGCACTCCTCTCTTGGGAAGGTGGTTTATTTCACACCTTCCACAATCAGTCTTGAAGAATGAGCGGGGTTTGAGATGGTCACAGCGGTTGATGACTCTTACACATGCAGATATACATTGGTGCCCTAGGTCCAGAGAAGATGTCACTATCATTGATCGTTGCGGGGAGTACCCTAATGTTCCTTTACTTGGAATCAGAGGAGGTATTACTTATAGCCCATGCCTGGCTTGGAGACAGTTTGGTTATGCTCGGAGGGATGGTCCTCATGACATGTTAATTCCTGACATAGTTTTTGACTTCGACAACGATACTCAAGGACTTCGCCAGAGATTTATCAGAGCCTGGAGGATGCCAAGTAGGATAGACAGCAAGACACTGGGGCACAGGAACTCCATCCCTTTGGAGCCTTATCTCAAGTGGGTACGCGCCCGCTCCCAGAAGCTAGTAATGCCCTATCCTCACATGCTCCCAGTAATCAAAGAACCAGTCTTGGAAGGGGAAGTGTCCTATACTATTCAGCACCCTGATATGCCCACATCCTGGGAGGAGATGCAGAAGAGCTGGATCCAGCTCAAGGAGGAAAGGAATTCTCTTGAGACTAGTCTGCATGCCAGTGAAAAGAAGGTCTTGGAGCTCACCCGCCTGTTGCATGAGGAGAGGAATCTCAACACCTACATAGCTCCGAAGAGGATGCACAGTGTATTTTGGGATTGATTTGACTTTTTGTACTTTTTCCCATAAGGCTCTGATGTATCAAACAATGATTTCTTTAATGATAACGTGTGTTCCTTTTTGTCTACAACAAATTTGAACTTTCGAACCCTTGAATGCATTGCATACGCATTTCATACATCATGTGCATAGCAGGTTTTTCCACTTTTCAGGTTGCTTACAGTTCTTCGCTGTTTATTTCAGCATCATGAATCCCGAATCTGCATCAACCGAGACATCAATCAAGGCTCTTCAGGCGCAGAATGCGCAGTTTCAAGAACTAATCAAGGGTCTGGCTAAAGGCCAAGAAGAATTAAAGACTATGCTCCTGAAGAAGGAGAAGAAGAAGAAGAGAAGAACTGTTCTGTTCAACTCGGGCCGAAGGTTCGGCAATACTCTGCAGCATGAAGAGGCTGGTTCTTCTGTTGGCAAGAGTCCTTCTCAGGCAGAAGTAAAGGTTCCTACTCCAGTAGTCTCCGACAACGAGACAGATTTTGATGAAGAGCAGTACCCTCCTGCAGATGACAGATATAAGCAACTGGAGGACAGGTTGAAGGCTATGGAGGTTCAGCAGGTACCTGGACTGGATTTTGGAGATCTGGGTTTGTCGACTGGTGTGATTATCCCGCATAAGTTCAAAGCACCATCCTTCTCCAAATATGACGGGGCGTCTTGTCCCAAGCTGCATTTAAGGTCCTATGTTCGGAAAATTCAGCCGTACTCTGCGGATAAGAATCTATGGATCCACTTCTTCCAGGAGAGTCTTTCAGGGACTCACCTCGAATGGTTCTATCAGCTGGATGGGACCAAAGTTCGTAACTGGGAGGAGTTGGCTACTGCTTTCTATAAGAAGTATCAATATAATGCCGACCTTGCCCCCCCACGTACCCAGCTCCAGGGTATGGCGTTAGGTGCAAGCGAAGGTTTTAAGGAGTACGCTCAGAAGTGGAGAGACCTGGCTGGCAGGGTGCAGCCACCATTGACTGATCGGGAGTTAGTTGACATGTTCTTGGGGACCCTATCTGGGCCATTCTTCAACCATCTCATTGGGAATTCTTCTGCTGGGTTCACTGATTTGATTCTGACTGGAGAGAGAATTGAAGCTGGGCTGAAGTCTGGGAAGATTACAAAGGGTGCATCATCTAGTTCGGAAAAGAAACCATTTAAGAAGGAGTCTAGTGTCGTGTATGGTTCTAGGAAATCAGAGAGACCTGAGCACCGCCAATCTGTCAGTGCGGTGATGATTGCTAAGCCTGCTGCCGCTCCTCGGTCGAACAATCCTCAAAGGGCTGAAAGACCCCGGAGGGAGTTTACCCGGTTAAACATGACCCTATCGCAGATCCTGCCACAGTTGCTCTCAACTAATTTGGTGACCGTCAGAGAGGCTCCAAAGTTCCCAAATACAACATCTCCCAAGTACAATCCGAATGCTCGTTGTGCCTACCATTCAGATAGCCCGGGGCACTCTACCGATGACTGTTGGGCACTAAAGAATAAGCTGCAGGACCTCATTGACGCTAAGGAGGTACAGTTTGAGGCATCTGACAAGCCTAACGTAGTGACAGCTCCCCTGCCTGCTCATGGAGTTAATGCTATTGGGGATGAAGAGGAAGTTGATGAAGCTGAGTTTGATAGCTGGATCTACCCGGCAACTGACGAAGGACTTAACAATTGGAGCGCAAAGGACAATCTTGAAGGGGTGAAAAACACAAGAAGGGGGGGGGGGGGGGGGTTGAATTGTAAAACTGGAAACTTAAAGCAATTGACAAGATATTTTTATCCTGGTTCGTTTGATCTCAAACTACTCCAGTCCACCCGTCAAGGTGATTTCGCCTCTCTCCAACGAGGTCTTAATTCACTATATTCAACTGAATACAAATCTGCTTTAACAACTGCTAAAGCCTTCTTGATTCAAACCACAATCCGGTTTGTCAAGGCAACACTTTCTTACAAAGGTATAAAATAATGTGTGTGAATGTTTTCTTCAAAACTATATCACAACTGTGATGTTTACACAAATGAAGCTTAGAATACTAGGATGCTAAACGCTAATGGAGTATCAGAGTTTGTTGGTTTAGCAAAACTGGTAGATGAAGATTATTGTTCAGCTTTGTGCGTGTAGAGAGTTTGGAAGCATTAGCCATTATAATCTTCGAAGCTTGGTTTATATAGCACTTGAGAAGATGAACGTTGATGCAAATATTCTTGATTCAATGCTAATAACAAGCTTTCCTTTTTGAGCAGATCTTGTCTGGAATGAAGCCGTTGGAATTGATTAGCGTTCAATGCACAGTACCGTTGCTTCTTCAATGCACGTTCTGGCTTGGCTCATTCTGATTCTGCTTAGCTGCTGATGAACTATTGATTCTGTATCAGAGTGTTTTACGCGCAGTTCTGTTCATCAAGCTTCAGCGTGTTCGTGAGTTGATCATCTGATCTTCACGTTCTGATTCAGCAACTTCTGATGCTGGTGTATCAAATCAAGTTCTGATGCTGATGAAGTGATCTTGCATATTTTAATCAGCATATCTGCAAGTCAGAGCATAGTATTTTTAGGCAGCATATAATTCAATCATGAAACATTTAAATACTATATCTTTTCACTTTGTTATCATCAAAACTCAAATATAGGGTACTAGATTCAAACATTGTTCTAACAATCTCCCCCTTTTTGATGATGACAAAAACTAGATATTTTAAATGAAAACATAACGTGAAAAGGTATCTAGGAGATGTTTCAGAGTTAAGAAGTAAAGAGAAATCAGAGTTAAGAGATACTCCCCCTGAGTTTGTTACTTCCCTTTGATATGCGTGTTCTTCAGGATCAGATCTTTTTATATCCTTGAACATCAGAATAAGAGTCTTTGACTTATCAGAGAGCAGAGCTTCAGAGCTTTTCCTGTCAGAGCTTTGCTTCGGATCAGAGTGTTAGGACGATCAGAGCTTCATATATCAGAACTTCATATTTGATCAGAGCAACATGAGCTTCTACATTTTGATCAGAGCATCTAGCTTCTAGTCTTCATTGTGCCTGTAGACTTAAAAACAAAACAGAAAAACATTTCAAGTAATAGAGAGTTAGAATGTTTGAGAATTTCTGTCTAGTTAGCCGTTATTGATTTTAAATATCATTCTTGTTCTCCCCCTTTTTGTCAGCAATCAAAAAGTGCTGGTGATGTGTAAAAACACTTAAGAACAGAAAAACTAATTATATTAAAATAGTTCAGAATTAGAGCAAAATAGCATTACAAACATAGTCAAAACAATATATCAGAAAATGAAGAAAGCATAGAGAATGTCATGCATGAAAAAAAATTTAAGGTTGTGGGGGCATGCGTGAGAACAGGCTTTCCAGCATTGCTTGAATCTTTTCAGAAGTTTCATTCTGCTTCTGAACCATATTGACAACAGTGTCAATCTTGCTGTCCTGTACATTCATTCTTGCTTCCATCTTCTGATCATTCTCTTCCATCCGCTGCTGGAGACGCAAGTCATTCAGCCTTAATTCTTCCAGAGCCTGTCTGTCCAAGGCAGCTTGAGAACTTTCAGCAGGAGGAAGCTTCTCAGAACTTTCAGCTACATCTTCTGCTGGATTTTCTTCCTGAAGGGTCTTGTCTTCTTATGATGGTTGCACCTGTGCAGCTTGCTCTTTCTCAGACCATGATTCACTGTCCAGAGGGAGCACAACTTCTTGAGGCAGCTGACTCTCAACTTCCTTCAGCAGCTTGCTAAAGTTCTGTTGAGCCTGCTCATAGTTGACGTCCTGCAGCTGGAGGGCTTCAGCACGAACCCATACTCTGAACTGTGACCAGAGCTGATCAGAGGCAGCTGGGTCGATCATCCCCGGACAAACTTGCTTCAACGAAGCAATCCATTGCAGCATACCTGTTTCAAAATTCAAGATACCAGAGCCAACATCTGGTTGCTTTGGTTTGGGTATGGCAATTTTGTGTCTTAGATCAGCAAGACGTTCAAGACTTGTTAAGTCAATGAAAGTTCTGCTGGGGTTTTCAGATGTTTGCTGAGGGGCTGATTGTTTTGGAGGAGGGTTATCAGAATCAGAGGATATTTCTATTGGAGTGGTTGGAGTTTTTGGAGGTGTTGATTCCTCTGATGATGGCAACTGGGGCCTGATAATAGTGGTTCCACATGGCAACTGGATTGCCAGCGGTGAAGGTTGAGGTGAGTGGGGATCAGAATGATGAGGAGATGGGGTTTCATAGCGTTGAAACTCTGGTTATGGTGAAGGTGGATTATTTTCTGGTTGAGGAGGTGGAATCTCTGATTGCTCAGGGATCAGAGGTTCTTCTGTGATTGGTTGTTGTTGTTGTTCTGATTCTGGTTCTGGTTCTGGTTGTTGTTGTATTTCTGGTTCAGGTTGTGTTTCTGGTTCGGGTTGTGGAGGAGGAATATTTGGTAGTTCAGAATTTGGTTGAGCAGAAGTATGTTCACGCTCAATATCAGCTAGCACTCTATCAAGTGCTGGTGTTGTTGAAACAGTTGGTTGTTTGGTAATTTTGATTCTGGGTCTTCTGAGTAGTAAGGCCTCAGAAGGGTCTTCTGGTATGGTTTCATCAATAGAAGGGATTGGGATGGATATTCTGTGAGAGGTTTGAGGAGGGGCAGCAGATGTTGGAATAGTAGATGAAATTGAAATAGGGGCAGCAGATGAATTACCTCGTTTCTTTGGAGTCTGATGAGATGATCCTTCTGCTTTCCTCTTCTTTGTCTTCTTCTGAGTCACTTCAGGTTGAACTTGACTCAGATCTTTGATCTTCAGCTTTGAACCTGCATCTTCTTCCTTGAATGAATCTGGATACTTGAGAAACATATCAGGTTGGGATTCCATTTCAGAAAATCTTGGGAAATTACTCAGAGGCACTCTTCTTCTGGAGATGTCAGCAGTTGAAGAAGCTCTGGGTTCCTTCCTGATATTTTCTATCAGCTTCATCTTTTTCAGGTTCTTAGCGTTCAGCGGTTTTCCAACAGTTGGTTCCATAGTGCCCAGCACTTGAGCTTCGCTCAGATAATCTATCAGCTTATTCTCTGTCAGAATATCTGATATGAGCCTTCCAAACGGTATCCAGTCCCTTTTGGTCCTTTCTTCTTCTCTAGTCTCTTTCACACTAGTCTTCAGATGGTTGAACAGGAAGTGTGCCAGATTGATCTTCACCCTCTGATTAATAAAGTAGATCAGAAATTGCTGATCCACGTTTATATAGTCAGGAGAGCTTGTTGGCTTCCTGTGATTGAAACAGCCCAGAACAATCTTGGCCCATACTCTACAGTGATCCTTCAGATCCTTAATTTTGCTGCTGGGAAAACCAAGAGTGAAAATGCAGTTTGCTACCACACCTATATCAGGGCATCTGTCAGCCATGTCCACACAACGGACTCCACCACCACTTTGACCAATTAACCTAGCAATGAGGTCTTCAGAAATTATTATCTTCTTTCCCATGACAGAAGAGATGACTAGATGTTTATGAATCTTGGCGTGAATCCAAAATTCCTTGACAAGCTCTGGGAAAGTTGGTCCAACCAACCTATCGAAATACCTCTCCCACTTTTGAGCCCTAACTTCCTCAGTTAGGTCAAATCCATTATCCTTCAAACTTTCGAAATCGATGATTAACTCAGATAGAACCTCAAGATTCTTTACCGGTGTGAGAAGGGTTCTGGTAGGTACCTGATATTGTTCAGAAGTTTCTTTCTTCTGATTCCCTGCAGAAATGCTGGAGGATGCCATTGTTCTCACACAACAAAGATTTTAGAGTGATTTGAGAGAAAAAGGTTTTGAAGGAGATAAACTCAGAAATATGCAGAAAGTTCTTGAGAGATTATGAGAAAGCGTAAAGAGTAAGAATGAAGAATAATGTGCTTAAATAAAGTTTTCAAAAATTATTTTGAAAAATTAAACGTTTTTTAAGAGAGAGAAAAAAATAATGATTGCCATTAACAAGCGTGATTACTCTGCATTAAATGCTTGCTGATTTTGGGGGATTTGAGAAAGATACTTAAAAACGGTTACCAGACATGTGTCTCAATGCACCCAATCAGCGCTTTCCTTTCTCAGAGGCGTGCACGCGTTCTGCTTCAGGGATTTGCTGATGATTGGATGACACTTGTTTGATGTAGTGATCAGCACGTCTGTCTTTGAGATTAGACTCTCAGATCTTTAGACTTGCATCTGATACAATCTGCATGTTCTATCTTTCTGAAAGAAGATTGATCAGAAGTTCACAGTAATATAATTACATTCTGAAGATAAATATATGGAATTAAAACATTTTCATTCTGGGCATACTTTCATGCTGAGATGTTTCAGAATGAAATTAAACCTATCTTCTGAAAGGGGTTTAGTAAAGATATCAGCCCATTGATGGTCTGTATCTATAAATTTCAAGTTTAAAATACCTTTCTGAATATAGTCCCTAATGAAATGATGTTTTATTTCTATATGCTTAGCTCTAGAATGTAAAATAGGATTCTTACTTAAGCAAATAGCAGAAGTATTATCACAAAGAATAGGAATGTTACTCTCAAAAATCTGGAAGTCTTCAAGCTGACTTTTCATCCAGAGCATCTGTGTGCTACATCCAGCTGCTGCTATGTACTCAGCTTCTGCTGTTGACAGAGCAATTGTTGATTGCCTTTTGCTGGACCATGAGATCAGATTTTCTCCCAGAAACTGGCAGCTTCCAGAAGTACTTTTACGTTCCACTCTGTCTCCAGCAAAATCAGCATCACAGTAGCCTACTAAGCTGTAATCACTAGATTTTCTATAAAACAAACCCAGATTAGTAGTACCTTTCAGATACTTGAAAATTCGCTTAACAGCTGTTAAGTGAGATTCTCTAGGATCTGATTGGAATCTAGCACAAATGCATACGCTGAATAAAATATCAGGTCTTGAAGCAGTCAGATAAAGGAGAGAACCAATCATACCTCTGTAGACTTTCTGTTCTACGCTTTTGCTTACCTCTTCTCTTTCCAGAATGCACGTGGGATGCATTGGAATCTTTGATGGCTTACATTCTGAGAGGTCAAATTTCTTCAGAAGATCTCTGATGTATTTGCTCTGATGAATGTAAGTTCCCTCTGGAGTTTGATTGATCTGAATTCCTAGAAAGAATTTCAGTTCCCCCATGAGGCTCATCTCAAATTCTGCCTGCATACACTTAGCAAATTTTCTTCCAAGAGAAGGATTAGTAGAACCAAAAATAATATCATCAACATAAATTTGACAGACTAAAATGTCACTCTTAACTGTTTTACAGAATAGAGTAGTGTCCACTTTCCCTCTGGTGAATTCATTTTCAAGCAGAAAGTTACTTAGCCTTTCATACCAAGCTCTGGGAGCTTGTTTCAGACCATACAGTGACTTTTTCAGTTTGAAAACATGTTCTGGATGTTTTGTATTTTCAAAACCTGGGGGTTGGTGAACATAAACTTCTTCTTCTATATAACCATTTAAGAATGCACTTTTGACATCCATCTGATACAGAGTGATGCCTCTATTAACAGCAAATGAGATTAAGAGTCTGATAGATTCTAACCTGGCGACTGGGGCAAAGGTTTCTGTATAGTCTATCCCCTCTTGCTGACTATAACCTTGTGCAACCAGTCGTGCCTTGTTTCTGACGACTTCACCTTGTTCATTGAGCTTGTTTCTGAACACCCATCTTGTTCCAATGACGTTGAATCCTTTTGGTCTTGGAACGAGATCCCATACGTCGTTTCTGGTGAATTGATTCAGCTCTTCTTGCATTGCCAGAATCCAGTCATTATCCAGAAGTGCTTCGTCAATAGAAGAAGGTTCAATCAGAGACACAAGTCCCATAAGAGTTTCTTCAGAGTTTCTGAAGCTTGCTCTTGTTCTGATTGGATCTTCCTTTCTTCCTAGGATTGTTTCTTCTGGATGATCCAAACTGCTTCTGGGTAATCTCTTCTGAGGTTGATCAGCAGCAGTTGTAGGATTTCTAGCATTGCTTCTTTCAGACGTTGAAGGAATGTCTGTGTTGAGAGCTTCTGATGACTTGTCTTCAGAACCTGCAAATTCAATTTCTATACCTGCAAGATTTTCATTCTGCTTTGACTTTTCAGAGTCAAGCTTGTCATCAAAACGAACACTGATTGATTCTTCCACAATCTGTGTTTCTGTATTGTATACTCTGTACCCTCTTGAGCGTTCAGAGTATCCTAACATAATACACTTCTGTGCCTTAGAATCAAACTTGTTCAAATAATTCTTAGTATTTAACATATAGCAAGTACATCCAAATGGATGAAAATACGAAATGTTGGGCTTTCTGTTCTTCCACAATTCATATGGAGTCTTTTCCAGAATAGGTCTTATTGAGATTCTATTCTGAATGTAGCACGCTGTGTTTATTGCCTCTGCCCAGAAAGTCTTAGCAACGTCTGTCTCATTGATCATGGTTCTGGCCATTTCTTGCAATGTTCTGTTCTTTCGTTCTACAACTCCATTTTGTTGGGGAGTTCTAGGACAAGAGAAATCATGCAGAATGCCTTTGTCATTAAAGAATGACTCAAAATCTTTATTTTCAAATTCTCCACCATGATCACTTCTGACTTTAACGATTCTAAGATCTTTTTCATTCTGAACTTGGTTACAGAAGGTAACAAACACAGAGTGTGACTCGTCCTTGTGTCTTAAGAACTTTACCCATGTCCATCTGCTATAGTCATCTACGATTACTAACCCATACTTCTTGCCACTGACTGAAGCAGTTTTAACTGGTCCAAATAAGTCAATGTGCAGAAGTTCTAATGGCTTAGAGGTGGAAACAACATTTTTGGATTTAAAAGAAGGTTTTGCAAACTTGCCTTTCTGACATGCTTCACACAGAGCATCTGAATTGAACTTCAAATTTGGAAGTCCTCTGACCAGATTGAGTTTGTTAATCTGAGATATTCTTCTCATACTAACATGCCCCAATCTTCTGTGCCAGATCCACTGCTCGTTGTTAACAGACAGAAGACATTTTACGTTCTGACTCTTTAGTTCAGAAAGTTTGATTTTGTAAATGTTGTTTTTCCTCTTACCATTAAATAGGATAGTCCCATCTTTCTGACTAACAGCTTTACATGATTTTTGATTAAAGATTATATCATAACCGTTATCACTTAATTGACTTATGGATAACAGATTATGCATCAATCCATCAACTAGCAGAACATTATTAATAGAGGGAAGATTTCCGTTACCTACAGTTCCAGAGCCAATAATCTTTCCCTTCTGATTGCCTCCAAAGCCAACGTGGCCTCCAGGCTTAAGTTCCAGGCTTTGGAACATATGCCTTCTTCCCGTCATGTGTCGTGAGCAGCCAGAGTCCAGGTACCATGATTGGTGTTTCTGACTTGCTGCTAAAGATATCTGCAACATGTATTATTTTGTCCTTAGGTACCCAGATCTTCTTGGGTCCTGATTTGTTAGTTTTACCAAAACTCTGGTTGAATTTTGGTTTCACAGAGTGCTTACTACTAGTATATTTGATGTCATGTGTGTGACCATACACAAAGTGTGAATTTAGAGGAGTGTGTTTAATAACTAAATCCATGACATTCTTAGGTGTAGGAACCTTACCTTGGTATCCTATTCCTTTCTTGTCGTTTCCGCTAACTCCATAGATCATTGAAGCCATTCTGCTTCTATCTATGCTTTTAGCAAGGAACTTCTGGAAACTATGATCATACTCCTTGATGATCTCATCAGCGTTGCTGGGAGTTTCAGAAATTGGTACCTTCTGAGAGTTTTGTAAAGAGTTTTCTAATTTTAAAATTTTATCTCTCAGCTCAGAGTTTTCCAATTTGAGACTCTCAGACTTATTAGAGTCAGATTCAAGAGTCCTTTTCAGGTCTCTGAATTTAGCTCTAATCTGCTGATAACGTTCCAGAATTTCATTGAGGCTTTCAGCAAGTTCAGCCTTTGTAAAATTAACAGCGAAGTTAGGGAATACCTCTTCTGTGTCTGATTCTGAGTCTGAGTCAGAAGCTTCACTGTCATCTGGAATGCTAGTCATGAGCGCTATGTTCGCCCTTTCATCATCTGATTCTGAGTCAGCTTCAGACGAGTCAGAGTCATCCCATGTGGCCATGAGACTTTTCTTCTTCTCTCTTCCAAACTTCTTTTTGGGCTTTTCCCTCTGAAGCTTTGGACAGTCACTCTTGTAGTGTCCTTGCTCATTGCACTCGTAGCAGATGATGTCTTTTGTATTTGGCTTCTTGCTACCAGAGGAGCCTTCAGATCTTCTGTATCCAGAGGAAGAATCTGTCCTTCTGTATCTTGAAGAAGACTCGTTCTGATCAGATCTTCTGGGATTCCTGAACTTCCTTTGTCTTTGCTTCCACAGTTGATTTACTCTTCTGGAGAGAAGGGAAAGTTCGTCTTCTTCTGATGAGGATCCATCAGATGTTTCTTCAACTGCCTGCAAAACTTTAGATTCAGATTTTCTGTTAGATTTTAAAGCTATAGGCTTACCTTGCTTCTGAGGCTCATCAGCTTCTAGCTCTATCTCATGACTTCTGAGGGAGCTTATAAGTTCCTCCAGAGTGATTTTGTTGAGATCCTTCGCTAGCTTCAGAGCAGTAACCATAGGCCTCCATTGCTTGGGTAAACTTCTGATTATCTTCTTGACATGGTCAGCAGTAGAGTATCCTTTGTCCATAACTTTGAGACCAGCTACCAGAATCTGGAATCTAGAGAACATAGTTTCAATGGATTCAGATTCTTCCATTTTAAACGCCTCATACTTCTGAATGAGCGCCAGAGCTTTTGTTTCTTTGACTTGAACGTTGCCCTCATGCGTCATTCTGAGAGAATCAAAGATGTTCTTAGCTGTGTCTCTGTTGGAGATCTTCTCATACTCAGTATATGAGATGGCACTGAGGAGGATGGTTCTGGCCTTATGGTGATTCTTGAAATCACGCTTTTGTTGATCAGTCATTGATTTTCTTTCAATCTTCTGACCAGTTGCATTCACAGGGTGCGTGTATCCATCTGTCACCATATCCCACAGATCAGCATCATGTGCTAGAAAGAAGCTTTCAATTCTGTCTTTCCAGTAGTCAAAGTTTTCTCCATCAAAGACTGGAGGTTTGCCGCTGAATCTGTCTCTATCGTCATTGTTGTCATTGCTGAAATGAGAGTTGTTTCCTGCCATTGTGTTTTTCTGACGCTGGATCTTGTACTGACACGGTTAAGTGTTTTAGCTAAGAACCAGGCGCTATGATGCCAATTGAAGGGGTGAAAAACACAAGAAGGGGGGGGTTGAATTGTAAAACTGGAAACTTAAAGCAATTGACAAGATATTTTTATCCTGGTTCGTTTGATCTCAAACTACTCCAGTCCACCCGTCAAGGTGATTTCGCCTCTCTCCAACGAGGTCTTAATTCACTATATTCAACTGAATACAAATCTGCTTTAACAACTGCTAAAGCCTTCTTGATTCAAACCACAATCCGGTTTGTCAAGGCAACACTTTCTTACAAAGGTATAAAATAATGTGTGTGAATGTTTTCTTCAAAACTATATCACAACTGTGATGTTTACACAAATGAAGCTTAGAATACTAGGATGCTAAACGCTAATGGAGTATCAGAGTTTGTTGGTTTAGCAAAACTGGTAGATGAAGATTATTGTTCAGCTTTGTGCGTGTAGAGAGTTTGGAAGCATTAGCCATTATAATCTTCGAAGCTTGGTTTATATAGCACTTGAGAAGATGAACGTTGATGCAAATATTCTTGATTCAATGCTAATAACAAGCTTTCCTTTTTGAGCAGATCTTGTCTGGAATGAAGCCGTTGGAATTGATTAGCGTTCAATGCACAGTACCGTTGCTTCTTCAATGCACGTTCTGGCTTGGCTCATTCTGATTCTGCTTAGCTGCTGATGAACTATTGATTCTGTATCAGAGTGTTTTACGCGCAGTTCTGTTCATCAAGCTTCAGCGTGTTCGTGAGTTGATCATCTGATCTTCACGTTCTGATTCAGCAACTTCTGATGCTGGTGTATCAAATCAAGTTCTGATGCTGATGAAGTGATCTTGCATATTTTAATCAGCATATCTGCAAGTCAGAGCATAGTATTTTTAGGCAGCATATAATTCAATCATGAAACATTTAAATACTATATCTTTTCACTTTGTTATCATCAAAACTCAAATATAGGGTACTAGATTCAAACATTGTTCTAACAAATCTCCCTGTTTCTTTTGTTACTAAGTAATGAATTCCTATGTTTTGTTATTTTGTAATAAACAATGATAAACTCTATGGCCCGGTGTCTTACCCGAGGCACCGTGGTTCTATTTGTGAGGGCATACAAATTGTCATTTCATATACCATGAATGAAAATCTTGGACGTATTTTTCGCATTGCAAATATTGTGTTCCTTTTCTGTCTTTCTTTTCCTTTACATAATTTTCAAAACAGCTGTATTTACACACACACTCACTCATACAGGTTCCAATCCACTCTGGATCTCACTGATAACGGCTCTGCTACTGCCAATTATGACTTCGAAAATCCGATCAACTTAGCCGAAGACGAAGGTGAAGATGATTGCGAAGTTCCTGGCGAGCTTGCAAGACTGTTGCTTCAGGAAGAGAGGGCAATTCAACCCCATGAAGAGCCAGTGGAAACCGTAAACTTGGGTACTGAGGCAGACAGGAAAGAGGTAAAGATTGGTGCCAACCTAGAGCTCAGCGTGAAGCAACGGTTAACCAAGATGCTGCATGATTATATGGAGATCTTTGCTTGGTCCTACGAAGACATGCCCGGGTTGGATACCGACATTGTGGTCCATCACTTGCCGACTAAGGAAGACTGCCCTCCAGTTAAGCAAAAAGTCCGTCGGATGCGTCCAGAGATGTCTGGGAAGATTAAAGCCGAGGTGATGAAACAGTTTGATGCCGGGTTTCTTGCAGTGACTTCTTATCCTCAGTGGGTTGCTAATGTGGTGCCGGTACCTAAAAAGGACGGAAAGGTCAGAATGTGTGTCGATTACAGGGATCTGAACAGGGCCAGCCCCAAGGATGACTTCCCCTTACCTCACATTGATGTCCTTGTTGATAATACAGCTCAGCATAAGGTGTTCTCTTTCATGGATGGCTTTTCAGGTTACAATCAGATCAAAATGGCACCTGAAGACATGGAGAAGACTACATTTGTTACTCAGTGGGGCACCTTCTGTTACAAGGTCATGCCGTTCGGATTAAAGAATGCTGGGGCAACCTACCAACGTGCCATGATTGCCTTATTTCATGACATGATTCATCATGAGATCGAAGTGTACGTTGACGACATGATCGCAAGGTCCCAGACTGAGGAAGAGCACGTAGATCATCTGCAGAAGTTGTTTGACCGATTGAAATTGTACAAGCTGAGATTGAACCCGAACAAGTGCACCTTCGGGGTCAGATCTGGGAAGTTGCTAGGCTTCGTGGTCAGTGATAAAGGTATTCAAGTGGACCCTGCTAAGGTCAAAGCTATTCAAGAGATGACAGTCCCTAAGACAGAAAAGGAAGTCAGAGGCTTTTTAGGACGCCTGAATTATATTGCTCGCTTCATCTCACACCTGACTGCTACCTGTGAGCCAATCTTCAAGCTGCTGAAGAAAGATCAGGTAGTACGTTGGAACGATGAATGTCAGGCTGCTTTTGACAGAATCAAAGAGTATCTCCAAGAACCACCTATCCTTGTGCCACCAGTTGAAGGGAGACCTCTGATCCAATATCTAACAGTGCTCGACAACTCAATGGGGTGTGTGCTGGGACAGCATGACGAGTCTGGCCGAAAAGAGCATGCCATTTATTACCTTAGCAAAAAGTTTACCGACTGTGAGACCCGATACTCACTGCTTGAGAAAACTTGCTGCGCTTTGGTATGGGCTGCTCGCCGGCTGAGACAGTATATGCTGACTCACACTACTTTGTTGATCTCAAAGATGGATCCTATAAAGTACATATTCGAAAAGCCTGCTCTGTCTGGGAGAATTGCAAGATGGCAAATGATCTTGACGGAATACGACATTCAGTACACAACCCAGAAAGCCATCAAGGGGAGTGTATTGGCAGACCACTTAGCTCATCAAGCTGTAGATGACTACCAATCGATGAACTTCGAGTTTCCGGATGAAAGCATCATGATAGTAACAGATTGTGAAGTACCTGGACCGGATGAAGGACCTGAGCCAGGATCCCGATGGTCTATGCACTTTGACGGAGCCTCCAATGCTTTGGGAAATGGTATCGGCGCCATCATCATATCCCCTCAAGGTACTCATACTCCACTCACTGCCCGGCTATGTTTCAACTGTACCAACAAAATGGCGGAGTATGAGGCGTGTATCATGGGTCTTCAAGCTGCGATCGACTTAAGGATCAAATTTCTAAATGTCTTCGGAGATTCCGCTCTTGTGATCAATCAGATCAAAGGAGAGTGGGATACGAAACATCCAAACCTGATCCCTTACAGAGAATGTGTGTTGACCCTGATTCCCCACTTTACAGAGATAACCTTTGAGCACTTTCCAAGGGAAGAGAATCAGTTAGCGGACGCGTTAGCTACAATGTCTTCAATGTTCAAGGTCAAATGGGATAATGAGGCTCCCCGAATCATCATCTGGAAACTGGACGAACCGGCATACTGTTGTGATCTCGAAACTGAATTGGTGACTGAGAAGCCTTGGTACCACGAAGTGAAGAGATATCTGGAAGCTCAGGAATACCCTGAAGGTGCCTCTGTCAATGATAAGAAATTCCTGAGGAGGTTCGCAGCCAAGTTCTTCCTAAGCAACGACATCTTGTACAAGCGAAACCATGATTCAACCTTACTGCGTTGTGTGGATAAGACTGAAGCAGAAAGGATCATGGAAGAGCTACATGAAGGGACCTTTGGTACAAATTCCAGTGGACATACAATGGCTAAAAAGATCCTACGGGCAGGATATTACTGGTCCACAATGGAAGCTGACTGTTACCAACACTCCAGGACGTGTCACAAATGCCAGATTTACGCAGATAAGGTGCATGTTCCTCCGGTTCCCCTGAATGTTCTGATTGCGCCTTGGCCGTTTGCAATGTGGGGCATAGACATGATCGGCGAGATCAAACCTACGGCATCTAATGGACATCGCTTCATCCTAGTGGCGATTGATTATTTCACGAAGTGGGTTGAGGCGGCATCCTATGCTACGGTAACCAAGACTGTTGTGGCACGGTTCATTCGGCACAACCTGAGATGTCGGTACGGCATCCCTGAGCGGATTATTACAGACAACGGTACCAATCTAAACAACAAGATGATCGCCGAGCTCTGCGAACAGTTCAAGATACAGCACCATAATTCTTCTCCTTACAGACCGAAGATGAATGGGGCTGTAGAAGCAGCAAATAAGAACATCAAGAAAATCGTGCAGAAGATGACAGTGACTTATAAAGATTGGCACGAGATGTTACCGTTCGCTCTGCATGGGTATCGTACCTCAGCTAGGACGTCAACCGGGGCAACTCCTTTCTCTCTGGTTTATGGCATGGAGGCAGTCTTGCCGATCGAAGTACAAATTCCTTCTCTCCGGATAATGAAGGATGCAAATCTGAACGAAGATGATTGGATCCAGACACGACTTGATCAACTCAACCTCATTGACGAAAAGAGACTTGCTGCTATCTGTCATGGTCAGACGTATCAGAAACGAATGATCAGGGCATTTAACAAGAAGGTCAGACCACAAGAATATCAAGTTGGGGATCTGGTTATCAAGCGAATCATCCTTCCTCAGAGTGATCCAAGGGGAAAATGGACCCCTACGTACGAAGGGCCATTTGTGGTTAAGCATGTGTTCTCAGGAGGAGCAATGATATTAACCAACATGGATGGTGACGACCTTCCTCACCCCGCCAATGCAGACATAGTTAAAAAATACTACACATAAAAAAGACCCGCTAGGCTGACATGCCTAGGCAAAAATTAGGGCTTCCCGTCGAACCAAAAGGGTTCGGGCAAAATGAAGGGATGAAAATGAAAAAATCTGTACACCCAGCAAGTCGAAAACCTGAAAAGGCGGCTTGGGCAAAAATGGGTATCCCGGTGGACTGAAAACCCGAAAGGGTGGTCCAGGCAAAAATTAGGGATAAAAGCGTAATACTATGTCTCAATGGATCACTTTGCATCCAGAATCCGGTATCTACATCAAGCTCAGACGGCATCGATCAGTCAGCTTCATCTTCAACCAAGGTCATCAAGTGATGAGACGCTCGGAATTATAAAGGCAATAGCAGAGTTGAAACCCAGTGGATCATTCATATTTCACACAGCTGTTTTATTTTCTTTTGTACAAAACTTGTATAAACTCTCTTGTTCGGCGGCGTTCTCTTACTAGGATGTCAGCCTCTTGTACATAAAACGCCTATTTTCAGGCTATTCATTCAAAATCAATACAAATATATTTTCAGTTAAACGTGCCAAGTGTTTTTCTTTTTCTGTTTTGTGTTGCGAAGAACATCCAAGGTTCAATTTGTGATATATGCATTGACAATAATTTGCTAACTCATAAATATTTGCATACGAAACAAAGGAATTAATTGCAGGTGACACTAGAAACAGGGGCAATAAAAGAGTTGTCTGAGCAGTCTAATTGTTCGATCCTCCAAGGTATCAAGGTAGGTTCAGCTAAAGAACACAGCCAGTACATCTTAATCCCCCAGAGAGTAAGCCAAACAGTACATTCTTCTCCAAGCAGAGTTGATAAATATCAAGGAAATTGAGTATCCTCCAGTAGATCTCAATACTTCCCCAGCAGCATATATTCTTAACAAGTATCCCCGGCAGTCTTGGCCTAAAGATTGTTCCCCGGCGGTATACCAATAGTCAAAGGAATCACTTCCCTGCAGTTCAAACCCCCCAGAAGAGTCCAATTTGCTTCCCCAGGAAATTTGGAATTCATATATCCCCAAGCAGTAAGCTTATCCCAGTAAATTCTGGAAGCTTATCCCCTCGCAGAGCACGAACGCGTCGCCCGGCTTTATTCAAAGAGTTATTTCCTCAATAGGATATAACTGGGTTATCCTCAGCCAAAAGCCACGGAAAGGTCGTCGTCAACGTAGTTCTTTCCTACCCCAGCGAAGTCTATCAACACTTCCAACACAGCAAAGACATCCTCAGCAAGTCATTCTCAATAATTCAGCAAAGCGTCTCTATCCCCACAGAGTATTGCTTCCCAGCATGGTCGCTAAAGTATCTTTTCTCCCTGCAGAATCTTCCATTCGCCAAGTTATTCCGCAACGGAGTCATCTTCTCCTACCGGTATTCTTGCAACTATCATCCCCAGCAGAAGCCAAATCTATTCTTCAGCATCAGCCCAGGATATGACTTCCTGGCACCCGTCAAAGAGTTTACTTTCTTAGACGAAAAACATACAACATTACATACATCATCATAGCATGCATAACGCATCATACCATACAAATCTCATTTATATTGAGAACATCATTGCGTGATCCATATTATGCATTGCATATGACTGACCTTTACCTTTCAGGAAAGATGCAGTTGAAATGCTCAATCATATGTCAAAACTTTCTCTAGTCCAGCTAAATCGACTCCCAACAGATTTTTCTGATAAAGACTCAACAGAAGCTATGGTCCCCTCTCCGGCAAGTGCGTGAGGTGGTAATTCCTTCTTCAGATGTTTCCCTCTCCGACTATGAGTGTGAGGTGATAGTCTCTTATGGTCCCCTCTCCGGCAAGTGCGTGAGGTTGTAATTCCTTCTTCAGATGTTTCCCTCTCCGACTATGAGTGTGAGGTGATAGTCTCTTATGGTCCCCTCTCCGACAAGTGCGTGAGGTGGTAATTCCTTTTTTAGATGTTTCCCTCTCCGACGATGAGTGTGAGGTGATAGTCTCCCATGGTCCCCTCTCCGACAAGTGCGTGAGGTGGTAATTCCTTTTTCAGATGTTTCCCTCTCCGACGGTGAGTGTGAGGTGATAGTCTCTTATGGTTCCCTCTCCAACGGTGTGTGAGGTGGTAAGTCCTTTTCAGATGTTTCCCTCTCCGACGATGAGTGTGAGGTGATAGTCTCCTACGGTTCCCTCTCCGACGGTGAGTGAGGTGACAATTCCTTTTCCTATGATTCCCTCTCCGACGGCGAGTGAGGTGATTCCCTTTCAGCTTATAATGGCCTATGGTTCTCTTCCCGATACTGCGAAGATGGTATTTCCCACTAAGATTTTCTCAACGAGCGTTGTTGAAGTTAAAATCACCCAAGGTTCTCTTACCATTCATGCTAAGGCAGTAACCATACCTGGTTCATTCGTCATCTTTTGAAGCTCCAGACTCAGCTCCTGTAACCAGTCAGGACATATTTATGCCAAGCATCTAAAATCAGCTCCTGCAACGTGTCAGGTACTCATTTTTCTTTTGCAGGTATGCAGGTTCTCGCTAAGGAATCTCCTACGCGATCAACATCCAGATGGCATCTATAAGCCCATCAACCTATCCAACAATCTCCAAATGGCATCTATAAGCCCATTCCGCTATCACTGTTACTATGTGAGCGCAAATTTCTGGGCACTTTAATGTTCAATCATCTTCCACCCTCGGATTACGAAAGGCACGTCAGCCAATCTGCATCCTCAGGTCTAAGAAGATTGAACAGGGGCAACTGTTGTACCCCAAAATTTGCCCTCCCATATTCTTCAAGAAATTGCCAAGTCAAGTCACAAAATTCCCCAAGGGTTACACAGTCAAAGAGCCTCCTATACAGTCAAAACTAGGGTTTGTGTTCTGACCAAGAAATGAAGTTTTCAAAGGCCCAATCAAGTCTCATGTGCCTACAAATATGGTCAAGCATCCTCATATCAAGTTTCAAGGCAATCAACTCAAAATTGCACAGTCAAAACCCTAAATTGCACTACAGTCAACTATAGGGGCAAAATGGTCATTTGACAGTCAAAAGTTCAAATTTTTGGTCAACATATCATTTTGAAGCCACAAACATCATTTGATCAATGCTTGATCATGATTCTCAAAATTTGGCTCAGAAATCATCAAAGATGCAAAAGTTACTATATTTGGACAGCTGAAAAAGTCAACTGAAATTGACCAGGGCATAACTTTCACATGGATTATCATAAAAATTCCATCCAAAGCTCATTTTGAAGAGAAAGACATTTCCTACAACTCATCTTCATACTTCAAGTCCAAGAAATGCTCTCACAAAAAGTTAACAATTTCAACATTATAGGTCATTTTCAAAAGTCAACAAAAAGGGACTTTAAGTCAAAGGCCATAACTTGAGATTGGTAAATCAAAATGACATGGGACCAAAGGCATTGGTTAGAGGACTCAAAGACCTTTCCAAAATGTCCAAGAACATGAGAAAAGCGTAAAAATTGAGCAAGTTATGCCTTGTGGAAGTTGGGAAATTTTTGGATATTTTGAAAAGTCAACTTTGATCCAAATGACCTAAAATTGCTAATGGGCCCATTTTTCTTCCATGATTCATCATTCTAAACATGTGCACGACCACTTGGCCCAAAGGGAAGTATTTTCTCATTTTTTATTTATTTGTTTGAATTTTTATTTATATTAATTCAATTAAATCAATTAAATATGTGGAAAATATCTAAATGAACAAAACCAATCTTTTTATACATGTTTTAAGGTCAAGATTTCGTGCACATGCTGATTAGGAAAGAATTGGAGTGATTGGCATAATTTGAACAAAGAACACATGAAAAAAAGATATGAAAAGATCTTTAAAATCAAATTTTCAAAAATCATCAATGCCATGGATTTTATTGAGTTTTCTTAACCTAATTGCTTCCATACAAATACATGATCATAAACCTAATCCTAGTACACAAAAAGCTGCGCCCAAAAGCCTTTGAGAAACTTGAAAAAATTGCTTGAAAACAAAATTCTGAAATCATTGTTGGAGGACGATTCAAGCCTTAATCTTGATTCCAATAGCTTGCTCAAGGTCTATTGAGTGTATTTCAATCAGAATCATTCATCCAAACGCTAAGAACTGGTAAAACGAACCTCAATTGTGTCAAGGAATTTTCAGAATCGTGCATCATGATTTGTGCATAATTTGTAATTTTTGTCTCTTGATTCATGTTTGTTATGAGTTTCTGCAACTAACCATGCAAGTTAATTTCGTTTTTATGCCATATACGTGATTTCACCATGATCAATCTTTAGGGTTTTCAGAGCTTGAATTTAGGGCTTCTGAAACCAAGCAAAATTAGTCCACGAAACCATGACCATTCAAACCAGCATGCTCCAACGAACAAGAAACACCATTCGCGATCAATTTATGGACGTCATAGCCCTATTCGCTATTTTCCAATAGCCTTCCTTCTGCAACGCGTTGAAAACCGTTGCTATTGTGTTTTGTTTTACAGGGGTGGTGGAGACGATGAAGCGTGGCAACCAGTGATTCGTTGGTTTAAAAGTTCGCGCGTTTTCCAGCACTAACGCGTTGTTTGCTTTCATTATATTTGTTGTTTATTAATATATCAAAAGCGTTCTATAGCTCAGCTGGCAAGGTGTGATTGTTACTAACCCTCATGACCTGGGTTCAAGTCCCAGGTCTTGCATATTTCAATCTTGTTTTTCCATATAAATTCCCATGCAGGCACAACGTTGAAGCGTATCATGCTCCATCATCATCCCAGCGTCCACGTGTCTAGCATGCTCAGATCAAGGGCATAGGTGGGATGAACATCCTAAAACCCCAGTCAACGTGCCACATAAGGCCTGGGAAAGTCAATGGATCTGCATATTAAATGGGCCAGAATTTCACTAATAAAACCTCCAAATTGGGACTTCCACCCCCCTGGTTTGCCTTTTCCATAGTTTTTTTTTTATATTTTATCTTTATTATCTTATTTGCATTATTATTTTAATTTAGTTAATTATTATTTTTTACAAAATATAAAAACTTCATAAAAATCAGAAAAAAGACAAAAACATAATAAAATATTTAAATTTTCATATTTTCTTGTAAATAATTGCATGTAAATAAATTTAGTATTAAATAGGTTTTAATCTTAATTCTTTTTAATAACTAAAAATCCAAAAAAAACATAGAATTAGGTTTAATAACTTTTTATTCCTTTTTTAATTTTCCCTTTCACCATGATAATATTTATTACATTTATTTTTTATAATTAAAATTGTGCACAATTAATTAGGGTTCATTTAGATTTTAATTTAATATTTTCACAATAAACTTAGAAAACCATTAGAATTAGGGTTAGTCAATTTCAATTAATCTTTTTTTTCTTTTAAATCTTAAAAAACACAAAAATACCAAAAACTTTCCTTTTTAATTTTTAATTTTTTATTCCTCATTAATTCTAATTAATTAATTCTTGTAATTTAATATTTTGCAAAAGGGTCCAACGCCCATATTCTTAATTTTATTTCGCGTATTTATTTTATTTCGTTTGAATAATTATGTATCTCTCCCAAAGCGTTGTAACATTAAACTTCTCGCACTTTTACTTGCTTTATTTATTTTCTGTCAAATCGGGTCCGGTTTAATTTTGGCGATGTGGACCCGCGCCATTTGTAATAGATTTAGAATTTACTTTTCCGCACTCTTTTAATTGTTAACCAAGCATGAAAGAATGTATGGACTTAAATAAAATCAAGCGTAGATCACAATGAATAGGACAAGAAAAATAACTGAACATGACACACAAATCACACACCACCCCTAGGGTACGCCTCACTGTTGCCTTGCCTCGAAAGGTGATCGTCGAGTAGAGGATGTCTTAGTAAGTCCTCATGATCCGGGAACCTGGCATGAGGGTAGCTTCTAAGGTGTCTTCCCATTGCTCTGGTGATCACCATGTCCCTAAACTCGAATTGACCCGAACACCTCCAACGGTGGTGCTACCTACCTCTCAATGGTGGGATGGCACTACTTTAAAGGACATTTACACAGACGAATTCCTTAGGGTAGGTAGGTGCTCGTAGATACTTGCTCTAAACTTCAAAAACAAACAAAAATCTTTTCACAGCAACACTTTTCAAAAGCTTTCAAAGCAAATTTTTCAAACACTCTGACGTACGAGTCGAACTGAAATTTTTCAAAGAAACTTTTTTAAAACCCACATTGAAAAGCAAACAAACCATTTTTGAAAACACAAATGAGCAAGTATCTAAGAGCCCATGGATAACCATGGATAGAAAGGGTGCTAACACCTTCCCTTTCTATAATCTACCTCCCGAACCGAGAGCAATCTCTATAAGGAATTTTTCTGTGCTTTTGTCCTTTCCATTTGGAGAAAATAAAAGACGGTGGCGACTCTTGCTTCCGCGACATTTCGCGAACCAGCATTAAACAGTCAGTTCCAGATCCACCAATCACAGCTACCTTCTGATACTTATTCCAGATTCCTTCAGATATAGCGGGGAAATGCTCCAGATATGGATGTTGTTCTTCTGCTTATTCATATTTTCTCTTTAGATATAGCTTGGAAATGCTGCAGACATGGATGTTATTCTACCGCTTATTCATGATCTTCCTTCAGAGATAGCTTAGAGATGTTCCTGACCCAGATGTTATTCTACTGCTTATTCAGATTCAAGTTTCTAAAGACAACTTAGAAATGCTCCAGATCCGGAGGCTATTCTATTGTTTAGTCCAGATTCATTCGAAAGACATTCCAGATTCGATTCCTGCATCAAGCCAGGGCATGTCTGAAGAGTTTGTAGATTCGATTCCCGTATCCCGCCAGGGTACATCTACATAAAGAATTTGAAGATCAATCCCGGTAACAGGCCAGGTAAGTATCTTTCTTTTTCAGGTACGCAAGTTCTCGCTAAGGAATCCCTTACGCGATCGACACCTCCAGATGGCATCTATAAGCCCATCCACATACCGACAGTCTACAAATGGCATCTATAAGCCCATTCCCGACAAGGATCTGCCATACCTCCAGATGGCATCTATAAGCCCATCCCCCTATCCATCGTATCTCCAAATGGCATCTATAAGTCCATTCCCGCCATCACACTGCTGATACTTTACTATGTGAGCGCAAATTTAGGGCACTCTAGTGTTCAATCATCTTCCACCTTCGGATTACGAAAGTCACGCAAGCCAATCTGCATCCTCAGGTCTAAGAAGATTGAACAGGGGCAACTGTTGTACCCCAAAATTTTCCCTCCCATATTTCTCAAAATATTTCAAGAAAAATTCAGAAGTCCAACCCGACGCGTCATATTCAGGTACTCTTTCGCCAAGATATCTCTGATAACATATTCTCAAATTCAGGTTCGGCTCAAGAGTCAATTCTTTAAAGAAGGTATCCGAATGTGCGAGTTTTCTTGAAGAAATATGGTGAAAAAGTGTGCTGAAAGTGCAGTTTTTACGCGCTAAAAAATTCATAACTTGAAGATCGTGACTCGTTTTGAACCTGTTCTGGTGGCCAAAATTCCGTCTTGACATTATCTACGTTTTCATCTCTCACGGCTGGAAGCCAATTTTGGTCAGAAGGTCTTCAAAAATGTGGATTTATCAAGTATTTTCATACAGAAAATTTGTGACAGAAGTTTATTTGCGTCATGTTCAGAAAATCATAACTTGGTCGATTTTCATCGTATCGAGCTGGTTCTGGCGCCAAAATTTCACAAATTGAGTTGGGTACATTTTCACAGAAGGTATTGAGTTCAAACGGTATTCAAAAGGCCTTCGTTTTTTTGCTCAGAGTGCGTAACACGCTGAAAATCCTGAATGCTGAATATTATTTCATTTGGGCCGAAACTTCGAAAATTCATAACTCGGTCAATTTTTATCGGATTGGGCTCATATTTTTACACAAGGTCACTGACTCAGAGATCTACAACTTTTCTTCAAAAGTCGAGACCAAATTATGCACCGATCAATACCAGTTTTTTATTGAAGAACGTGTCAGAGTCGACACTGGAGCCCAAAATAAGTTTGTCTGACCTGAAACTTCAAAAATTCATAACTAATTCACTGTTTATCCGATTGTGCCGATTTTTGGACAGGAGTTAGTTCTCGATGTAGGCTACAATTTGTTTTCACATTTCAACTTCAAAAATTGCACTTAAGTCCCTGCGATTTAGCCTGGAAAGTGACGAACTCAAGTGAACATTGGAGGCCCAATTGCACATTCAAAGCCCATTTTCTTTACCCTAATTTCCATTATATAATCACCTTCTTTTCACACAAACCAGGGAGGAGAAAAAAAGAGAGGAAAAACCTTGCCACAACACTGTTAGAATATCAAATTCTTTCAAGAACCCTAAAACCTTGAAATCCTTATTACAAATCCCTCTCTCACTACAAACAAGCCATCTCAGTTACAAACCAACATCTCACTACAAACAAGCCATCTCAGTTACAAACCAACATCTCACTACTTCTTCAGTAAGGGTAAGGCTGGCTTGATCTCCATGATCAAAAGGGTATAATCATTCATACATGTCATATTGTGCCTAAACATTAAATTTCTTCATATGTTGGCTTTATTTGCATTTTTATGATTTTATGTAATGTGTTCATGAGGTTCAACACTGCAGATTTAGACAGGATCCCATGCAGGTTCATTAAGGAACGTTGAGGCCAAAACACAAATGGCCAAAAGCCAAAAGCCAAATGGCCAAAATAGAACAACTTATGCATGACGAGACAGACATCCTGAGAAGGTTAAGGAACGTTGAGGCCAGAACACAAATGGCCAACAGCCAGAACACAAATGGCCATGAAACTCAATCCAATGGCCAAAGAATGCAGACCACGGTACTCAGGAGTCAATGAACACACACGTGATGCCAGAAAGTCAAACAAGGCCTTTGTCTAAAGGGCCAGAATCCTTCAAAAAACCTCCCTTTGGATCTGAATACCCCCCATGGTTTGCACATTTTTAATTTTTATTTGATTTTCTTTTCTAATTCTTTTTTAATATTTTAATTATTTCTCTTTACCATAAAATAATTTTCACAATAATAAATACAGAAAAAAAATCAAAAAATGTTTATTGTTATTAATATTAATTTCACTATTATTATTTTTGTAAATAAATGTTAAATAATTAATTTAGTTAAATTAGGTTAAAACTTTAATCTTTTTCTTAATAAATTAAAATATGTAGAAATTAGGTTTTTTTAGCATTTTCATCCTTTTCCTAATAAATAATTTTTTCTTATTATCATTATTAGTAATTACTAATTTATTTTGTAAATAAACATGTACATAAATTCTTTAGTAAATTAAGTTAAACTTTGACGTTTTTCATTAGTAATTAAAAATAACTTAGAATTAGGGTTTCTTTTAATTTCAATTTTCTTTATTTTCATTAAATACCAAAAACCTAAAAAACATTTCTTTCCTTTTATTAAATAATTAATTAACTTTTTAATTTCAATTTAATTGCAAAAGGGTCCAACGCCCTCGAACGTTCCATTTTTTATTCTTTTCGCGCATTTATTCTTATTTTCCTCTTTTAATATTATGTAATTGCTCAAGTCTTGTAATAGTAATTAGGAATTTATTTACTTTCCGCATTTTTATTCAAAACGGGTCTTTGTTAATTTGGCGATGTATAGACCCGCGCTTTGTAATAGCGTAGGACTTTACTTTCCGCATTTAAATTTCCGCACTTTTAAACTGCTAAACTTTGCATGAAAGAATGAATGGCCTAAATTAAAAACAATGCGTAGCTCACCAAATGCATGATCAAAGACAAATATTAACATGAAAGTAACACATGAATTCACACACCACTCTTAGGGTACGCCTCACTGTTGCCTTGCCCTCGAAACGTGGTCGTCAAGTATAGGACGTTTTAGTAAGTCCTTGTGTCCATGATCCAGTTGCCTCGAAACGGTTTCCTCGGATTAAAAAAGGATCGAGGACATAAGGGTAGCTTCTAAGGTGTCCTACTGTTGCTTCGGTGACCACAATGTCCCTTAACTCGAATTGACCCGAACACCTCCAATGATGGTGCTACCTACCTCTCAATGGTGGGATGGTGCTATCTAAAGGACTCTTATACAGCCTAATTCCTTAGGGTAGGTAGATGACTCATGGGTACTTGCTCTCTTTCTAAAAAACAAACAAAAATCTCTTTTCACACTGACACTTTCTAAAAGATTTCAAAACAAAACACTTCACAACACTCTTGAGGACTAATACAAGAGTCAAATTGAAGTTTTCAATGAAACTTTTTCAAACCCACTCACATTTTGAAAAGCGAACAAACATTTTGAAAACATAAGAGCAAGTACCTAAGAGCCCATGGATAACCATGGATAGAAAGGGTGCTAACACCTTCCCTTTCTATAAATCTACCTCCCGAACCAAGAACTATTCTCATAAGGAATTTTGCTGTGCTTTTTTCCTTTCCATGTTGGAGAAAATAAAAGACGGTGGCGACTCTTGCTTCCGCGACATTTCGCGAACCAGCGTTAAACAGTCAGTTAAATCCACCGATCACACTATGCATCAACTCAAAACATGTTGATGCCCCTGGAATACAACCTTCAACTTTTATGCCTCGATACATAACTTCATGTATAGACACATGATATGTTAATGTCCCTGGAAAACATTTTTGAACTTTTATGCATCGATACCTAACATCATGCATCGACTCATAACACGTTTTGTCTTCAAAAATCAAAAGTTCAATTCAGTATGTGTCGACACATACATGTTATGCATCGACTCAAGTAAAATGGTTGGATTTGTAATATGATGCAATATCTGCTTGCATCGACTCATTCTGTGTTACATAACTAACATGAGTCGACTCATGCTAACATGCACCGACTCATAATGTAAATTTCTATCTCTAACCGTTTTTTGTTACATATATAAGTAAGTTTTTTTAGCAGCAAAAAGAATGACATATTACAATTGTGAGCATCAATTCTGAGCAGCAAGAAGCCTGAAAGATACTTCATCTTCTCAATCATCTTAATTTAACAATAATAATGAAAATCAAACATCTTTGTTCAATTGGATCAAGAGATCAAGAGATCAAGAGATAACGTTCAGCTGTGCATTCAAGGGATCTCAGTTGGGTTGAAGATTCTAAAGGGGGATTCAAGGAAAAACCAAGGGGTTTGTCCTTCAAGAACGGACGTGTTCTTGAGGGTTTTTTAGTCACGGTCGCACAAGTCAGATTCAGCCGTAGCGAGGAGTTTGGAATTCAGAGGGATTTTCGCAAACAGGTCGTGGAAGCGGAGGATCGGTTGTGGATCTTGAAAGGAATCTTGATAAGGCTCATATCAAGTGGAGGTTCTTACAAGAAGAAGAAGATCTTAGGGATTTCTTTCTATCTGTGTAGTGTAACCTTGTATTCAAACATTCAGCAAATTTGTTATAAGAGTTCTCAATTTCAATTTTGGAATTGAGAGGGAGACGTACCCACACGTGAGGATGACAGTGGGGAATTTCCTTACCAAACTGCTTGCGTATTGTTCTTTGTTTCTCTCTATCTCTTTACAATTTCCACAATTTTATGATTCGATTGGCTAGCTAAGTTTTCTGTTTAATGATAAAATAATGGTTCAAATACTTTCATTAAATCACCATTATTAATCATCAAACAAGCATACACCAATCGTTTGACAAAATTACTTACAAGTTTTAATCAATTGGAAACATTGTTCTAGTGATAAATGCATTAAAAACGTTAAGTAATCTGTGTTTAAGATTCATCTATTTTATACTAATAAAATCCAGCAAGTTTTTCGCATGCCCGGTTTTCTAGTAGTTGGTTCAAAATAGACGGAAGTTGATTCTAGACCTTACTTTTCTGCTGCTTTTAACAAACTTTGATAAAATATTTTAAATCCTTGAAGAATAAGGAGGTGATCTATTCACCCCCCATCTCGATCACTTGCCACACCGTCTAACAAGTGGTATCGAGAGCACCAGTTAGCTGTTGCTTTGTGTCTACTAGTAACGCTATGGCCTTTGAAATAAAGGGTGCGTATAATAGAGCTCCTGTTTTCAATGATGAAAATTCTGGCTACTGGAAAGACTGCATGCGAGTACACATAAATTCCATTGACAGGAATGTATGGACTACCATTCAGAATGGTCCTTTTCAAATTACCATGAGGAATGATGTAGGTGCAATATTACGTAAACCCGAGGATCAATGGAATGAAATAGATGAAACGAAGTGGTTGTGCGATTGGAGAGGAAGAAATATGATAATCTCAGCACTTGGTGTTGATAAGTATTATAGGGTGTCTCATTGTACATCCGCTAAAGAAATGTGGGATGCTTTAGAAATTTCCCATGAGGGAACTACTGAAGTTAAACAGTCCCTCATTAACACACTCAATCAAGAGTTCGTGCTCTTTCGCATGAAACAACGAGAATCTATCTCCGACATGCAAAAGAGATTCGTTCATCTTGTGAGTCATTTAAATGCACTTGGAAACCCCATTTATAATGAAATCGATACTAATAAAATTTTAAGATGTCTTAGCAGGTAATGGCAACCTAAAGTAACAGCTATCAAGGAAGCCAATGACCTCACTACGCTTACCATTACAATTTTGTTTGGCAAGCTGGAAGAACATCAACAAGAATTAGAAAGTCTTGAAGAAATGAAAACAAGAGTAAGAAGGAGAAGAATAAAGACAGGGAGGGTAAGAAGAAGTCAATAGATCTAATGGCTTCTAGCTCCAAGTCCTCCAACAAAGAGCAAGATGATGACGACTCAACTAGTGATGAAAATTCTGATGATGAAGAAATGGGACTTTTGTTCGGAGATACAATAGGTTTATTCGAAAGAATGGAATCTAGCACTCTGATAAGAATATCATAAGCTTTCGAAAATAGTACAAAGAGCCAAGGCAAGAAGATAATAAAAATCAAATTAGTAAAGGACCTTGCTACAATTATGGTAAAGTTGGAGATTACAAACCGGACTGTCCAAACATGAAAAAGGACAAAGGAAAAGCTCCACCAAATAAGTTCAATAAGAAAAGAAGAGCTTACATTGGGTGGGAAAGTGATAGTGATTCATCAAATGATGATAGTTCAAGTGATAATGATGAGACTTCAAATTTATGTCTCATGGCACACACCAAAAATCAGTCCTACCACAAGAAAAACAACCACGACAAGCAAGTAAGACAAGCATATCCTAACAACTTTTCTTCTATGTCTTTTTTGAACTAAAAATAGCTTTTGAAAAACTATAAAACAAAGCTGAAGATGCTTTTAAGATATTATCCTCTGATAAACAAATATTTTCATTCTTGGAGAGTAAAGTCTATAAAGCTGAAAAAGATTTAAAATGTCTAAAAGCTAGTATTGCAGAGTGTTCAAAGGATAAGGATGTTAGAGGATGTATTCCTAGAAGGGAATGTGAATTTTGTCATATTTGGCAACAAGAGGTTAGAACTCTTAATGCCAAATTGGAAAAAGCTTTACAGCCCAAGGTTACTTTTGTCGTCGATCCTAGATTTTTTAAGAAAACGTTGAATCCACCATATGTAAAATATTATTTTGTTGAAAATATTCCATAGTGTGATAAGGTGGGAGAACTGACTTGGGATTTTGCGTTTGTATTCGCAAATGTTTCGATTTAGCAAGAGTCGCCACCGACTTTTTATTTTATCCTAAGGAAAGGTCAAAAAGCACAGGAAAGACCTTTGAGATGTTTTCTTGGGTTCGGGGAGTAGATTATAGAAAGGGAGGTATTAGCACCCTTTCTATCCATGGTTATACATGGGCTCTTAGTTACTTGTTTAGATCACTTGCTTTTCTTTTCAATTGTTTGAAATGGTGCTCTTCAATTGTTTGAAATGGTGCTTTGTGTGTGATTTTGAAAGATGTTTTGAAAAGAGGCCATCGTTGTGGCAACCTTTGTAATGATTCTGGTTTGAATGTATACAAAGGTGTTTTTGTCTTTTGAAAAGTTTTTAATGTTTGAAAGTAGGGTTTTGAAATTGTGTGGTGAAGTGTGTTTTGAAGATAGCAAGGATGTTTTTGCAAGCTTTTGATCAAGTAACTAAGAGTCGTCTACCTTATTTTACTCAAAGATCTTTCTTATGTTTTTAACCCTTTTAACAGTGTTGTTTCACCATTGTATTTGGTGAACAACCTTGTGTTAGGATGTTAAACGAGACATGTGCAGGTCATCGTATAGACCATGATAGCAATTGTGTCAAGTATTTTTGGCAATTTTCTTGAGGGACTTGATCATTTTGTTTACGCAACCTAGATAGCGTCATCGAGGGACTATGATCTTTTGTTTTGTTTTTGTTTTGCCAAAGTACTTGACATGCATACCATGGCCCATTTTTGAAGGCAACAAGGGGATTGTAACCCTAGGGGTGTAAGTGTGCATTGTGTTTGTTTTTCATGCATTTTTGTCTTTGATTAGGTCAAACTATTTGTTAATTTGATTTTGCATACAAACCCTAATTCTAATCATGGCATAATTGAAAGCCTAAAGGTGCGAGAATTTAAATTCTACACTATTACAACATGATATAGGGAGGGGATACAAATTTGAATAGGGGATTATTTTGCAAGAAATTAAACCCTAAATTATTACAACCAAATTGAATTTGCAAGGCATAATATTTAAATGTACAATATTTAAATAAAATACAATAAATAAATATTAGATAAAATGTTGTTATGCAAAAAAAGTTTTTTATGTATGTAAAGTAACTTTAAATGGAAAGAAATGTAAAGAAATAAATAAAATAAAAAGTTAACTTTAATTATTTTTAGAGTAAACCCTAATTCCTTAAAGAAATGGTATTATTTATATACAAAAATGTATCAATATGAACAAAAAATAAAAGTATATTGAAAAAAGGTATTTTTTAGTATAAAATATCAATAAAAATAAAATGTAATATTTTTGTGTTTTTTATTCTATGCTTTTAATAAAAATTAAAGTATATATAGTATATATATATATATATATATATATATATATATATATATATATATATATATATATATATATATATATATATATATATATATATATATATATATATATATATATATATATATATATATATATATATATATATATATATATATATATATATATATATATATATATATATATATATATATATATATATATATATATATATATATATATATATATATATATATA